>BTPG01000004.1:199962806-200270182 GCA_036245525.1 Semisulcospira habei | reverse complement strand
TCCATATTTTATTTTGTTTGTTTAATTCCGTTTTTTCCTGTTCAGTGTGTGTTTGGTTTTACTTTGAAAATGCGTATATTGATATGAGTGATGCAGGCTGTGACCCCGAACGTGTGGCAAAAATGTCAGCCTGCGCCCTTTCTGCGCTGGAACATGGACAGCGGTTATAGACAATCCGTTCAATCGTGCCGACTGTCGCAGCTTGAGTCAGAGACTGAAGTAAATATGACCCATGTTAGAACTGTGTCAGTTTACACAACTGACATTGACATTGATTCTAATGCATTGTTTTCAAATTCAGGTTACACATTAGTATCTTATCCATTTAGCAGTTCACACAACTGCACAAGACATTGCCTCTACTACATACATGAAACAAAATTATAAATGTACTATTTCTGTACTGTAATGCGAAGACGAACATGTTCGCGGTGGTATTCCTGTGCGTCTTAGCAAGGGATCATTGACATCTGCTAGATATTTAGTTAGGTGGATAGTTGATCAACGAATTGATCAGTCTGTTATAGTTGTGTTCTACTTCTAGTTACTGGTTTTGCTAAGTAACTGTTTATATCTTGTTTTTCTTCCTGCTAAAAACATTCATTCTGCCTTTTCTATCAATTGACACCAACATTGTTTTCATAAAGTTACACTGACTGTGTGGTGTTCAACTATCCAGTGGCCCATATTCCTTGAGTGGTGAGAAGTTTAGGCGCGGGCCGGGAAGGAGGAGGGGTGGAGAGGTGGGGTGGCGTTTTAACGGGGAGGCTTTTCAGTTATATAGTTATATTTTCTAGCGTATTTCATGTTTTCGTTTTTTGTTTGTCACAACTTTTTACAAATTTTTTCCGTTCACAACAGCGTATTTTCATGTCATGTTCTGTACATTTCCTGCCAGAACAGCCGTTTGTTCTCTTCAGTTTGGATATTAAAACATGAGAAGATTGATATGGTGATTCGATCAGACGTCACGACCGAGTCACTACTTTGTCGATAACATGCAACATGTGATGTTGTTAAGTGGCCAGAGTACAATAATAATAATACCGTTATTATATAGGCGCTTTTTCTCAATTTTGGGGAAATCGACTCAAAGCGCCGCGAACTGAAACCCAACACACACACTCACGTAACAGACACGGATTAACGCCATTTCAGACAAACACAGTACAAGACAGACGAAGGGCCAGTTCAGCTACTGAAGTTACAGAGATTTTTGATCGCTTGTATTTGAAATTTGTAAAGTGGCCTGAGACCGGTACCAAAGTGTGGGGGGTGGGTAGGGGGGTGGGGGTGGGTGGGTGGGTGGAAGAACCGGAGTACCCGGAGAAAGAACCCCCAACGGTCCGCCCGAATTAACGGTGACACTTACCAGAGGAGAAAAGTCCAAGCCGGAACCCGGTATCGAACCTCTAACAATAACGAACAATAACTGTTTTCCTCCTCATTATTTACGTGTGCGTGCAACTTTATTAAATTACAATATTAAATGTACTCAGCTGTGAGATCTGTAATCGATCATGAGGGGGATGGAAGGTGCCAGTTTGTTCTTGTAAGGTTTATGTGATAGTTGTCAGTATTAGTATAGAGATGTCAGTATTAGTATAGTTTCTAAATTTTACGTGCATGGGTGCCTGTGTGTATGTGTGTGTATGTCGTCTTGTCCATTTTTTTTTCACTTTACTTGATACATATATATATATATATATATATATATATATATATATATATATATATATATATATATATATATATATATATATATATATATATGCTCCCGTCCAGACTGAAATTACCTCTTCCTGGAATAAATAAAGATTTTTTGACTTGACTTTGACTTTGAACTTCGTTGGCTATTTTATCCTTTTTTAATTGTGATCGATATCATAATTATATTGTATGGCTGACGGAGCCGCTTGAAATTACTGAATCCAATCACTTTACTGAATCAATAATAACACCCTCAACTTTAGGATGCAAACAAGGCCAATCTATGTAAAAATTCAAAAAGAGCACTTTGATTCGGCAGCAGCCTTTACAACATGTATGGGCTCATGAAGATCTATGCTTCTTGTGGATGCAAAGAAGTACCCAACGGAGAAAGAAACACGCTTAGATCAGTCGCTACTTATCTTCATTCGCAGAAGAAATGTGGCAGAGTTGCCACATTCCTTCTGTGAAAGAAGATAAGTAGCGACTGATCTCTCTGTTTGTTTGTCTATTTTGACAAAGGGTATTTACCTGAAATATTAATAAATTGTGTTGTAACCGTCTTTTCTAAGCGTGTTTCTTTCTCCGTTGGGTACTTCTTTGCATTTTACACGCTTTGCAGTCACCTTTGTGGTCTGGATTTCTTGTGGATGGAAGGCTCTGGATACACAAATAAGTCCGCAGAGGCTTACTCATCCGGGGGATCTAATAAGGATGTACAGTGAGTCTGCAAAATGCACATATTCTCATAAAAAGATTCAGTCTCTGGCGGTTCATAGTGATCTATGTCGACTGCAGTTGTACTGGTCTGACTTAAACATAGCCAAAATGAAGAGGGGACAGAAAGGGGGGAGTGTGGCAGGAACGGCCTGATATAACATAAACACGAGGCAGCGCGGGTGCTGATGACAGATAGCTTGACAGACAGTGTGACCCGCACCCACTTCACCCTTTCCCTCCCCTTGGCGTTGGCCCTATTACTGCATTCGAACATGTCGACGCGCAGCAGACGTCAAATTTGGATTACGTCAGCGCAAGATGGAGGACTTGGCGTGAAAATGTCAACACACCGATTGACTGAGACTCAAGTCTGAGCCAGGTAAGGCGCCTATCCCGCCGCCGCTCCACGCCGCGCAGGCTTTGAAAACTTGCGACCGTGGCTGAACTTGATACTGACCGGGCATTATAAGTCAAATTTACGATGGATTCCCAGTAAAAATGTTTGGCTGCTCAGTTGTGGTAACTGACTGGAGGCAGAGCCGAATGCAATCGCAGACTTTAGGCCCTTCTTCTCAGTTCGGATAAAGAGTTGAAGTGGGGTCATTATCTTCCGATATGTGACTAACATCGAAATCGACATAAATGTATTCCTTATAGACGCAGAACCGCTGTAGTCTAGCAGCTGCCCTTCATAGACGATCAGCCGTTTACGAGATAGTGATTTTCTAGAGAGTAACAAAGGTTTGGGTATATCAAAATGAAGTCTAGTATGAATAAAAGCAGTGCGCACTCGTTTTAAACCGCCGGAGGATGGAGACATTTTTCTGTAGCACATTTTGTTTCCAGTATGGCTGCAGACGAAACCAGGATCTTACCGCCATGTTTACAGGGGATCAGTAGTTTACACGGGTCTCATTGTTCCTGTATTCAGTGGTAGTATGCACTATATGTCACTTAAAAGGATTTCATTTTTTAAAGTAATATTTTCACACTTAGATATATTAAGAGAAGAAACAATTACGAAAACGCTTGCCTTGAACGCAAAATTAATATCGTTTCGCAACAATAAGGTATCCCAAAATCACGTGATCAAAACATCACGTGACGCCACGACCTCTGCGGACGTGAATTTCTGTGTGCCGACGGGTTCTTTTTTATTTGTTCTACATAAGCTTGTTTGTTTAAAAAAAAAAAAGCAAACGTGTCAAGTTGCTGTGTGCATTTTTACGGCTTGATAAAGGTTTGTCACGTTTATTTCCATTCACTTTACCATCGCTTTGCCCGTTTCATTTCGACAACACAGCACCAAAACAAAACGTAACCCACAACACAAACGCTATCTTCAAAACCTATGCTGCATTCTGTAAAGGAAAAAGAGTGCCACACCACTTGGTTTTAACTGTCATGGCTGAGCAAAGTTTCGGAACTTGATTAATTATTTTATGCAGCAGTAACATTTATTTTAATCAGTTGCACTGACAAGCTATGTGTGATGTGCGATCACTGCCAGTGCCAATTTTGCAGTCTCAGTGATCACTGATGGTACAGTACACTTCACACTGAAAAAAAAAAATACACAGTACAATGTGAACACGCTTGGAAGTTCATGCAATGCTTTGTTTAAAATTGAACCCTATCTTGCTAGCACAAAAGCACTATCTTGCTACTGCACAAAAGAGGAACTTATTTTGCTGCTGTGTTATTTGCAGTTTGTCTGCATATAGACATTTGCAGTTCGCTGCAAGGATTCTTAGCAGCTGACATTAGCACTGACATATTGGGATTAAAACGACAAAGAAAACGGAGAAAGGTGACACAGAGATGATTTAATAAATCAGTCAAGTGATCAAATGAATGAGATATCTATGTTTTATGATAAACAGCTAGTTATGGGAGGGGGGGTGGGGGTGGGGGGGAAGGAGGCACATACTTTATAATGTACACGTACTATTTTTTTCAGTGTTTCCATCACCCATTCATAACACCATTAGACTCGATGAGTTGTCATGTTTTGAGTGGTTTACAAAATACATGTACTTGTTGCTGTTACATTATCTTCTTACTGGTTTTGACATTTCGCTGTAAGATTTACAGTCACATACTTTAAGCGTGTTCCCCCTAACGCACACAGAGGTTGACTGTATCATTGATATGTGTGTGTAGGTAAAGTTTGGTTTTGTTTGAGGTGGCAGTTTTGGCCTCACCTTTAAGTTTGGTGCCGCTGTGCATGTGGCCACCAGTACTATTTACAGAACTGATGACTGCATGTGCAGGCTAGTTCACAGTATCAAAATGTGAACTGGGCAGCCTATTGTTTGAAGTGATCAGTGGTAGCAACATCCATGATGTATGTGTGCATTTGGCCACTGGTACTGTTTACAACGGGGCTGTTTACAGAACTAGTGGCTGAGTAGGCATATTATTATTAGTACTGTTATTGTTATCAGGTGTGGCCTTATCTCTAAGTTTTGGTGCCCCTGTGCATGAGGCCAACAGTACTTTTCACAGAACTGATGGCTGCATGTGCAGTGTGGTTAACTGGACACATGAAATTTGTAGGTGGGCAGCTAAAATACAGGCAGTCAATACAAGCCACTTGCTTAACCTGAAGTCTCTATATATAGATTTTACAGTCCACTAATGCCCATCAGTATACAATTGTGCATGTCTTTTGTGGGTAGTCTGTGGTTTTGTATGTGGGCTGGGGTTGAAAGTGGGGCGGTATGGCACCTATTACCGTGTATGTACAAAACCTTCATTACAAACAAACAAATTAATAATTTTAATAAATAGTTATTTGGGTTTAACGCCGCGCGGTAGACTACGGCCATCTCATGGCAGTTAAATAAATAAGATAAAGTAAGTCAAAGATACCTGGGACATAAGAATGCTAAGTAAAGTATAGATTATGATCATGCACAGATGTACATTGGTGGATGTTCTGCGGTTTTGTGTGTGTAACTGGATTGGGGTTGGGAGCGAGTGATACTGCACCTATTACCATGTACGTGTATAAGACATAAGACATTTATTCACCAAGTAAAACGTTACAAGGATTTTTGTGTGGCATGGCGACAGTAAAATATGTCCTCACTTGTAGGGCATTCATCATGTCATACACTTAGTTGGCGATCATCCTATATACAGCACTAAAAGATAGATAAACACAATATTAAACACAAATCAGTCATATGTCACAAATCATGGAATCACGTTGTTCCGTGCATGGTGATGTATTGAGGACAGCTTCTGGAAAAAAAATTGCATCTGAATCGAGAGGTTCTGGCTTTAAAAGCATGAAACCGCCGGCCAGAGGGCAGAAGCTCGAAGAGATGATTGGCTGGGTGTGACAGATCTGTCAGAATAGTACTGGTGGCCACATGCACAGGGGCACCATGGTGTATGTTCTTGAGCTGTATGCTGATGTGTATGTACAAAACCTACATTACAAACAAACAAAACAAAACAAACAAAATAAATAAATAATTTAAATAAATAAGATAAAGTAAGTCTAAGGTACCTGGGACATATGCATGCTAGGTAAAGGATAGATTAAAAATTATGAACATACACAGATGTGTATGTCCTTCTTTTGGTAGGTGTTCTGCGGTGTTATGTGTGTATTTAGGTAAGGGTTGGGAGCAGGCAGTATGGCACCTATTACCATCTATATATGTGTATATTTTCTTGTTTGCTGATGCCCCCACCCGGGTCTGCCCTGGGGGACTTGGGTGGGGTTAGGTACTTTTTAGTTCCCAGGGTCACCCTGGTCAGCCCCACAGGGTGGGTTTCCTTTCTATTCTGGGGCATGTGTTTCTGTCTACCCTTGGTCCATTCACCTGTATTTGTCTTTTTAAAACTCTCCCAACTGTCTGCACTGCCTGTAGCTCTTGATGTTGGATGTGTGTTGCTAGACAGTCTTAGCTTTATTTAGGCCCCATGTTGTAGGTTTATTTAACGTATTTGACCGGCTGGTGACATACATTCAATTTTCTGTTTAGTTTTTTTTTTTTTCACAAGCAGTGCAGGCACGTCCTGAGAAAGCCTTGTTGCTGTCGGGACGTTAAGCAACGTACAATCAATCAATCATTGTTTGCTGATGTGTATGTACAAAACCTTCATTACAAGCAAACAAAATAAATAAATAATTTAAATATACATATATACTTATTTGGGTTTAATGTCGAGCAGGCGATGAATGCCATCTCATGGCGGTTAAATAAAAAAGATAAAGTAAGTCAAGATACCTGGGATATATGAATGCTCAGTAAAGGATAGATTATGAACATGCACAGATGTAAGTGTCGTTTGGTGGGTGTTCTCTGGTTGTGGAGTGGGGTTGGGAGTGGGCAGTATTACCATATATGTGTATGTGAACATCAGCATATGAACAAAACCTACTTTTCAAACAAATAAAAATAAATAATAAATTTAAATAACTAGGACATATGAATACCAAGTAAAGGATATATTATGAACATGCACAGATGTTTGTTCTGTGGTTTTGTATGTGGGGTGGGGAGCGGGTGGTATGCACCTATTACCATATGTGTACATGTTATGTTCACATCATATATGTGTATATGTATGTTCTCATACCCACCCAGGTCTACCCTGGGGGACTTGGGGGGGGGGGTTAACTACTTTTTAGTTCCCAGGGTGACCCTGGTCAGCCCCACAGGGTGGGTTTTCCCCTCTATTCATGGGCGTGTGTTTCTGTCTACCCTTGGTACATTCACCAGTATTTACCTTTTTTAAACTCTTCCTACTGTCTGCACTGCTTGTAGCTCTTAATATTGGATGTGTGTTGCTAAAGGGTCTAGTTAGGTTTATTTAGTGTATTAGACCAGCTGGCGACATACATTCAATATTCTGTTTAGTTTGGGTTTTTTCACAAGCAGTGCAGGCACGTCCTGAGAAAGTCTTGTTGCTGTCGGGACGTTAAACAATGTACAATCAATCATTTTATGCTGATGTGTATGTGCAAACATACATCACAAACAAACAAACAAACAAACAAATAATAAATTAATAAAATAAGTTGGGGATACCTGGGACCTATAAATATGCATGTTAAGTAAAGGATAGATTATGAATATGCACAGATGTATGCATATTGAAAACAAATTTCCTCTCCTTGGTGACCACTACCATACCACTATAGTGATCATGTGCATCAAGGAATTCCTTCCATCCATAATTAAAAGGATAAATAATAAATAAATATGTAAGTGAATACATACATGAATCAATAAAAAATAAATAAATAAAACCTGTAATATAATAGAGAGGGCTACTATCTGTATTGTGTCTCATGCAGTCCTGATAAAGCTTAATCATAAGAGTCCTTGTGAGTACTTGAGTGCGGATTGGTTGAATTGGTTGCAAAAACTAAAATTTTATATTTAGGTGTTTAGCTGAACATGGTGATTTTGATGGAAACGGTTCGGAGATGGATTTCACTCTGCCTGGCTTGTGCTTAAGACCAGTCGGATACGAGTGTGCTTGACCAGTTAAAAATCCCATCTCCACTAATAAAATAAATAAAAAAAGAGCAGACCTGCACTTAGAGCCGTTAGGCTGAAAAACAGACGAACAACATGCATGTTGTATCCGGCCAAAGAATGTTGAAGATGGTCGGCTGACACATTGCACAACATGCACAAAGGGAGTTTACTTTCGATATGCTTTCCTCCCACAAAAGACCGAGTTCTGTGGAAAAGGCTGTTTTCAAGACCAGGAAAAATAACGTATTTGACGTTGATAAGATGTTCAAATCGATAATAATCTCTGTTTCAATTCAGGAGCAAAGTAAAACTTCATCAACCGTGCGCGTCTGATTGACTTCTTTAGAAGGCTTCTCGCTGACCGCCATTTTGAAACTAGCGACGCGACTATGCTTACCGCATTAAAAATAATACTTTTAAACTTATTTTATCGTATATATGTATGCATGTTTACTTGCTGATGATTTTAATTTACTCACTGGAATAAACTTGTAACTTGTATGCTTGAAATTTTCAATGTTATGCACAAAAAATGTCTTGTACCTTATCCGGGCGGTGTACGAGGACTGGTTCCCTCACATCGAAAAATAGCTTTCGAAAAACACTTCTACAAAAATGTCTCCATCCTAAGGACAAATATTGTTGCCATGCATAAACTATATGGCATTAGTACTTTCGTTTCGTACCTGCAAACCATTGTTACTCTTTTGACGAACTACTTAGTCTGCAGAAATTGCGAAAAGCTGCTGGACTATGAAAGCAGGATTAATCGGACATTCGACGTCGCATCATGATTTGTTCAAAAGTCATAGTATTAAACTAGGCCCATCGTTAGTAAATCTGTTCCGGCAATAACATAGTCAAGACTTCAGGCGCAAAAAAAAAAAAAAAAAAAAAAAAGATCATTCACACCGGCACACACACACACACTGACACACACACACACACACACACACACACACACACACACACACACACACACACACACACACACACACACAAACAACACTTTCAGCATAAGTCTGTTACTAATAGTAATAGACTTATGCTCAGTTCAGTTCAGTTACTGGTTCTGTAGTGGAATCTGCTTGCGTTTGCGTACGGGATATGATGTTGGCTTGCCATCCACATCAGTGGCAAGCCATATTTGGCTCACGTGCGATATCCGATTACCTATGTAATGGGCCATCCGTCGTCTGTCCGTCGTCTTTATCTTTAACGTTGACATTTGGCCTTGGGACACTTTTTGGCAAAACCTTTCTAAAGTATAGCAATTTCAGTGACCTCTCTCAAAGGTCAAGGTCACAGGGGGACCAGAAAGGGGTAAACAAATAACCATGTGTATTTTGACACAAATTGTTTCTCCTCAAACACTATTTTCAACTTCAAATTAAAACTTGGTAGAGATCGATGGTACCTGATGGTAAGACCTTCTATGCATACTAATTTGGATGACTCCTTGGATTGTTGAAGGTTCACAACTTAAGAGATCGGCAAGTGTGATATATATGACAGTTTTAAAAAAAATATAGAATTGTAGTTAATATCAAAGTTTTGGCCAATGTCTCAGATTTAGTGCAAAGGTAGCTGATGAAAAGAACTTTCTATGCATACCAATTTAGTGGTCCCCTTACAAAAGTCAAGGGTCATGGGGGATCAAGAAATATGTCCAAAATGGCTGAATGTGGACGGAAAAATTTTTTTTTTTCTCAATTACTCTTTTCAATTTAAACCCAAACTTGGATTAGAGATATCTGATGGTAAGGCTTTCAATGCATACTAATTTGGATGACCTCTTGGAACGGTCAATGGTCACAAGAGGTCGGCAAATATGTGAAAAATGCTAGTTTTTGATAGAATTGTAGTTTTTGGCTCACGTGCAAGCAAAAGTGAGTCTATGTTCTGGGCCAGTGGTCGTCCGTCTGTCCGCTGTCCGCCGTCGTCAGTGGTAAACTTTTACATTGAAATTTTCTCAGAGACTATACAAGCTACAGTCTTCAAACTTGGCCCAAGGATACTTTGTTGCAAGACCTTTCTAAACATACCAATTTCAGTGACCTCTTACAAAAGTCAAGGTCACAGGGGATCAGGAAATATATTTTAAAAAATAGCTATTTTGGGACATAATTTATTTTTTCTCAAATACTATTCACAACTTCAAACCCAAACTTGGTACAAAGATACCTAACAGTAAGACCTTTCTATGCATACTAATTTGGTTGATCCCTCGAAAAGGTCAAGGGTCACAAGAGCTCAGGAAAGAGGTCCAAAATAGCCATATTTGGACAAAAGATGTTTTTTCTCAATACTATTCACAACTTCAAACCCAAACTTGGTACAGAGAAGCCTGATGGTAAGACCTTTCTATGCATACTAATTTGGTTGATCCCTTGGAAAGGTCAAGGGTCATAAGAGCTCAAGAAATAGGTCTAAAATCGCCATATTTTGACAAAAGATGTTTTTTCTCAATACTATTCACAACTTCAAACCCAAAACTTGCTACAGAGATACCTCATGGTAAGACCTATCTATGCATACTAATTTGGATGACCCCTCAGAAAGGTCAAGAGCTCAGGAAATAGGTAAAAAAAAAATTAGCCATATTTTGACATGAAATGTTTTTTCTCAATTACTATTCACAACTCGAAACGCAAACTTGCTACAGAGATACCTGATGGTAAGACCTATCTATGCATACTAATTTAGATGACCCCTTGGAAAGGTCAAGGTCACAAAAGCTCAGGAAATAGGTAAAAAATAGCCATATTTTGACAAGAAATGTTTTTTTCTCAATTACTATTCACAACTCGAAACCCAAACTTGCTACAGAGATACCTGATGGTAAGACCTATCTATGCGTACTAATTTGGATGACCCCTCGGAAAAAGGTCAAGGGTCACAAGAGGTCGACAAATGTGTATAAAATGCTAATAATTGTAGTTATTATCAACATTTTTGCAAACTTTTCAATCAAATTTGGTTCAAAGGTAGCTGATGATAAGACCTTCCTATGCATTCTAGTTTAGTCGACTCATCGCAAAGGTCAGGGGTCATCGGGGTTTCACAGATGTGTGAAAACTGATTAAATTTTGGGAAAACATGGATTTTGTTAGTGCAGAAGCCATCTCTTATTGTCAGACATGTGTGAATCGGTCATACACCTGAACCATAAGGGCTTTGCCTTTCTTGTTATCAAAGTTTTTGCAACTTTTCAATCAAATTTGGCATAAAGGTAGCTGATGATAACACTTTACTATTCATAGTAATTTAGGTGACCACTCACAAGGGTCACGGAGGGTTGACAAATGTGTGAAAACTTGTATTTTGCAGGTACAAAAGCCAACCCTTTATTTATGTTGAGACACTTGAACACTTACTCAATTCAGTGACCTGTTGGAAAGATCAAGGGCACAAAGGTCACACTTATGTGGATTGGTCTCACACGTGAGCTGTAAGGGCTTTGCCTTTCTTGTTATCAGAACTAATCAATTTAGTGTTCGAGGAAGAATAAGAAGAACTAACCAATTTAGCTTGAGGGGAAACTAGTTTGTACAGAGAAAAAAAATAAATAATTATTCCACAGACTAATTACAACCATCACAGATGGCAAAGAGGCCCAGTTGTCCAAGGAACATAGATACAAGATGGCATCAGCAGAGCCATAGATTCTCATGAGCTGGCCCTACAAATGCGGGGACTCATGAGGATCAGTAATACCATGCACAGAATAAGTAATTATTCCATGCATTAATATAATTGTCCCACACATTAAATGGAAATGAATCAGCCAGTCATATTCATTTGTTAAAAGATGTGCATGAACTGGTCTTTGAAAGAACTCTGTGTCTGGCTGTTTTATTTTTACCTAAAGCACAGAAAACTTACATTTAATGCTCAGAAGAATTACATTTAATTATGGAAAATTACAATTTATCCTATCATTTTTTTTTTACCTCGCATAAATTTTGTTGTCTACATGCGCAATATGTGGGAACAATTCCTGCTCTGTGATTTGATTGAATTAATGAGTGAACAAATTAATTATTCATTGCATTGAATAATTTTTCAGCGAACAAAGGAATTAATTTTCAGTCGACAGGCCTGCCATACCTTTGTGACTGGCCTAGTGTAACCTTTATATTCAGACCTATTTGGGAGTGAAATTTGTTGACCAGCTCATATAAAAGACTTACTAACAATTTGACAGCAAAAATAGCGCAAGGTTTGTGTCTGAAACCCCTGTATACCATCTCTCCCCACCATCCTACACACGCACACACACACACACACACACACACACACACACACACACACACACACACACACACACACACACACAGAGCCCAAACCCGCTGCTACACATATGCCTTACTACACACAACACACATACACTGAACACACATACCACACTACACACCCACCACTCCACACACCCTCCTGACTGAACTCATGGCCACACAACACACCCAACACGCTACTCTCGACACACCCACCACACTTTACCCAACACAGCACATCCGCCACACTACACTCAACACACTACTCTCAACAAACTATCACATTACATTTAACACACCCACCACACTATATTCAACACAATCATCACACTACACTCAACACAATCATCATATACACTCAACTCATCAACCCTGTAATATGGCCAGTGGACTGGGAAGTGACTCAGGGCGATAAGGGGGCACAGTATTATATGTGTGGCTGATAAGAGGTGCGGTATACTGACAACTGTGGTATGTCTTAGCCTGCATATACAGTTGACAGAAGCCAGTGGACAGTGGTGAGGAATGGGTGCTTATATCAGTTTGTAGCATACACGGGAAGACACACAGTACACTCAGATCTACAGAGTAACCAAGGTGACGCATTTATCATCATGATGTGTTGACGAGAGTATGGGGTGGTATGTTAACACTACCATGGTGGTGTGTAGACAGAGTGCCAGATTGGTGTGTTCACAGAGTACCAGGGTAGTGTGTTGGCAGAGTACCATGGTGGTGTGTAAACAGAGTACCAGGGCAGTGTGTTGAGAGTACCAGGGTCGCCACCTGTTGACAGTACCAGGGTGGTGGGTTGACAGTACCAGGGTGGTGTGTATACAGCTAGATTACCAGGATGTTGTGTACCATGGTGGTGTGTGGACAGAGTAACAGGGTGGTTTGTGGACAGAGTAACAGGGTGGTGTGTTGACAGAGTAACAGGGTGGTGTGTCAACAACAACAACAAAGATGGTAAATGATGCTGATGAGACGTCGTTGCGGTTGAGTGAGTCACATGCTGTAGACCCTTCAGCTGTATGAGTATGGCTGTTGTTGTAGTTCAGTGAGAGAGATGCTTTTCAGTGAGTCAGTTGTATTCTCTATATTCTCTACTTAGTTGAGTGAGATGATTTTCTGTGCAGTGAGTCCCCCCAAAACAAATTCTCAGTGAGTTATGTGTTTTTTCAGTGCAGTGGGTCAGATGTCATTTTGGGCTCATTGAGTCAGGTGTTGTCTTTCAGTGCAGTGAGTCAGGTGTTGTATTTGAGCTAATTGAGTCAGGTGTTGTCATTTCAGTGCATTGATTTAGTGAGTCAGGTGTTGTCTTTTCAGTGTGCAGTGAATTATATGTTGTTCTAAGCTCAATGAGTCAGGTGTTCTGTTTGAAAGGACTCAGTCATGTGTTGTCCTTTCAGTGCAGGGAGTCAAGTGTTGTCCTTTTAGTGCAGTGAGTTATTTGTTGTGTTGTGAAAGCTGTGACCAGCATTATGTCCTGTGTCTGTCTTAGTGCTGCCAGACGGATGGGCTCGACGCCGCCCCTGTCTGACGCGTTGTTCTCCAGCCTGAGGGTGGGGCTGGGGCATTTCACCACTACCCTGGGGCTGACCCCACCCCACACACACCTAATGGCCCCAGCCCCCACACATCTGATGCCACCCTCACATGAACACTTGGTGACTGAGGGGAATGTGTCATGGTGTCCGGGCAACTGTTCTGGACATGGCACCTGTCATGATGGACACTGTCTCTGTCTGGTCGGTATGCCTCTCCTCTCTCTCACTCTCTCTCCCTCCCTCCCTTTCTCTCTCCCTCCCTCCCTCTCTCTCTCTCTCTCTCTTTCTCTCTCATTCTCCCTCCCCCCTTCCTGCCTCCTCTCTCTGGTGAGTAGACCCATCTGCCTGGGCTCAGTTGCATGAGTGAGCTTAGTCCTGCATATGCCACTAAGCAAAGGACTAAGCTCACTCATGTAAATGGCCCCTAGTGTGTAGACCTGTCTGTGTCTGTCTAATAAGTGAACTTGTCTGCCTGTCTTTGTCTGGCAAGTTGAACTGTTGTCTGCCTGCTGTATAGACCTGTCTGTGAGTGGTATGTAGACATGTCTGGTGTGTAGACTTGTCTCTCTGTTTTATTGGTGTGTAGACCTGTCTACCTGTTATGTAGTATACTATATTGATCCACATTTTGCTTGATATAGTGCCAATAACTGGCAGATGTGCCGGATTACGAGACTCAAATCAAAATGTCCAAGTTGTCAGACGAGGACATTTTGATTTGGGTCAAGTAACCACATCTGTCGGTTATTGGCACTATATCAAGCAACACTTGGCTCAATATAATTCATATACCCAGTTCAAAAGAAAACTTCACCTCACATCCTTCAGTTTGCGTCTGATTGCGGTGTTCAGACAAAATGTGATTGGCAGATGACTGCGTTTTGGACTATCAACTGAGCATGCAGATTTCATCTGTAAAAAAATCAGTGCTCTCTACTCGTAATTAGATCAAGATAATGATGGAAAATACCAGCAGGTTTGTTTATTTTGCCTTTTTCTTGTGTTGTCACTTAAGCTATTTCTAGTGGGTGTCTTGTCAATTTTACTTGTGCAGCGATGCATGTCGCATGTTTGCTGGCGTCTGCTCTTCGTTTATGCATGTGTATGGGAAAGAAATTTTGAGCGTACGTTTACTAAAAAGTATTTAATTACTACTGCATATGAGGAACTCATTAATGTTGCAGTACGAGCTTATTTTGCGTTTCCATTGTGACAAATGCAAGTATCAAGATTGAATTTTTGGGGCATGCAAAGGTTTTGGGGAAGAAAAGTATATATATCAAGCAAATTCATGATTATTAATTTGCGTGTTATACAATATATCAATACATGTGTCAAAGAAAGGAAAACTTTATAGAGTGGGTACATTGCTGTACATATCTGTCTGACTAGATGTGTATATCTCTGTCAGGTGTGTAGACCCGTATATCTCTGTGTAGACCTGTACATTTCTTTCTGGTGTGTAGGTCTGTCTGGTTTGTATACCTGTCTGTCACTCTTTCTGCCTGAATGGTGTGCAGACCGGTCTGTCTACCTCTCTGTTTTGATTTACAGTTGCAAGAAGTGTCTGTCTTTACGTCTAGTGTGTAGACCTGTCTCTTATCTGTCTGGTGTGTAGGCCTGTCTGTCTGTCTGGTGTGTATAGACATGTTTGTCTCTCTTTCCTATTTCTCTTTCTGCATGAGTAGTGTATAAGCCTGTCCCTGTGTCAGTTATGATTCACATAGCTGTTAGAAGTGTCTGTCTATCTGGTGTGTCTGCCGTGAGATGGCCTTAGTTGCCTGCTTGGCGTTAAACCCAAATAACTAACTAACTGTCTGGTGTGTAGGCCTGTCTTTCTGTCGGTATTGATTCATATAGCAGCTAGTAGTACCTGTCTCTGTCTGGTGTGTTGATCAGTCTGTATCTCTGTTATGATTCACATAGCTGCTATAAGTGCCTGTCACTCTGGTG
Source organism: Semisulcospira habei (assembly GCA_036245525.1). Classification (NCBI taxonomy): domain Eukaryota; kingdom Metazoa; phylum Mollusca; class Gastropoda; family Semisulcospiridae; genus Semisulcospira; species Semisulcospira habei. Next base: position 200,254,465 of record BTPG01000004.1, on the reverse strand, counting down.
TGTAGACCTGTCTGCTTGGTGCATAGACCTGTCTGGTGTGTAGACCTGACTGTGTGTATCTTTGTTACGATTCACATAGCTGCTAGAAGTGTCTGTCTTGCTGTGTGGTGTTGGTCTGTCTCTCTTTTTCGCTGGTCTGTAGACCTGTCTGTCCAGTCTATCTATCATTGTGTCCTTGACACCATATGTCAGCACGTAGTGACCTTTGTGAGTGCCCTTGACCTATTTGTCTTCCTGTTTTCAGGTTCAGTTTTCGGGCGGCACGTGCCATGATGTCAACATCAGGTATTATGTGGCCTTTGGTTCCATCTTCATCCTGCTGGGGTGTGTGGCTCTTGTGCAGCTGGTCAGTTCTCTCTCACCTTTGAAATAAACTTGTATCTCTAAGTCGCATTTAATTTCTCTACTGTTCAGTACACAGACGCACACTGCCATCTCTATCTTCATCCTGCTGGTGGATCTCATGCAGCTGTTCAGTTCTCTTTCTCTCTCTCTCTCTCTACTGCTTAGTACACAGACACACTCTTGTCACGTGGTGCGATGTTAGAATGTGTATAAGTGTATTATGTCACCAGTGCTGTAGTGTTCTGATATGCCAGTGTGGTAGCAATTTTATGTGCCAGTGTTCTTTTATGTGCCAGAAGTGTTGTGGATTTTTTATATGTTTTTTATGTGTCATTGTGTTTTTTTGTCTGTGTTGTGGTTTATGTACCAGTGTTGTGGATGTTTTTCAGTTTCAGCGTTGTGGTTTTGTATCTATAGCTAGTGTTGTAGTGGTGGGGTTTTGTGATGTTCCAGTATTGTGGTTTTATGTGCCAGTAGTGGTTTTATGATGTGCCAGTGTTGTGTGTTATGATGTGCCAGTGTTGTGGTTTTATGTGGCAGTGTTGTGATTTTATGATGTGGCGGCATTGTGGTTTTATGATGTGACAGTGTTGTGGTTTAATGTGCCAGTGTTGTGGAGCACCACCAATATGGTCTTTGTGCTGAGACAGCTACAGGAGAAGTGCCGCGAGCAGAACAAAGGGCTGTACGTAACATTTGTCGACCTAACAAAAGCGTTCGACACTGTGAGCAGGCAAGGCATGTGGCAGATCCTGGAGCGACTTGGCTGTCCCCCAAAGTTCCTCAACATGATTGTCCAGCTACACGAGGACCAGCAAGGCCAGGTCAGACTCAACAATGACCTCTCAGAACCATTCCCTATTCTCAACGGCGTAAAGCAGGGCTGCGTGCTGGCACCGACCCTCTTCACCATCTTTTTTAGCATGATGTTGAAGCAGGCCACAGTGGACCTCGATGATGACGATGCAGTGTACATCAGGTATCGTCTCGATGGCAGCCTGTTCAACCTCAGACGACTGCAGGCCCACACGAAAACCCTAGACCAACTGATTCGTGAGCTGCTTTTTGCTGATGATGCTGCCCTCGTTGCACACACAGAGAGAGCCCTGCAGCGCATCACTGGACACCATGACAGAGGGGCACCAAAGAAGAGATACAAAGATTGTCTCAAGAAGTCACTTAGTGCCTGCCAAATCGACCACCACCAGTGGTCTTTGCTTGCTGCGGACCGTGACACCTTGCGCTCCACCATTTACATGGCAGCTGTCTCCTTTGAGGACTCTCACAGAGCTAGCCTTAAGGACAAGCGGCTCAGGAGAAAAAACAGAGATGCCGCAGCTCAGAACCCTGGCCATACCTTCCCCTGCAGCCACTGCGGTCGAACCTGCCTGTCTCGGATTGGCCTCCGCAGCCACGAACAAGCCTGCAGACGTTGTGGTCAACTCCTATAAAATCTTCGTTCGCGAAGTCAAGCCAAGCCAGTTCTGGTTTTATGGCGTTCCTGTGTGTTTTTATGTGCCATTGTTGGGATTTATGGTTTGTGCAAGTGTTCTGGTTTTATGGTGTGCCGGTTGTTACGTTTGTGGTCGTGTTATTCTTTGAGAGCATGTATGTGTTAATTATAGGAAAGATCCAACATTCATTTGAGTTATTTTGGATAAGAATTACATACCTTTGTAGTAGGATTCATTTTCTTTTGCACTGAGAATTGCAATCAATTTTTGTTGTGACGTGTAGTTTTGCCTACATTAGACTGGAAGGTTCGAGCAGGTTGCCATCTTTCTAGTGACCTCAGATACAACTTCAAAGTGTTGGCTACGTTTTGTAACATTCTATCAAAGATGCCTAAATAGTAGTGGAATTTTGTAGTTCATTCTAGTGTGTTCTTTTTCATGAATATTAATGAGTTTTGGTTACTTTTTCTTTTCTGATTGGTTGAGTTGTGCAAATTTGCTGGATTGTTCTGGAAATCTGTAATAGTATAAAAGACCATGTTAGGAAGTATGTGTGTGGTGGGGCGGATTATAACAAAACAGACAGGGAGGCCTTGTTGTGCCTTGCAAAGATTTTTTATTTCCCCACCAAGGAGGCAGTAGACAGAGGCCCAGTAAGACAAAACTTGTGCAGATGATGCTCAATTTTAGGTCGTGCTTCCGTTGTGCAAACAAGTGTAACAACAAGTGCATTCCTAGCGTGGGGAGCTAACATGAGGGGGCACTACTGGGTCAAGGTCGAATGTCCTAGCACTTGTCTAATAACATGATTGGTCACTGCCAGCTAAATTTAGATGTGACAGCCAAAAGGAAAATCACTAGGTGGGAAAGAAACAAAGGGGCCCCGGGGGTAGGGAGTAAGAAAAGGGATGGGTGAATGGTAGCAGTAGGTACTGGTGGGAAAGGTTAAGGTTGTATACTATACCTACATTTTTTAATTGAAAACTGCCGCTTATAGGGCTTTTTGAGAGCCTTATTGAGTCTGGAGGCTATTGCCACCCTGAAAGACCCATGGTCCCGGGCATATTAATAAGTTTGAGCCTTTTGCGTGACCTACCCCTTGAGCGAAAACACGCAAAATAGCTGATTTCAGAACACAATAAAAATTTATCGAATAGTGTGTTAAAATGATAAGGAAACATTTCGGTCACTTCATAAAGTATGTTAGTATTTTCTCGTAAAAAAAGTGTGTTCTGATAATTGGAATTCTAAGTGCAATCGAGAAAAGTTTATGTTGTAAATTCGCAAATTGCCTGGATGTTATCAATAACATTACAAGTGTTTGCAATGTTGGGCAATTGCTCAGGCCCTTTTTATTCGATAAAGTCGTACTTTATGTTATAACTATCACATTGATTATGAAGAAAATATGGGGTCCCGCACAAAATTTGGCACTTTGGGTCGTTTTCGAGTGCGTATTCAATAAGGGATACAAGCGATGTCTGGCTTCCGGCAGATCATATCTCCGCCGTAGCCGGTCACAAGCACGCATGAGAAAGAAGGGAAAACGACTATTTTAAACCTACAAGGGAAAACCTACGCCCAAACTGTTGCAAACTACGCCCAAACTGCTAGTCCTCGATCACTATTTGTGACAGTAAACTGGAACAAACAACAACGGCAGATACGGGATGAAAACGTTTATCTATAAGTAATTAAATGCACATGCTGGTTCTTAGTAATTTAGTTAGCGCAGTCTCTGCTGCTGGGAGGGAGGAACACTACCAAAAGATCTCCGTGACGCAGTCGTTATCACCCTGTACAAGAACAAAGGCGAGAAGTCTGACTGTTCCAACTATCGGGGAATTACCCTGCTGTCCATTGCTGGGAAAATCCTTGCAAGGCTGCTCCTGAATCGGCTGGTACCTGCCATCGCTGAAGACCAACTCCCAGAGGGCCAGTGTGGCTTCAGAGCCAACAGGAGCACCACCGATATGGTCTTTGTGCTGAGACAGCTACAGGAGAAGTGCCGCGAACAGAACAAAGGGCTGTACGTAACATTTGTCGACCTAACAAAAGCGTTCGACACTGTGAGCAGGCAAGGCATGTGGCAGATCCTGGAGCGACTTGGCTGTCCCCCAAAGTTCCTCAACATGATTGTCCAGCTACACGAGGACCAGCAAGGCCAGGTCAGACTCAACAATGACCTCTCAGAACCATTCCCTATTCTCAACGGCGTAAAGCAGGGCTGCGTGCTGGCACCGACCCTCTTCACCATCTTTTTTAGCATGATGTTGAAGCAGGCCACAGTGGACCTCGATGATGACGATGCAGTGTACATCAGGTATCGTCTCGATGGCAGCCTGTTCAACCTCAGACGACTGCAGGCCCACACGAAAACCCTAGACCAACTGATTCGTGAGCTGCTTTTTGCTGATGATGCTGCCCTCGTTGCACACACAGAGAGAGCCCTGCAGCGCATCACGTCTTGCTTCGCAGATGCTGCCCAGCTCTTTGGACTCGAGGTCAGTCTGAAAAAGACAGAGGTCCTCCATCAGCCGGCACCCAAGACAGTGTATCGCCCTCCTCACATCACCATTGGCGAGTCTGAACTAAAGTCAGTGCACCAGTTTACTTACCTTGGCTGCATTATCACGTCGGACGCCAAGCTGGACAAGGAGCTTGACAGCAGGCTGGCAAAAGCGAACAGTGCTTTCGGGCGACTTTTCAAGCGGGTGTGGCACAATCAACAGCTGAAAACAGGCACCAAGATCAGCGTGTACAGAGCTGTGGTCCTCACCACCCTGCTGTATGGTTCCGAGTCCTGGGCCCTCTACCGCAGCCAACTACGACTCCTCGAACGCTTCCACCAGCGCTGCCTGCGTACCATCCTGGGCATTCACTGCAGTGACTATGTCACCAACGTCGAGGTCCTTGAACAGGCTGAAACTGTGAGCATCGAGTCTTTGCTGCTGCGGACACAGCTCCGCTGGGCGGGGCATGTCTCCAGGATGGAGGATCATCGCCTACCAAAGATCACCCTGTTCGGCAAGCTTGCTACTGGACACCGTGACAGAGGGGCACCAAAGAAGAGATACAAAGACTGTCTCAAGAAGTCACTTAGTGCCTGCCAAATCGACCACCACCAGTGGTCTTCGCTTGCTGCGGACCGTGACACCTGGCGCTCCACCATTTACAAGGCAGCTGTCTCCTTTGAGGACTCTCGCAGAGCTAGCCTTAAGGACAAGCGGCTCAGGAGAAAAAACAGAGATGCCGCAGCTCAGAACCCTGGCCAGACCTTCCCCTGCAGCCACTGCGGTCGAACCTGCCTGTCTCGGATTGGCCTCCGCAGCCACGAACAAGCCTGCAGACGTCGTGGGCAACTCCTATAAAATCTTCATTCGCGAAGTCAAGCCAAGAGAGAGTTAGCGCAGTGGTAAGGTACTTTTCTTGCCACGCAGGTGACCAGGGTTCGAGTCCCGAAGATGGCGATATTTTTTTCCTGCTCACATTTGAAACCCATACATTTTCTACTTCGCTAAATGAAACAAACACACTTTAAACCCAAAGCAAAAAAAAATTTAACGCGTGGTATTTTTTTTTATTTTTTTTTTTTTTAAATATGCGATTATCATCACTGTGGGAATGTGAATGTTAAACCATAAACCAACCAACCGGATTCAGTCTTGGATAAAAATGCACACTGGTTACCTTGGTACATTTGTTCATTCATTTTTTTCAGCCAGGCATTGTGTGAGCATGTTTACATTCATTCAATCATTCACAGCTTCACTGATGAAAAAGCACACCAAAGAGTGTTGTCTCAGACAGTTTTTTTTTGTTAATTTTTACTGGCATCATCTACAAACATTAATTGATGTGAATTTGTTTTAATATACCTGCTGCAAGAAATGCTACATGTTCCTTTGGTGTCTCCGTGAAAGCAGGTCGATGAACATCTCTGGTTGAAAGATGTTTGTAAACAGATTGGTAGCGGATGTACCTATCTCTCTAGCTGAATCTCAGTTTCCCAGCAGTTTTTGGTTACAAATTATAAGGAAACAAAAACACACTACCACCGAGCCACCCAGCTCCCCCTCAAAATACAGCTTTACTGCAGAACATATTTCAACTACATGTAACATTATTCACATTTACATTGACAAAGTGCTGACTTTATACAAGCTATTTGGGAGAAATGTGGAGCTGATGTCATTTTTAGTTGTGTGCATGCCTACGGAGACTTGTATGGACACGGATCATAGTCAGGTCATTCTGTTTGCTGGCGTGTGTCATGTACAGTACATCTGTAAAACTTGTGAAATGAACCATGTGGTTAGCAATTCTGATACGATAAGTAAAGCCACACAGCTAAAAGTCAAAGATTGACAGTGGAAGAAAAAAACAAAACAAACACAAAGTACAGTACATATCATATGCCTATGATCAGTTATCACCCAACCACTTAAATCTGCTGTGACAGCTGGAGGGTAATGCAAGAACTGCATGATCAACTCACTCTTGAGCAGTATTGCGTTTTTCATTGAGCAAGTCCACATTTGCACAACATTTTAAGCTGAGGGTTTAATGACATAAATATACATCCCCACGTTTCTATATTTCCGCACATCCCCTCTTCAGAAAGGATCCATGGGTTTTATACTCTGAGGCCAATGACCATTTTCAGAATGAACCCTGTATATCATTTTGAATCATGCAAAGCGGAGCAGTGATAAGTTTTCTCTTTGTCTCACACCGATGCTGCACAAAATCTATCTGTATCACTGTTTCCTACCCCATAAGTGTCAGCTGTGGAGTACATATTTTGAATGACTGATGTATGCCAGTATTTAGGAACTTGTCACAAAAAAGACCTGTTCATATGATGAAATGTCTTCGAAAAATGAACACATTGTCAGTAAAGGGGTTTTCCTTGGATAATCAAAAACTAATACATATTAAGCTGCGTTTCCAAATCGCGACATGACAGGAGAGTGACAAAAAATAACTTTTCTGAGGGGGTCATCCAAATAAATATGCATAGGAAGGTCTTACCATCAGGTATCTCTTTACCAAGTTTAGGGTTACAGTTAGGAATACTTGAGAAAAAACATCTTTGGGCAATATATGGCTATCTTGTACCTATTTCCCGATTTCTTGTGACCCTTGACCTTTCTGACCTTTCACGCATACGAAATTAGTATGCATGAAAAGTTCTTACCACCTTGTATCTGGGTTTGAAGTTGTGTATACTTGAGAAAACATCTGTTTGGTCAAAATACAGATATTTTTCACCTTTTTACTGCACTACAAATTACAACATGGGTGTCAAATCGCTTTGTCACGTTGTTATATGAAAACACACAAAGCACACCCCTATCACTGTACAATAGCCCCTGAACTGCTCGACTGCACGTTACAATTTTGTCGCCCCGCTGCTTCTATGTCAGGCTTATGGAAACTTACTTACTTACTTACGCCTGTCACCCCTACCCGGGTATAGGCCGTCGACGAGAGACCTCCAGCAACTCCTGTCCTGTGCTTCTCCTTCGATTCTACTCCAGGTGGTTCCCAGTCTCTTGATGTCTGCTTGGAGGTCTCGACGCCAGGAGTTTCTCGGCCTACCTCTTTTCCTCTTTCCCTGGGGGTTCCATGACAATGCCTGCCTAGTGATACTGGAAGCTGGCTTTCTCAGACTGTGACCGATCCATCCCCATCTTCTTCGCCCAATTTCATTCTTTGCTGTTATCTGCTCTGTTCTCTCCCAGAGTCTGACGTTGCTGATCTTCTCTGGCCAGTGGATTTTCAAAATTCTTCTAAGGCAACTGTTCATGAAGGTCTGTACTCTGTTGACTGTGGTTTTTGTCAATCTCCATGTCTCTGCTCCATATAGGAGAACTGCTTTTACATTGGAGTTGAAAATCCGGACTTTGGTGTGTTGTGACAGCTCTCTGGAACTCCACACTTTTTTCAACTGGAGAAAGGCTGCTCTGGCTTTACCGATTCGTGCTCTGACATCTGCATCAGTGCCGCCTTTTTTGTCTATGATGCTCCCGAGATAGGTGAAGGACTCTACCTCCTCCAACGGGGTGCCAGCAAGCAAGACTGGTTCTTCCCTGGTTGCGTTCAGCCTCATTGTCTTTGTTTTCTGTTTGTGAATGGTGAGGCCCACTTGGGACGAGATGTCAGCAAGCCTCGTGGTCTTGTCCTGCATTTGTTGATGAGTGTGGGACAGTAATGCCAAGTCGTCTGCAAAATCGAGGTCGTCAAGCTGTGTCCACAGTGTCCACTGTATTCCACTTCGTCTGTGCTCTGTGGTCATCTTCATGACCCAGTCTATGGCCAGTAGGAAGAGGAACGGAGACAGCAGACACCCCTGCCTGACACCAGTTCTGACCTGGAGCTCTCTGGTGAACTGCCCTTCGTGGATCACGCGACATGTCATGCCATCATAGCTGCTCTTGATCAGGCAGACGAGCTTTGTGGGTACACCGTAGTGTCATAGGAGTTTCCACAGAGTCTCTCGGTCCACGCTGTCAAATGCTTTCTCATAATCCACAAAGTTGACGTACAGCGGGGAGCTCCACTCCAGAGACTGTTCCACGATGATGCGGAGAGTGGCGATCTGGTCTGTACATGATCGGTTCTTCCTGAATCCTGCTTGCTGGTCTCTCAGCTGGGGGTCAACGGAGCTCTTCATTCTCTCTAGGATGATCCTGTTGAAGACCTTTCCTGGTACTGACAGCAAGGTGATTCCTCTGTAGTTGGAACACTTGCTGAGGTCGCCTTTCTTGGGAAGCTTGATTAGGTACCCCTCCTTCCAGTCAGCTGGCATCACCTCCTCTTCCCAGATCTTTCCAAACAGTGGGTACAGCATCTCAACTGTTGTCTCTAGGTCTGCTTTCAGAGACTCCGCTGGGATGCCATCTGGCCCTGCTGCTTTGCCATTCTTCAAAAATGCCACTGCTTTTCTGATCTCTTCCCGGCTGGGTCTGTCACGGCTGATGGGTAGGTCGGTCTCTGCCGGCTGGATGTCGGGGGGGTCGGGTGGGCTAGGTCTGTTCAGTAACTCTTCAAAATACTCGGCCCATCTGTCGAGTTGGTCTGCTCTGTCTGCAATAGGCTTGCCTTCTTTGTCTTTTACTGGTCTTTCTGTATGGCCATACTTACCCGACAATCTTCTGGTAATGTCGTAGAGCTGTTTCATGTTGCCGCTGCCTGCTGCCTTTTCTGCCTCTGCTGCCAGGCTGTCTGTGTAGGCCCTCTTGTCTGCCCTGATACTCCTCTTCACCTCGCGGTTGGCTTCCGAGTATTCCCCCTGTGCCCTTACTTTGGCTGCTCTCGTGCGACTGTTGTTGACTGCTGCTTTCTTCTGCTTCCTCGCTTCTATCTTCTTCAAGGTCTGTGCCGACAGCCAGTCCTTGTGGTGGTGTTTCCTGAACCCTACAGTGTCTTTGCAGGTTGAGTTCAGCGCCTCTCTAACTGCCTTCCACTGCTGCTCTGTGGTGACCGCCTCCTCTTCATTTACTAGTTCCTCTAGCACTTGAAACCGGTTGGACAGCACCAGTTTGAACTCTTCTCTAACTCCAGTTTCTCTCAGGAGGCCTACATTATAGCGCTGTCTTCTTGTTGTCTCTGTGCGGCTTTTCTTTAGCTTGAGCTTCATTCTTAAGGTAAGCAGATGGTGGTCTGAGGCAACATCTGCTCCCCTCCTCACTCGAACATCTTGAAGGGATCTTCTAAATTTCTTGCTAATGCAGATATGGTCTATTTGGTTCTCTGTTGTATGGTCAGGTGAGACCCAAGTTGCTTTGTGTATTCTTCTGTGTGGGAAGATGCTGCCTCCAATGACAAGTCGGTTTAGAGCACAAAAGTCTACAAACCTCTCCCCGTTCTCACTCATCTCCGAGCCTAGTCCCTGTCTCCCCATCACCTCTTCGTATCCGGTGTTGTCCTCCCCTATTTTGGCATTAAAATCGCCCATGACGATGGTGATGTCTCGCTCCGCACATTTGTCCATGGCACTCTGGAGTCGGTCGTAGAACTCTTGTTTCTCTTCCTCGTCACTGTCATTGGTGGGCGCATAACACTGGATGACGTTCAGCTTGAGCTTTTTCTTGGTTCTAAAGGCTGCTGTTATAATTCTTGGCCCAAGAGGTTCCCAGCCCATCAGCGCTCTCTGTGCCACTGGTGACAGCATGAGTGCTACTCCTTCTGTATGGGGGGCATTCTCCTCTTCATGACCTGAATACAGAATCATCTCCCCACTTAACAGCCTTTTCTGGCCAGACTGCGTCCATCTGGCTTCACTGATGCCTAGCAGGGAAAGGTTGTACTTTTGCATTTCCGCTGCTATCTGGGCGGCCTTGCCGCTCTGGTACATGGTCTTGACGTTCCATGTGCCCATGGTTGTATCCCTGGATAGAGAGAGGCGGCTCGGTCCTGTGGCTTCCGAAGACTTCCGGCTTTCACCACAGGATGTCATAAGTCTTCTAGTAGAAGAACCTTCCTCCTCCAGGAAAGGAATTACTGTTAGTCTTTTCGTCGGCGTTTTTGTAGCTATTTCCTTTTTTGCAGGGTGGGGAAGCTACCCCCACGCCCAACCCCCTTACTAGGAGGACCAGGGGTTTTCTGTCGGGGTCACCTTCCCTTAGACCATGTTGGTTCACGGCACCTTATTTCATTCGGTGCACCCCTGTCACGAGGGACCCCCTATCCACCACCCAGGGGACGCGCCTCAACGCCGTATGGTCCCAGCGCGAGGAGGCTTATGGAAACACTCCCTCTTTATTTCTATGTTCTCAAGTTTTGTCATTGTCACTTTGTTGTCACTGCCCCACTGCTGTTGCATCTGCAGTTGAATAGCCAGGCCTAAAGCCTGCTTGCCCTTCTCCTAATATATGGCTATGCATCAGCTCAGGTAGTTGAGTAAGGCACAGGCTTTTGCTGCATTGCGAATGATGTCCAAAACCTTGACATTGTGGCCAGCCTGGTGGATGGACATCAAAATAACAGGACGTCTGCCCTCCTACACAGGACAATCAGTTCACTTCCTTTGCCTTCTCGTCGGTTGGCCATCGCGGAGAGATGTACCCGCTGAACTCTTCTTCCCTTATGTCTACCCTTTGTCCATTCACCTGTATTTGCCATTTTAAAACTCTCCCTACTGTCTGCACTGCCTGTAGCTCTTGATATTGGATGTGTGTTGCTAAATGGTCTTAGCTTTATTTAGGCCCCATGTGTTAGGTTTATTTAATGTATTTGACCGGCTGGCGACATACATTCAATGTTCTGTTTAGTTGTTTTTTTTTCACAAGCAGTGCAGGCACGTCCTGAGAAAGCCTTGTTGCTGTCGGGACGTTAAGCAATGTACAATCAATCAATCAATCTTCTTCCCTTATCTTTCGCAACCTGCAAAAGATAATTTTGTATCAAAAAATGTTTTGACATGCACATATTGCTTGCATATATGTTTGCAAGTATTTATACAAAGTACATACATGCATAATATGACAGTAGTCAGAACATGAACAAGAAAGGCAATGTCCTTATGGTTCACGTGTATGACCAATCCACATAATACGTCTGACCTTTTTGACCTTGGCTTGACTTCTCCAACAGGTCTCTGAAAATGTCTAAACATAAGTATAGGGCTGGATTTTGTACCAGTGAAACCTGAGTTTTTTTTTTCCAAATCCCTTCATTTTTCACACATTTGTCAACCCTCTGTGACCCTTGACCTCTGTGAGGGGCTGATTACATTAGTATGCACAGAAAAGTGTTATCATCATGCCAAATGTTATTGAAAAGTTTGCAAAAACATTGATAAAAACTACAACTCTACCCGAAACTAACTTTTGTCACCCTTATCATGTGGTATCTCCATAGCAAGTTTGAGTTTGAAGTTGAAAATACTACTTGAGATGACCTTTGAAAGGTCACAGAAATTGGTATGTTTAGAATTATTTTACCACAAAGTACCCTTGTGCCAAGTTTGAAGTCTGAGGCTTGCATAGTCTTCGAGGAAATGCCAATGTTAAAGTTGCCCACAGATAACAGACAGTTGACGGACAACCCATTACAAACACTTACTTTTGCTATCACACGTGCGCCAAAAATTAGACGCCATTGAGCTTGAAATGACCACAAAGGGTGTATACATATATCTAGAATCAGCATCAATATTCAAAGTGTAACTTGCAGAAATTGTTTCAAACAGGACACAACGCATTGCTGTTTAGCAACAGCACACACTGGACCAAATGGGTAGTATTCAGAGTTTTCTAGTCCTTTTGTATGCACTAAGTGCTTATTAAAGAAAACGACAGTATTTGCAGACTTGCCCAACCCTCTAGTTTTCAAATCAAATGCAATATGGTGCCACTTGTTGACAGCAAGTGATTTTAGCATTCGGTGTTGTTGAGAATGCTGGTACTAGTACTACACCATCTTCAAAATGAAAGAAAGCATTACAGTGTGATGTGTTTATTCCAACCAGTTGTGTTTTGTTATGAACCTGATTCTATTCACAAATCAATCGGTATGCTTTACCTCGAGTCCAGGACAATAAGTTTCGCCTTCTCTCACTTTAGTTGATCCGCTGGAACTGGAATTGTCTGCTTTTAGCTGTGGCCTTCTCCTTTGAGCAACATGACCTGACTAGCTCTTGCCTCTTCTTGGTTAGGCGTCATACTTCTGTGCTTGTTTGCAAGTATACCCTCTGGGCGTGACTCTGCAGTGAGACGTCAACAGCAGCACTGACCTGAAATGAAATACATGTTTATTATCGTGTTATTCGGCAGCATGGCAATTTCACTTCTGATCTTATTTCAGGGTGGGTCGGTTCAAAACTCCACAAACAGGGACTTTGTTATAGCATTATAAACAATTCGGGGCCGGTGGGGGGAGTCCCCCCCCCCCCACCCACCCACCCAATTCGTCCCTACATTTAGTTTACACATTACTACCTTCAAACTAATGTGAAATAAACTGTGAACACCACAAACAACAATGGTGAAGCCTGGATCGCTCGTGTGCATTTAAAACTGATCATTTTCGTAATCTGAACTGTGTGACCTTTCCAACAGGTGACTGAAATTTAAGTGCCATGAGTCTAAGCATAAGTAAAGGGCTGGCTTATGTACAGTTGTGAATAGTATTTGAGAAAAAATATCTTTTGTCAAAATATGGCTTTTTTTTTTTTTACCTATTTCTTGATTTCTCATGACCCTTGGCCTGAACTCAAACTGGTAGGCTAAGAGTAAGAAAGGTCTTGCCACAAAGTATCCTTCGGCTACGTTTGAAGACTGTGGTGTGAATAGTCTCCGAGAAAATGCCAACATTAAAGTTTACCATGGATGACCAATGGCCCAGAACATAGCCTTACACTTGCTTCGCACATGAGCCAATGAAAGAAGGCATTACAGTATGATGTGTTCATTCACACCATAGTTGTGTTGTGTTCTGCACCTGATTCTCATCACAGATCTACTGGTATGATTTACCTTGAGTCCAGGAGAATACGTGTCACCTTCCCTCACTTCACTTGAGCTGTGAGTGTGACCTTGGTCAGTTGGTGTAGGCGTCATACTTCTGCGCTTGTTTGCAAGTATGTACTCTGGGTGAAAGTACTGAGACTCCACAGCGAGAGGTCAACAGCAGTATTAGCCTGAAATGAAATACATGATTATTACTGTGTTGTTCGGCAGCATGACAATTTCACTTCGCGTGAACTAAATGCAGGGGCAGATTATTACTTTCAAAATAAATGCGACAAAAACTGTGTAAACCGCAAAGAACAAACAACAATGGCAAAGTCACGTCTGTACGCCTCATGCACATAACTGATTCACAACCTGTGTGACCTTTCTAAAAGGTAGCTGAAATAAGTGTCACGAGTCTCAACATAAAGGCTTGCTTTTGTACTAGTCACATTTGTATTTTTCACACATTCTACGGTCATCCAAAATGGTAGTCAACAAATATTAGGGTTTCAGTCATAGTAGCGTTTTACTAGGTAACCTTTTTAATCCTGATACACCCACTGCTTGAAATAAATGTGACTATGATAGTTCAAGGGTGGTGCCAGAATAGATTGGCGTATTATCCGCCAAGCTATTCTGGCACCATCCTTGAACTAAAAAAATGCTGGACCTATCTCCTAATCTGTAATATAGCCTTCATATGACAGAGAATGGATGAGAAAACTAAGTTACTAAGTACTGAAAGCAGTTACTGAGTTAGTAATGCAAAATTCTCCCTTAGCAGGACTTTTTACTACACACAGTACGTTTTCCTAAATAATAAGCACTGGCACTGGTTTAATATCACTACAGTGTGGACTACATTCCTTCCACCGTATTAGTAAAGGCTCTCTGAGAATGTATGGAAATGTTCTACTTCTAGGTGGTGACTGACATACATGGAATGCATGCCCCTGTCAACCCACAATAAAATGTAGTCTTCTTCATTGCAGGTAGGCTGTAAATTTCCATGCATAAAAGGACAGTTAGCTATTGGGGTTTTACGCCGTGCAGGTGACATCTCACGGCGGTGCATAAAACTTTTTTTTCTTAAAGAGTTGGAAAACCATTCAGATACACCACCAACCACTTTTTCTACTTTAGTTTACCTTTTTCTTGATGATGTCTGAAGAGATTTTGTTGTTTTCCTGGCTCCCGTTCGGTTGGCCCGTTCATTTTTTTTTTTTTCTTCTTCTGAGAAATGGTTATGCATTACCACTGACGCTCGATGACTTGTCGCAACTTATGCAAAAGTATCTTATTTCTGAGGAAACACAACATTTTATGCATAGAAACAGTCAGCTTACACACCTATTTCAGACAGTATATATCTTTTGTCAATTATCGATAAATTGAGCTTGTTTGCAATACGACTTGCCGTACGGCGTTTTTTTTCGGTGACCTCTAGTCTCAGGTCACGGCAGATGCAAGATAGCGGTATCTAAATGCGCAGAAAAGATGCGCGAAAGAGGTGTGTCCTACAACCTTAAGAGGAGCCAGGCTAAGACTGGGGCTAAGTAGGTCACCTCTGCCAGATCCCACGCTGAGCAGCTAAGTGGCACCGTCCTCACAAAATCATGCTACAATGTATTAACCAACGACTAGAGGGGTGACATAATAAGACGTAATATTAAAAACACAGCTCGTCACGTGTGTGTACATGGACGGTATGAGAGACGCAGTGTGTCAAAAGTGTTGATGCATTTTAGAGGAGACGGTGTATCAGTGTTGGTGCATTTGTGAATGCGTTGTGTGGAGATCACATCGCTGTAAATAAATATTTTTGGAACTGTTACTCCATTTGAGGTCTACAACCTTGTGCCACGTGTGACGAGTTGCAGCTGAGTGAAGTTTCTTTACAAGAACCCTATGTGCGTGTGTCTCATGTGATTGCATCGTACTATGACTACGACTACCACGTAACATTTGGCACCTTCAACAGGACTTCTTCAGTTGGCTCAGTGGAAAGGGTAGCCAGAGACAACAGCCAGCAGTGAAATGCAGTATGGCAACATCGGAAAAGGAGACATTCCTCAGAATTGGGAAGGAATGCGGGCTGGAGGGAACTCAACTCCTGGAGTTTATAAAGGAGAGACAGGAGAGAGAAGAAAAGGAGAGACTGGAGAGAGAAGAAAAGAGACTGGAGAGAGAAAAGGAGAAAGGAAAAGAGACTGGAGAGATAAGAAAGAGCCAAAGAGTGTGGAATCAAGAAACTCGAAATAGAGCGAGAAGAGGCAGAGAAGCAGCAACAACATGAAATTCAGTTCAAGACGATGGAATTAGAGGCACAGAGCCAGAGGACAACTGAAGCAGCAGCCTTAGCCAGCAGAGAGCACCAAAACTAGCACCTTTTTGCAGAAAATTCAGATAAAATGGATGCTTACCTAGAGCGGTTCCAGCGCTTCGCAAGCAGCAACTGGAAACAAGAGATGGGTCATCAAACTCAGTGCACTTCTAACCGGCAAAGCGCTTGAGTTCTACACCCGCTTGCCAAGAGAAAAAGCTGAAGATTATGCGCAGTTGAGAACCGCTGTGCTGAGACAGTACGACTTCACTGAAGAGGGTTACAGACGACAATTCCGGAATTGCAAGCCTGAGGAAGGAGAAACACCCGGTCTATTCATTGAGAGAATCAGGACCTACCTGGAGAAATGGATAGAGCTGGCTAGCTTGAAGAAGGAGTATCAGGAACTGCATGACCTCATCATCAAAGAACAAGTACTTAGCGCATGTTCTAAGGACCTGGCCGGCCACCGCAGGGAGCAATAGGACCAGTCGCTGAAGGCCCTTGCAGACTTTGCTCAAAGATACCTGAAAGCCCACAACATGAAGTTCAGGCCTGGTAAGCCGCAGCGTGTGTCTACACCAGCAGAGCCTGACATGTTTACTTTGTGGAAAGAAGGGACACAAGGCAATACGGTGTCCTTCCAAGGATGTTCTCCAAGGCGATAACACCAGAAGGCCCAACCAAGATCGCGGGATAGCAGGCAGAAGTGGTACCACGTCTCAACACAGAGCCGCCGATGTACTGGCCAGTGATGTGACGTCATCTAGTGACTTCGAGTCCGGAGAAAGGCGGGCGACACTGAGCAGATCGAGCCTTTCAGAAGGAGTGGACGCATTCCAGTTGGTGATGGGGCAACATTCTTACCAGTTTCCTTTCCAACATCGCGCTGCCTGAGAGTGAAGTGCCCAACATGCCTGTGGTATCAGGATTCGTTGGCAATACATCAGTGAGTCATCTAGAGAGAGGACCTAGTAGCTGAAGACCAAAAGCTACAGGAGTGGACAACCCTCATCCTGGCCGACGGAACTGTGAGGATTACCCCCCTTGCCAAGGTCAGTGTCAACACCCCGTAGCTGACAGAAGAGGTGAAGGCGTTATGCGTGAAGACCCCAGTCTGCGACCTCATTATCAGAAATGTTGACTGCCAGAAGCGCAGAGGATCCAGATCCGGAGTGGAGACCTGAAACCTGTGCCGTTACCATGAGAAGTCAAGCAAAGAAGAGTCACCAGACCATCCCTCTAAAAGTGGCTGATAACACAAAAGCAGCTGTGGTGAATAGAGACAAGCTGGTGGAACCACCCCACGCTTGACAAGTTCCGAGGTCAGACCGAGCCCATGACGCGAAGAGGGAATAAAATAACTTTTGAGACCAAAAAGGACATCATGTACCGTATATTCAACTGCCACAGAGACAAGCCTGTCCATCAAGTGGTGGTTCCTGAATCCCTGAGGATGCAGGTGATGTAACTGGCCCATGCTTCCATCTTAGGAGCACACCTGGGAATCAGCAAGACCCTCGACAGGATCCGAGCAGTCTTCTACTGGCCTGATATGGGGGGTGATGTCACCCGATTCTGCAGGTCGTGCGACATATGCCAGAAGACAATCGCTGAGTCATTAGGGAGTCCAAGTCGCCAATGATCATCATGAAGAAACAAGATGGATCCAATTGGGTGTGTGTGGACAATCGTACACTCAATAAGCGGACAATATTTGATCCAGGACCATCTACCATTGAACTATCTGAACTGCCCATCTCATGATTTGGTGATGTTCTTGCAGAACTTAGACATTAAGTTACAGTCTATCAAGGGTTTGCAGAACTTTGGAGGGGATTACCTGAGCAGAGCTGTTTAAAGGAACATTTCTTTTCTTTGTCATGGACAGTTTAAAGGAACTGTGAGATGATTATTTCAGAGTAGTTGATTTTTATTATTTTTTTTAAATGTGAAATTGTTAGTATTTATAGTTGTGTGTTTTGAGATTTCAGAAGAAATTTTTGTGAACTTTTGTTCTAAAAGGGGGGTAATGTAGCGTTTGTGGTCGTGTTATTCTTTGAGAGCATGTGTGTGTTAATCATAGGAAAGATCCGACATTCATCTGAGTTATTTTCGATAAGAATTATGTACCTTTGTAGTAGGATTCATTTTCTTTTGCATGGAGAATTGTGATCAATTTTTGTTTTTTACTTTCGCCTACGTTAGACTGGAAGGTTCAAGCAGGTCATGATCTTTCTAATGACCTCAGATATGATGTCAAAGTGTCGGCTACATTTTGTAACATTATATCAAAGACACCTAAAAAAGTAGTAGTGGAATTTTGTAGTTCATTCTATTGTATTCTTTTTCATGAATATTAATGAGTTTTGGTTACATTTTCTTTTCTGATTGGTTGTGTTGTACGAGTTTGCTGGATTGTTCTGGAAATCTGTAATAGTATAAAAGACCATGTTAGGAAGTATGTGTGTACATTGTATGAGAGACTCAGTGTGTCAAAAGCGTTGATTCATTGTAGAGGAGACAGTGTATCAGTGTTGGTGCATTTGTGAATGCGTTGTGTGGAGATCGCATCGCTGCAAATAAATATTGTTGGAACTGTTACTCCATTGTGGTCTACAACCTTGTGCTATGTGTGACGAGTTGCAGCTGAGTAAAGTTTCTTTAAAAGAACCCTACGTGCGTGCGTCTGGTCTGATTGCATTATACTACAACTATGACTACCACAAAACACCGGTATTGAGTTTTATGATGTGCCATGGTTGTGGTTTGATGTGCCAATGTTGTGTTTTTTGATGTGCTGGTGTTGTGGTTTATGTGTCAGTATTGTGGGTAGTATGTGTCAGTGCTGTGGTTTTATGTGCTGGCATTGTGGTTTATGTGCCGGTGTGGTTTTGTTTTCTTAATATGTTGGTGTTGTCGTATTATGATGTGCCATTGTGGTTTTATGTGCCGGTGTTGTAGTTTTAATATGTGCTGGTGTGGTTTTTATGTTGTGCTAGTGTTGTGGATATATGTTGTGCTGGTGTTGTGATTTATAGATGTAAATGCCTATGTTGTGGTTTTATGATGTGCAAGTGTTGTGGTTTTATGATGTGCCGGTGTTGTGGCTTCAGTTTTGTGTCTATAACCAGAGATGCTTTTATTACATGCACGTGAGTATATGTTATGATGCGTACTGTGCCGTGTGTGTATGGTATGATATGTGTAGAACATCAATGAGTCATACCGGCCACACTTGAATAACCTCATTTATGGGTGAGGTCTTTTTATCTCTAGCCAGCATGTACTGTAAATGTAGATGTATATTCTACTGATAGGTGCTGTGTGTGCGGTGTGAATATATGAAAGACGCCAAGCGGTCTTGGCGGCAAGCCTGTCAGGTGACCGTACAGAAACTGCTCTATATCCTGGTTATATGTGCCACTGCCATCAGGGGAGCTTACTTCTTCACCAAGGTAGGTAATTCAACACATTTTGGTCACACGTATGACAATCATGGCGTATGTGAGTCATTATTTAGTACTGGTCACAATGCAATAGTGTCATGAAAAAAGATGTTACACAATTTGTATTTCTTTATGAAACCTTGAACATGGATGAAAGCTGCAAAGAAAAGATCAAACAATCTACAGTAGCATAGATTATATCAACAGAGCTGGATAAAGTGGTGAAATCAGGGGAAAAGGACCAAAATCGCTTTAAAAAAGGCACCCGAAAAGAGGAAATCAGTTGCCTTACTCTGAAAGGCGTGCTGTGAGCATTGAATGAGGCTTCAGTGTAAATAAAACATCATTGAAACATATGCTAAAAGCTGATAAATTTCTGTCTGCTTTATATCTCCGTGAATTGTATGTGCGAATTCCAGGTTTCCAACGTTTCAACCGGTGTCATGTATCATGTCAACAAAAAGATCGTCTGCAAGCATGGGCGGTAAATCGCACAGTAAATGTCATCGGTACAGATCAAAAGTGCACACCAAAAATGTCAAAAACAGGCCTATTTGCAGTCATTGTGTCCATTTCCCTTACTAATCAGATCAGTTTTTGACCACCATGTCACAAATGAAACGTTAGAAACCCACAAACTTTAACATCGGTTATCAGCAAACGAAAACAACCTTCAGTCATTTTTCACTACAAAGGTGGGAAATCAAGCCTCAAGTACAGCAACTGATGACAATTTACCCACTTACTCTGATACTAGGCTTCTTTGTGGCCCCCAGAATGTGATGTATTACGCTCAAATTCACCTGAAACTCTAGAAACCTGTTGAATTTGGCAAGCCGTCTGATGCCAATTTTCTCTAAAATACCTGTTTTTCTCTTGATTACCAGTGAGGCAGTTTTACATTATTATGATATGAATAATATTGTTGTTGTTGCTGTTTAATATTTAGAGTATTTTTAAGCAACTCTGTGCCCGTGAATGGAAAAATAAATAGTGACACTGCGAGGCTGTTTACACTTTCACATCATCCCCTTTTGAACCTGAGTTTAACCTGGGTTGGTGCATTTACGGTTGGATCCAAACCGCTTTCCATTTCGCGTCATCATTGTGCATGTTGCAAAGAAATCTGATGTGACGTCACTGACGTGAATTTAAGTACACAACAGATTTCATAGCGCTGAAGTCCATTATGCACATCGACAGTCAAACATGACTTATTTCCATGGCTTCTCAACCATTTTTGGGCTGCAGATGTTCATTGTAAGTTTGCAGAACAATTTTCTGCTAACAGTTATGAGACGGGTGACAGAGACTGAGACAGAGACAGGGTGGAACCTCTGGAACACCCCCCCTCCCCAGATCCACCTCTGCTAAGAGCTTTAATCTCAAGTTTAGACATCTCGAGATCGTCTCTTTTTGTGCCACAAGGAATAGTACGTAATAATAATTATATATATTAAAAAACACTATAACGACTGGTCACCACCCAAATGCAACTGTAAGGTGTTTCCTGAAGTGGGTGCCATGATGCATTCTTAAGATGCTTTGTCAGGGTCATGTGGGCCGGTTAACCCCGGTTCCAAATGCAAGTGTAAATGCACCAAAACAGTTTAACCTGGGTTGAACTCTACTCGGGTTGGACACTGGTTACAAGTGTAAATGGTCTCTGACTGAAAAATTGCTGATGAGTGACATCAAAGCGCTAGAATCCTTTTTTTTTTTTTAACACTGTGGTGCTCTTTTATCGATATTTTTCAAAACTGAGTTAGGTTGCACTATCCTTCATCATAATTTAATATTGTAACCTTAAAAACAACACTGACACGCACTTTTATCTATATTTTTTAAAAAAAGAGTTAGATTATACTATCTTCCATCATTATCTTGTCACACGGCGTCACGTGAAATGCCGTAACTCACTTCACAAACACCTTCAAATTTCACACGACTATGATCAGATATAAACACAACAAATGATATAAACAACTTCATTTTTAAGTTTTGGGGCTAAAAAGTATTTCATATAATTATTTAATATCAAAATAAGTTGCTTTCATTCTCACATCACTTTTATCTGCACATCGGTGTTACAGTGAAATGTTAGAAACTTCTTCCAGCGGCTGAAGACAAATTTCAATATTATGCCGAAGCAACTTGACCCCAAGCAGTTTTGCTAATGAGTTTTGAAACTAGATTGATACAACATGATACAAATTAAATTTCATAAACTTAATTTTTGTCTACCATATTTAACAAATACAGTAGACATTGAAATGGGGCTGGTCGGAGCGCATTCCGGAGCATGCACATGACGTTTTTGGCGTGGGGGGCAGAAATTCTGGCAAAGAAGAACAAGATAAAAATGACGTCACGTCTAGCTAAGCAAACCTTGCTAAAGAATGTCTTTTGGGCACCAAAGCGCTGTGTGTGTGTGTGTGTGTGTGTGTGTGTGTGTGTGTGTGTGACAGCGACTAGAGCCTGCGTTTGAGGACAGACAAGCTTGAAATTTTAGGATATTTTGCCTAAAAGAATTATCTCGGGATATTCTTTTCGATGTTTTGATTAAGATGCTCATTGCCGTTTCACAAAAACCGGTTGATCCACACTGGAGTCCCTAATTTTTCTTATTTTTGGCTCGTGTGCGAAGCAAAAGTGAGTCTGTGTTTTGGGCCAGTGGTCGTCCATCCGTTGTCTGTGGTAAACTTTAATGTTGGCATTTTCCCGGAGACTATTCAAGCCAGATTCTTCAAACTTGGCCCAAGGATACTTTGTGGCAAGTCCTTTCTAAACATACCAGTTTGAGGTCAAGGTCACAGGGGATCAAGAAATATGTCAGAAATAGCTAAATTTTGACATCATTTATTTTTTCATTAATACTATTCACAACTTCAAACCCAAACTTGGTACAAAGATACCTGATGGTAAGACTTTTCTATGCAAACTAATTTGATTGATCCCTCGGAAAGGTCAAGGGTCACAAGAGCTCAGGAAATAGGTGAAAATTCGCCATATTTTTAAAAAAGATTTTTTTTCTCAAATACTATTAATAATTACGGTATTTATAATGCGCTTATCTTATAATAATTATAACTCTAAGCGCACACTCACAACTCACGCACGCATGCGCACGCTTAGACAACGGCTCGCGTACCACAAAAAGTGAAATACATTACGACAGTCGACTTGGGGTGGGGAGTGTGGTGATATAGTGCTAGAACTGTTGAAAGAGGTGAGTTTTGAGGGCGGACTGGAAGGAGGAGAGAGAGTGTTTCTAACGGAGAGAGAGTGGGAGAGTGTTCCAGACGGATGGACCGTATACAGAGAAGGAGCGGGGGCCGAAAGTGCTGAGTTTGGTGTGGGGGATGTGGAGGCAAAGAGGGTCGGAGGCAGAGTGGGGAGGAGTGTTGGGTGAAGTAAGTTGGAGAGATAGGCAGGAGCGCAGTTGTTCAGGGATTTGTAGCAGAGAGACAGAATCTTGTATTGGATGCGTTGGGGAACGGGAAGCCAGTGAAGGAGTTTGAGCAGGGGAGTGATGTGGTCGGATTTTTTCTTTCTGAGGGCAGCATTGTTCTGGACGCGCTGGAGGGTGAAAGTGGTGGAGTGAGGGAGGCCGGAAAGGAGAGAGTTGCAGTAGTCGATGTGAGATAGGATGAGAGAGACAGCAAGTTTGGTGGCAGCTTCGGTAGTGAGGTATTTTCTGATCTGACTGATGCGGCGGAGGTGGAAATAGCATGCCTGTGTCGTGGCAGAGACAAAGCTGGTCATGGGAAGAGAGGAATCAAGGATAACGCCGAGGTTTTTGGCCGAGTCAGAGAGGGAGATGGGGGTGCTGTCAAGTTGAAGGTGTAGAGAGGAAGGGAGCTGGGAAAGTTTCTGGCGAGTGCCTACCAGCATGGCTTCCGTTTTGTCATCATTCAGTTAAGCTTGTTTGCTGTCATCCAGTTTTTCACGACTTCGTAGCAGTCAGCCATGCGAGTCAGTAGTGACTGAGTGTTGTCGAGTTTGCGAGTTTGTCTTTGTCTAGTAGTTGTGAGTCGTCAGCGTAGAGGTGGTGGTTTATGTGGTGAGACTGGATGATGTTGGACAGGGAAGAGGTGTAGAGCGTGAAAAGGACCGGGCCCAGGACGGACCCCTGAGGAACTCCGCAGGAGAGCGTGACTGGGTTGGAGGAGACGCCGTCGATGGTGACGGACTGCTGTCTGTTGGAGAGGTAGGAGAGAAACCAGGAGTGAGCAGAGTCAGTGATTCCAAAGGAGTGGTGAAGGCGGTGGAGGAGTATAGAGTGGTCTATAGTGTCGAAGGCAGCAGAGTGGCCGAGTAGCGTAAGAAGAGAGATGTTGCCAGAGTCGGTGGAGAGAAGCAGGTCGTTTAGGATATGTAGAAGGGCTGTTTCAGTGCTGTGATGTTTGCGATAGGCGGACTGGAAGGGACTGAGGAGGTTGTTGTCGATGAGGTGGAGGTTGAGCTGCTTGAGAACAACCTTCTCAAGAAGCTTGGACAGGAAAGAGAGATTGGAGACTGGGCGATAGTTTTTGAGTTCGTTTGGGTCGAGGTTGTGTTTTTTGAGGAGTGGACGGACGATGGCGGACTTGAAGATATCGGGGACTGAGCCCTTCTCCAGAGATATGTTGATGATGTCGGTAATGAAGGGCAGAAGTTTTGGAAGGCCGTCCCGGTAGAGATAAGCTGGGAGGGGATCTAGTTCGCAGGTTTTGAAATGCATGGACTTTATGGTCTTGAGGACTTCATCCTGAGAGACGGGGCGGAAGGACGAGAGGAGGGTGCCGGAAAAGGCGGGGTCGGGAGGGCAAGGCGGAGAAGGCAGAGTGTCGAGTGTGTTGCGCAGAGTTTGGATTTTGTCGGAAAAATAGGTGGAAAAAGCGGACGAGAGTTCTTCTTTGTTGTGTGTGTTGGGGAGAGGAGAGTCTTTAGAAGTGCCTAGCAGTGTGTTCATGGTGGCGTAGAGGGTTTTGGAAGAAGTGGATTCCAGGATTTTGTTTTGAAGATGTTTACGTTTGGAGTCGGAGATCATTCTGCAGACTTTGGATCTAGTTGTTTGGAAGATCTGTCTGTGAACGGTGAGGTCGGATGAGCGCCAGCGGTGTTCCGCTTGTTGGCGCTCACGCTTGGCCTCAGCTATGTCGTCAGTGAGCCAGGGGGAGGGGGGTCGGTTGGGTATGGAGCAGGTGGTGACAGGGGCATGGGTGTCTAGAAGTTTTTGAAGGGAGGAGTCAAAATGGGATGCAAGATCGGGAGAGGAGGCGGGGTCCAGGAGAAGGTCGACAGCTTCGTCGAAGAAGCTCTCTCGGTTGACAGATTTTAGTTTGCGACGAGAGACAAGGAGCTTGGTTTTTTTTCGGGGGAGGTAGGTTGAGGGAGACGAGAATAGCGAGGTGGTCAGAGGGAAGTACAGAGGTGGTGTCAGAGTCGAGAAAGAGTTGATTGGAGGTGCGGGTGATGATCCAGTCGAGGGTGTGGCCGAGTCGGTGGGTGGGTTTGGTAATGTGTTGCGTAAGATTGTGGTTTGAAAGTGATGTGCGAAGGCGTTTTGTGTCAGGGTGGTCGGGTTTCACAACTTCAAACCCACATTTGGTAAAGAGATACCTGATGGTAAGACCTATCTATGCATACTAATTTGGATTACCCCTGGGAAAGGTCAAGCGTCACAAAGGGCTCAGGAAATAGGTCCGAAATAGGCATATTTTGATAAAAGATGTTTTTTCTCAAATACTATTCACAACTTTAAACCCAAACTTGCTACAAACATGCCTGATGGAAAGACCTTTCTATGCACACAAATTTGGTTGATCCCTCAGAAAGGTCAAGTGTCATGAGAGCTCAGGAAATATGTTAAAAATAGCCATATTTTGACAAAAGATGTTTTTTTCTCAAATACTATTCACAACTTCAAACCCAAATTTGGTACAGAGATTCCTGATGGTATACTAATTTGGATGACCCCTTGGAAAGATCAAGGGTCACAAGAGGCTGGCAAATGTGTGTAAAATGCCGATTTTTAAAATAAAATTGTAGGTATTACCAACATCTTTGCAAAAATTTCAGCCAAATTTGGTACAAAGATAGCTGATGATAAGACCTTCCTATGCATGCTAATTTAGTCGACTTGTCACAAAGGTCAAGGTCACAGGGCATTGACAGATGTGTGAAAAATGCTTACATTTCAGAAAACATGGCTTTTGTTGCTGCAGAAGCCAGCCCTTGTCACAAAGGCCTCACATAAATTTTAAAACAATTGAATCTTTTTGATGAAAAAACAATCTTCTCATTAATAATCGCATGATTTTTTGTATACAGTATTTACATAAGCTTGCAGTTTGTCTCGGCTGTCAGGTATGATTAGGTCAATTGTGACCTGTATACCCAAGGTGTGAAAATCAGTTGTTTTTTTTCACCACTTTTTCAGAGTCATTTGTAAAACAGCTAACACAACTTTAATTTTTGTTTTACGAAAAAAACTATCTTTTTATTAATACCCGCATGATTTTTCATAAACAGTGTTTGCATAAGCCTGATGTTTGTCCCGGCCCTGTGGTAGGATTAGGTCAAATTGTGACCTGTAAGCCCTAGGCGTGAAAATCAGCAAGAAAATTGCAGAGTTGATTCTCTTATACGTAAACTGTTAGTACTGCGATGAGTGACGCATAACATCGAGTCGTCACTATGAACACGGCATTGTGGGACTAATGATGGCATGATGTGAAGCTTGAAGTGACATCATTTCGCTGCTCGTGCTGATCATTCTTCTTTAGAATAGCTATATGCTATGCCAGACCACAGAGCTTACAAATGTTAGGAATCGCTGTGTGTCCATCTTTCTTTCTGTGTGCCAGTGTGTGTGAATCAGAGGGTGGGTTAGAGTAGAAGGAGATGGATTCCTTCGCTACACGAGCCCACAGAGCGTACTAAATTAATGGCGGGAAGTGCCGTGTGTCTGTCTTTATTTGTGTGCGCCGATGTGTGTGTTGATCAGAGGTTGGCTTAGAGAGGAGGGAAATGGATCAGCATAATAAGCCTAAAAATATGAACAACTCTAAATGTTCCTAAAAGATAAACGCATCTGAGCTCCAAACAATATTGTAGACTTTGGGATGAAATTTTGTACCACAATTCCTCTGTTTTGTTACCAGTACCAAATGATGACTCATATGGCAACTGTTATACTAACACACATAACAATCATGTCAGATTACCATAGTTTTTGTTTTGCTTTTAAGTCCCTTCTATTTATAGATGGACTTTTTAGGATGGGTCGCGGTGGGGCGAATTTAATAGCATGTCCATGATGTCAATGGCGGGCAGGCTAAACCTCTAACAATTGAAATAACAAGATAAAAATTACTTCATCTCTAGTTACACTAACCTCGCTGCTGAATGTACATTTGGCGCGAAGCGCCGTATGTGCGTATGTATTTATGTGCGTATGTATGTATGTGTGTGCATATGTATGTAAACAAGAGAATCTCCGATATTTCTGTACACACAAGCTTGAAACTTGGCGAAATACATTCTTAAGTGGGTGGCTAAGAGAGCCTCCGAGCATATTGTAACTGAATGTCTCATTGAAGACATAAACAACCGTTTATAGGAAGTCAGTTGACCCAGATTAGAGTCCGTAATTTTTGTCATATTTATTTGAACTTTTGCATACAGTTAGTTTGGAGAAAGACATTAAATGAGTTCGTAAGCCAGCTTTGTATCCTTTCAACTTCTTTAGTAAAAATTAATTCTTTTCAGAAAAGAATTAAAACACTAAAAAACCTTTACTTCTAGAGAATGTCAGACAGTCGCGGTGACATAAAAGAGGCAACTCCATCACCACGAAGACACTGACATAATACTCTAAATATGACATCATTCTGTCTCGCGCGGCTCTCTCTCACACACAAACATGCGGGCATCTCCAGGAGGAATAGATCCTCATGTGCCCTCCAGGCACATGAGGATCTATGTCTCTTGGAGATGATTGGAGCTCGCGAGCATGCACGCACTAACACGCACACACATCGACACGCTTTCAGAAGAGCATGCAGGTGACCTGTGTACTTAGTATATCATGTAGCTAGGTAAAGTCAACATGCTTTCACACAAATTATAGCAAGACTGAAATTGTACTGTGAAGTTCAGTTTTGTCACCATTTTCTCAAGCCTATGAAGCGAAAGTGAAACTAATATCACGTAAAATATAAAATTACGTAAAAACTAAAACTTACGTCATGACAAATGACGTTTGACAATCAATGACACGTATGTCCTGCGCCCCTTGGACGCATTGGCAGATCTGCGAGACTTTTTCAACTAACAGGAGATAATTCAACATCAGAATCAGGCCAAAGACAAAAGGTAGAGACCACTGACAGTGAGGACAGCTCTATATAGAAGGGACTTTGTGGGTTATGGTTATCCCATCTTGTTTTGTTTTGTTCCTGTTTTAAAATGAAACAACTTTGAAATGGGGCTCGTTGGAGGGTGTACCATAGCATGCCCATGACGTGCTGGGTGTGTGGACCCCACATTCTGGCAAAGAAGTAACAAGAAAAAAATGACATCATGTGTAGCTAAGCAAACCTTGCTGAACGTACTTTTGGCATCAAGTGCCATATGTGTGTGTGTATGTGACAGTGACTATAGCGTGCATTTGCAGACGGACAAGCTTGAAAATTTAGGATTTTGTCCCTAAAAGGATTTTCTCGAGGTAATTTTTTTAATATTTTAAAATTAAATCACACATTGGTGAGAAAATGAGTGTTTCACTCCCAAAAATGATTGAACCGCATTGGAGTTTGTAATTTTTCTTATTTTTACTAGATACTTTGCAAATAGCTAGATTAAAGGAAGACAATGAATGAATTTGTTAACCAGCATTGTACCTCTTCAACATTTTGAGTGATAATTAATTTATTTTTTTATTGTCGCGTTTTTGGTTCACGTGTGAAGCAAAAGTGAGTATGTTCTGGGCCTGTGGGCCGCCGTCCTCCATTGTAAACTTTAACATTGGCATTTTCTTGGAGACTATTCAAGCTACAGTCTTCAAACTTGGCGCAAGGATACTTTGTGGCAAGACCTTTCTAAACATACCAATTTTAGTGACCTCTCACAAAGGTCAAGGTCACAAGGGATCAGGCAATATATCAAAAATAGCTATTTTGGGACATAATTTATTTTCTCTCAAATACTATTCACAACTTCAAACCCAAACTTGGTACAATGTTACCTGATGGTAAGACCTTTACACACACACTAATTTGGTTGATCCCTCGGAAAGGTCAAGGGTCACAAAAGCTCAAGAAATAGTCCAAAATCACCATATTTTGACAAAAGATGTTTTTTGTCTCAAATACTATTCACAACTTCAAGCCCAAACATCGTACAAAGATTCCTAATGGTAAGACATTTCTATGCATACTAATTTGGTTGATCCCTGGGAAAGGTCAAGGGTCACAAGAGCCTGCTCAGAAATAGGTCGAAAATCGCCATATTTTGACAAAAGATGTTTTTTCCTCAAATACTGTTCACAACATCAAACCCAAACTTGCTACAGAGATGATACCTGATGGTAAGACCTATCTATGCATACTAATTTGGATGACCCCTTGGAAAGGTGCAGGGTCACAAGAGCTCAGGAAATAGCCATATTTTGACAAGAAATGTGTTTTTCTCAATTACTATATTTACAACTCCAAACCCAAACTTGCTAC
Organism: Semisulcospira habei; assembly: GCA_036245525.1. Lineage (NCBI taxonomy): Eukaryota > Metazoa > Mollusca > Gastropoda > Semisulcospiridae > Semisulcospira > Semisulcospira habei. Next base: position 200,225,716 of record BTPG01000004.1, on the reverse strand, counting down.
AGAGATATCTGATGGTAAGACCTATCTATGCATACTAATTTGGATGACCCCTCAGAAAGGTCAAGGGTCACAAGAGCTCAGGAAATAGGTAAAAAATAGCCATATTTTGACAAGAAATGTTTTTTCTCAATTACTATTCGCAACTTCAAACCCAAACTTGCTACAGAGATACCTGATGATGCATAGTATCTATGCATACTAATTTGGATGACCCTTTAGAAAAGGTCATGGGTCACAAGAGGTCGACAAATGTGTATAAAATGCCAATAATTGTAGTTATTATCAACATTTTTGTAAACTTTTCAATCAAATTTGATAAGACCTTCCTATGTATCCTACTTTAATTGACTCATCGCAAAGGTCAAGGTCATAGGGTTTCACAGATGTGTGAAAACTGATTAAACTTTGAGAAAACATGGATTTTGCCAGTGCAGAAGACGTCCCTTTACTTATTGTCAGACATGGGTGGATCGGTCGATACACACATGAACTATAAGGGCTTTGCCTTTCTTGTTTAAAAATTATTTGGGAGCATTCCTAAAACATGAAAAAAGCAATCTTCTCCTTAATACCCACATATTTCATAAACGGTATTTACATAAGCCTACAGTTTGTCTTGGCTGTCCGGTACCATTAGGATAAAATTATGATTTTTGGCAACACTTTTTGGATTTATTTTTAAACAGTTAACTTTGATTTTTGTATTTAATAAAAAAAATTCTTCTTAATAATACCTGCATGATTTTTCATAAACAGTGTTTGCATAAGCCTGCTATTTGTCCCGGCTTTCAGGTAGGATTAGGTTAAATTGCAACCTGTAACTTCTAGGTGTGAAAATCAGCTGGAAAATTGCCAAGTATGGTCCTCTAATATGTAAAATGTTAGTATTACAATGAGTGACATATAACATCAAGTCATTACTATGACCACGGCATCGTGAGACTAACGCTACCATGACATGAAGCTTGAAGTTATGTCATTTCGCTGCTTGTGCTAGTCTTCTTCTGCAGAATAGCTACCACTACACTAGCCTTTATTTCTGTGTCAGTGTGTGTGAGGGTAGGTTAGGGTAGAAGGCAATGGATCAGAAGTATAAGCTTGAAAATAGGAACAACTTTGGGCTTGGGTCCCATCCTGCTTGTTTTGCTTCATTCACCGTCAGCTGCCTCAATGTGCAAGTCTTGTACCACATAAATTGATACACACTTTTGGTTGCCAATACCTGCCTCATAGCTGAGTTGGTATGGCTCGCTCTGTACACACACTATGCTGAGTTTCTCTATGACAGTTTGCAATAATGGATTGAATACGTCTCTTGTCACTCTGTATCTATGTGAACAGCTGCAGGTGTCCGATGATGTGGCATCACCACTGTGGTCGGCCTACTTCCCTGTCATCATCACTGGCTTCTCTCTCATTGTCTGCTTCTGGGCTGAGGTCAGTTATAACCCCCCCCACACACACACACACACACCCTCCCCCCCCCCCCCCACATCCCCCCCCCTCCACCCCTCACCCACCCCCCCCCCCCCCACCCCCCACACACACACATGCATGTACACGCACACACACAGACAAAATCTGTTACAAGCCCAGTGCGCACAAGGTCATCAGGCCGACGTCCTCTGCTGTTGGCCTGCGCACATCTGTGCGTGGGCCAACAGCAGACAACGTCGGCCCGATGACCTTGTGCGCATTGGGAAGTGTATAGCAAACACAACATTAGACTCAATGACTAACAAATATGTAACCACGTTTATCTGTCTGCTTATGTGTACCTGTGCTGCAGGCATTTCACCTGAGCTGTCCAGGCGTGGGAGAGGTGGATCGCCGTCAGTTTCTGAGCAAGTCAACTCTGTTCTTCATCATGTTCAACGTGCTTCAGTACTTGCTGCTGGCTGCACAGTTATTGGTGGATCACGCACTGGACAACCCACACTCCAAGGTCTGATAGTCCCTCTCACTGTATCATCTCATCATGTTATTGTGCTATGATGTACTCTGTTTTTCTTCCTGTTCAACGTGCAGCAGTGGTGGGTCATTCACTGGACAATTTAACCCACACTCTAAGGTCTAACAGTCTCTTTCACTGTACATCACTCTTCATGTTATAGTGGTATGTATTATAAGTTATTGGTAGCCGAGGGTTGCTACATGGACTCTTGTTGGCCTAAGGAAGGTCAAATTGACCATTGTACCCCAGAGGCTGAAGACCTGAGGGGTACAATGGTTAAGCCATTAAGCCCCAAGACCACATTTCCTAGATGTTGGAGGTGTCACTTATGATAATTCAAGGGTAGTGCCAAGCTAATCTGGCACTACCCTTGAATTATGGTCCATCCACCTCCTGCTGTTGGGTGTTGGGGCTAAAAGGGTTAATTTGACCTCCTGAAGGTCTACAAGGATCTGTGTAGCAAACCACTACTACCAATGACATATGTTTTCATTCCTCCGCTAATTTTGTAAGATAATTAAATCAAGCTGATGAAAGGTCACTGAATAATGATTTCCCTCTAGCAAGAAGAAATCTGATCATGATCACATCAGACTTGATGTCCAAATGAAATATATATCATAGAGTTGTGATGTAATGTAAGATCTTTCATTACGTTGCTTGGGAATGCTTTCTGCATGATCAGCAGCATTTTTTACAGATGTCAGAGAAATGCAAGAGGTGATCGAGTGACTTTTAGCCTCAGAAGATTTTAGCATTACTTCAATAACAATTACATAGTCTGCATTGGACGTTGCTGTACTTGTGATTCCGCAAATGGTCTTTCGTTGGTGGTTTATTACATAATCTGTTGTTGCAAATGTGTGCTACAACCAACTACAGTTTGCTTATTGTATTGAACAACACTAAGTAACTTTGTACTTTAGAATGTGTTGATGCTCTTTCAGTGGAACAAACCGTTATCCAAGGCATGTCACAAAGTAGCTACATGAAAGTTCACCATTGGTCACTACGAGGGTGTTCATAGCAAGGTCATGTGGTAAGGTTTGCACTTAAGGGATTGTTTGTGTGACATAGGAATGAAAACAAACTGAATTTTTCATCACATTCAGTGTGCTGCAGTACTTGCAGCTGGTCTCAAAGCTTCTTGACAACCCACTCTTAAAGGTCTGACTCTCAGTCTCACTGTGTGCATGTGTTTGTGTCTGTGTTGCTCTTCTGGCGTTAGTTTCAACACACAGATGGGTGTCCCTGACACACTAAATTGCCAAAGGACACTCTGGAATTATAGCTAGTGCTTCCCAGAGATGCAAGAGATTTCAGAAGGATACACTACGTATGTGCTGGATGCACTGAAACTTCACTGAAACCTCACTGAGATAATGTCCTCTCACTTTGCATAACTGTGACTGGCGAAACTCTTTGATTATCTGCTCATTTTATAACTTTGCATCGGCTGCCAGTGCATTGCTGGCAACAAAGTAGCTGTGCATGTGTGCATGCACACGTGCGTGTGTGTGATAGAAGTGAAAAGCTACAGGCGCCTTCGAAAACTGGAAAAATGGGACCCTCTTTTCAGCTACCAATTTCACTGGCTACATGTAGTAGTATGCGCACCTAGCACTAGAAGATAACATGCATTCTGAGGTCTGATGAATAATTGTTACCTCCCTTCAGCAAGGTCATGCTTAGTGGCTAGAAAGAGGAAACCAGTGGTGATATCACAATACAATAATTTCTGCACAAATTTATTACAGTACGTGATGTGCAGTCAGTATCATTATCAGTGTTGTTGTGGTGGTTTCTGTTGTTTAACTCATGGTGATGGTTGTGATGTAGGCGCTGGTGTCACGTACGTGTAATGGCGGCTTTGCCCTGCTCATGATCATCACCGTCATCTTCTTCCTTATCTACGGCGTGGAGGTCTACTTCAAGGTCAGTTAAGGTCAGGCTTGTGGCTGAGAATATGAGGACAGTTGTGGTCACTGTCATATATACTGATCAACAAAAGAAACACAAATTGTTCACCATAGCGCTTTTCTTTGTAAATATGCTTTAAACCAGGTTATTTTGACGTCATTTATTAGAAAATGTTATGAAGAGAGTGTTATGTCGTGTGCAAATAGAATGTTTAGTCTTAAAAATCGCACATCGATGACTTATGACGTAATCACAAGATATTGAAAGTGAAATGGGGAGCATCTGCAGAGGACACAGCTGAAAACCAACCAATGTGCAGTGTCACTAAGGTCTGTGTGCATGAAAATCAGGCCTGTTTGGTCTTGACCTACTTTTCGTTTGTCAAAGGCACCTAAATAATCAACATGACCTACAAACATGAAAATAAAAAAGTTCTTTATTTTTAGGTTAGCGGCCATATTTACCTGATCAAATGGATATGGGTGTGTTCTTTATCTCTACATCAGTCACTGGAGCTTAAAAAATGGTTTGAAAGTTATTCACATTAAATTAAATAAGATTTATCAAGAAAATGATGTGCGCTGGAAGTTCTGGTTTTCAAATGAATTTTTCGAGTCAAATTTCATTTAAGGCAGTTAATAACATCATAAGCAATCCACAGAACTTGTGTGTTAATATACAAATCACAGAAAACTTGCTTCACAGAGTGTGTCCAGTTTTGCTTATTTTCACCACTAATGAAACCCTGTGTCCTACAAGGTAGCCATGGGCGATCACTCATCCAATTTTTGTGTGAAGGTAGCTCAGACAGTAGGCTGAACATCTGAAGTAAGCAACAAATAAAATGTTCTTGTTTTGCTGTCAGGGTGGCTCTTTGTTTGCGGGTACCCTTACACTTTTCGCGTTTTTAATGGAAGTCAGTATATTTCTTAGGACATTGTATGTCACATGCAGTGTCTTGTGTTACACCATATGTCACTTACAGTGTCTTGTGCTACAGTGTATGTGACCTACAGTGTCTTGTGTTACACCGTATATGACTTTCCTATTCTAATGCTGCGGTATGTGGCCATGTGATTGTGAGCTGAGCTATATAGTGAACTCCCAGTCACAGTGAAGTGGTCATAACAGTTACTTTTTAGGACACCATACCCTGTGTACACTGTTCTATGTTAAACTGTACTTGAGGTACACTGGCCTGTGTTAAACTGTACACAGTTAACACTATCTGGTGTCAATTTATATCAAGCCTTTCAAATTTTGTTTCCTACGAGAGAACCAATTTATATCAAGCCTTTCAAATTTTGTTTCCTATGAGAGAACCCGCTCAACGTGCTCGCTCAACAGCAAAACGTCCTCAGGACAGCATTGTCAGCAGTTGAACTGTGAAAAGTAACTTTCGAACTAAAACTTCTTATATGTTTGCAATCTTTATTGCTACAAATTGTTGGCATTTGTCAAAAAATTAAAAAGTAGATTTTCGGCATTGCTCTAAATTTTTGGCAGTTTGGTTAAGATCTATTTTCGGCAATTAGAGGACATTTTTGGCAGTTGGAGGATAAATATATTCCCATTGCAGCTGGCAGTGAAGGCAAAGCAACGGGCACCATGACCATGTACTTTTTGCAGCTTTACAGTACTTAGGCGGTAACTTGTCTAAATCACCACGTGACACTGCAGTGATGCAACCACCTTGGATGAACCTGCAGGGTACCATCCGCAAAGCATAGATCCTCATGTTCCCCCATAGGCTGCATTAACCGCTGGATAAAAGTTTATGATATTTTGCCATGACTTGCGTGATATGTTTCTCTTAAAGTGACATATTTTCATGTCCAATACAGTGCTTGTGCAAGAAAACACTAGGTCTCAAATTATCTCTCGTATGTGAGATAAAAAATGCTGGCCCAAGGATATTTTGCTGAGTGTCTGATTGCTTGTGAGACATTTGGCAGATACACACATGGCAGCTATATGTTCAGGACATGACCAACACATCTTACTATATGGGTACATGTTCTGTGTATGCCTAGTGTTGGTTGATAGTACATTTGTTAACCATTACAGATACATGGTATGTTTTGTGTATCAATTGGTGTGTTGGGCACGCAGCAGATACACATGTTACTGATACAGGTACATGGCGCGTTCCGCGTATCTAATAGCGTGTTGGACACATGGCAGTTACACATGTCGCGATTGGGATTGGTGGCACAGGCAGCTCTGCAGCTGGTGACCGCACTCTTCCTAGTGGCCGATGTGACAGCAGACGGCTGGAGGGACAAGTGAGTTCTCAAACACATTCCTGCATGGTGTGCGATTGTCAGGGACAGGGGGATTGTAGTTCTCACACACAGTCCTGCATGGTGTGTAATCGTCAGGGGCAGGAGGGATCATAAGAGAAGAACCTAACAGAGAAAGAAACAAGCTTAGAAAAGACAATTACAACACAATTGTTTTCTTCTCTACATTTTACACACTTGGCAGTCACTTTTTTGGTCTGGGTTAGGATCGAGGGGATCATAGATGTTTGTGTATGTCACATTGTGAATGTACTGAAGGTTCTGGGAAGTGTGGGTAGGTGTGTGTGTGTGTGTGTCATATTGTGAGTGCAGATGGTCATGGAATGTGTTTATAGTGCTCATTACATTAGTGGCTGTTGTGTTTATTACATTAGTGCCTTTTGTGTTTTAGACTGCCAGTGCTGAGTCTCAACTTCTATGACATCGTGTTTCGTATGGTGGAATTTGGTGTGGCCCTGTGGTTCCCGTGTGTTCTCTGGAACTGTGGCAGGTACATTAATTATATACACTTTACCTATGCCTGCCCCCTCTCTTTCTCTCTCACTCTGGTGGCCAGTACAAGTATCTATGCCAAACCCTCAGTCTCTCTCTCTCTCTGTCTCGTGCATGAGTGCATGTGTGTGTGTGTGTGTGTGTGTGTGTGCGTGCGGTGCGAGCGTGCGCGCATGTTTGATTTCAGTGAAAGAAGAAAGTTTAAAGAATATCTTTTTTTTTCTGTTCACATTGTTAGCAATCATAACTGGTGCCCTCCATTTTGCCTTATCCATCTTTTTTGAATGACTTGTTATATTATGTGCACTTGTATGTTAGTAGCTTTGTACCTTTAGCAGAGTTGTACCTTTGTAGATTAGCAACGGCAATTGTGAAAAATGGCACATGTGTTAACTGCTTCTTCCGTTCAGAAATAAAGTTTCATTTCATTTCATTTCATTCATTTTTCTCTCTCTCTCTCTCTGGTGATGGGGAAAAATAATTTAAATGCAGTCAGTATTTTCAAGCTGTAAGTAATTTAACAGGACAGTGATGGATTGAAGAAAAGCCTAACCTGGTGCATCTTTATTGTGTATGTGACAACTCATCAGTGTTTTAACTGCCAATCTGATGCCCCTGACCCCCTCCCCCATTGGTACCAACTCCCGTGGCCCCCCTCCCCCATTTGTTCCATGCCATCAACCCCCCCCCCCCCCCATCCCCCAGCCCGCACCCATTTCACATCACCTGCTCGCCCTTCCCGTCACCACTCCCCCCCCCTCCCCCATTTGTTCCACATCATCTGCTTCCCCCTGCCCAACTCCCCCCTCCCCCATTTGTTCCACATCATCCCCCCCCCCTGGCTGCACCCATTCCACATCACCTCCCCCCCTACACAACTGGGTGTGTGTGTTGGTGGGGTCGGGGGGGGGGGGGGTAGGTGTAAGGGGAAGGGGGGAGGTGGATAGTGTTTTGTGAGGGAAAGGGGGAAGGTGGATAGTGTTCTGTGACAGTATTGGGAGGGAAAAAGAGGGGGTGTTATAGAACAGTCGTACTGATGGGAGGGTTATGGTCTGGGACAGTTTAACCCATAAAGCCCTGACATGATGCAACAGGATGTGGATCGACCATGACAGTTCGAGTGCAGGAATAGGTCTCCAGAGCTGCGACATAGACCTCAAAGGATATCTAAAATGACTGATAATTTCATCCTCAGGATGTAATGAGTTAACCCATTAAACCCCAACGCCCTGCAGTGGGAGATGGATTGACTATGATAATTCAAGGGTAGTGCCAGGTGAGCTTGGCGCCTTCAAGCTTGGCGCATGATCAATCCATCTCCTACAACTGGTACGTAGTCATTAGATAACACCTCTAAAATTTGGGAAATGTGGCCATGGGATTATATAGATTAAAAGATGCAGATGAGGAAACTATGACCAGACTGTTGTACGAGAATGAGTGAGAATGGCCATGTGTAGCGGGCCCACTGTGGCCATCGTTGGGCCGAGGACCTTTGCTCACTGGAGATTACTGAGCTGGAGTGATCCCTCTTTATCCTGTGGGTGTTTAGCCCCAAGTGTATATTCTGTTTTTTGCAAACCATTGAGCCAGTGTGGTCCTTCTTTGTCATGCAGCCCGGAGGAACTGTGGGTATTGAACCCCAAGCGTATCTTTCGCTCCTTGCATTTTCCCCGTCGCCACGGCAGTGATGATTTTGTTGGGCAGGCCAGGGAGGGGGAGGCAGCACCTACACACACAGCGGGAGAAGCTTCACCACAGGATGGCACTTTTTTCTCTGGTCAGTAACTCCCTCTCTTTCCCTCTGTATTCCACCCCCATGGCAGCTTTTTTTTTCTTTCAGGTCAGTAATAGTGCAGGCAAACTGCGAAATCCCAACACTGAATAAACAAACTAAGCAAAAGAAATGCAACATTTTCGAAATCGTCAGAAATACTAAAGTGTATGGCAGAAATACAAAAATGTGGAATTTTTTGCTCGTCAGTATATGTATGAAACTTACTCGGTGAGACCTCAATATTAAATGGCCAGGTTTCTGAACAGTTGCAAGAAGCCATTGTTACGTAAATGTGATGTCACGCTTTACAGCCACCTGTAAAATCCACAATTTCAATTTTCAAGATAAATGTGTCATGTATATCTAATTTGAAAGGTCTCAATGAGGGCAAATTTTAATGTACAGTCTAATTGGCTTATAACAAGGTTGATTATAACAGAATCCACATCCGTCTATTAGGTAAATTACTTCGCATACAACAAACTTTGGATATAACAAGAAAAATAGAGTCCCGTGGCAGTTTGTTATATTTGAAGTTTACTATATAGGTTTCAAGTGTATTTGACATGATCCCAATGCGCAAAAGGCCATCGGGCCTTTTGGCACTGTGATGTGTCATTTGGAATGGGTCATGCAGCTATTTCACCTGTAAGGTTAATAAACTTCTGAGTTTGCAAAATAAACATATCATGTAGGATCTCATTTGAAAGATCTTGTCAAGAGAAATTCAAATATATAGGTTTCAAGTGTTTCTGCACTGTTTTTGATATATTCATGGGTGACAGTCTTCAGTCCTGGAGACTGATTCAGCTTCTTCAACATCCCAGAAAGCTGAATTTCAGCTTTTTTATGGTTTAGACAGAACAGTCTATGCCATAAGCAAGAGGCATAATTCTCATGAGCCCCTGCATCCGCAGGGGCTCATGAGAATTATGTCTCTTGCTGGCACGGGACTTGGTCTGTGGACTTTTTTCAGTTGTTCCAACTTTTTGCACTGTCGCCCATGTATATAGGTGAAACAGCTGCAGGTAACACAACCAGATGTACCGAATGACACAGATGATACTGAATTCATGTGCGTTTCCTTATAGCCACATGTCAGGTGGAATCGCTCCCCTATTTCAGTTGTCTGCCGTGAGATGTCCTTCGTCGCCTGCTCGGCATTAAACCCCAATAACTAACTAACTAACCTATTTCAGTTGTTTCGAAATGTTAAAAACTTTTGTCAGGCACTGAAAGCCACACTCTCTTCACTGCAGGATTGTGGTGGAATCGCCTTTGAATGGGGTGCTACAATTTTGTCACACGGCTGTAGCCAGTCGCTCTGCTTTCACACCACTTTTGCATAGCTTGTATTCTATTTAGCTCCACGGGTGCATGTCCCAAATTTTGGAAGTGTTATTTAACGACTATGTACCAGTTGCAGGAGGTGGACTGACCATGTTAATTCAAGAGTGGTGCCAGATTAGCTTGGCACCTGAAGGCGCCAAGCTAATCTGGCACTACCCTTGAATTATCATGGTCACTGAGTCTCCTGCAGTAGGGCATTGGGGCTAAATGGGATTAAGGAAACACTGCTGTTTCCACCGCTTGTCAAGTTGCTATATGGACACACCCCCAAACTCTCTCTCTCTTTCTTACCGCAGGAGAGGGCTTGTCTCTTCAGTCAGTAACTGTCTTTGTCTCTCTCACCACATGACAGTACTTTTATTTCCTGTCAGTAATTCTCTGTCACAGTGCATGAGTGTATATGTGTGTTTTTGTATATGTGTGTGTGGGTCAATTGGTTGTTGTGACACGTCTAGTGTGGTAGTGTAGCGTTTGTGCTTGTCACTCTCGCTTTCAGCTCCCACCACTGGCTAGAAATTCTGCAAAAAGGGGAGCAGAGTATGTCAGTCTCTCCCTGCCAGTACACAGCCTCTCCTACAACAAGCCTCATCTAGCACCTCCTTGTGGCAGCTCACGGTAACCGAGCACCTTACAGACTCGGGATGAACTACAGAGGACTCGGAGGAGATCTGGCTCCCAGACATGCGGCATGCAGGCCCATCGATATGTGGACAAGCCCTGATGTCCATGAACCAGATCCCCAGCTATGGGTAAATAGCCCCGGTGCCTTGGGAGCGGCAAAGGCTAGGGGAGTAAACCCTATACAAATCCGGGCAGGGATGCTCGATAGCCTTGGTTGGCAGATCTCCTTCGAGAAGGAAAACTCTGAGGAAAAACCTGAGTAGATCGGACCCATAAGACTTGGTCGGCAACCCATCTAGGAGGACACTCCAAAACCAAACCATCCTGTGCTCCCAGGAAAGGCCTTTTGACCAGGAGTTAAGGGTGAGGTAACCCCGACTGAAACCCCGAGTGCTGAAGACGGAGGTACTGGGCTGCACAGCGCACTCTAATAAACCACAGTACCACGCATATACAGCCATATGACACTTGAAGATGGATTCAACAGAAATGGTGCTCGCCCTGTGGAGTCTCAGCAGGCAGATGCAGTACCGGGCTCTGCGCCTCTTCGGAGCCCACTTCAGCGACTGGAGGACCTTCCTGACTACTGTGGGAACCATCAGCTGCTGAGGGAGGAGATATGTCCGAAGCCCGCCACTCTACAAGAGAAACGGTACGGGCCTGTGGAGGCGCTACAGAAGACCACAGATTTCATTTTGAGAGCCAAACTCCAAGTGTGACGGCGTTCGAGAAGAAGAAGAAGTGTATGTGTGTGTTTATTTTCTCAAAATCATTACCGAAGGCATTACTACTAGGAATGCTTCGCTTAGCTTAACAATTTTAGCCCAAAAACTTCGTTGTGCACCTCACAACAGGGGAGGCAATCCCAAGAGGTATCGTTACCAGGATACCCCGAGTGGCCTCCCCTGACTCCCCATCCGGTGGCGCGATCACCGTTTCCCGCCAGTCTCTTCGCTTAGCTCACCAGGACAGGCTGTGTGCATCTCAGGTGCTCCAGCTTTGGATGATGGGATTACTGTTGTGTACTTTGGATTATTTGTGTTACGGATCTTCGTGGACGTGTGGTGCATTGTGTAGTGTGCTTGGATTACCTACGTGTTTCTTTGGATTATCTGGTGTGAGGTCTTGGTGGATTACCGGTTTGAACCATGGCAAGGTAAAGCTTCGGTTACTGCCTCCAGCCGGCTGCGACCGGGCGGCGGCGGTGACCAGGCCATTGTGTATGCAAATGGACCGAGAGCGCGGTCCCTCTGCGGAGGCTCCCCGCTCTCGCTCCGGTCTTCTTCTGTCCTTTGTTACAGTGCTCAGGTACGGACCTGCACCAAGTGTGGTGCCTTCCAGTGGCCTAGCGATGGCCATGATGTCTGCCTACCCTGCTCGGGTTGCTCCTCCGGTCAGACATGTGACTTGGGAGGAAGAAAGATGGTTGCAGCTGTGGGCGTTTTACCGGAGGGATAGACCGGTGCCTCTCACACAGCTGGCGACTAAGGCAGCCAGAAAGACCGGGAAGAAGAAGGCAGAATCATACTGGTCAATGCGTAAAAGGGGCCTACTGTCCCCTCCGGTGCCTCGGGCAGCGCTGCTCCGCCCTGAGTGGATGAATGAGCCTAGCAGTATGGATCGGGGCTTGCCCCCCATTCAAGCCCGAGCACCAAGAGCTCCACCCCGCCTCGTCGAGGCCCCGGATATGCAAGACTGCCAGCGACAGGATTCGTCCTCTAGATATGTGTCGGAATATGGAGCTCGGTCCCCCTGCAGTAAAGGTGTTGGGTGGAACTATCACCCTCCAGGTGAGAGACAGAGAGAGAGAGCCCAAGTGGGGGACCTTCCCCTCTGAGAGGCTAGTGCCTTAGGCCAGACCAGCGCCGTCACTGGGCCACGTCTACGACGCACCTCTCAGGGAGGGACAGGAAAGATAGCCACAGAACAAACACAAGAGCTCCACCCCACCTCATTGAGTCCCCGGATATGCAAGTTAGGCCGGTAGCTCCTCCGCTTTCAAGGATCCCGGCAGATGATGAGGAGGTGCTCAGCCTTCACCCGGAGGATTCAGCATCGGCTTTGGGTGTAGGCGATGTTCCTCCATCTTCACCCAGCAACCCTCCGTCATTGCCTGCAGCAGTTGGCACGGCGTCAACCAGGCAGGTTTATCACTACTTGGATGAGGCGTCCCAGCTCATCGCATCCTTCCTTCCCCCGGAGTGCTGCCCCCCATCTCCGCCCCCTAAGAGGAAGGCTTCAGCGATGGTCGACGCGCCCCGGCAGCCCAAGCAATTTAAGTCTCTCCCTCAACTTCCGGGCTTCAGGGACCTAGCAGAGGCTTTCTCAGCGCGCCTGCTACAGGATGATTTTGTGAGTCAAGGCTTCCTTTCAGACTCCCGGTGGTCGACGGGGATGGACATCACCTTTCGCCAGGACTGGTATGCGGGACACTCCCAGGCGTTTTCCTGTCCTCTTCTGGCTGTGGACAAGGAGGCGCTGATACAGTCAGGGACACCGCGTGGCCAACGGACGCAGGTATCAAGATCCTTGGACAAGACGGTGTCCTTCGCTCGCAACTCGTTGGCATGCTCGGAATTCCTGGAGATGGCGACGCAGTTGGTAGTCAACTTCCTGGAAGACACATGGGATCTTTCCTCATCGGCACAACTGAGAGATGTTCACAAGGTACTAGTGGCGGCAAATAGGGCGGCGTTCCATTCATCGGCTAACTCCATGGCAGCGGCGGTCACCTGCGACCTTCTGTGTAGGGACGAGCTGCTCGGATGTTGCCATGCGCTCCCAGCTTCGGTGAAGACGCAACTGCGCCAGGCAAATCCTGGTAATGATACCTCTTGGGATTGCCTCCCCTGTTGTGAGGTGCACAACGAAGTTTTTGGTCTAAAATTGTTAAGCTAAGCGAAGCATTTCTAGTAGCAATACTGTCGGTAAGTATTTTTCGAAAAAATACATTTTAGACATTTTTTTTTTTTGTGTATGTGTGTTCATGTGTGGGTGTGTGCATATGTATGTACATGCGTGTGTGTGTGTGTGTGTGTGTGTGTGTGTGTGTGTGTGTGTGTGTATGTAGATAGCAGCTCTGCTCGGTTAGACTGTTGGATCTGCTATGATGCTGAGCGGTGTGACGCAGGACCCCTCATCCAACCGTGTGAGTGTAAGGGCGATGTGGCCACCGTGCATCACGACTGTCTGAAGAAATGGCTGATTGAGGTCAGTGGTGTCAACTCTCTGTACATGTACCGGTAATGTTATTGTGTTGGGTCAGTACATGTATGTTTACTCAAGTCTCTGGGTAACTTTGTGTTTACAGTGTAAGAGTGTTGGGTTCAGTAAAATGTGAACTCACACACAGTACATCTAGATATGTGTGTGTATGTGCAAAGTGTGTCCACTGATTGACTGTGTAGAATGGCGTCTGTGTGTATAGCGTTAGTTTGTCAGGTTCAATATTAAATTATGCTGTATGTTCCCTCTGATGGCAGTGCGGAGTGTTGCACGTGTGTGTAGTGTTAGAGTGTGAAATGAACTCACTGTATTATGTGTGTACAGAGTGTGGCCCCTCACAGCAGCATGGAGTGTTGCATGTGTATTTGGTGTGTGTGTGTGTGTGTGTGCAGCTTTAGTGTCGGGTTCAATATGAAGTCAACTCACAGTATTGTATGTGTGCAGAGTGCGGCCACTGACAGCAGAGTGGAGTGTCGCGTGTGTGGGGAGAAGGTGAGTGTCACATTTGTCTCACTTTCCTGGGTGACAAGGTCACTGGCAGGATAAACAAGGTCACATACAGGATAAATGTGGCACACAAGAGATCTTGCTTGTGATAAGTTGTTGCAAGATCAGTATGCAGTATGGCCTGAAAACAGTAGTGGCTGCTGTATCAGTGACAAGTAGGCAGTAGAGTGTGGCCTGAATACAGTAGTGGTTGCAGTATTAGGGACAAGTAGCATTATATGTGTGGCCTGAATGCAGTAGTGGCTGCAGTATCAGTGACAAGTAGGAAGTAGTGTGTGGCTTGAGTACAGCAGTGGCTGCAGTTTCAGTGACAAGTAGGCAGTATGGCCTGAAGTGGCTGCAGTGACAGGTGGGCAGTATAGCCTGAATACAGAAGTGACTGCAGTGTCAATGACATGTAGGCAGTATGGCCTGAATACAGAAGTGGCTGCAGTATGTGACAAGTAGGCAGTATGGCCTGAAGTGGCTGCAGTGTCAGTGACAAGTAGGCAGTATGGCCTGAATACAGAAGTGGCTGCAGTATGAGTGACTAGTAGGCAGTATGGCCTGAAGTGGCTGCAGTGTCGGTGACAAGTAGGCAGTATGGCCTGAATACAGAAGTGGTTGCAGTATCAGTGACAAGTAGGCAGTATGACTTGAAGTGGCTGCAGTGTCAGTGACAAGTAGGCAGTATGGCCTGAATACAGAAGTGGCTGCAGTATCAGTGACAAGTAATAATAATAATAATAATAATAATGAGTATTTATATAGCGCTTAATCTTACTCAAAAGCTCTAAGCGCTTTACAATCTGTACACAAAAATAAAAATACAATGACATATAATAATAATAATTACGGTATTTATAATGTGCTTATCTTATAATAATTATAACTCTAAAATACAATGACATAATAATAATAATAATAATCATAATTACGGTATTTATAATGAGCTTATCTTATAATAATTATAACATATGCACATAACAAACAAAGCACAATGCCTGAACACACAACTTTTACAATAAACTAAACAACAATACATACATAATAATTTATATTCTAATTAACATTCAGTCTAAACAAGGAGGATTGCAGTATGACCTGAAGTGGCTGCAGTGTCAGTGACAAGTAGGCAGTAAGACCTGAATACAGAAGAGACTGCAGTATCAGTGACAAGTAGGCAGTATGGCCTGAATACAGAAGTGTGCAGTATCAGTGACAAGTAGGCAGTATGGCCTGAATACAGAAGTGGCTGCAGTGACATGGAGGCACTATGGCCTGAATACAGAAATGGCTGCAGTGACATGTAGGCAGTATGGCATTATCTTAATACATAAGTGGCTGCAGTGTCATTGACAAGTGTGCAGTAGGGCCTGAATGCAGAAGTGGCTGCAGTGTCGGTGACAAGTAGGCAGTAAGGCCTGAATGCAGAAGTGGCTGCAGTGTCGGTGACAAGTAGGCAGTAAGGCCTGAATGAAGAATTGGATGCAGTATCGGTGACAAGTAGGCAGTAAGTCCTGAATGCAGAAGTGGCTGCATTGTCAGTGACAAGTAGGTTTGAATACAGCAGTGGCCGAAATGTCACCAGTCTGGCACTCGGTCCAGTAGTCAAATACACTAGTCCACAAAAGTTAAGGCCCAGCGTCTCTTTACTAGTGTAGTTCTGGAGTCACAAAAAACACAGCGTATGGTGTGCCGTAACCAGATGACAGTTACTGTTTTATCAGCACTGAAGTTTATCTTGCCTGACTCTTGGTTGACTACAGCAGCAAAGGAAATGTCACTACTTCAGTTAAATCGTACTTACATGACATTCTAATGTAATGAAAACTAGTCATAATGATGATTTTACTTGTGTGTGAACATGCGCACAGCTTTACAATCTAGTCACCCAACTGGGAGTCTTCAGTCATGATGATGATGTGTAAGCTCGAGACGGGTCATTGGGTAGCATCAGGCCTCAGGCATGGCCATTGGCTGGTGATAGTGATTGTGGTGATGATGATGTGTATCTCAGTACAAGCTAGAGATCTAGAGATGAGCCACTGGGTACCTTACGCCTCGGCACTGGCTGACGATGATCTGTAAGCTAGAGATCTAGAGATGAGCCACTGGGTACCATAAATTTGTACCACTGGCTGATGATGATCTGTGTGTTTCAGTACAAGCTAGAGATGGGCCACTTGATACCATCAGGCCTAAAACCTCGCCACTGGCTGGTGACCTGTGCAGCATTGTCACTGTTGGTGGGGGCGCCTGTAGCTGCCTACTTCACCTGTCACTACCTCTCCTCCCCTGCCACCTATGTACAGGTTCTCGTCATCGGTACAGCCGTACTCACCGAGATCTTTGCTCTCAGGTAATCTTGCACACACTCTTTGACATCAACTCATTTAACCCCACGGCCACATTCCCAAATTTCGGAGGTGTCATGTGATGACCATGTGCCAGTAACAGGACATGGATCGACCATGGTAATTCAAGGATAGTGCCAGATTAGCTTGGCGACATTAGGCGCCAAGCTAATCTGGCACTAGCCTTGAATTATCATGACTGGTCCATCTCCGGCTGTAACGCATTGGGGCTAAACACGTTGATTTATTGCATACATTTCAAATTGATATGATACATGACAAAGTCATGATAAATGATTCTTGGCTCAAATAGTGCACATGACCAAAGACTAGTCGCTTCAGACATAGGCCTGTACTGGTATGACTCATCCCACAATGTGCCGCCATGCAAAAATCCAAATGATCATCCCAGTCCTTGGTCTGTTCCGCACAGAGTTTATGGCCAGGATTGATCTGTTCAGCTGCTTAATCATTCCATCTGACTGTGGGTTGATACGCCATGGTTGTGGTCTTTTGATGTCTAGCTGGTGATATATTTCTGTTGTGTTGAAATCTAAATTCTTCCTGTTTTTGGTCACTATGTGAGACTTGCAGCAAACTGAAAATAACAAATGTGTCATTAGCCATGCCAGCTAATGACATTTTTTATTTTCAGTATGCTGACTGCCAGTTGGTCTGACAGAGTGAACGCTGGTGTGAATTTGCAAGGGAGTTACCATCAACCGAGGTGCATGAGTTTCCTCGTTCTGTTTCAACTGGCAATGGCTGAATGTCCATTGCCTCGTTCAAAGAGATATGATGCGGTGTCTTGGTGCTGTGGTGCTTTTGTGGACCCCGGCAGCACAGTTCCACATTGTTTTTGCTCTGGATCAATTTGTCAGTGTCTGTTCAGTCTCATGCAAATGGGCTAAATAAATAGCAAAGTTTGCTGATGCTCATTCATGCTTACAGAAAATGTATTTATATAGCTATTTTTCACACTTTAGTCAATCTCCCATGACCCTTGACTTTTGCAAGTAGTGAACCAAAATACTATACATAATAGAAAGGTCTTATCAGGCATGAATAATCTCCAATAAAATGCCAATGTTAAAGTTTACCACTGCTGATGGCGGACACTGGACTGACAACCAATGGCCCAGAACATAGACTGACTTTTGCTTCACATGTGAGCCAGGAATTACTTTCACGCACTGTTCTGTGTTGGATCTGATTTGGATTTGGATCATATTCATGTTGGATTCATGCTTATGGACATATAGCATTAGGCTGATAAAAGCCAAGATGCTATCGCCTCTCAGCTTTTTATAGGGCAATCTTGACAATTTTATAAATCATGATATTGGACTCCTAAATTTTAATAACTTGTGCTGTTTCTCAGTGCTGGCGTTTGTGTTTCTGGGACCATCATTATGACAGCATAAAAGACTGTTTCTCAGTGCTGATGTTTGGATTTCACAGACTATTCATCATCAAAGGGAAATCATCCTACAAGCGGACACTTGTGGCCACCATGAGGATATCTGGCAGACCGGTTGTGGCCCCTGAAGCCGAGGTCAGCAGTCAGCAAAAGGTCTAGGACAGGAGGCTGATGGACACCAGTGACAGTTAGCAGTGGAGTACACACCAACAGTGCTCTTGCGTGTCAGTATGGCAGCCGTGATGATGCGATACAAACTGTAGATGGTATTAATCCTTTAACCCCACGGATATATTTCCCCAATTTTGGAGGCGTCACCTAATGACTATGTACCAGTTGCAGGAGATTGATCGACCATGATAATTCAAGGGTTGTGCCAGACTAGTTAGGTGCCTGATGGCGCCAAGCTAATCTGGCATGACCCTTGAATTATCATGGTCGATCCAGTTATATGTTGGGGTTAACCGCCTTGTACCCATAGTCACAGCAATTGTAAACAATACCTGTAGCTGCATGCTCAAGGGGGTTAGTGTGAACAGTCTGTGTGCTTTGCTGGTTCTGGACATCACCAGTCATGACAACGGCACCCATACCATCATTCCTTTCTGAAGTGATGTTTGTGTACGCTACAGGTGTGTATCCACTCTCTGCTATCATGTCATTGTTTTCAGTGAAATGTGCCATTGTCTGTGTGCAACCCACCTAGATGGGGTAAACTCATTCAGCCCTACCACTGGAAAATGAAAAAAAAAATGACGGCTAGTTCAAGGGTGGTACCAAAACAGCTTAGCGTCTGGGCACTGAGCAACTGTGAAAGGTAGTTCAAGTTAGTACTAAACAGCTTAGTGCATGTAGGTGCCAACCTGGTGCCACTCTTCAACTATCATGAACCATTTTGCAGTCTTTAGAGGGCAACTCACAAATATGTGAACGTTCTTAGGGCTTCATGTGTTAACTATGTTATCAGGCCTGGGTGGGGATAACTATTTTTCTTGTGCCCTGGGTGGGGTTAATTGTTTTCCAGTGTTACTCTGCCCCACAGAGTGGGTTTTACTCTGTTTCTGGGGTTTTTATTTCCGTTTCCCATAGGTCGTTTCACTTGTATTTTCCGTTTCAAACTCTCCCTCTTGTCCAAGATGCCTGTAGTCCTCCCATTTGGACATTAGATGCTTTATGCAAAATGATCATTTGACTGTAGGTAAAGGTATGTTTATAATTGCAAAGATTCTTTCTTTTCTGGAGATTGCTACATCCAACTCATTACATCCTGAGGATGTCATTTTTATTTTAGATATCTTTTGAGATCTGCATCACAGTTCTGGAGACAGATCAACCATGATAGTTCAAGGATGGTGTCAGGATAGCTTGGTGCCTACAGGCGCCAAGCTATTCTGACACCGCCCTTGAACTATCATGGTCGATCCACATCCTGTCATAGCATGTCAAGTAGCATGAAACTGCAGTGCCTTGTGTCAGCGTTATATCATTATGCTTGAAGGTGCTTCAGGCTTATACCAGTAAGTTAAGGGCCTCAGGCCATTGTCAGCTGCTGCTGGACTGCACAAGGCATTGTATCCACATCTTGGGTGTGAGTGCACCCAGTATTTTGCAAAAATCAGTTCTCTTCACTGCAAATGGGATAACCTGTTTGTAAACTGCAAAAAGAATTTTGGGTTTAGGTGTGTGCAATTGTCAATAAAACAATCAAATTTCATCAAAACCCAAAATACTTTTTGCAAGTTACAGACAGCAGGATCCCATTTGCAGGAAGGGAACCGATTTTTGCAATCTTTTTGCTAATGCGAGATATCTGCTGCTGACCCTCTCATAACATGGTTTCTGTGTCTTCTAGTGGCCATACAAGTACCATCTTCCATGGAAACATAATGAATGTCAGATAATTGATGTTCCTGATATTGCTATAAGAGTGAACATTTTAAAGGAAACAAACATTATGGGCTACAACACATTGTCATCCTGACCTTGCGATTTTATATTTGTGGGGTACTTGTGTTCCATGTGTCGTAACTCCAAGAGTTAACAAAGGAAAATAATGTTGTTGGCAGGGTTGGAAAGAAAAGTAAACAGCTTTAATACACATTTACGATTCTGAAAGAAGTCATTCATCATAAAATATCGACCTTACAATCTTTGTCTTTTTCTTTTTTTCGCATTTTGTGTACAATGTGTACAAGGCAAGACGTGCAAATGACAAACAGCAGGGCCGGATCAGTTACCTCCTGCAGGTGGCAGGGTCCCCCCCACCCCAAGATCTGCCATGACATTTTGTAGGCGTCACCTAACAACTATGTATCCAGGAGATGGATTGACCACGATAATTCAAGGGTAGCGCCAGATTAGATTGGTGCCTTCATGGTTGATCCATCTCTTGCTGTAGTTTGTTGGGGCAGTGCTGGACTGTGTGGACAGTGGACTGTGTTGTGTGCCACTCTCAAGTCTTTCTAGGTGCTGTGTGAATAAAGCATGCCACTCATGTCAAACTTCCTAACACCTACCACATTCCCCACAGTGAACAACTTTGATTTACCGGTACCCAGCAACACAAGACAACCTGACATTGCACATTTTACAAGGCAAAGCAACTTGTGCAAAGTGGCCCGCAGACTGTAAATATCATGTTCGATGTACAGCAACAGGGGTCCTTCTTCAACTTGGATGTTCCACTTTGACATCTTATATTGACCCACCCTTATTTTCATCTCGTGTACAGCAGCGGCAACTTCTCCCCAACTGTATTGTAAACACCAGTTCTTCTTGTGGTCATGTGAACATCATCATGGGTTCTCAGCTGACTTGTAACAAAACACTATCTCCCCTTGTGACCTTTTTGTGGCCAGTGTTGCATCGTGAACAGCAGTAGTATCATGGTTTCCAAGCGACCGATTGCCTACAAGACTGGCCATATAAAGGTCACAAGTTTGAAGCTTGCAAATCACCCAACAAATTGTCAGTGGGCTAACCAATCACTAAACACCATGATAAAACTGTTCCATGTGCCTGTTACACAGATGTGCATCCCCTGCATTCCACACACATACACAGGAACACCCAAATATACGCATAAAAACATGATTTATTTCTTAGTCAACAACCACAGTGGTTTTTATAGTCCACCATCAGTACTGTTTCCTATAAATGGTGCCGGTAGCTGCATGCTCATGACATTATCCGACACGACAGCTCAACTCGGACTTTAAAAATCAGCTTGGTCTTGATAACAAGTTCCAGCTGGCTATACTGTCAGGGTTACTAAAAATGTCGGCATGGTCTAAACTGTTAGCCTGCTACAATGTTAGTGTTACTAAAAATGTTGGCAAGGTGTAAATATACTAATGGTCAAAACTTAAGGTGGCTCTTGGCATAGTATTTTTGACCAAAATCTTTCAGAAAACAGTTTTGAGACAGACTCGGCTTTTGCATCTTTGAAGTATCTAGAAGCAGTTCCTGCACATGTTTTATGTTATAATGCCCTCAAAATGTGTTTATTGATCTTATTTTCAAAGTCACTCGACATGAAAATCATCCAAACACCGTATTTTTTCTTCGAGCATCGTGAACTTATGGCCTTGGTTACGGCCATTTTGCTTGAACAAACTCCTGCTTGCCGCATACCGTTATGTAGGTCAACTCTTTCTCCGTCAGAATTCGCGCGGAAACATCGGAAATTTCCATTCACAAAGTCACACGAAGCCAAAAACGAGAGCAACCGAATGCAGCAAAACCGAGCGGAGATTTCCATATATGGACCTCTGTTCAAAAGCGCGATCGCTGATTGGCTGTTTCGCTCACTTGGGGCTTCTTCGGCTGTTTCCGACTAGGCAACCATGCGATCCAAAATGGCCGCTGCTTGACGCTTTCTTCTTGAGTGCCGTGGGAATTTGTCAAATTGTGAGCAAGAAAATCGTTTGAAGATGGGGAAAAATGTTGGTACTAAGTTCCGAACACTTCATAAGTTTGGGAAGCGCCGCAGGAAGAAAAATGAGACGCCAGTTTTGTCGAAAAACACTCCGCAAGAGGCCGAGCCGGTGCCTTCGATATCGTCGCTCGTGAATGGGGATGGTGCATCGAGTGAAACTGCGCCAGAGTCTGCGGCATCGACGAAAAAAAAAGAAACTTTTTCAAGAGGAAGAAGATGGCAGAAGATACAGTTGCAGAAGAAACAACACCGAAGACCCGGAAAAGGTCGGATACGAACGGGAGTGACACCAACGACGACCCTGCAGATACACGGTCAGCGAGCGATGGCGATCTGAATTTCATTGCAAATCTTGGCTGTTTACAACCACTAATAACCATCCTCCACTGCCCAGTTTGCAAGAAAAAGGTGAGCGATCTTGTTTTATTGTTATTGTCTAGGCCACATATGCCGATATTTCGCTTTTTGTGTTTGTAAACACTAAATGGTTTGTCATGAACTGATTCATGAAGCAGATCTTGTTTGTTCACACAGTTCAGAGTCCCCCACTTTTTCTGGATCAGGAACTGGCCCGTTTTGCTGTGCAGCAAATACAGCTTTAGTCGGACAGAAAGCTGAATGAAAGAAGTATTCATATAATGTTTTGGGGCAGTGCATGCAGGCTGAGCATGATGCTTGCTGCCGTACTGTGTGTATGTCACATGTTGAGTGTGTGCTGTGTATGTGGACATAGACTAAGTTTGCAACTTGTGTTCATTTCAGAACCTGTCGATCAGCGAAGGAGGTGATGGTGGGCGAAAGGGAGCTGCCTGTCTGCTGTCCGTGAACTGCACAAGGTGTGGGGAGCTGTTGTCAGAGTGGACATCACTATGGTCTAGCATCACCCACTCTGGCTTTGACATCAACAGACCTGTTGTTGCAGCTGCAGTCAGCAACGGCCTAGGTTTCACACAGCTTTGGAGGTTTTCTGCAATGCTGAACATGCCTCCACCAATGAATGAAAAGACTTGGTATCACTACCAAAAGCAGATGAAGTTTGTAGAGCTGGAGGACCTGGAGAGAGCAAAATCTGCAACCAGGAAGACCTCGAACAAAGAGAAGGATCGGAGAAAGAAGATTGATGACATTCGTCGACGTGAGAGAGAGCAGCGTCGCCAGCGAGAGGGTGCCATTTATGGTGCAGGACAATTTTAACTGTCTGCCAAAACTTTCAGTGCCTCCCCATAATGCTGAATGCTGTTTCAAGTGAACTTAACTGCTTTTGACAGAATTTAAGTTCATTCTATGACCTATACTGTAGTGTGAAACATTTCTAAACTTTGAAGCCAATTTTCTAAGAACTGTGTATTTTGCATGTGTGACGAACTTTCCCCCTCAGTAGCTTCTGTTCTAACAGAGCTGTCAATCTGAAAATTTGCATGCTTATGTAAAATTGCATGTAGAGTGCAATAAAAGCATCAGAATCAGCCTATGTCTTATAGTTGTCAAGTTACAGGACCCCAAGTGGTGGCAAAAATTTTTACTTTTTTGCCACGTTTGTATGGCTGGTGAGTGCTGAATCTGTTATTGGTACACATCAAAAACTGCTTTCCTTGCACAGAATGAACACAGCTTTACAAGAAACGGTAATTTCTACATTGAAAAAGCAAAGCAGTTTTGTACAGCAGAGGGGGCAAAATACCATGCATTGCCGTCGTGTATTATAATTATGATCAGCTGTAGATTTTTTTCTAAACAACCCAGCAACTTCAAACTTTGCAAGGAAAACATCTGTGATGTGTACTATGAGTGTGCCAAATTTCACAACTCTATCTTGAACAGTTTTTTTTAAACAATTTTTACAAAAAACGGACGCCAAGAGCCACCTTAAGGGCCACCCCACTTTTTTGTCATTGTTCTTTCGATCCAAATGGGTTAAAAGTTGACCTTAGACAGTCCACTGTACAGGGAACAATAGACAACAATTCATCAAGTTCCACGAAACGTGTCTAATGCACGTGAGACATCGTCAGTTTTTATGAAAAGCTGTGCGATATTGGCAAGCGTACCAAAGGCAGGCAGGTGGAAAAACTCTGTAAAGTCGTGATGCACATGCTGAAGGGGTCAGCCGTGAACACCAAGCACTTCTGTTTTGCTACAAATACCGGTACAGTAGAGGCATAATTGTCACTTTCCTAACCATGCCACCACGATGAATCCCAACGCCAGTAGATCAAGGCCGGACGCTAGCATGGCTGCAGGAAGGAATTTCCGGACAAGAAGTTGGGAGACATCTTGGGGTGTCCCATTCAGTGATCCAGAGGCCTGGCACGATTCCAAGAAACTGAAAGGGCAGAACGACGACCCTGCTCAGGACACCCGCGCTGCAACTGCAGAAGGGAGGACAGATACCTCTTGTGTTGCGGCTCTGCGCAACCGAACTGTCACGTCAACCACTCTGCGACATCAACTGATGCAAGCTGCAAACGTTAACGTCAGTAGAAGCACAGTCTGCCGACGTTTGCGTGAAATTGGTCTGGCTTCATGCAGAGCAGCAGTGAGAATACCCCTCACTCCAACTCATTGCAGAGCCTGGGTTGCCTGGTGTCGTCAACATGTGAGGTGGAACAGACTCCAGTGGACTCAGGTTCTGTTTACGGACGAGTCATGGTTCAGTGTCCTTCTGGAGACGGCAGGGTGAGGGCCTGGAGACGCCAGGGCGAGCAATTCATGGATGGATGCATCCAAGAGGTGGATCGCTATGGAGGAGGCCGAGTCATGGTTCAGCAGGGAAGGCAGGACCCCCCTCCACGTCATCCAAGGCACCCTGACTGGACTGCGCTATTGGATTGAGATTGTGCAGCCCCTCATCCAGCCAGCTCTCCAAGCCATAGGTGACAATGCTGTTCTGCAGGACAACAACGCTCGACCTCATCGCGCCCGTGTGGTGGATGAGTACCTTGAGCAACGGGGCATCATGAGGATAGAGTGGCCAGCTCATTCACCTGATCTGGCTCCCATCGAGCATCTCTGGGACGTGCTGGGGCTACGTGTAGTCAGCAATCATCCCCCACCTCGAGGTTTCCCCCAGCTGACTCAGTTCCTGCATCAAGAGTGGGAAGCGATCCCACAACATGTTCTCCGAACCCTAGTGAACTCCATGCGTCAACGCTGCATTGAATGCTTGGCTGCAAATGATGGGTACACTTGCTACTGACTGGACCAGTCTTGTGTGACTTTTCAAATGAGGGGTGGGTAAACATTCTAATGTACTGCTGTTGTTACAATTGTGCTTGATTTACTCAAAACTTAAATGAGATTGTTACTGAATAATTACATTATTTGTGTGGTGTTGTCAGTGCGTCTGCGATAAAAAGTGGCCCTTAAGTTTTGCCCATTAGTATAAGATGTTCCAACGTACTGCTATGAACAGTAGGATTAAACTTCATATACTGAGGAGCAATAGAAATGCAACATTTTGGGAGTCATCGGAAACACTTTCGTGTTTCCGATGATTCCCAAAATGTCGCATTTATTTTGCTCCTCAGTATATTTAGACCAAGCAGATGTTTTTAGCATTTTGCGTGTCAGTAGCAGTTTTTGTTGCGATAATTCCTGTCAGAATCATCACGACAAAAAATGCTACCGACACGCAAATGTTGGTCTGCATTCATGCATATGACTCCAGATAAAATGACACTATTAAGTAATCATCCCCTGACAAAGTTATATGTCACTAAATGCCAAACTACCTGTAACAAAGGAGATGACACAAACGGGTGAGAGCAGTACATGCAACGCTGCCGCACCCACAATAACCTTACCTTGGCCAAGTTAGTGCAATCTTATAGGCTGTGTGACAAAAGAAATGCAAAAAACAAAAGTTTAACAGACACAATGTGATGTACACATGTACGTCATTTTGCGAGATGAACATCACTCAACATGATGTTGAAAATGTAAATGAGAGGATCAGGAAATGTACTTTATTTGGCCGATTTCCATATTTAGAACATGAGCTGTTTGGCGCAATAAGTTTATGTGCACCTGGATACTAATGAGAAGAATGTACTTTTCATTAAAATAATTTGCACCGATTAAAATATTCACAAAATTAGAATGGCAACACCCTCATGGCTCACATGCATGACTGATCTGCATCTTTTATCTGACCTATGTCTGTGCCCTTCCTCACAGGCCACTCATATGAGCAGGTGTTAATGTCTAAAATATCAAATGGCAACAGTACCTGCAAAATTCTGTCTTGTCAACATATGTGCATTTTTTACGCATTTGTCGACTTCCCTTGACCTTTAAGAGTGGTCAGCCAAATTAGCATGCATAGGAAAGACTTCTCAACAACTAGCCTTCTACCAAGTTTGATTGAGATGTTTGTGGCCATCAAAACTTACATTTTACATAATATATGCATTTTCCTGACCTCTTGTGACCGTTGACCTTTAAGTGGCGCTGCCCTATTTAGTATGCACAGCAAGATCTTATCATCAGGTATCTTCATACCAAGTTTGCCTCTGATGCTGAAAAAATACAACTATTTTTAAAACGGTCAATTTGTAAACCTTTTTCTTGATGCTGTGACCGCGCACTTTCACAAAGTATCCTTAGGCCAAGCTTGAAGTCTGTGTCATGAATAGTCTCCAAGAAAATGCCAACATTGACGATAAAAATAAACAGGCTCCCTTTTGCTATCACACTTGAGCCAAAAATGGTTTGCAAGCATTGCAAAAGCATTATGAGTAATGACTAATGATGTGAACAGACCATCCATTGGTCCACACACACACAGCACTTGGTCTACAGTGTGTACATGGGTGATAAAACATCCGCAGGTCCACACACATAGCACTCGGTCTAGAGTGTGTACATAAGTGATGCAGACAAACACCCACCTGTCCACATGTATACACAGCACTTGGTCTTCAGTGTGTACAAGGAAATAACCAGAAAGAAAGAAACAGAATGCAGAAAAACTTGGGACAAACAAACCATCACAATGGACAAAACGTTTTCCTATATTTCATCCTAGTTTTGCATAAACTTGTTTCTTTCTTTATTGGTTGTGTCATTGTTATGTATTGGACATGCTGTACACTTTGTAAAATAAAGACAAATAGGTGGACTGCCCTATTTGTCTGTATTTGACAATGTGTACAGCTCGGCTGCCATAACCAAGCTTCTTTCTTTCTTTACTGGTTGTACATCATGGCATGCAAATACAGCAGTACAGGTTTTAATTATCCTACGCTGGCAAACACAGACGCTGACAGTTCAGGTCTGTGCTAACAGCGGCAAAGCTAAACTGATTGGAGTCAT
The DNA here is from genome assembly GCA_036245525.1 of Semisulcospira habei. NCBI lineage: Eukaryota > Metazoa > Mollusca > Gastropoda > Semisulcospiridae > Semisulcospira > Semisulcospira habei. The sequence continues at coordinate 200,198,561 of BTPG01000004.1, read as the reverse complement.
AACTAGTCCGTTTTAGCTAAGCTTGGTTCTTGCTTTTGAATGCAGATGATTTCAAGACCTCTTCAAAGAAAAGATAATCACCAACCTTGGACCTAATTTCTTTTTAATTTTCCTTTAGTTCTGACAATGGTCTAGTTAGGGAAACTTTGATTGAACATGACCCATTGAAACAAAATATACCCAGACCGACAGCCCCACTCAGAAACTATTGACATTTTTATTCCTGTACACTTCACTCTCCATTTTGAATGTTCAATAGCTTAGCCTAGGCGTCTTAAGGCCCCGCCACACATGCCCGATTTTGAGGCCGATTCTCGAGCAGTTTCGAATTGGAGTGTGATCGGACCGGACTACCAAAACGTGTGCACTGCCACACATTCCCTGACTTTTTTTTAGCCGACCGGTTTGAATCGAAGATCAAGGTCGTACCTCTTCTGAAATGGCTGCTAGTTTTGACAGTGATGATGATGTGCTTGCATTATCAGCAGTTTTGCATCATATTCGGGAAGAGGCGGGCGAAACATCGGCAACGAAGGTGGTACTGATCTTCCGCCATTTTCAAAATGAAACGACATGCTTTGCGAGACGCCCTCTGATTGGTTAAAGCTTACAATCGGGGCCGATTCAGATTGGAAAAATACAGCAGGTTCTAGACACCCGATTCCCAGCCGATTGGGATCGGATCGGATATATGAGGCACAACCGGCATGTGTGGCGGGGCCTTTATCCGTACATAGCTTGTCATAGTTTCAGCATCTGGGATGCAGCTCAGCGGTCACCGAGGCCTGAACAGGATATATATTTAAACTTTTAAGGTCATTTCCATGATCTGACAAAAAGTGATCACCAAACTTGGTCTTAATTTATTTAAAAAATTTAGCTGACTTCAAACCCATGGTTTTGCCCCTCCTAGGGACAAAACCATGGGTTTGAAGTCAACTAATTTTTTTTTTTATAAATTAGGACCCAGTTTGGTAATCACTTTCTGTTCTTAGTATTGTATTGTCCTAAAATATGTCTTGTTTAAAAGTTAATGTAAAAAAAAAACAAACAGGAGGCAAGCTATGCTGAAACGGACTATACACATGGAAACACACCATGACCGTTCAATACGAACTTAGATCTGTGCTGAAAGGGGTCAAGCTAACCAGACTGAAGCTGCACATGGCGACAGTTAAATACAAATTTAGATGTGGATGCAAGGAAAATGAGTGCAAGCGTCGCCCAAGTCTGCTGAAAAGTCTGTCCAGCTGTATTACCAACACCGTCCCCCCCCCCCCCCCCCCACCCCCATATCTGCACCATGGTACAGTTGTGTGCTACTACTGCCACCCCCCATATCTGCAACACGGTATAGTTGTGTGCTGCTACTGTCATCCCCTGTATCTGCAGCAAGGTATAGTTGTGTGCTATTCCTGCCATCCCCCTCATATGCAACACAGTATGGTTGTGTGCTACTACTGTCATCCCCCATATTATTATCTGCAACAAGGTATAGTGTGCTATTCCAGCCTTCCACCATGTCTGCAACACGGTACAGTTGTGTGCTATTCCTGCCATCCCCCACATCTGCAACATGGTACAGTCGTGTGCTATTTTCTGCCACCCCCCTCCCCCCAAATCTGCAACACGATACAGTTGTGTGCTTCCACTGCCATCCCCCATACCTGCAACACTGTAGCTGTGTGCTATTGCTGCCATCCCCCATATAGATCTGCATGGTATAGTTGTGTGCCATCTCCAATATCTGCAACACCTTATAGTGTGTCATCATTGCTATGTGCACTTGCTTCTAGGATGAAGCACAAATGGGGCTGGGGCATGCTGCTGCTGCTTGACACCATACCTGTTCAAACTTCTACATGGGAACCCTTCCCTGAGAAACTATAGGAAACCCCATCTACACCAATACACAGGCAATAGACAGGGCTATGCAAACTTAAAATCACAACACAGGTATCATCACTGCCTTCACTAGCATTCAGTCCAACTGGTCCAACAGTGCAGAGAGAGGTACAGTGTGATGAGCGACTGCCTGGTCGAGCTGGCACAGAGAGAGAAATGGGTGGGTGACTGGCTGGTCAAACAGGGCTCATACAGATGGGTGACTGACTGGTCAAATGGGGCTCAGAGAAATGGGTGATAGATGAGAGAGGCTCTTGACTGCATTATCAGTTATATTCTCTCTCCATGCTGCGCTGTCTTGCCCTCTCAAAATCCTTACTCTTGTGTGAACCCTCCCTCTCGCGATGTGAGCCCTCCCTGTCACGATGAGATCCATTTCTGTCATGATCTCGGTTTTTGTCTTTCTTGTCTTTACGATCACGACTGCGTGACCTCTTCTCCCTTTTGTCTCTGTGTTTCTCTTTCTTGTTCCTGTCTCGACTACGAGATCTCCTCTCCTTCCTCTCCTTGTCGTGACTGTGGGAACTCTGCTCCTTCCTCTCCTTGTCGTGACTGTGGGATTTCTTCTCCTTTTTGTCCTTGTCATGACTGTGGGATCTCTTCCCCTTCCTGTCTCTGTCATGGCTGCGTGATCTCTTCTCTTTTTTCTCTTTATCTCGTTTGTCCCTCCTTTCTGGGCTGCGTGACCTGAATTTCTCCTGGTCACCGTCCTGTGACTGATTGCGACGCTGACGCTCTCGTTCCCGCTCCAAGTCACGCTGAAAGTTGTTGTCACGGGAGGGAGATGGATCAAGCTCACGGCGAGCAGAGGACCGAGAGTAGGGTGATGGTCGGCGAGGTGGGGGCGATGGGCCGCGAATGCCGCAATAATTGTTGGGGGTCCACGATCGCCTCTCAGAGTCCTGCTGCCCTCGACTGTCACCACGTTGACTGCAACAAATGGAGGGAGAAGTAATTCAGTCTTATGTCTACTAACACAAGTAGACTACAATGATCAAAAGCATTTCCAAATGGTCACAAGGGTTCTAAATTAGAATGAATGTGTCTTCAGGTATTTTAACCCGTTTAGCCCCAACGCCCTGCAGCAAGTGAAGTATCGACCACAATAATTCAAGGGTAGTACCAGATTAGCTTGGTGCCATCAGGTGCCAAGCTAATCAGGCACTACCCTTGAATTATCATGGTCGATTGATCTCCTGCAACTGGTACATAGTCATGAGGTCTTAACTGCAAAATTTGGGAAATGCCTCCTTGGGGTTAAATGTGCGCCCGATAGCACCAAGCTAACCTGGCACTACCCCTGAATTGTCATGGTCAATTGTCATGGTCTCCTGCTGTGTAGTGTGTAGGGGCTAAAAGGGTTAAATGAAATGAGGCAATGGGTACAGACAGTATCTATAAGGTAAGACGCTAAAGACTGGACACACTGTCGACTAAGCCACCTGGTACTGTGGAACACACAGTACCTATCGGGCAAGAAAGCAAGAGGCTGGACAAACGGGTGACTTACCCCGCAGGTGCTGTGGTTCCACCTCTCCTCTCTGCCTCGCCGAAGGACAGCTGGTTGTCAGGGATGTGCTGTGGCTCTGGCTCAGGCTCAGGTGGATGGAAGATAGGTGGGCGGGTCTTGAGCTTGGCGGCAAGGTCCTTCTCGATAGGCACAGGGATGCGGGGGAACAGGGTGGAGTACCACTCCAGTTTGACCAGCCACTGGCGCAGCATCTCTCCTATACTCATCACGTGGCCACCACCTGCCTTTACGTCTACCTCCTGTACCACACACACACACATAGAGACTGCAACGTGAGTCACGGAAACAGCCATCACAAGTCAGACAGAAGGCAATTGTGTGGGTTGTTTTCTGTCAGCCACTTGCACTCCACACCCCATTAGAGCATACACATTCCTAGCTCTTTAACCCCAGCTATCTCACCATATAGAACAAAGACATTAAACCCATGACAGACTACATCCACCAGCAATACCATGGCACCCTTGCAACACACTAGCCAGAAATCTTCGAACTACATTTACATTAACGTGTAAACTTGGGCAATATGCTCAACAAGTATATTTAGCAGGCTACAGAACATCTGAAACTGCCATTAAAAAAAAAAAAAAAAATTCCCCCCTTTGGAAAATAAAGAAGATCAAAAGATTATTCATTACATTACTCTAGCTTCACTCACTCCCAACCCTACCAAAAATCAAATTACTTTAACTCATGTCAATGAGATCCCCTAAACACAACAGCATTAGTATGCATACGTGAACAGCACGTTGACCGAACAATGAGGAAGCAAAAGATTATCAATCCAACTTTGGTGCCTGCAAACTCTCAGTGTGTAAAGTACAAACTACCGGACTAACTCTTGTAGATGCACAAAAGAAACATGAGCCAATGGAAAGATGACCAGGAAGCAGCCTAACTGAACCCATCAACGTCTCACTGACAGACTGTAAAACTGAACGAAGCAAAGTGCATGGATATGTTCCATGTGACAGAATGCCAGAAACAAAGTGGCTTCTCTTGAGTCTACATATCTATATTTTATGCCCATGATTGTTAAAATTAATTTTTCTCTAAAATATATTTTTTCGAAAAATACTTACCGATGACATTACTGTCTGGAAGTGTCTACTACTTACTCAATTTTAGCCTAAGAACTTGTTGTGTTCCTTCACCACCCGGGAGGCACTCGGGGAACCCTCATTAGGGCTGAGAGTAGCCTCCCGTCCCAGTCCAATCAGGCGTCCACTACGTGGCCCAATCACAAATCAGTCGTGATACTTAGCTTACCAGCGGCAAGCGGGGCAGGTGGGAGGGTCCTTCGAGTAATGTCATCGGTAAGTATTTTTCGAAAAAATATATTTTAGAGAAAAATTAATTTGTTTCCTCAAAAACATTACCGATGACATTACTGTCTGGAAGAATGGCGAAAAGGTGGAGGGTGCCGCGCCCAAATACCATCCGAAAGGGCAGACGACAGAGCCCCACACCCATTCGCCAAACTCCCGACAATTTTAGCTAAGTGCATTACGGCGCTTCCGGCGCCGGGAGGGAGTGTTGCGCTGCGGCGATGTCCCCCCACCAGTGCGAGATTCTCTCGCTGGCCCGACAGATCCGTGAGGTAGAAGCGGGCGAATGTTGACTCTGCCCGCCAGCCCACTGCTGCCACAAGACCTGGATCTCTCGCCTGCCTCCGTAAGGCGGGCACGTTGCCACATAAGCGTCTCTCCGTAAGAGTACGCAGGCTTTTGCAAATGAGATCTCTTATGATGATGTTCGGACAATTTACTGCGCGAAGTATGTCGCGGTATGCGTGCCTCCGTAAGGCAAACGCTACGCCCTAAGGTGGACTCCCCGTAAGAGTCAGCAGGCGGTGTCCGTTTAGAAATCGAACTGCACAATTGCGATCGAAGGTGGCACTCGTGGCCATGGCCCGAACCTCGTGTGCGCGGATCCCGAGCCGCCTCACCCCGTCAGGGGAAAGATCCTGATAGGCGGACCGAATGACCCAACGTAGCCAGGAAGATATTGTCTGAGCTGTTATGTCATTTCTTTTGGGGTTCAAAGGTAGAAGAGGCGTGATCGTCCTCGGCGGACGGGCTTGGATCTGCGTATGGAAATGCGTAAGGCGCGCACGGGATCCTGTTGGCGCGTCTCCTTAGAAAAGGTCGCGTGTTTCAAAGGTCGAATATTTATGACCTGGGGGGCAGTCAAAGGAGACCGGGTCTTGGCGAGGAAGGGCTGGTCTGTGAGTAATTGTACAGAACCATTCGCTCGGAATTGGAGGCAGGTAGAACTCGCTGACAGAGCGTGTAGTTCGCTTACCCTGGCCGCCGAGGCTAAGGCCAAAAGGAAGCATGTCTTCCGTGTCACATCCGCGAAGCTAGCCAGGGAAAGGGGTTCAAATCTGTCCGAATTAAGCCACGTCAAGACCCAGGGTAGGTCCCAGCGAGGAATCAGAGAGCGGGGAACCGGACGCTGCAGTCCAAAATGTGCCATCAGGTCTGCGAGATCTTTACATGCGCCAGGGTAGGACTTTGGGGATGAGAACCGTCGGTGGAAAGGCATACGCAATCAGTCCATCCCACGGAATGGATAGCGCATCGACCGCCCAGGCGAGAGGGTCTGGAATGGGGGAGACGAAGAGGGGAAGTTGATGATTCCACCTTGTGGCAAATAAGTCGATCATGGGAGTCTCCCAGTGAGCGCAGATCATCTGAGAGATGTCCGGGTGAAGAGTCCATTCCGTGTGGAGAAGTTGGCCGCTTCGAGAGAGGGAGTCGGCCAAGACGTTCAAGCGTCCGGGGATATGTCGAGCTCGGAGAGAGATGCCGCGGTCCTCGCACCAGCACATCAGGCGGTAGAGGAGAATGCAAAGATCCGGAGAGTGTGTACCTCCCTGCTTCTGAATGTATGAGACGACCGTAGTGTTGTCCGACAGGACAAGAAGCGTCTGGTTGCAAAGGTGGACTTCCCACACCATGAGCGCCTGCCACACTGCTTGTAGCTCGAGCCAGTTGATGTGTCTGTCTGTCAGGTCCGGTGTCCAGAGGCCGGACGTCGAAAGGAAACTCGGAAGCAGGTGTGCACCCCACCCAGCGAGACTCGCATCCACACAGAGCGAGAGCTGAGGGGGCGGTGAGGCAAGAGGGACTCCCGAAGCTAGCCAAGGAGTGTCCATCCAACGCCGTAGGTGAGAGTGAAGGATTGGAGACACCGGCACCAGGGCATCGAGGTCGCCTGAGGATGGCCTCCAATGAAGCAGGAGGTGTAACGGAAGTGGGCGGGAGTGAAGACGAACCAGGGGGAGGAGATCCGCCGCGGCATTCATCAAGCCGAGGAGTTGCAGCCAGACTCTGGCGGGAACGGATTCCGACCGGGCAACCCGAGAAGTGAGGGAGGGTAACTTCGTGATCCGAGGTTCCGGTAAACACACACGGTTGAGGTCGGTCGCAAATTCCATCCCAAGATGAATAAACCGGCGAGATGGAGAGAGGTCCGACTTGCGGGCATGGAGGAGAAATCCCAAGCGGGACAAGAGCAGGAGTAGAGCGTCCCTGTCCATCCGCAGCACCGACTCCGACGCATTCCTCAAGAGAAGGTCGTCGAAGTAGTTGGAGATCGGACTGGAGGAGGACTGTCGAGCCTTGGCGACGACTGCATCCATGATGCGAGTGAAAACCCACGGGCTGAGGTTGAGACCGAAGGGAAGGGCGCGAAACTGGTAGATCACGCCTTCGAAAGTGAAGCGGAGATACCGTCTGGATGCCGGATGTATGGGAACATGGAGATACGCATCTGAAAGATCGAGGCGGACTGCAAAATCCATAGGTTGCACAGCGGCCCGGAGCGTCCGGGTGGTCTCCATGCGAAAAGTCGGAGCCAGTATAAACTTGTTCAGCGCCGAGAGATCGATGACAGGACGCCACTGTCCGTCTGGCTTCGGAACTACGAATATGCGGCTGTAAAATGCCGGGGAGTGGAGACGAGACACTACCTCCGTGGCAGCCTTCTGTAGAAGGGAGGCTACCTCTCCGCGCAAGGCGATAGCTCTTAACTCGTCGGATGGAACGTCTGTCCATACCGGAGATCGTCTCAACGGCGGAGGGGAACGGAACGAAATCGAGAGACCCTCGGAGATGGTAGTAAGGACCCAAGGGTCGTCCGGTAGCAGCGCCGGCCATACGTCGCTGCAAAGGGCCAGTCTCCCGCCGACCGGAGACTCCCGAGGGGTCGGCGGGAACTGGAACGGAAGGTAGTCATTGAAACCTGCCGCGGCCTCGACCAGGGCGGCGGGCAGGCTTGGGCCAGGAGGGGATAGAGGTCTGAACGGGTTTACCGCGGCCGAAAGTGGGAGCCCTCCGGGGCGCGTTGGAATGACGGGGAATGAAGGTCGAAGAGGGTCTGGAGTTCCACAGGACGCGACTCACGGCCTTGCGGGCGGCGTGAAAGCGAGAAGTGGAAAAGCCTTTGGGCCAGCGGTCTAAATTTCCGTCCTTTACTTTCTGCCAAGTCTCCCCAAAGAGGAGACATCCACCAAGAGGAGCCCGACGCAGTTGAGACTTCAAATCAGGGGGCAATCCATGACAGGCTTGTAGAACGGCATCCCGACGCATGAGATCACAGTTAGCAGCAGCCGCCATCGCGTTGACGGAAGAGTGATAAGCTGCCCGGTTAGCCGCGACCGCTAAAGTGAGGAGAGCACCAAGAAGGGGTGAAGATTCTCGTGAGTCTTCAATGCGACGAATAAAAGCTTGCGTGATAAGCTCCAGAAAACCCCCACAGGCCAAGGTGTTCCGCACTAGGGACGCCGTCTTATCCAAACCACGCGGAAAAGTGTAACGTAGCTTAGAGTTGCCGCCAAGTTGCGCCACAACTGAAGGGTCCAACGTGGGAAGTGTGCACTGAAAAGACTGTGAATGGCCCGCGTACCAAGATTGGCGGAACGCGATGTCAAGGTCAGTCGGCCACTTGCGATCCGTAAAAAAGGAGGAGTCTTGTGAATCCGAGTGTAGATGAGCGGAGAATGAATCCCGCATATCTTGAAATCCAGGCGGTTGAGGCAGCGACTTGAATCTCTTCTGTTGCCGGTCCGAATCAACAAAGGCGGACACCTTCCGTTTGAGCGGGGGGGACGGAGGACACTCGTCTTTCGGTAGGGCGGCCACGACAATACGAACCGCTTCATTAATGCAAAGAAGCGTTTCCGTGCGCGACGACGAAGGGAGTGTAGTCGACACAGGCGCATCCGATACATCAGAGCGCGGCGAAAGGGAGCGGCCGCCAAAGTCGAGGAGATTAGAGACCGAATCCTCAGGAAGTAGACTAAGGGTGTCCTCCTCGCGTGTAGGGAGGGAGATCCGATGGGAGGGTCTGTGAGGGAGAAACGGCGCGGAGTCCGTCCGGATGAGAAATTGTAGCCACCGGCGAACGTCGTACCGCGGGAAGATGGCGAAGCGGGTGCAGGGGAAAGGTATAAACGGGAGGGGGGGACCTAGAGGGAACCGTGTGACGTGAACGGGGAGAACGACTGCGATGACGGGAGCGGCTGCGATGACGGGAGTGGTGGTCACGGTGAACTTTACCAGTGGAGGTCCGACTACGGGGCCGAGGAGGGGAAGGGGACGGGTGACGGGACGGGAGGGGAGGGGCAGACCGAGACAAGCTGGAAGCCGAACGGGGAACCGAAGCGGGAGAAGGAGATGAAAGGGAAGATGATGATGAATGCCGAGGACGGCGGCGATCGGAACGGACAGTAGAACGATGCTCCTGACGGTAGTCACCCGACGCGTGAGTGTGTGGAGTATTGGAGGTCACGTGAGAAAGAGAAACACGGTCATCAAACCGATGACGCCGGGACCGGGATCTCTCGCCAGTCTCTGTACGGCGGGTACGTTGTCGCATAGGCGGCTCTCCGTAAGAGCACGCAGACTTGTGTAAATGAGATCGCATACGACGATTTTTGGACAATGGACTGCGCGAAGCATGTCGTGTAATGCGTGCCCCCGGAAGGCAAACGCTACGCCCTAAGGCGGACTCCCCGTAAGAGCCAGCAGGCGTTGTCCGTTTAGAAATCTTTGTGGATGAGCCAATGTGCAGCGGCCGATAGCGCAGGTGATCGTCACGGTCCATTAGAACGCGACTAGTTGCGGACAACGTACGACGCGAATTATGTTGCGGTATGCGCGCCCCCGTAAGGCAAACGCTAAGCCCTAAGGCGGACTCCCCGTAAGAGTCAGCAGGCTGTGTCCGGTTAGAGAGTTTGGAGGATGAGGAAATCGCAAGCGGAGAACGATTCAGCTGATCCTCACGGTCTCCAGAAATTCGATTAATTTTGGACAACGTACTACGCAAGGGTAGTCGCGGTATGCGTGCCCCCGTAAGGCAAACGCTGCGCCCTAAGGCGGACTCCCCCCGTAAGAGTCAGCAGGCGGTGTCCGATGAGAAGGGAGGGAAGATGAGCGAAGCTCAAGCGGCCGACGGCTCCGTGGATCCTCACAGTCCGCGTCCACGCGTTTGGAAACAGCGCCAAGCACTGATGTGGGCTCTAGGAAAGAAGCCCTGACACTAGGCGAATGCGGACGCTCGCGCCTGTAAAAACTCCAAAGCTGCGACCATTGCTGCTCGGGCCAGGCGGCGCAGACGGTGCAAGTATGGTCCGAATTGCATCCCATACAAGGAAGGCAAAAATCATGATCGTCACACGGCCACCGGAAAGATCCACACTTGTCGCAGGTACGTACGGGGTTACTGCAACATACAAACAGAAAGAGCAGGCGACGGGGCGCAAGCACTCGGAATGCGCAAAAACGAGAACGAAAGCGATGTGCGATCCGACGAAACCAACGGAAACAGGCACCCGGGCCAGGGCCTTGTGAGGGAGGGGCCAAGACCTTACCTCTCCTGCGACGTGGCGACGGGTGGAGGAATCTCCATATCCGGAGCAGTAAACACCACAGGGAGTACCTTCCTTTATTTGTTTTTTTTTTTTTTTTTTTTCTTTTTTTTTTTCCGTGATCACCAGAACGAAGAAAAACACAGTTCACTCGAAGCACAATCCTTGAAAAAACACACACAGGCACATAAATCCAAGCACACAAATCTGAAGGAACACAGTAATCCACAAAAAGAAGAGCAGGGAAAAACCGTTAGCAACGGTCGGTGGAGCGATAGGCTAACACGTCTAAACTTCAGAGCTAAGTAGAAACGACTGATTTGTGATTGGGCCACGTAGTGGACGCCTGATTGGACTGGGACGGGAGGCTACTCTCAGCCCTAATGAGGGTTCCCCGAGTGCCTCCCGGGTGGTGAAGGAACACAACAAGTTCTTAGGCTAAAATTGAGTAAGTAGTAGACACTTCCAGACAGTAATGTCATCGGTAATGTTTTTGAGGAAACAAATTATGTTCAGGATTTTTGAAAAGGTTGCTATATCCTGCATTTTACAACTCACACCCTTTTCCAGCCCATTTGATGCTATATCCTACATTTTACAGCTCAAGCCCTATTCCAGCCCAAGTTTTGGTTTGAAGTTGTGAACGATATTTGAGAAAACCTTTCTGTCAAGACAAAGCCATTTGTACACGATTTCCTGATCCCCCATGATCCAGCCCTTTGAGACAGGTCACTGAAATTGGTATTTTTAGAAAGGTCTTGACACAAGAAATCATTGGGCCAAGCCTGGAGACTGTGACTTGAATATTCTCCGAGAAAAAGCCCACGTTAAAGTTTACCAAGGACGATGGTGGACAGGTGACCCTGGCCCATTACACAGACTTACTTTAGATATCGTACTTAACCCATTCAGCCCCGAGGCCACATTTTCTAAATTGTGGAGGCATCAATGAACTATTATGTACCAGTTGCAGGAGATGGATGGACCATGATAATTCAAGGGTAATGTCAGATTAGCTTGGCACCTTCAGGTGCCAAGCTAATCTGGCACTACCCTTGAATTATCATGGTCCATCCATCTCCTGCTGTACAGTGTTGGGGCTAAATGGGTTATGCCACATTCACCTGATCTCCCACTATGCAAAATAAATCACTCGTACTCTTATTGGAACCGACAAAACTCCAACAAAAAAATTGTGCATTTATTTAGGTGCACTAAATATTGACATATTGTGCATCACGGTGGAGGTTAAGGATAGGGAAGGTTAGCCATAATTTTAATCTCTGTTTAGTATGTCCCAGACATTTTTTGGTGGTGCTTACTTGAACTGTATAAATATTGTAGTCGAACATTTTACACTCTAGTGGCAAACACGAGTTCCAATGATCGCACAAAAAGCTGTTGTACATATTATAACATGGGGGACTGGGCTTGTCCTGCATGTACCAAAGCTCTGTGCGACAGCTGCCCATGTGCTGGCTGTGTGACTGTCATGCCCCTTTATTGCTTGTTTGACTGCTGACCGTGAGATGCCTAAGACAGCTGTGATGGGTTCAGTTACGGCGCTGCTGTTATCCCAGGGACAGTGTAACCCCCGTGTGGGCAATCAGGTGCAAGTATAACCTCAGGCCAATGAGGAGGTCGCGAGGTCAGGGTCGCCCCGACCTGACCTTCACCCCGGCAGCATCCCGGCTAGACCAACACCCTGCGTTACAGAAGAGAAGCTTGAGAAACGTTGACTGGTGGAAACAACAATCAAAACTGCGTTAAACAGACTAGGTGCCCCACCCCATGTAATACCCCATTGACAGTTACTCCAGGTATCTGCTAGGCTGTTTTGCACAGTAACAATCTGGCCACCCTAGCCCATGTAACACCCCACTAACAGTTACCCCTAAAATCTGCTAGGCTGTTTTGCACAGAATCATTCTAGCCACCCTAGTCCATTTAACACCCCACTAAAAGTTACCCCAGATATCTGCTAGGCTGTTTTGCACAGTAACATTCTGGCCACCATAGCCTATGTAACACCCCACTAACAGTTACCCCAGATATCTGCTAGGCTGTTTTGCACAGTAACATTCTGGCCACTATAGCCTATGTAACACCCCACTAACAGTTACCCCAGATATCTGCTAGGCTGTTTTGCACAGTAACATTCTGGCCACCATAGCCTATGTAACACCCCACTAACAGTTACCCCAGATATCTGCTAGGCTATTTTGCACAGTAACATTCTGGCCACCCTAGCCCATGTAACAGTCTCCCTCATTGTCTCAATGATCCCCAAAAGATTGACAGGTGAAAGGTATAGTGACACCTATTACAAGTAATGTCCCACTACCCCTGTGATAATCATAAAACAGTACACATAGCGTTCACAAAACAGTCTGCTTGTTGTAACCCTTTGAATATTTTGACACCAATCAAATGTTTAGGTTTGTTTCATTTTCATTTCATTTGTCAAAAATCTTTCAAAACAGGCCTGAAGTCATTGCAGAAATGACAAAAAAAGTAGGCAGTGCATAGACACGGCACTTGACGCTAAAGTGTTTACACTAGTGGCCACAGTAAATCCAGTCTACAACAAACCCACACATGAGAGCAGAGGAGCAAGCAGTCAGGACAGTGTGCACCATAAGGGGAGGAGAGGGGGGGGGGGGGGGGGGGGGGGGCGTTTCAGATGCTGGCTTGCTTTTTACTGTCAATTTTTCTGAAACTTCCCAAAGCACAAAAGATCATTGGGCCGACGGCCTTTGGCGCATTGGGTTAGTTTCTGTCCTGACAAACTTCAGCCTTTCACTGAGGGACTGGACATGGGCACTCATTCTTTCCCTTGCTCATCTACTCCACATAAAAGAATCAGATTATCAAGAAGTAGGAAAAAAAAGAGTAGAAATAGTTTGGATGTACTCACCACAATTACACAGTACAGTTGACGATGATGGGATCCACAAAGGATGGGGGTTAACATTTGTTATGCCTGCCTGTCTTTGTGAAATGGTGGTTAACATTTGTTCTGCCCGTCTTTTTGTGAGATGGTGGTAAAAGTTTGTTATGCATGTCTTTATGGGATTGAGGTTACGGTTCGTCAGACGTGTGTGTAACTTTGTGAGATGGAGGTTAAAGACAACCTCTTGACCTTGCCACTAACTGCGTATAGATCAACACAACATGGTGTGCAACAAATATTTTTGAAGCAATCATGGCTGATGTTACTGTGTTATTCCAACATGTGTAAGTGGGAAGCGCCTATTCCTTCACCAGTGCAAGTGACCCCATGTGTGGCGAGTGTTGTCAGTGTCGGGAGCATATTTCCTTTGTGCAACTGTCCATGTCTGTGGTGCACTTTGCCATTGTGTGTCTGAGGACCTGTCTGCACACACATGTCTGTGGCGCAAGAGCAGCAGCACCTGTCCATGTGACAGTGCAAGTGTCCGTGTGTGTGGTGCATGTTGCCAGTGTACTTGGGGAGCATGTTCCTTTGACAGCTCAAGTGTATGTGGGGAGCATGTTCCTTTGACTGCTCAAGTGTATGTGGGGAGCATGTTCTTTTGACAGCTCAAGTGACAATGAGGGGGCACCTGTATGCATGACAGTGCAAAGTGTCCATGTGTGCCGTGCGTGTTGCCTGTGTATGTGGAGAGAATCTGTCCCAGCGACGGTGCAAGTATCCCTGTGTATGATGTACACTGCCAGTGTATGTGGGAGCACGTGTCCCAGTAACTGCAAATGTCCCTGTGTGTATAGTGTGTGTTGCCTACTGTTGGAGGTATGCAGGGGCCAGCACTCACCTCTTCATCATCCAGATATTCTTCATACCAGTCCCACAGGTCACTAGGCGGCTGGGTGTATCTGTAACACAAACATCTACACTACAGAAACATGTTACTGGGTGTACCTGTAAACAAAGATTTACACTACACCCACACATTACCTGGCCACTGTAAACAAACACATCTACACACACACACTACATCCATGCGCTACTGGTTTTACCTGTAAACACAAACATCTGCAATACACCCACAGCAGTTACCTGGTGGACTGGTCTACCTGCAAACGCAAACAACTACAACACACTCACAGTGGCTTGGTCCACCTGTATGTGTAAACACAAACTTTTACATGACATCCACACCCGCTTGATCTACCCACAGGTTACCTGGCAGCGTGGTCTACCTGTAAAATACAAACATCTACACTACACCCATAGGTTACTGGCAGCTTGAGCTACCTACAAATCACAAACATCTACACTATACCCACAGTATACCTGGCAGCTTGATCTACCTACAAATCACAAACATCTACACTACACCCAAAGGTTAACAGGCGGCTTCGCTTGTCTGCGAACACTAACACTCGAGTTTTCTCCCTATAACCTAATCTACCCAATGCCCAAACCTCATCCAAACATCTGTTGTGATGCACAGTGCAGCAAGTGGAGTCAGCTACATGGTTTAACCAAATGTCTACACTACAGCCAAGATTGTACATGTAGTTTTTACAGCTGCAACAAAATCGTGGCTTTTGATCACACTCAGACTGTCACCTGAGGCCATAGCTTAGATGTGACAAAAATCCAAAATTCTGCAGATCTAATTAAAACATCAGCTTTGAATCAGTTCACTTCCGAGTGCAGGAATGCTTAGTTGCAAGATCCATGATTCTGTGAAACAGTTTCAAAACAGTGAAACAACATGTAACAAGAAAAGCAAAGCCATTATGGCTCACATGTATGACCTATTTACACGTGTGACCTTTGTGAGAATAAGCAAATGTTTTATGAAAATGTAAGTATTTTTCACACATTCCCACCCCCCCAGAAAACAAGAAAGGCAAAGCTCACGTGTATGACCGAATTACATGTGTGACCTTTGTGACAAGGGCTGGCTTCTGCAGCAGCAAAATCCATGTTTTCTGAAAATGTAAGCATTTTTCACATATGTCAACTCCCGTGACCCTTGACCTCTGTGATGAGTCGACTAAATTAGTATGCATAGGAAGGTCTGATCATCAGCTATCGTTGTACCAAATTTGGTTGAAATATTGGTAAAAATTTGGGAATACCTACAATTTCATCAAAAATCAGCATTTTACACACATTTGCCAGCCTCTTGTGAGCCTTGACCTTTCCAAGGGGTCATCCAAATTAGTATGCATAGATAGGTCTTACCATCAGGTATCTCTGTATCAAATTTGGGTTTTAAGTGGTAAATAGTATTTGAGAAAAAAAACACATCTTTTGTCAAAATATGGCTATTTTAGACCCATTTCCTGAGCTCTCGTGACCTTGACCTTTCCGAGGGATCAACCAAATAAGTGTGCATAGAGAGGTCTTCCCATCAGGTATCTCTGTAGCAAGTTTGGGTTTAAAGTTGTGAATAGCATTTGAGAAAAAACATCTTTTGTCAAAATATGGCTATTTCAGACTATTTCCTGAGCCCTGTGACCCTTCTGAGGTGTCATCCAAATTAGTATGCATAGATAGGTCTTACCATCAGGTATCTCCGTAGCAAGTTTGGGTTTGAAGTTGTGAATAGTATTTGAGAAAAAAGATCTTTTGTCAAAATATGGCTATTTTTCACCTATTTCCTGAGCTCTTGTGACCCTTGACCTTTCCGAGGGCTCAACCAAATTAGTATGAATAGAAAGGTCTTACCATTAGGTATCTTTGTACCAAGTTTCGCTTTGAAGTTGTGAATAGTATTTGAGAAAAAATAAATTACGTCAAAATATAGCTATTTTTGACCTATTTCCTGATCCCATGTGACTTTGGCCTTTGTGAGAGGTCACTCAAATTGGTATGTTTAGAAATGTCTTACCATAGTATCCTTGGGCCACGTTTGAAGAATGTGGCTTGAATAGCCTCCGAGAAAATGCCAACGTCAAAGTTTACCACGGACGAGGGCGGACGGACAACAGACGAGGGACAGACGACCACTGGCCCAAAACATAGACTCACTTTTGCTTCGCACGTGAGCCAAAAAACATATTTTGTCAAAATATTTTGGACCTATTTCCTGAGCTCTTGTGACCTGTGACCTTTCTGGGGAGTCATCCACATTAGTATGCATAGATAGGTCTTACCATCAGGTATCTCTGTACCAAATTTGGGTTTGAAGTTGTGAATAGTATTTGAGAAAAAATATCTTTTGTCAAAATATGGCTTCTTTGGAACTATTTCCTGAGCTCTTGTGGCCCTTGACCTTTCCGAGGGATCAACCAAATTAGTATGCATAGAAAGGTCTTACCATCAGGCATCTTTGTACCAAGTGTGGGTTTGAAGTTGGTACAAAGATGCCTGATGGTAAGACCTTTCTATGCACTATTCACAAGTGTGGGTTTGAAGTTGTGAATAGTAATTGAGAAAAAATAAATTATGTTAAAAATACAGCTATTTTTGGCCTATTTCTTCATCCCCTGTGACCTTGACCTTTGTGAGAGGTCATTCAAATTGGTATGTTTAGAAAGGTCTTGCCACAAAGTACCCTTGGGCCAAGTTTGAAGACTGGCTTACCATCCGCCCGGAACTGGAGGCAGATAGAACTCGCCAACAGCGCGTGTAGTGTGTTTACTCTGGCCGCCATGGCTAGGGCAAAGAGGAAACATGTCTTCCGTGTCACATCAGCGAAGCGAGCCAGATAAGGGGTTGGAACCTGTCCGAATTAAGCCACGTCATGACCCAGGGTAGGTCCCAGCAAGGAATCAGCAAGCGGAACTGGACGCTGAAGGTCAAATCCCCATCAGGTCTGAGATCTTTGCATCGTCCTCAAGGTGGCCGCAGCGGAGAGGCCCGCCCGTGTCGAGAATGAGGAGGTCGGAGTTTCAATACATGTTCCAGGTGAACGGGTCTACCAGCAACGCGACCATATTGCATCTTCTGTAAGCAGAAAACTGCAGCGGTATCCGAAGGACAAGTAGCTCCTGTTGGCGAAGGAGCGTTTCCTACTCGATGAGGGCTCGCCCAACTGCTGGCAGCTTTAGCCAGTAGGTGTGTCTGCCAGCTAGGTCCGGAGTCCAAGTGCCGGTCGTGGAGAGAAGAACCTCAGTGGCAGGTGTGGAGCTGGAGCAGCCGGGAGTAACGATGACCGAGGAGAAGGATCCACCACTGCGATCATCAAGACCATCAGTTGAACTCTGGTGGGGACTGACCCCGCCTAAGCGACCTGGGCGACTAAGGAGGACAGCTTCCGAATCCGAGACTCCGGCAAACTCAGCCTGGAGAGAATGGTCGTAAAATCCCCACTGAGAAGTAAACCAGCATGAGGGAGAGAGGTCCGATTTGCCCACATTGACCAATAACCCAAGTGCGACAGCAACAGGAGCCGGGCATCTCGGTCCTTCCACAGGGCGGTCTCTGACTGAATCTTCAGGAGGAGGTCGTCGAAGGTATCCGAGATCGGACTGGAAGCCAACTGTCTGGCCTTGGCGACGACGACATCCATGATGCAAGCGAAAACTGTAAGGCTGCGGTTGCAAGCGAAACAGGAGGATCCTAAACTGGTAGAACACACCATCGAAGCGGGTGGGGGTGGGGGGGGGGGGGGGTGGGGGGGGGTGGGGGGGTAGTAGAGCGGAGCGCCGGAATTCCAACACACACAAAGTCCCCCATCAAGCACGAAGCCCAGTGTGACATGTTGAGACGCAGTCGCAGTACGATAACACACCGACGGCACATAAGATGCCTTGCCACAGTTCCAGTGTCATTTATTATCACACTCTTTGTCTATATTATATCCTTTGCTCTGCTAGAACTCTTCTCAACGATGTCTGCACGCGATCGAAATGGCGGTAGCCGTGAGGTGTGGGTACATCGGTAACTTCTGGCCGCATTCCGCTAACTTCCGTCGTCTGCTCTTAGACTCAGGCTTCCCAACGATTGGTTCAAAGCCTAACACGCGCCGGAAGCTGTGATCAGCAACCCGTAGTTGGGTGACCGTGACCTTGACTCGCCCGGCAGTCGACACGGTAGCCACAGGCGCTCAACAAACCTTAAAAACTTTTGTTTGCTTTCCCGTAGTATTGTTAATAGTTCTGCAGTATTACATCGACGTCCGGAGTAAACGACGGAAAAATGCCAACGTTAAAGTTTGCAACGGATGAAGCCAGACGGACACACGACCACTGGCTCAGAACATACTCACTTTCGCCTTGCACGTGAGCCAATGAAAAGTGAAAGAGCGTGCAGAATACATCAATCTGTGAACTCCTTACGCCCTGAGGACGAAATTATCAAATTTGTGTAGATATCCTCTGAGGTCTACATCACAGTTCTGGAGACAGATCGACCATGATATTTCAAGGTTGGTGTCAGAATAGCTTGGCGCCTAGAGGCGCCAAGCTATTCTGACACCAACCTTGACATAGCATGGGTTAAACATCTGATCCAACTATTTTCTTGATAAATTGCAAATAGCTAAACCACAGCCTGTTGAAGTCAACTACATGACATTTGACCATTTCTTTTTGGCAACCTCAGGCACTGTCAGTGTAAGTCAGAACCTAATAGTTTGAGTATATGACCGAGTGTATACCTGATGTACATGAAGCCCAGCCCGCGGATGTAGGGCGAGTCTTGGTGGGTAATCAGACCGATGACTTGTTTCTTGGTCAGCTTGAGTGTGAACAACTTGTACAGCAGGCAGTATGCACTGGACACTATACCGCCCGCACCCACACCTCTCACCTGACAACATTCAGCTTAACAATTATATATTATAATTTTTGTATAGTGCTACATCATCACAAAAAGCCTCAAAGTGCTGCACATCAAGATTATCTCATTGAGAACAAAAACAAAAAAACAGAATCGCCGCCTTCACAAATACCAAGCACATACACACAATAATGAGATAAAATGCATCCAAAAATTTCAAGAGCCTGAGAAGTATATGGGCTAGGCCACGATTTGGTGTCAAACTGACCTGACTTGCTACCTGCTATTTTCTAAAGACTGTCTCAACAGAAAACAATGTGGGACCATTTGGTGCTATCTAATGCAGAAATGGATTTAGTAGTAAAATATATGGTCATGGAGTTGTCCTTCCTCCAGGAACATGTAAAACTGGCTCTGAAGTGCAAGAATGGGCCATTTGTGGTGTCTCAAAAATGGGACAACTGTTTGATACCCATTTTTCTTGCTGCTTTACCCAAGACTGTAGTACAGCAGTTACAGTATCATGACAAAACCTCAACATTTCCAAAAATGTTGCAGTCTTCTTCTTCTTCTCGAACGCCATCACACTTGGAGTTTGGCTCTCAAAATGAAATCTGTGGTCTTCTGTTGCACCTCCACAGGCCTGTACAGTTTCTCTTGTAGAGTGGCAGGCTTCTGCCATATCTCCTCCCTCAGCAGCTGGTGGTTCCCACAGTCCTGGAGGATGTGCTCTGTGGTCTGCTCTGCTTCTCCACAAGGGCACAGGGGAAATGGCACGAGGTGAAAGCGTCTGTGCAAGTGGAAATTGAGTCGGTTGTGCCCGGTCCTCAGACGGAAGATGGTCACCTGCTCTTGTCTGGACAGCTGATGGTAACTGTCTAGGGGCCGTTGTGGTGGTCTGTACACAGACTTAATGATGGTCTTCATCTCTGTGAAGCTGACTCCATTTTCGTCTTGTTCTTTCTCTGCGCCCACTTTTGCCGTTCTGTCAGCTTCTTCATTGCCGTAGATGCCACAGTGTGAAGGGATCCACTGCAGCACCAGTCTGGTGCACTTGATGTTTTGCAGTGCCTCTTGTAGACGTGGCAGTTTGCTTGCTGTTGCTGCCTCAAGGACAGACATGGCATCAGTCAGAAAGACAATCTGGGCATCAGGGTCTGCAGTGCCACCATGGGTGATTGCAGTACGGACCAGGGCTTCCACCTCAGCTCTGTAGTTTGTGCAGTGTAGGCCTGTTGATACTGCCTCTGCCTGCCATTTTCCGTTTGGGTACTGAATGTACACCCCAGCCCCTCCATTCTGAACTGCATCTGTGGCTGATCCATCGTTGTATGCCCGTATCCATGGTTCCTGGGGATACTTTTCTTTGAGCATGGCGAGTGTCAGTTATTCCAATCCATTTGGGGCTTTCAGCAAGTCAGTTTTAGTGTCAATATTTTCTGCCAACTTATCAAAGCTGTTTACAAAGCAGGTGACAAATCTGGCTTGGGTGAAGGATATCTTTGTGCAATAATGATAAGAAATGCCAAAGTTTACCATGACAGAAGACAAATAAAGGCAGATGGATGACCAATGGCATAGTTTCATTTTTGCTATTGAAAATAAGCCCCCCCCCCTCCCCCCCCAACAAGAAAAAAAGAAAAAAAAGAAGCATTTTCAACCTGTCCCTGAAAACGGCCAAAGATGGTGCATGGCGATCATCGTGGGAAAGACTTTTCACACTCTGAGAGCTTGGAAAGAAAAGAACCCGTGACCACTCAGACAGAGAGAGAGACAGGAGTGATACTTTCAGATGCAGATGTAGAAGCCTAACAAAGGAAGCTCTCAGTGATGTTCAGACGATCTCAGACAGTCACTGGCCCAGCATTATCTTGCAAGATTATTCAATACATATTATTTTAGTGATGCTACATCATACGCAATTTCTTTTGCAGCATTGCGTTTGGCATGCGCAGTTTTAGAAAATTGAGTGCAACCCCTGTTAACCCTTAACTGCCATGGCAAAAGTGAATACTACCCAGCTGCAAGAGACAACGCCACGCAACTGTGAGGGTCATGAGGATTTATGTCTCTTGTTAGTCCTACTTTCTTAACTCTTTGCCTATGGCTGGTGGCTCCCGAGAGACAACTTCCCACAGCACATTGTGGACAGTGAGATCAGTCCAACCAAAGTTTGCTTGCAGTGCACTGGCTTGGCTAGTTTTAGTGCTGAATGTGTCATTACAAGCTCACCAGATCCAGAAATGACCTCGTAACATAACTGCTTAGTGGCATAGTACATAAAACGGAAAAGTTATTTAATAGGCAAAAATTTAATTTAATAATAATACAAATAATACATAGTGTTTATATGGCGCATTTCTCTATATTTATAATATAACTCATGCGCAGATGAAAACGACACACACACACACACACACACACACAGAGTCTGCAGGGGGTGCATACAGAAATACCGTAGAGATTACACAAAAGTCTGCGAGAAAAAAGTTAGTTTTTAATTTTGCTTTGAACTGGGTAAGGGTGGAGGCAGTTCTCACCTCAGTCGGCAAGGAATTCCAAATTAAAGGAGCAGTACATCTGAAAGAGCGTTCACCGGCAGATTTGAGATGGGACTTTGAGAAGTTTCTCTCCCGATGAACGCAGTGAGCGAGGGCTGGTAAGTAATTAGACTGGAGGAAAGGTGCGATGGAAGACTGCCATCAAAGTGGTGGTATGCAAAGGTCGCTATCTTAAACTTTATGCAGGATTGGATTGGAAGCCAGTGAAGGTCTTTCAGTATAGGAGTTACGTGGTCTCGTTTTTGCCTGCGCTTCACAAGCCTTGCGGCATTATTTTGAACTCGCTGAAGGCGGTTAATCTGCTCAGATGGAAGACCAAAATGCTGAGAATTGCAGTAGTCAAGACGGCTTATGACTAAAGCATTCACTAACTTTGCAGTGGCAGATTCAGAAAGACTGTGTCAGACAGAGGCAATGCATCTCAGAGTATGCAGCACCACGACAATTTTCACCGACGTGATCCTGCATACTCAAAGTCTTATCGAACGTCTGTCAGTGTGTGATGGTTTCAGATGCGTAATTCATGATCAGTGGTAGCGAGGGGTTAAAGTCCTCTTGTACTTTTAACTTTAATGAACTTTAAAAAAAGGGTTAAGGTGTTAAATGTAGTTGCTGTATGGAAAAAAAAGCATTAAAATGTTCTTACCCCTCCGCACATGCCCGTCTGGCCTGCAGTCTTGCGACTCCCTTTCTCCCAGGGTTCCAAATGCTCTACCTGCCCATCACACAATCAGTTGGACCCATTTTGCACACAGCCACCAGAAAAAAACAAGCTTCTGATCCCCATGGGGAATCACTATCAGAAGCTTCTTTTGTACTGGTGGCTGGAGAACAGACTGTCAAGTGTCATGTCAGCTACATTCACTCTTCACTCTTTCCTTCAGCAGTCCACCAGTGGAAGAGACAGGCAGATTCAATTCATCAGTTGAACTTGAAGGGTAACTGAAGACTTTCATGTTCCACTTCCAGCCAGGCCGTTTTATGTTTTAACTATTTTTTAAAAACTTTCCCCAAACCCTGCTTTAGCTGCCTTAACCCATTACATCCTGAGGCTGATTTCCAAAAATTGCTAATTGTCCTATGAGGGCTACACTACAGATTAGGAGACAGATCAAGCATTTAGTTCAAGGGTGGTGACAGAATAGCTTGGCGCCTCAGGTGCAACCTTCTGTGGCCTTGCTATAAAAAGTATCAAGCCCTTTTTCTATTGCACTTGTTTTCAGGGTCACTAACTGCACAGACACCTCGTTTTCTTCCCTCCCATAACTAGTGAAAAACTATTGTACATGTGTAAGGATACAAATAAGTGCACGACATAAGCTGTAAACTTAGAGAGTACAATTGTCTGGCCTCCAAAGGTTTTAAAGTCACCTACCTTGTAATAGATTTCGTCAATAACCTCATGATAGGTCTTCAGTTCAAACAAGTTGACTTTGAAGTATGGTGAGGACTGGATGTTCGTTAGAATCAGCGTGTTGAGATTCATTGTCTTCTCATTGCCCCATGTCGTCAAAGGGTTGTTGGGTGGCATTTTGGCGTCTCCCTGCACATACAACTAGACCTCATAGTTAATTGTGCGCGGGTTTTTTGTTAATTTAAAAGAAGAGATAATAAACTTAGTATGGATGATCCCAGGCATACAAAAGCAGAAGCTGAATGATGTATAGAACACAGGTCTTGTGGACTGTTGCATGTGTCATTCAGACTCACAACGAACACAGAACAGTCGAAGCCACCCAATGTGCAAAAGGTGATCGGGCTGAGGTCAGCTGCCGTTGGTCTGCGCACAGCTGTGTGCGGGCCAACGGCGGCCAATGGCTTTTTGGACATTGGGCAGTCCCTAAAACTTTTCAAAAAATGGCCGGCTTTGTGCATCAGCTGCATCCCCGACGACATCAGCAAAGAAAAAGATATCCTATCACAATTACAGCCCTGGAAATGGCGAGTAATTTACTCGCCATGGCGAGTGAATTTTTTATTTGGCGAGTAAAAAAAAAAACTCACTCGCCAAATGCAAGTGCGCTCGTGCGTTTTTCAATCCAATGGCTAACCGCCAGCCGAACATCAGGTACGCCAGCGCGTGACCTGACCGCACCGCGAGTCGCCTACATCACTTTGCGGCAGTAGCCGAACACGTCACTCGAACTGTGCATACCATAACAGTGGTCGGTGACAGTCGTTCTATTTTTAGTGACGAATTGGTTCGTTTAGCGGCACGCTCAGTCGCGGCTGCGTTCAGAATCGACCCGACGCCTGCGTCCGTGCGAGTGTAACAGGGCGGGCAAACTGTTAGTTTATGTGTGGTGTCAGCATGTTATTACAAAGTGCGCGCAAGATGTTGAACGCGTTACTTGCTGTGACGTCACCGTACATACTATTATGGGATACGGCATCGTGCGTTTCGCTTTCAATCTAGAACGAAGTTGTACATGGCGGAGAAAAAGCAAAGGAAGAGCTGGAATGCTTCGGATTCTTTAATCCGGCACCGTCTGATCTTGATAATCGCTAAGAAGAAAGTTGCACTTCGACAAGCGACAGTACCAGAAATGCTACCCCTGGGCCGTGTGTGGCACCGCTGCTACGACACAGTTTTCAGAGTCCATAGCTGTGCTGAGTGTATTTCCATGGCTAAAGCTCGACGGCACTCGAATGGCATGCGCAATGTGCACTGAGGCAAACTCAAAAAGCAAGTCCGACAGAAATTTGAACAGAAATAAGTTTGTCAGTTTTTTTTTAATCGTGGTCGAGCCATCTTCTGGTACACAGTTATTAGGCAAACATTGGAGAAACATGCCTCAGTTCTGAGTGGTTAAACGGGTTGAAACTAACTTTGAAGTACATCAGTTTACACACACACACACACACACACACACAGCACATGACACACATACACAAACACACAGAGTTTAGACAAGTCACACTTCGGTTGTCAACTATCTGCCGCGTTCAGCAGAAAACGCTATATTCTCTGTTACAATACATTATCAAACGATCATACAAATAAATAAATAGAGATATTTTTTTTCTGTGTGTGAGAGAGCTAGGGAGACAGGCTTTTGCGCGATAGCTCACCAGTTAAAGAATCAGATCATGGAAAGGACACACACACACTGTCACAACACATTTAAAGAGGAGAGAGCGAAATGAGAGAATTTATTTTAATGATTGATTGATTGTACGTTGTTTATCGTCCCGACAGCAACAAGGCTTTCTCAGGACGTGCCTGCACTGCTTGTGAAAAAAAAAAGAAACAGAATATTGAATGTATGTCGCCAGCCGGTCCAATACGTTAAATAAACCTACGCCATGGGGCCTAGATAAAGCTAAGACCATTTAGCAACACACATCCAATATCAAGAGCTACAGGCAGTGCAGACAGTTGGGAGAGTTTTAAAAAGAGAAATACAGGTGAATGGACCAAGGGTAGACAGAAACGCATGCCCCAGAAAAAACACACCCTGTCTGTGGGGCTGACCAGGTTGACACTGGGAACTAAAATGTAGTTAATCCCACCCAAGTCCCCCAGGGCAGACCCGGGTGTGGATAATTTATTTTAAGGAACATACAGATGATGCAGTTTTTTTTTAAATAAATCTGCGGACCCTCTATAATGCTAGTCTGGGGGTCTGTATACCCTCTAAAATTTATACCTGGGGTAACCTGTTGTGCAAACAGAAGCCCAGCTCTACTTACAAAATATAAATAAATAAAAAAAATCCCACCACAGTTCACATGGGGATTTTGTCAGTTATTTCTCCACTTGATACTATCAAAAGCCTGAAGTCAGGACATAAACATTAACTTGGTTATGATTGTCTGTTCAAATATTTGTTTTCAATGCCTCTGGGCAGAAAACAGTCTCTAACATTGGGCGTCAAACACTTGTGGTACATTATATTGTTGAGTTGGGGGGCTATTTTCAGTAGTAAAATTTTCAGTTTTGGCTAGTAACATTTTCAGTTTGGCTAGTAAAACTTGCAAGTCACTAGCCAAAGGCTGGTGGGCAAAATTTTAGACTTTCAGGGCTGCACATAATATGATGATTAAGTATTCTAGCATTTTACTTTTTAGATTGACATTTTGAGAATTGCTGGAGAGATCTGAGGTCAGCTTGAGTTTGGCTATCGGCAATACGGCAGTCTGACTTCAACAGAGCAAGCTGGTTTTATTAAAAAATAATATATGTACAAAGCTATGAAGGAATCCATCGTCAGCCATTCTGCGGAACAAAATATCACACGTATAGTTATAATTACACTGCATGAGGAGCAAACTCACAAGATTGTGGACTTTGCATAACAGTGTTATTAATTGCACGATGCCTTATATACACAACTGACATCACAAGCCTATCACTGTGTACACAGCGTCATGTGAATAACAATGTCATGATCTCAAGCTTATAATGACGCCATTTTGCTGCTTGTGCTACTGACCTTCTTCAAAATGGCTGGCTATCTTATTCCTTCATTAGTGTGATTCTGATAGTTTAAGAAATCATGACTTATTCCCCAGTGGAAGAACACATTTAATATTTGCAGTCCCTATACTTCATCACTGACGTCTAGGCTATTACTTTTATATTAGTACAACTACAAGAAAAAAAATATAAATAAAAAATGAAACATTTTTCAAATATTGTCATACTTTTGATAGGAAGGCTTCATTGCAAAATGAACTGGGAAACCGGACCTCTTCATCTATAATTGATGATGGTCAGTGACAGAAGGATTTTATGGGTTTCTAACATTTTAGGGAGGTTTTGAGCAACAGGTCTAGAACTGTTTTAAAACATAACGTTTTACTACACGTTTTTAGGCCAAACCTGTTTATTTAGAAGCCCTATGCCCAAGTGTCCTGTACTGTACTATGACCTCATAATGCAGAACATTTGTCTCAGTGGCTTGAAAAAAAAAAGATTGAAATAAAAGTATTACATAATATGATAAAGATATGCGCCAACTCATATCAGATTTCTGTGTGTGTAAAAAAAATGATTCTTACGTCGTTGTTTATGTGATACAATGAATCTCACTCGCGTGGACTTAAAACCTTATCTTACTACAGTACCACATATATGATAAAGTTGAAACCACTCGAGTGAGATGCCCTATCGTCTCAACGATTTAAGAATCTAGATCATGGACGTAACGACCACAGCAATTGAAAAAATAAAAGCTATACTTCAGGACAGCTGTAAAGAAAATGCATGAAAATGTGTAAACTTACACATGAAATATAAATGTGTACCTTTTTACGACCTGATCCTGTTTCAACGTGCGAAACAGTAAAATTGTATGAAGCTAGCTTTTCTGCGTCCGCTAACGCTGTGCACCGGAAATACAATGCTGTGGCGTAGTGCCATCTATCCACGGGGCGTAAGTCATGAACAATACTTCACAAAATTAATATGAAATCTACCTTTCTTTTTTTTAAATATTACATTTTTGTCCTGCGTTTTGATACATAATGGTAGACGATAGTTGAGACAGTATTTCGTTAACATTGATGTGATCATCGAAACTGTTCAATTTCTCCCCATGACATTGTAATATCATTTTCACAGCAGACGACACAAGGTAGTTAACTCCTTTAGTTTGATATAGCGACGCAAGCCACGATCCTGTGCCATCAATTTTCATTATGCGGCCGCACACTTGATTTTACCTACTCCGTTTGCCAGCACTGAGGAATGGGCAAACTGCTGAGCAAACAGAAAAGACCCAAATACGACAGGTAATTCATCTGGTTTATTCCACAGTGTGCAATCTTGGTTATGGTCGAGGTATGAGACTGGTCATCAAGTGATGCTAGTTCGCATTACCGTACGTCACTGCTATGTTTAGACGTGTAGTTACTTAGGTCTATATAGAAAAGCGTCTACAGTTAATCAAACTCAGTTATGGTTAGGTTAATTGCAAATCAGATGTTTTAGGCAAAAATAAACCACCGCATATGAAAGGTGTTGATCCAACAGCTGTTTAAGATATAGACTAGCAAGGAATCATTGACATGCCAAATACACCCAAGTTGCTACTCTACCCACCCCTCACATTGGCAGGCAGTACGAAAACCAGTGCTAAATAAGCAAATGTGATTCAGTTATTTTAATTTATGACATCATCACCACCATGAACCATCATCATCTACATGATTATGTAATTTTATAGTTGTTCTTGGAAGACTGCACAGTTTAGGAGACAGGTCGATCATGATAATTCAAGATTGGTGCCAGAATAGCTTACCACATAGAAAGTGCAAAATGATTGTGGCGCCACCCTTGAACTGTGCTCGATTCATATGTTGTAGTGTGTTGGGACCTTATGGGTAAACAGAACGATCCATCAAGTTCCATCACAATACAGCCAGTAAAGAAAAACTATAATTGGTGTTGATTTTGCCTTACAGAGTACAGGAGAGGTCAGAGGGGAAGGTTGAGCAAGAAGAGTCCACACTGGGGGGTGGCAGCATGTCACGACCCTGCGTCCACTCGGACGCTGTGGTCAGTCTGGCGGCGATACAGCCAGGCCTCTGCCTGTCTGGCAGTAAGGATAAGGTACATTTTCAGATTATATACATGATTACTGTGGATGCTTTATATATCAGGCTGACATTGGCTGCAGATGGTCCTCACACAGCAGTGCACAGGCCATCTGCGGTCAGCTTCGGCCCAGTTATTTATGTCAGCAAGTAAGTAAAATTATCTATATAATAGAACCTCCTATGAATGGTCACCGATTTTTATGGCCACCTGCCATTTGCGGTCACATTCATGTTGCACTAACGATTTTTACTATATAAAGTTCCTTGATTTATGGCCACCTGCTGAACGCGACCAGCGGTCAGCGTATCGGAGCCAAAAAATGCTTGAAATTTACGGTCACAGCGCCAGACTGGCACTGTAAAGCCGTCAAGCGTGACGGGTCAATGACAGCTCGCTCGACACCATGCCAAACACCACACACTGTGACAAAGCCCATGAGAATTGAGGGCATATGTGCTCAAACACGCGTGTCTGTACCACAGGCCTACAAAATATCCATTCCAGCACTCTTACACTAATACAGTGCTGAGATTGACTTAGAGGCCTGTGGGCTGACATTTCGACTCAAGAGCCCTGCAGACTGCAGGAGCTCATGTGAATTAGTGCGTACATGCGCCAACGCGCATGTCTTTGTGTTTGTAAATTTTGGAGACTGATACATGTCTATCCAGAACATTCGCTTCTTCAGGAAATCT
The DNA here is from genome assembly GCA_036245525.1 of Semisulcospira habei. Taxonomy (NCBI): domain Eukaryota; kingdom Metazoa; phylum Mollusca; class Gastropoda; family Semisulcospiridae; genus Semisulcospira; species Semisulcospira habei. The sequence goes on along the minus strand of BTPG01000004.1, from coordinate 200,169,789 downwards.
ATGAATTCCACAGTTCGTAAGTCAACAAAATCACGGTGTCAAAATGAAATCTGCGGCAGTCAGTACTGAAATGAGTGACTTGCCAGTTTCTATGTACCAGCCACAAATTGTGAAGTCAGTACTATCAATTCCATGCTACACGTGCGGGTGCTTAGCCAGGGAAAAAAATGCTGAAAGAAAATGGTTATACATAGGTCAGAAAAAGTGTAATGCATTTTGTCTCCACTGGGTAATTATAAGGACAGTAATGTGACTGGGTATTGACCCCAGCTCAGGTCAGTGCCAAGCCCACTAAAACCTGTTTAAACTGAATGGCTGGCATTTTGCATGTGCCGCTTCATCGAAATTGACATCAGCAAAGAAAAGAGAGATCATTGTATCCTATGATGGAAACCATCATGAACAACATCAGTTTCAGCATTTGAAATTAACTGAGAAGGGCTGATATAGACTTGGGAAGTGAAAAATTGTTAGAAATTGGAGGTCATGGCATGAAGGTATAGCTGATGATAAGACCTTTTTATGCATACTGATTTGGTTGACCCCTCACAAAGGTTAATGGTCACATGAGGTTGATAAAAAATGCTTATATTTTGAATGTACAGGCACAAAAGCCAACCCTTATGTCATGACACTTGCACATTTGCTCATTTAAATGATCTGTCAGAAAAGTCAAGGTTACAAAGGTGTGATCAATTAATGTGATCAGTCATTCGAGACGTGCTGCCTCCGGATATATGGCTTATGCCGCTTATCCAGAGGCGGCACGTCTCAAATGAGTTAAGCGCTTTGTTTATATGTGTGTACATTTTTGTCAGGCAGTAAGGACAAGGTACAATTATAAATTATATACATGATTCCTGTGGATGCTTTATATGTGTGTGTATTTTATGTCAGGTAGTAATGACAAGGCACAGTTACAAATTACTGTAGATTGCATTGTTGCATTCCATCAGGCATTTCCCTTTTCCTTCTTTGACACGTGAATAGATATTTCATCCAACAATTATAAATCAGATTATATTTTTGGCTCAATGTGATAGTGAGTCTATGTAATGGGGCCATGCGGCATCTGTTCAGCGTCTGTCGCATGATGTCTGTGATAACCTTTAATGTTGGCATTTCCTCGGAGACTATTCAATCCTCAGATGTCAAAATTGGCCCAAGGATATTTTGTGGTAAAACCTTTCTAAACATACCAATTTCAGTGACCTCTCGCAAAGGTCAAGGTCACAGGGGGGCCAAAAAAGGGTAAAAAATAGCCATATTTTGACAGAAATTGTTTCTCCTCAAATACTATTTTCAACTTCAAACCCAAACATGCTACAGAGATGCCTGATGGTATGACCTTTCTATGCATACTAATTTGGATGACGACCAGAAAGTCCAAGGCCAGAGGAGGTCGGCAAATGTGTTAAAAATGACAGATTTTGATAGATTTGTAGTTTTTATCCAACTCATTCCTAGTTTTGGTCAACTTTTCAGTCAGATTTGGCACAAAGGTAGCTGATGAAAAGACCTTTCTATGCATACTAATTTAGTGGTGCCCTCGCAAAGGTCTAGGATCATGGGGGGTCCAGAAATAGGTCCTAAATAGCCATATTTTGACAAAAATTGTTTTTTTCTCAAATACTATTTTCAACTTCAAGCCCAAACTTGGTATAGATATACCTGATGATAAGGCCTTCCTATGCATACTAATTTGGATGACCCCTCAAAAAGGTCAAGGGTCACAGGAGGTCAGCAAGTATGTGATAAATGTCAGTTTTTGGTAGAATTGTAGTTTTTAATCAGCGTTGTTTGCAAACTTTTAAATCAAACTTGGCATAAAGGTAGCTGATGCTAACACCTTTCTATGCATACTAATTTAGTCGCCCCCTCACAAAGGTCAAGAGTCACGGAGGGTCAACAGATGTGTGAAAAATGCATACATTTTGAGAAAACTCTGATTTCACTGGTACAAAAGACAGCCCTTTTATGTATGTTTAGATACACGAACACACAAAGGTCACACTTATTATGTAGATTGCTCATATGCGTGAGCCATAAGGGATTTTCCCTTCTTGTTAAAAACCTTGTTTGTTTTTTGTGTTACAGAGCGTTGCGCTGTATGACTATCAGAATGGCCGTCTTGAGGACAGGTGGACAGGGCATGAGCGGGAAATCACAAAGGTAGGACACTGTTGAAGGGGTCAGCATCTAGACTAGCAAGCTGTCCAGTGGACTTTGTGACTAGAAAATGACTGCATGGGGGATAGTGATGTTGATGATGTGTGTGCCAGGTGTATTACACTTTTACAGTGCCAGCTGTATTTGTGATGTTGTGTGTGCCAGGTTGTTACGGTGTCAGCTCAGAGCTGTATTTGTGATGTTGTGTGTGCCAGGTTGTTACGGTGTCAGCTCAGAGCTGTATTTGTGATGATGTGTGTGCCAGGTTGTTACGGTGTCAGCTCAGAGCTGTATTTGTGATGTTGTGTGTGCCAGGTTGTTAACGGTGTCAGCTCAGAGCTGTATTTGTGATGTTGTGTGTGCCAGGTTGTTACGGTGTCAGCTCAGAGCTGTATTTGTGCAGATGTGTGCACCAGGTGCATTTCAGTGCCAACTGTAGTAGTGATGTTGTGTATGCCAGGTATGTCACGGTGTCAGCTGTATGTGTGATGATGTGTTTGCCAGGTTTATTGTGGTGCCAGCTACAGTAGTGATGTACATACCAGGTGTGTTACGGTGCAAGCTGTAGTAGTGATATGTTTGCCAGGTGTGTTACAGTGCCAGCTGTAGTAGTGATGTGTGTCCCGGGCATATTACAATGCCAGTTGTATTAGTGATGATGATGTTGCATACCAGTTTGCCAGTTTGTTTGTTTTTTACAGTAGAGTTGAATACCAGTACAAAAATCCGTTGCAGTTTTTTAACAATATTTTAATTTCACACCATGTGTTTGTTGTTTGGTGTATACCAGCAGCTGCAACTATTACTGCTCCACACCTCTCAACCACACACATGGGCGCTTACAGTTACACAGTCACATACACTACACTCACTCCCTCTCTCTTTCATACACACACACACACACACACACACACACACACACACACACACACACACACACACACACACACACACACACACACACTGTGACACCATGATGGCTGGAGGGTGGTGCATGATTTGCCAGGTGCTATACCATTCAGTTGCCAAGCTTGAACTGTTGTGGTCAGTCTATTCATCAGACAATTTACTATGCTAAACAAAACAATAGCTCATAGTCATACTAATTAAACAAGGGCATTCGCTACTTTTTACTTTCTAATCTGCTTCTTCTTTCTTCTTCTTCTCGAACGCCGCATATGGCTGTATATGCATGGTACTGTGGTTTATTAGAGTGCGCTGTGCAGCCCAGTACCTCCGTCTTCAGCTCTTGGGGTTTCTGTCGGGGTTACCTCACCCTTAACTCCTGGTCAAAAGACCTTTCCTGAGAGCACAGGAGGGTTTGGTTTTGGAGTGTCTTTCTCCTAGATGGGTTGCCGACCAAGGCTTATGAGTCCGATCTACTCAGGTTTTTCCTCGGAGTTTTCCTTCTCGAAGGAGATCTGCCAACCAAGGCTATCGAGCATCTCTGCCCTGATTTGTATAGGGTTTACTCCCCTAGCCTTTGCCTCTCCCAAGGCACCGACAAGGCAGTGGGGCTATTTACCCATAGCTGGGGATCTGGTTCATAGACATCAGGACTTGTCCACACATTGATGGGCCTGCATGCCGCTACATGAGGCTTGTTGTTGGAGAGGCTGTGTACTGGCAGGGAGAGACTGACATGCTCTGCTCTCCTTTTCGCAGAACTGCTAGCCAGCGGTGGGAGCTGAAAGCGAGAGGGACAAGCACAGACACTACACTACCACACTAGACACATCACAACAACCATTTGACCCACTTCTAATCTGCTTCATTTTAACCCTTTCAACCCCAATGCCCTACAGCAGGAGATGGCTTGACCATGATAATTCAAGGGTAGTGCCAGATGAGCTTGGCACCTTCAGTTGCCAAGCTCATCTGGCACTACCCTTGAATTATCATGGTCAAGCCATCTCCTGCTACTGGTACATAGTCATTAGGAGTCAACTTCAAAATCTGAGAAATGTGGCTGTGGGGTTAAACCGGTTAACAGTAACAGCCCAGAGTACCTGTACACGGCACCCATACTGGTATACAGTACTGTTACAACATCACACCACCTGTATGCCTTCAATACTGTGCATCTTTTTTTTTACAGTGCCTGCTGTATTAGTGATGATGATAATGATGTGTGTGTGTCAGGTGTGTTACATTGCCAGCTATATTTGTGATGATTATGATGTGTGTGCCAGGTGTGTTACGGTGCCAGCTGTGGTGGGATTTTCAGTGCATCACGAGACAAAACCATCAAAATGTGGCAACGCGGCAACTCTCACAGTCTGCGTGACTTTGTGGGCCACGAGTTGGTGGTCACAGCCATCCATCTCAATGAAGGTAATGTATAGGTGGTTGTCGTACCAGTTATCTGTATTTGTGGGCCATGAGTTGGTGGTAACAGCCATCCATCTCAATGAAGGTAATGTACAGGTGGTTGTTGTACCAGTTTTCTGTATTTGTGGGCCATGACTTGGTGGTCACAGCCATCCATCTTGATTAAGGTAGCTTAACCCTTTGGCTGTCAGTAGTGGTTTTCATCGCAATGATTCCTGCAGGAAACATTGCGACCAAAAATACTACTGAAAGCCAAAGGGTTAATATCCTTGTGCATGCAACTGTTACTAATGTTGACAGTAGCATTGGCTGTCACTAATATTGACAACACCAGTGGCTGCAGGTGTAAAAGGGTTAATGAGTGGCTTTATCAAACTTTAAGTCATCATGTCAGAAGAAGACTTCTTGGATATGTGTTGAGATACTCACACTAGAACAAACCCCCATGTTTGCCAGTAATATGTTCATCTTTTGCACCAAAGTACAACAATAACTCTGTATGCATATTACCTTGTCCCATTTAGCAAACACACTGTACACCAAAGGAATGATGCATGGCCTATTTAGCAAACACACTGTACACCAAAGGAGGGATGTATGGCCTATTTTGTAATATAGGTAGTATAATTTATAGTAGGTATCAGCAACCTGACGTTTTGCGTGGGTCCAACGAGCTGAGAGTGCGATTTGTACCTGTTTTTCAATGCACTCTAAATGCAAATGATTTGAATTTTGACGTTTTGCGTGGGTCCAACGAGCTGAGAGTGCGATTTTTACCTGTTTTTCAATGCACTCTAAATGCAAATGATTTGAATTTGAAAGAAACTGCTTACATGGTTATACAGCTTGTCTTCTCCTCTTTCCAATGATGTAATTAGTTTTGTTCTTAGTGCACTATGTCATTAACACCACTGTGTTGAAGACCGTGAGTGTCGACAAGTTTTTCATTGTGTGGCTCACTTTCACTAAGTCACTCTGCAAGTCTTGTACCATGTAAATTGATACAAAATTGTGGTTGTGATACCTATATTGCCCAAATGAAAACAAGATGAGGATTTCATCTTAAAGTCTACCATATTGTTTTGAGCTCACATGCCTTGTTCTTATTTGTTAAGCTTATCCTTCTTATTCATCTGTCTTTACCCTAACCCACACTACCCCTCCTCCCCCGCCCGCCCCCCCCTCCCTTCCCCTCCTGATCCGCACAATGGCATGCACATACACTGACAGACAACACACAGCGCTATGTGCCAGTTGTACAATCAGTGGGCTGGGGTAGCCACAGCCATTCTGAAGAACAAAATGGGATGACCCAAGCCCACAAAATAAAGATTGGTTGCAGAAAAAATTGTCAAAAGTAAGACTCCTTCAGTCCTTGACTGGAAATGAATCAGACAGTGACGTAAAAGTGCCAAACAGGTCAGTGTTATACAACCTGACGCAAAACACCAGCATGTTAGTGTTATACATGTGCATGAGTTGACGCAATGTTCTTGCTCTCTTGGTGTAGGAAGAATTTTTCTTATGATGTCTGCAAACATATTGTGGAAAAAGTGGGAAAATGCATGCAAGCTCATACAGAAGATATTTTCAAAAAGTTCAAGAGGTAGCTGGCTAACAAACGCAACCAGTGTCTTTCTCCAAACTAGCTATTTTCAACATTTCAGTGAGTATAATTAAAATAACGGACTCTAATGTGGATCAACCTACTTTCTACAGATGGTCATTTAACACTTCAAAGAATTCATCCACTTTCAATATGCTCTGAGGCTCTCCCAGTGTAAAGCTTATCCTTTTTCAAGCGCGTACATATGCATGCTTCTGAGATTTTTGTGTTTACATACATACACACACACATACACACGCGCACATACAGCGCTTTGTGCCATAAGTACGTTCAATGGTAGACAACAAGATGAGGATTTCATCCCAAAGTCTACCGTATTGTTTGGAGCTCAGATGCATTTATCTTTTAGAAACATTCAGAGTTGTTCATATTTTTAGGTTTATAATGCTGATCCATTTCCTCCCTCTCTAAGCCAACCTCTGATCAACACACGTCGGCGCACACAAAGAAAGACGGACACACAGCGCTTCCCGCCATTAGTATGCTCTGTGGGCTCATGTAGCGACAGGAATCCATCTCCTTCTACCCTAACCCACCCTCTGATCCACACACACTGGCACACAGAAATAAAGACGGACACACGACTATTCCCGCCATTCGTAAGCTCTGTGGTCTGGCATAGCATAGCTATTCTTAAGAAGAATACTAGCACGGGCAGTGAAATGATGTCACTTCAAGCTTCATGTCATGGCATCATTAGTCCCAAGATGCCGTGTTCACCTTGACAACTCGATGTTATACGTCATCATCGCAGTACTAACATTTGACGTATCAGAGGATCAATTATTCAATTTTGTTGCTGATTTTCATGCCTATAGCTTACAGGTCACAATTTGACCTAATCCTACCCCAAGGCCGGGACAAATAGCAAGCTTATGCAAACACTGTTTATGAAAAATCATGCGGGTATTAATGAGAAGATAACTTTTTTTTGTAAAAGAAAAATTGAAGTTATGTTAGCTGTTTTACAAATGACTCCCAAAAAGTGGTGCAGAAAATTGTCTTGATTTTCACACCTAGGGCATACAGGTCACAATTGACCTAATCGTACCCGACAGCCAAGACAAACTGTAGGCTTATGTAAATACCGTATACAAAAAATCATGCGATTATTAATGAGAAGATTCTTTTTTCTTAAAAAACGATTCAATTGTTTTAAATAATTATTAACCCATATAATTTTGTGAAATTAATCCCAAAAACGTGAAAATATATTTAAAAAAAAATTATTTAATTATCACTCAAAAAGTTCTAGAGGTACAATGCTGGTTAATGAACTCATTCAATATCTCCCTTTTATCTATCTATACACAAAATACCTAGTAAAGAATAAGAGAAATTACGGACTCCAGTGTGTATCAACCGGTTTTTGTGAAACAGCCATTTTCTCACCAATGAGCATCTTAATCAAAACATTGATAAAAAGGCCTTGAGATAATTCTTTTAGGGACAATATCCTAAAATTTCAAGCCTCAAATGCAGGCTCTAGTCGCTGTCACATACACATGCGCACACACACACACACACACATACGACGCTTTGGTGCCAAAAAGACATTTTCTAGCAAGGTTTGTGTAGCCAGATGTGACGTCATTTTTATCTTGTTGCTTCTTTGCCAGAATTTCTGCCCCACATGCCCAAAATGTCATGTGCATGCTCCGGAATGTGCTCCGACCAGCGCCATTTCAAAGTCTATCGTATTTTCAATACGGTAGACAAAAAAAGGGGTAGTGTCGCCGAAGGATATACTAGTGATGCGAAGTCGAGAGAGTCCCCAACCCCCCCACACCCTCTTTCCCCTCCTCCCCTAAGGTACTAATGCCACTGCTGTTCGTTATGGAAGGGGCCAACTTCAATTCGTCAGCTTTACCATGTTTTTACTATGCTGAAATGTGAGTTTAAAACAGGGTGTACCAGCTGTACTTCCCAGTGTCAGTGTGATTTATCAGCGAACGCGAGTTTGATCTGTTTCTTGTGTTTGAACATTGAGTAGCACTACTATTACTTGAGTGATTAATGTGAACATAAAACTAAATTCATTATCTAAGCCATTGAAAAAAAAGAACCATTTCATTACTGAATCTACCAGTAATACGACTGACACACACACCGCAAAGAGGAAACATTAGTCTCAGGAGTGAACGCGAATTCAGAGGGTAGCAGATTACACTGAAAGTTTTACATTAAATATAAAATAATAGTAACAAGGAAAATAATCTGTCATTTTCTAGTGGTAAAAACCATTGCAAACCACTATTATTATTAACGGATTTTACATTATAACCCTTATCATTCGGAATACACCTGTGTGTGAAATAAGTTTGACTAAAATAGTTCAAGGGTGGTGCCAGAATAGCTTGGCGCCTAGAGGCGCCAAGCTATTCTGGCACCACCCTTGAACTAAACCCGTTGGTCTATATCCTTATTTGTAAGTGCTATAATGTAGCTTGCATATGACAGTGTACACATTTGAAGCATTTAACCTCGGTATGATATGGGTTAATGGCCATGTACGAGTAAATGTCTCTAGGCTTAACGATTAAACCTTTGTCAATATGTCATTTGACCCCAAGGCAGCATTTCTCAAGTTTTGGAGGTGTCACCTGACCACTATGTAGCAGTTATACTAGATGGATCGACCATGATAATTCAAGGGCAGTGCCAGGTTAGCTTGGTATCGGATGACACCAAGCTAATCTTGCACCACCCTTGAATTATCACAGTCAATCGAGCTCCTGGTGTAGTGCGTCGGGGCTAATTGGTTTAAGAAGTCTGACACTTTGCTTACAACAAACTTTGATTATATCAACAAAATCTTGCTCCCCTGTGAATTTGTTATATTCAGAGCTTAGTGTGCAGGGAAATGAAATTTTTAGTTGTGTGCTTTTAGTGTTAATTTCCTATCACCTTTGTGTGTGTGTAGACAACACGCTGCTATGCAGTGGTTCCCGTGACAACTCTGTGCGGATTTGGGACGTGGAGACAGCTGCCTGCCTGCGCGACAACAATATCCCACAAAACCTGGTCTGTCTAAGCCATTTAGCCCCACAGCCGCGTTTCCCAAATTTTGGGAACAACTGTACCATTTGCAGTAGATCAATCAACCATGATAAGTCAAGGATAGTGCCACATTAGCTTGGTGCCTGATGGCACCAAGCTAATCTGGCACTACCCTTGAATTATCATCATGGTTGATCCATCTCTTGCTATCGTGCATCGGGGATAAATCTTACAATAACCATGTATACAGCATGTATACAGCATCAGTTTTTGTTGTACATAATATTTATATTATTTTGTAATGTATACAATAATTGAATAAAGTTGTCTAAAAAAAGGTTATGGCCACCTTTACATGACTTAACTTGCTGCTTTGTTGACACTGTCAGCAAGTGTTTGTTGGCACTGTCAGCAGATGTTAGTTCTAACTGTCAGCAAATGTTGTTTGTATCAGCATGTGTTGCTTGTTGTTTGCATGTGACAGATGTGAAGTGGATACTTGGCACTCACCTGTTGTTTACGTAAACAGGTCTTGTTTGTTTGTTTGTTGTTTATAGGTGACAGAGGTCAAGTGGATGCCTTGCACTCACCTGTTATTGTTTTGTGTAAACAGGTCTTGTTTGTTGCTTATAGGTGAGGGACATGAAGTGGGTATCTGGCACTCACCTGGTGTTGTTTTTGTAAACAGGTCTTGTTTGTTGCTTATAGGTGACGGATGTGAAGTGGATACCTCGCATTCACCTGTTGTTATTTTTGTGTAAACAGGTCTGGTTTATAATAACACTGGGCACCTGGTGTTGTTTTGTGTTAACGCATCTTGTTTGTTGTTTATAGGTGACAGACGTGAAGTAGATACCTGGCACTCTCCTGGTGTTGTTTGTGTAAACAGGTCTTGTTTGATGTTTACAAGTGACAGACGTGAAGTGGTTACCGGGCACTCACCTGGTGTTGTTTTGTGTAAACAGGTCTTGTTTGGTGTTTACAGGTGACGGATGTGAAGAGGATACCGGGCACCCACCTGGTGTTTTGCGTAAACAGGTCTTGTTTGTTGTTTATAGTATGCAGAGGTGAAGTGGTTACCAGACACTCACCTGGTGGTGTTTTGTGTAAACAGGTCTTGTTTGGTGTTTACAGGTGACGGACGTGAAGTGGTTACCGGGCACGCACCTGGTGTTGCAGACCGGGGAAGACAAGGAAGTCAGGTAATGACCTGCATGAGTGACAGTCTTGAGTCCTGGAGGATGATTTAGCTTTATGGTTCAGACAGAACAGACCTTTGGACAGCCTGTTCCATTGGCAAGAGGCATGAATTCTCATGAGCCCCTGCATCTGCAGGGGCTCATGAGAATTTATGCCTCTTGCAGACCATTTTCAATCATTTTTATTTTTCGCACTGTCACCCATGGATCTGCATTGTGCATTTCTTGGCAATGTCAGGACAATTTGCATTGAAAAGAAGTACAGGCCATGAGAGTGTTTCCTGTGGCTTCATGGGCGACTGTCTGTTGGTGATCATTCTCTTGTTGCCTGTGCTCAAGATTTGATGTGGGACGCTTGCGCCGGACATCTACACATGTACTGACTTTACTACACTTCTGTACCGGCCATGTTCCCAACATACACACACTTCATAACTTTGCCTCTTTCCCTCTCGCCTAAAGGGCATGTGCCCAACATACACACACCGCATGACTTTCCCACCACCACCACCCTCCCCCTGTCTACAGGGCATGTGCCCAACATACACGCACCTCATGACTTTACCACCTTTCCCTCATGTCTACAGGGCATGTAGCCAACATACACAAAACGCATAACTTTACCACCTTTCCCTCATGTCTACAGGGCATGTAGCCAACATACAACGCATAACTTTACCACCTTTCCCTCATGGTCTACAGGGCATGTAGCCAACATACACACAACGCATAACTTTACCATCTTTCCTTTTCATTTGGTGGCCCATAGTCAGCCATTTTGTTGCAGTTCAAGGTAGATAAATACTTCATGGTAACGTGACTGTACACACTGTGTTTCAGAATTTTTGACAGTCGCACGCTGGGAGTGGTGCGTAACTTCACCAAGAAGCAGTACATCCAGATGAGTTGTGACGTGTCATCAGATGCCCGCCTTGCCCTCACATGTAGCAATGGGTTTGGGGGCAACGGCTGTGAGGCCACGGTGAGTGGGGCAGCAGGGTTATGATTGATCTTTATATTTCCTCTTTGTCTCACATGATTTGTTGGCTTGCTGGTGTGTGCATTGTGTGTCACGTGACCTGTTGACTTGCTGGTGTGTGTATTGTGTGTGTCTGTGTCACATGACCTGTGTCGGCTGGCTGGTGGATATATTCTGTACGTCACATGCCCTGTTGTTGGCTTGCTGGTGTGTATATTGAGTGTGTCTGTGTGTTGGCTTGCTGGTGTGTATATTGAGTGTGTCTGTGTGTTACATGACCTGGTTGGCTTGCTGCTGTGTTTATTGTGTCTGTCTGTCACATGACTTGTTAGCTTGCTGTTATATATATTGTGACTGTGTGTCACATGACCTGTGTTGGCTTGCTGGTTTGTGTATTGTGTGTGTCACATGACCTGTGTGTGTCTGTGTGTCACATGACCTGTTGGCTTGCTGGTGTGTCTATGTGTCACTTGACTTGTTGGCTTGCTTGTGTTTGTGGTGTGTGTTGCTTTGTGTCATGTGACTTGTTGGCTTGCTGGTGTGTGTGTCACTTGACATGTGGCTTGCTGGTGTGTGTGTGTGTGTGTGTCAAGTGACTTGTTGGCATGCTGGTGTGTGTACTGTACACGTCTGTGAGTCACATGTTGGCTTCCTGGTATATGCAGTGTGTATTTGTATCAAACATGCTGGCTTGCAAGTTTGTGAAACTGTGTCAGTGCTAATTCATAAGAAATTTATGGTACGTGAGTCTGCTGGGTTTTGTACACATTACTTTTCTTTTCTATCTCATATGACTTGCTTGCTTCTGTGTATGTGTAATGTGTGCTGGAAGCTCTCTGTCTTATATGACTTGTTGGGAGTAAGCACCCAAAAATCAAAATATGCTTTGGAAACTCAAGGACAATACAGAAAACAGTGAAAGATGAAGACAGAACAAAGAAGGAAAGATGCATTCTTTAGAAAAACAGTCTGCTGTTTTGTCTTGGTTCTCCTGATAAGTGTTTTATTTTTGGGGGGTGTGTTTTTGCATCTTGGTTATTCTTTTTTGCATTTTACACTTTTGTAAGTCACCTTTTGGTGTGGATTTCTTGACTTGTCTGTGTGTAACTGTGTGTATCAGTGTCTGTCTTTGTCTTCCAGTATTGCTGGCTGTTATTATTATAGTTATTTTGTTGTTGTTGGCAGTTGTGGGACCTAAAGACGTACTCGATCGTGCATGAATTCAAAGGGCACCATGAGGCAGTGGAAGCCTGTTTGTTCCTGCCACCCTCGGAACTGCCCATGGTGGCCACCGCATCGCGCGACGGGACGGTCAGGGTGTGGTACAGGGACTCGCGGGGTGAGGAAGAGCATACACACACACACACACAAACACATGCACATGTACATGCAACACAATACATTATGATAATACTTTATTAACACATTCAGCCTGACGGCCATATTTCCCAAATTTTGGAGGCATCATCTAATGACTATGCACCAGTTCAAGGGCAGTGCCAGATTAGCTGGCGCCAAGCTAATCTGGCACTACCCTTGAATTATCATGGTCGACCCATCTCCTGATGTAGTGCATCAGGGCTGAATGGGTTAATCCTTCACGGGAAATTTTCTGTCTACCTGTACAATACATGACAAAAACATAAAAAGTACACCACATAATAATAATAATAATTACGATATTTATAATGCGCTTCTTTTATAAAAATTATAACTCTAAGCGCGCACTCACAACTCGCACACACGTGCACACTTTAGACAATGACTCACGTAACACAAATAGTGAAGATACATTACGACGGTCAGCTTCGGGTGGGGAGTGTGGTGATATAGTGCTAGAACTGTTGAAAGAGATGAGTTTTGAGGGCGGACTGGAAGGAGGAGAGCGAGTGTTTCTGACGGAGAGAGAGTGGGAGAGTGTTCCAGGTGGATGGACCGTATACTGAGAAGGAGCGGGGGCCGAAAGTGCTGAGTTTGGTGCGGGGGATGAGGAGGCGGAGAGGGTCAGAGGCGGAGCGGGGAGGAGTGTAGGGGTGAAGTAAGTTGGAGAGATAGGCAGGAGCGTAGTTGTTCAGGGATTTGTAGCAGAGAGACAGAATCTTGTATTGGATGCGTTGGGGGATGGGGAGCCAGTGAAGGAGCTTGAGCAGGGGAGTGATGTGGTCGGATTTTTTCTTTCTGAGGACGAGGCGGGCAGCATTGTTCTGGACGCGCTGGAGAGTGAGATTGGTGGAGTGAGGAAGGCCGGAAAGGAGAGAGTTGCAGTAGTCGATGCGAGATAAGATGAGAGAGACAGCGAGTTTGGTGGCAGCTTCGGTAGTGATGTATTTTCTGATCTGACTGATGCGGCGGAGGTGAAAATAACATGCCTGGGCCGTGCCGGAGACGAAGCTGGTCATGGAAAGAGAGGAATCGAGGATAACGCCAAGGTTCTTGACCGAGTCAGAGAGGGAGATGGGGGTGCTGTCGAGTTGAAGGTGGAGAGAGGGAGAGAGCTGGGAAAGTTTCTGGCGAGTGCCTACCAGCATGGCTTCCGTTTTGTCGTCGTTCAGTTTGAGCTTGTTTGCTGTCATCCAGTTTTTCACGTCTTCATAGCAGTCAGCCGTGCGAGTCAGTAGTGTCTGAGTGTTGTCGAGTTTGTCTTTGTCTAGTAGTTGTGAGTCGTCAGCATAGAGGTGGTGGTGTATGTGGTGAGACTGGATGATGTTGGACAGGGGGGAGGTGTAGAGTGTGAAAAGGACCGGGCCCAGGACGGACCCCTGTGGAACGCCGCAGGACAGAAAGTAAACATATGATACATTTACACACATGCATAATGAAGCATGAGCAGATGCAGGATGAAGAGAAGACAGATTTCAGCCCTGCAAACACACAGGTGCCAGTAAACGTTTGTCTCGATTCAATCAGTTGAGTACAAAGAAGGAAGGCAATAGTTTGACCAAAAAGGGATTGACGTATAGAGCGCCATCACTGATAATGGCATCACCAGACAGACTTGTATCTCTTTGTGTAACTCATTATTAGGGAGAAAGCTGCCTTACAGATTTTACTGTATTATTGACATAGCTGCCTTGCAGATTATGCTTTGTTAGGGAGAGAAGAACCCAACAGAAAAAGAAACATTAGTTATTAAGGAGAAAGCTGCCTGGCAGATTATGTATGTACTTCATTAGGGAAAAAGCTGCCGTACAAGTTATACTTTATTAACCCTTTGGGTGTTTGTAGCGGTTTTAGTCGCAATGATCCCTACAGGAATCATCGCAACTAAAACCACTACTGACACCCAAAGGGTTAGGGAGAAAACTGCCTGTAGATTATACTTTATTAGGGAGAAAACTGCCTATAGATTATACTTACCTGGCAGAAAGCTGCGATACAGATTGTACTGTATTAGGAAGAAGCTGCCATATACTAGATTGTCCTGTACTATTGGGGAGAAAGCTGCCTTACAGACATTATCTATTAGGGAGAAAGATGTACATATTATGCTTTATTAGGGAGAAAGCTGCCTTACATATTACCTGTTAGGGAGAAAACTGCCTTGCAGACTACCTATTGGGGAGAAACCTGCCTTACGTATAACCTGTTAGGGAGAAAGATGCCTACAGATTACCTACTAGGGAGAAAGCTGCCTTACATATAACCTGTTAGGGAGAAAGATGCCTACATATTATGCTTTATTAGGGAGAAAGATGCCTTACAGATTACCTGTTAGGGAGGAAGCTGCCTTGCAGACGTCCTATTGGGGAGAAACCTGCCTTACAGATTACCTACAAGGGAGAAAAATGACTTACAGATTGTAGAGTATTTAAGAAAAAGCTGCCTTACAGATGACCTATTAGGGAGAAAGCTGCATTACAGATTATACTTTATTAGTGAGAAAGCTGCCTTGCAGATGACCTATTAGGGAGAAAGCTGCCTTGCAGATGACCTATTAGGGAGAAAGCTGCCTTACAGATTATACTTTATTAGTGAGAAAGCTGCCTTGCAGATGACCTATTAGGAGAAAGCTGCCTTACAGATTATACTTTATTAGTGAGAAAGCTACCTTGCAGATGACCTATTAGGAGAAAGCTGCATTACAGATTATACTTTATTGGGGAGAAAGCTACCTTGCAGAATCTGTTGTAGGGCTGTCAGTTGCAGAATCTGGCGTACATGTAGCTTTGAAGTTCCAAGGGGTCAGTAACTGGCCAAATGGATGGAAAGCTCTCAACAGCCCTACAACAGCTCAATAAGCAAAGATCCTCAGGCCCATGACGACCGCAGTGGGCCCGCACACGGCTGTGCGTGGGCCCATTGCAGCCGTCGTAACTCCGAAGACGTTTTGCTACCGGGCAGGCAAGGTAATCTTTCTTCCTACTATTCCTCATTCAGTGGCAAAATGAGTAACAAACATCATGCTTTTGTTGATTATTTGTCATGTTGATTATTTCCCATCAGAGTGCCTGTGTGAGTTTCCTGTGGGTGCTACTGGCCCCTTGACTTCGCTTATAGCCTACGAGGACGGAAGGTATGTATTGTTACTTTGTCTGGCAGGTGTTGATACAAAATTCAGCTTTCTGAAACCCTGTCAAACTTAAAAAAATTACATTATTGACTGTTGGTAATATCGATAATGCTGTCTGCTATCTTGCATACCGGACTGTCGACTCAGTGCATCGATTGTTTCTTCAAAAACATTACCGATGACATGACTGAATGGAAGTGTCTACTACTTACTCATTCTAGCCTAAGAGCCAGTTGTGTTAAAACACAACCCGGGAGGCACTCGGGGAACCCCGAGGGGACCAAGAGTTGTCTCCCTATACCCACCACCCGGAAGCCGGGTACCCATAATCCCACAGTCTAGTCTACTTAGGCGCACGATTCGGTCGTCTTGCGCTCGGCTCTAGCCTACGGACTTTGGTTTTTCGACCGGTTCTCTGGTTTCGGACTTGCTGTTGGGATGAAGAGCAGGAGATAGGATCGTTTCATCGGCCCTGCCTGTGCTGCTGCGTGGCTTTCTCATCCCCACTGCTTAGCGCCTACGCTTCGACCTCTGGTGAGCTGTCCGGTGAGCTTCGCCGGTCGTGCCAGGCGGGTTTTGGACGTCTCCCCCCGTTCCCCTTCGACGGAGAGGTAAGGTAGCGGGGTTGACCCTCGGCCGGTTCCCGGGCTGGGCACTGGTTTGTGCAGGTATGAAGTTTTTCGTCTTCTTCTCACTGTAATTGCGCGCCCACTCACCTTCGGTGAATCGTAGCGAAGTTTCCTACGCATTTGTACCTTGGGTGTGGAGAATTCTTTTACTCCATGGCCTGATTAGCTGAGTGGCACAGCTTGGGTCACGCCTTGTCATCGCGTAGTTTGTTCGGTACCAGCGCCTGTTCT
Source organism: Semisulcospira habei (assembly GCA_036245525.1). Classification (NCBI taxonomy): domain Eukaryota; kingdom Metazoa; phylum Mollusca; class Gastropoda; family Semisulcospiridae; genus Semisulcospira; species Semisulcospira habei. The sequence goes on along the minus strand of BTPG01000004.1, from coordinate 200,153,114 downwards.
GGCCCCTTTTCTGTTTTCGCTTGCGGGATGGTTGTATAGATACGGGTGATGAATTTAAGCGCACACTTGCATACGCAGGCATACGCTGTGGACAAGTGCTCACATACCTTAGAGAGTGGATATACGTTCCAGCGGGCAGCTTGGGGGTTTACGCTCCTTGGCTGGGCGGGCCCCTCGTGACATGTCCACATAAAGTGGTGATTTACTGCCCCAGATGTTTTTCCTGTCTTGGTTGTCATTGCGTATTGAGTTGTACAGCATGCGGCCGGTGTTGTTTTTTCCACACACGGTCACCCTTAGTAATAATGTTTGGGGCCTGACTCCTTTTATGACAGGGGTTGGTACATATGTTGTTGCTCACCTTAGCGCTTGACGGCGGTGAATCTGCCTCGTTACTGCACTGCTAGATTGCAGACGTACAGTTTGGTACCTCGCTTCCGTCATGACGTATTCGTCTTTTGTGTACATATGTTGTTCCCTCGCCTTAGCGCTTGGCGGCAGTGGGCCTACTTGCTTACTGCACGGCTAGTTGTAGGCGTGCAGTTTGGTACCTCGCTTCTGTCATGACATGTTTGACTTTTGCTACAGATGTTGGTTGCTCACCTTAGTGCTTGATGGCTGTGAGTCGACCTTACTGCACTGCTGGCGTGCAGGCTTGACAGTCTGTTACCCCACTTTGGTGCTTGTGTGTTTTGTTGTTACGAAGGCTACCTTTCGTGGCTTAGTCCCACAGGACTCGCCCGCAGGCCTTCGGGTGTGTTATCTGTTGCAGGGATGTGCTACCCATTCACACAGATGACAGTGGCTAGTTCAGCCCCCAGGGGTCTTTCGCCACTGCACCGGATGCCCCGCTGACCATGCTTGCGTTGCAAGCGATCGGCACCGGTTTAGGCGCCTTCCGGACACTGCGGGTTTTCCGCACGACAACGGACTGACTTGGGAGAGAAGCCACACCGGATGTCACGACTAGTGCGCGAGCGTGGATCGTGGAGGCCGCTGCCAGGGGGAGCGCACGTGAACAGCCTCTGGCAAGGCCCGCTCCGTAAGACAATTACGCACACGTCCGACTTCTTAGGACGTTGCAGTACACTACCACCTTCAGAGGACAAGCAGCTTCTCGGCTGTAAGCACCAGCCCGGCTGCTACTGGTAGGTGTGTTCTTCATGCCCAGGCAGCGCCCATTTGGGACTAGGCCTGTCTTCCGACATGGGAGGTGCCTCCTACCACATTGGGATGATTGTGTCACCTGGCCTCAGCAGCGCGGATGGCAGCTTGAAGCGTCTGCAGGCGGGAGCGACCTATGCTGTTGGTGCTTGAAGGATCCCGTTCCGCCCCGATGAAGAGGGGCATGCTGATGTCCTTCACGCAAGGCAGGTGTTCCGGTGGCCGTCGGACAACCACTAGGTCGGGTCTCCTATGCGCAGGATGTGGATACGCCATCCATCGTATCCTTGGCACCGGTCGCTTGAGACCAGGACGTCCCTGTGGGAAGCCCCACACCGGATTCAGTGGACTAGTGCACGAAGTGGGCCTGGATCGATGAGGCCGCTTCCAGGAGGGAGCGCACCCGGACTAAGCCTTCCGTGAAGCCATGTTCACTATCGGTCCCACTTGTCTCCAAGAAAGCCCGCGGGATCCCGCTGGGGGTCCCCCTTACCAGCAAGAAAGCCCGCCTCCCTCGGAGCCCGGCTCAGAGACATTCACGTGCACGTGCTGTAAGGCTGCTCGTCTCCAAGGAAGCGGAGACTACTATCGACACAGTTCCAGGCCACCTCTCGAGGGTACTCGTCCTGCTCGCTCTGCGCGGCGCCTGAGTAGGGACCACTATCGGCACCGTTGGATGCTCTTCCTCTACGGATCGCCTCATTGGAGTGACCCTTACGCCGCTCCAGGTCTACACTCCGCTCACTCTCCTCTGCTGGCGTGCATAGGAGTTGCCGTTCCTCACGTCCCTCCAGAGATCCTGTAGACACTCGCCGAGTGCCCTCATGTTTTGTGTGTTGCATTGGCCTACTGGTGACCTGCAAACAATGCGGAGGCTTCCAGTGGCCGTCGGATATCCATACAGTCTGTCTCCTGTGCGCTGGGTGTGCTTCCGACCACACTTGTGACGTCTGTGCTACCTGGCCGGAGCTGCGATGGTCTAATCTCTGGAACTTTATAGGAGGGAGCCTCCTACCCTCTCGGATACTTTGAAGATTGCCGAGACGCCTTCCGCTGTGCCCCCGGCACCGGACGTGCGAGACCAACTGGATCCGACACAGAGAACGCCACTGAGTAATCGAGGGATTAGTGCACAGAGTGGGAGTTCGACCGTCAAGACCGCCTCCGTTAGAGAGCGCGCCCGGACACAGCTGGTGGAAAGAACCCGCCTCTCCCAAGAGCCTGGTTTGGTGGGACGCTCGTGGCGTCCCTCCTCCACCGTCGTTCCCCACTCGTCTCTGAGGAAGCCGCCGGGATTCCGCTGGGGGTCCCCTGGCCGGCAAGAAACCCGCCTCTCCCAAGAGCCTGGTTCACAGAGACATACACGCACTCGTCCGGAGCCTCCTGGTTGTGAAGAGCGTAGACACAGGGATTCTACTCGATGTTATCGCTCTCCCTCACAAGATCATAGGAGGACCTTTCCGCTCGGGTGCTTGGAGATTACCGAGACGCCTTCCGCTGTGCCTCCGGCACCGGACGCGCGAGACCAACTTGATCCGACACAGAAGACGCCACTGAGTATTCAACGGATTAGTGCACAGAAACCCGCCTCTCCCAAGAGCCTGGTTCGTTCCCCACTCGTCTCTGGCCGCAGGGGTCCCCTTGCCGGCAAGCAACCCGCCTCTCCCAAGAGCCTGGTTCACAGAGACTTGCACACACTCGTCTGGAGCCTCCTGTTGGCGAAGATCGTAGGCGCCGGGATTCTACTCTCCGTTATCGCTCTGCTTCGCAAGATCGTAGGAGGACCTTCTCCACTCATCGTTCGACGGATCAAAACTCCCTCGACTCAGACGGGTTTCGCCATCTTCGCGTTCCCCATCTCGTTCGGACTCCCGTTCGTCCCGTTCCTCTTCCCATCGACCGGCCACTTCCCCTTCCCTCATCCTCTCCATTCCGTTCCTCCTCGTCGCAGCCGTTCTCCTCGTCAGGACCCACCTTCGGCTCTCAGGAGACCCTCGCCGCGTCGCTCCGTCTTTCGCTCTCCCCTTCGGAGGGAGTCTTCGACCTCTGCGGTTCGCCATCAGCGGGATTCCTTCCCTCGGAGCCCTCGTCGCCCTCCTCGGTCGCCGGTTCCAGACAGCGGGACTTCGACACCCTGAGTTTGACGGCTGACGACCCCTCGGACTGGTTGCTCGGACGTCTCAGCCGTTCTCCTCTCCCTCTTCTTCGGCTTCCAGTGCTGCGGTTCCGTCAGACCTGTTCTTCTGCGCGGATGGACACTCGGCTGGCGCTGGACGGGACATCCAAGCTCATCGCCGCCGCCCTGCTGTGGAAGTTTGCCCGGCATCGCCACCTGACTCACTGGGGGTTCTCATCCATCGTGGACACTGGGGAACCAAGGCGCAGCCCCTTCTCCCTGACGTCTAACCATCTCGACAACTCTCGTTGGGCACCCGGGGGGTGCCGGACTTCGGACAGGTGGTACTGCTTGGCTGTGCTCGTGGCGGAGGACCTAGCCACTACACGGAGTCGGATCTACGCACCTTAGTCGTCTCTAAGCCCGGCTGCTCAAGCTACGCTTCCTACTTCCGTGATTCTTCTCGAGGTCCAACCCTCCGACCTTCGGACTTCGCGGACAAGAGCGTGTTTAGCTTGGATCCGACGCGGACTACTAGGCCTTCTTCTTCTGCTCGTGGGAGGAAGGATAGGTCACAGGAGCTTCTCCTCTCCGGCAACGCGACAGCGGAGGTGTACTTTCAGGATCAGGGCAGCTGGCGATCCTCTGACCAGTGCTTACCCCCTACCCTGGTGTTTGGGGAAAGAACTTCAACTCCCTCCGTGCGTGACGCTACCTGGACCGACGGTAGATCTGGGCCAGTCTTCCCCGGTGGGACCAGTGGCTACACACGGAATGCACCAGGACACCTTCGGAGGATCGGCGCATGAGACCAGGATGATCCTGTGGAGGGTATCCACAACGTTTTCAGTGGACTAGGGCACAGGGTGGGGTTTTGACCGACGAGGCCGCTACCCGGACGGAGCGAGCCCGGACACAGCTTTTGAGAAGCAGAGAACTCGCCTCACAGAGCCCAGTTTAGAGAGTCGCGCTTGGCGACGTCCCACGTCCAATCTCGGTACCCACTCGTCTCCAAGTAAGCCGCCGGGATCCTGCTGGGGGTCCACTTGCCGGCAGATAACCCGCCTCTCCTCAGAGCCCGGTTCGGAGAGACTTACACGCGCTCGTCAGGAGCCTCCTGTCGACTCCCCTCGTGAGGAGTCATCGCATGCTACGTCTTGCCCTTGCAGCCTTACGGCGCCTGAGGGATGTTGCCATGGTGGATTGGTTAACGAGCTTCAGAAGCTACGACTCGCCCGGTCTGCCTACAGTTCGAGGGAACAATTACGTACAGCTCCGCACGGACCATACCTTACCTGGACCGCCGCACCTTTGGTCCACAGGTTCACCTTGCGCCCGCTTACGGGGCGCTATTCCACCAGGAGACCACATAGCAAATCCCTGTACAAGCCTCACGTGTGCCTACGACATAGCCGTTCGCTACGGACGCGCTTGCCTCTTGCCGGTTCCAGCACCACTGACGCTACATGCCGGACGTTCTTCCTGGCTACGCTCAGTCATACGTTCTGAATTACAGGACCCCTCCCTCAGGGAGGTTAGAGGCTACAGGTACGTTATCAAGGCACGTGCATGGCCACGAACGTCACATTCGTCAGGGACTGTACTGTCTTACACTTCGTGGCTACTGGAGGCTGGCGGGCAGGATGACTTCGCCTGCCTCGATCGCAGAGTTCTGCCAGGCCAGCGAGACTCCTCGCTCTGGTGGGGGCCTTTTTGCGGGGGGCACAACTCCCTCCTGGCGCCTCAGCGCCGTAGGTATTCACCTACCTAGGGTCGTCGGGAGTTTGCGTTAGGGAGGACGGCCCTTGGGCCCTAAGGTGTACTGGAGCGCGGCACCCACCTCCTATTCGCAATTCTTCCATTCAGTCATGTCATCGGTAATGTTTTTGAAGAAACAAATTCATTTTTTTTGAAAAGGTATTTTTTCAAAAAATACTTACCGATGACATGACTCAAACGACCCTCCCACCTGCCCCGCTTGCCGCTGGTGCGCTAAGTATCCTGACTGAGGGATTATGGGTACCCGGCTTCCGGGTGGTGGGTATAGGGAGACAACTCTTGGTCCCCTCGGGGTTCCCCGAGTGCCTCCCGGGTTGTGTTTTAACACAACTGGCTCTTAGGCTAAAATGAGTAAGTAGTAGACACTTCCATTCAGTCATGTCATCGGTAAGTATTTTTCGAAAAAATACCTTTTAAAGAAAAATGAATTTTTGTCTGATTATGTAGACATCAGTGTGTTCTGTAATTGTACGTATGTTCTGCTTGTACTAGATATCAAAGATAATGATGGAAAATGCCAGCAGGTTTGCCTTTTTTAGTCCTTTATCACTAAAGTCCTTGTCTTTCGGATATAGATGTTCACTGTGCGATGTTTGTGATAGAGATGGTGTTTACACATAATGTTTGTTTCACAGCCCAGGGATGTTTAGCTCAGCTCACTGGGTGGAGTAATGTATGATTGTGTTTCAGCATGCTGGTTGGGACCTTCAACACTGGTGTGCAGGTGCTAAGGCTGACTGGAACTACACTATCACACAAGTCATCGTTCTAGCATGATCTGGCCCCTGCACCAGACTGTCCAGTCAGCACCATTATAATCCCATGCACTCACGCAAGCTGGATATGATGATTTGGACCAGCCTCTACAGTCAGCAAGCATCGCAATCTCATGCCAACAGCCAAGTGGGCATTGTACCGCTCTACGGTCATCAAACATCGCCATCCCATGTTCACACATCAGGATTCTAAAAACCACAGTCTGGTCTGCACTACTGACGCTGAAAGGGTCAGCTTTGCTATAATTATTTAGGCGCAAGTCTACTGCAAGAGATATAGATACTCTTGAGCCCCCGCAGTTGCAGGGGCTTATGAGGATCTATGCCTCTTGTTGACACCATGAATCTCTATCCAGCATAATAGTCAACCTGGCGTAAATCTACCCAAACATGAACCCACCCAGCTGAAAATATTTTGTAGAATGGCAGCAGCACAATTTAACTCATTTAGCCACGAGCACTACATCAGGAGATGGATCGACCATCCTGATTGCAGGGTAGAGCCAGATTAGCTTGGCGCTTGATGGTGCCAAGCTAATCTGGCACTACCCTTGAATTAGGTAGCATAGTTTATCCATATCCTGCAACTGGTACATAATTGTTAGGTGACACCTCCAAAATTTGGGAAATGCGACCATAGGGTTAAATGGTTTAAGACTGAGTGGATTCACACTCGTAGGTTTATATTGGGTAGATTGGTGCTTAACTCCTTACGCCCGGAGGACGATATATCAAATTTGTGTAGATATCCTCTGAGGTCTGTATCACAGTTCTGGAGACAGATTTGGTGCCTAGAGGCGCCAAGCTATTTTGACACCAACCTTGAAATATCATGGTCGATCCACAACGCCGAAGACAACCGCGCACCTAGGGCTCCTAGAGGCCGGACTGGGCTGAGGTCACCATGAGATGGAGACTTGAGGGGTCAGAGGCACCAGGAGTAGCGTTTTTTTTTCATTTTTGCATGATGATGAGGATGATATGATGATGCCATGGTGGTCCATGTGGTTAGGGACTGCGTGACAGGACCGCATTCCACGTTTCCTGTGCGGACACCTGCGGTGCCAGCCGTGTAATCATTCACACCTTGCGATGCGTCATAACCCGGGTAACAGTGTTCAAACTTGGTCAAAGGATACTTTGTGGCAATATTTTTTTTACGTATCAGTTTCAGTGACCTGTTAAAGGTCAAGGTCACAGGGGCTCAGGAAATAAGTCAAAGATAGCCATATTTTGACAAAAATTGTGTTTCCTCAAAATACCATTCACAACTTAGATCCAAATTTGGTGCAAAGATACTCGATGGTAAGACCTTTCTAAGCATACTAATATGTATGACCCATCAGAAAGGTCATGGGTCACAAGACATCAGGAAATAGGTTCTAAAAAAATGTAAGCATCCTTTTGACAAAAAATTAATTTTTCTCTAAAATGTATTTTTTCGAAAAATACTTACCGATGCCATTACTCGGATGACCCTCCCACCTGCCCCGCTAGCCGCTCCTCAGTCAAATGAAAGAACTGGCTGGATTGGTAGTGAGCTGACGCTCACCTGTCGGCGGGGTAAGGGAGGCTACCCGGGTACTAGACCTCGGTACCCTTGGTGGCCTCCCCTGGCTCTAAGGGTACACATCGTAAGTTTTTGGGCTAAAATTACGCTAGCTATAGGTTGTTCCACTTAAGTAATGGCATCGGTAAGTATTTTTCGAAAAAATACATTTTAGAGAAAAATTAATTTGTTTCTTCAAAAACATTACCGATGCCATTACTTAAGTGGAGAATGGCGAAGAGGAGGAGGGTGCCGCGTAACCCAGTAGCCAACCGAGCTAGCAAGACCCGTCCTCCTCGGCGCGCGCTCCCGAAAATTTTAGCTAAAGGTTTACCTACGGCACCGAGGGTGCCGGGAGGGAGTGTCGCGCCGCCGTAATGTCCCCCACCAGGGCCAGGTTGTCACGCTGGCCAGCCAGGTTACGTAGGTAGAACCGGGTGAAGGTAGACTCGGTCCGCCAGCCAACGGCCGCCACGATGTCTCGCACAGCGCAGTTGCGGTCGAAGGCGAGGCTTGCAGCCATGGCTCTGACCTCGTGGGCCCGGATGTGTAGTCGCTTGGCAGCGTCCGGGCAGAGGTCCTGGTAGGCGGAACGTATCACCCATCTTAGCCAGGAGGAGATCGTCTGGGCTGAGATATCTTGTCTACCTGGGGATAGAGGAAGAAAAAGGCGGGTGCGTCCCCGGCGGAGCGGCTTGGTACGGCGCAGGTACACTCGTAAGGCTCTCACCGGGTCCTGTTGTCTGACTTCTTTGCTCGGGTCGACCAGCTTCAGCGGTCGAATGGTGAACACCTGGGGGGCTGTCAACGGAGACTGGTTCTTGGCCAAGAAGGCCGGGTCCGTCAGCAGCTGCACGGATCCATCCGACCTGAATTGCAGGCAGGCGGGGAGCACGGAGAGCGCGTGCAGCTCACTCACTCTGGAGGCTGTGGCTAAGGCGAGAAGAAAGCAGGTCTTCCGCGTGAGGTCGGCCAGGCTTGCCAGGGGAAGCGGCTCGAAACGCTCAGTGTTCAGCCAGGTGAGTACCCAGGGAAGGTCCCAACGTGGGATCAGGGAGCGGAGGGCTGGCCGCTGAATGCCGAAGTGGTCCATGAGGTCAGCGAGGTCTTTACACTTGCCCGGGTCCGCTCGGCCGAGGTGCCGGTAAGTGTCGGCGATCATGGCAAGGTAGCCCCTGATGGTGATCGGCGCCAAGTGCTGATCGGCGAAGAGCCAGAGGAAGAACTCAGCCAATTGGGGGGAAGTCAGAGCAGTAGGGGAGAGATGATGGAGGGCGCACCAGGCTCCTAGCACTCTCCACTTTCCCTCGTAGACTCGGAGGGTCGAGGGTCTGCGGGCTGAAGCGATAGCTGCCACTGTCTCACGCGAGAAACCTCTAGCGGCGAGGGCTTGCCGCACAATCTCCAAGCGTGAAGTAGCAGTCGTTCGGGGCACGGATGGAAGAGCGGCTGCCGTGGCTGCTTGAGCATCGTGCGAGGGGTGGGAAGCCGCAGAGGGGGTCCCGTGGCGAGGTTCAGGAGGTCGGTGGTCCAAGACTTGGTCCAACAGAACGGCACCACTAGCAAGAGGATCGTGTTGCATCCTTTCAGCTTGAGCAGGACCTTGGGTACTAGGACTGAGGGGGGGTAAGCATAGGCGCAAAGACCGTCCCAGGGGATGGAGAGCGCATCGACCGCCCAGGCTAGAGGATCCGGTACAGGCGAGACAAACAGGGGGAGCTGGTGGTTCCACCTTGTCGCGAAGAGGTCGATAAGGGGGGTCTCCCACTGCGAGCAGATCATCCGGAAAATGTCCGGGCGAAGCGTCCACTCGGTGTGGAGAAGCTGACCGCTCCTGGAGAGGGAGTCCGCGAGGACGTTCAGGTGTCCGGGAATGTGTCTCGCTCGGAGGGAAATGCCGCGATCCTGGCACCAGCGGAGAAGTCGGTAGAGAAGGATGCAGAGGGACGGGGAGCGGGTCCCGCCCTGCTTCTGAATGTAGGCCACCACAGTGGAGTTGTCGGAAAGGACGAGGAGCTCCTGATGTCCGACCGTCGTTTCCCACGCGAGGAGGGCTTGCCACACCGCCTGAAGCTCCAGCCAGTTGATGTGCTTGACCGCGAATTCCTGTGGCCAGGGGCCGGAGGCCGTGGCAAACGTCGGCAGAAGGTGAGCGCCCCAGCCGGAACGGCTGGCGTCTACGCACAGGGACAACTGCGGGGGTGGGGTAAGGAGCGGGACTCCGGTCGTGAGCCAGACAGGGTCTGCCCAGCGGCGAAGGTGTGGAAGGAGCATGGGGAGCACCGGAACGGGGGCCTCGATGTCGGAGGTCGCAGGACGCCAGTGAAGAAGCAGGTGAAGTTGGAGCGGGCGCGAGTAGAGGCGGCCAAGGGGGAGGAGATCCGCAGCCGCGCTCATCAGGCCTAAGAGTTGCAACCAAACTCTGGCGGAGACCGTCTCCTCCTGGGAAACTGCAAGGGCCAGGTCCGCCAGCTTCAGGATCCGTGGTTCCGGTAGTCGCACTAAGTTGAGGTCCGTGAGGAACTCCATGCCGAGGTGGACAAACCGGCTGGACGGGACGAGATCCGACTTGCCTAGGTTGACGATGAAGCCGAGGCTGTCGAGGAGGGCCCGCAGGGCATCTCGATCCATCTCCAGGGCGGAAGCCGACTGGTTGCGTAGGAGCAGATCGTCGAGATAGTTCGAAGAAGGACTCGCTGAAGTCTGCCTGGCCTTGGCGACGACGCCATCCATGATCCTGGTGAACACCCATGGGCTGAGGTTGAGACCGAAGGGCAGGGCGCGGAACTGAAAAACGACGCCGTCGAAGGCGAAGCGAAGAAAGCGTCTGGACACCGGGTGTACTGGAACATGCAGGTAAGCGTCCGCGAGATCCAGGCTTACGGCGAAGTCCATGGGCCGAACCGCGGCGCGCAGAGCTCTGGCAGTTTTCATGCGGAAGCGCGGAGCCGTGATGAACGCGTTCAGCGCCGAGAGGTCAATGATGGGACGCCACCTGTTGCCGGGTTTGGGGACGAGGAAGAGGCGACTGTAAAAACCCGGAGAGTCGTGATGCTCCACCACCTCCGTGGCGTTCTTTCGCAGCAGAGCGGAGATCTCCTCGCGAAGCGCCGCAGCCTTGGAGACATCCGAAGGAGCGGCCGTCCAGAGGGGGGAGCGGCGCAGAGGCGGGGGGGTCCGAAAGGAGAGCATGAGGCCCTCGGAGACGGTGGAGAAGATCCACGGGTCGTTGGGAAACAGCGACCGCCAGACGTCGCTGTACAGGGCCAGCCTCCCGCCGACTGGAGACCCGGAAGCGGTCGGCGGGGGGGCAGGAGGGAGATAGTCACCGGGCCCGACCCCGCGCAGGGTGGCGGGCGGGCTTGGGCCAGGCCGGGGCGGAGGCTGGGTCGGGGGGGGGGGGGGGGGGCAGCGGGGCGGGCAGCGGGGCGACGAAGGGGGGGGCGGCGCCGTTGCGGGCGCTGGGCCTGGGCGGGTCTGGAGGACCGCAGGGCGCGACCCAAAGCCTTGCGGGCTGCTTGAAAGCGGGCGGAGGAGGCGCGGGAAGGCCAAAGGTCCTTATTAGCATCCTTCACCGACTGCCATGTAGGGCCGAAGAGAAGGGGATCCCCGAGCGGAGCTTGACGCAGCTGTCTCCGCAGGTCCTGTGGAATGTCGGGGCAGACGGAAAGCACAGCATCTCGGCGGAGCAAATCGCAGTTCGCGGCAGCGGCCATGGAGTTGACTGACACGTGATACGCAGCCCGGTTAGCGGCCGTAGCCAAGGCGAGGAGGTCCCCTACGAGCGGCGAAGCCGAGAGGTGTCCATGCCGTTCCAACAATCTGACAATCGCTTGCGTGGTCAGGTCGAGGAAACCCGCGCAGGAGAGGGCGTTGCGTATGAGAATCGCCGTCCGTTCCAGTCCGGGAAAGATGCAACGGCGAGACGCACGCAGTCCACCAGCTTGCAGTTGGGCGGCCGGATCCACCGCGGGCAAGGAAGCAGCGAAGGCCTGAGAATGTCCGGCATACCAGGAGTGCTGAAAGGCGATATCCAAGTCAGCCGGCCAGCGAGCGTCGGTGAAGAAGAAGGGAGCATCCAAGCCTGAGCCCTGAAGAAGGAGCGCGGAGAAGGCGTCACGAAGGCCAAGAAATCCCGGTGGCTGAGGGAGGGACTTAAACTTCTTGGAGGGGCGATCCGCATCCACAAACGCCGAGATCTTCCTCTTGGGAGGTGGCGACGGGGGACAGGCGTCCGGAGGAAGACACGAGGCAACAAGACGCGCGGCTACGTCCAGCGAAGCAAGAGTCTCCGTCCTGGTCATCCGTAGAGAAGGCGACAAGGGAGCTGAAGGTGAGCGCGGAAGCGAGGAAGCCGAGCGGTCCAAGAAGGAGCCAGAGTCCTCCAGGGAGATGCTGAGAACATCAACGGGCGAAGCAGGAGGTCGCCGCACAGGGGGGGCGAGGAGCCGAGCGCCGCCACGAGGAGGAGCGCGAGCGAGGAGAGCGGCTGCGATGGCGCGAACGGGAGCGGTGAGACCGACAAGTGGAACGTCCGTGCGAAGCGGAGCGACGGCGATGCCGACGACAGGAAGGGGAGCGGGGCCGGCGGGAGGAGGGAAGCTGGGGAGGGAAGGGGGGAGAGGACGGCCGGCGGCGAGGAGACGGCCGGACGAACGAAGAAAACTCCCGACGGGTAGGGCGCCACACGGATGAAGGCACCTCCCCAGGGGGAGGAGAAGGACGACGAGAGTGGCGAGAAGTCCGGGAACCCGAAGCCACAGAAGAAGAGGGGCGCGACGAACGCTCCAGGCGGGAAGGCCGAGAAGCAGAAGAAGGGCTCCGGGTCCGAGGCCGAGAAGAGGCAGTCCGAGACGGAGGGCGCGGAAGAGGGCTGCAACGCGACCGGTCCTTCCTAGGGGCGGACTCCCGACGATCGAGGGCATGGGGACGAACCTCCGAGGTTGAAGGACGCAGCAGAGGGTCCAGCGACGGAGGAGCACGGTGTCCAACAACGTCGGTGGTCGTGTGAGGCTTGGGGTCCGCAAGGCGGGGCGAGCTAGCTCGCTGCGGACCTAGCTCGAGCGAGCTGGCGCGCAAGGGGGGAGAAAGGCATCCCCCAACGACGAGTGTTGGGGCTTGTTTGTTTTCCGCAGAGCAGGGCGAGCGGACTCGCTGCGGACCAGACTCGAGAGAGTGGGTGCGCAAGGGGGGAGCCTTTGACTGCCGTCCCCCAACGGCGACGTAGGTGCGTGTCGGGTCTTTCTTGGCCGGAGCATGCTTGCGGGTGCTGGAGGGCGGCGGTCTAGTGTTGTCACGCCGATAAAACCTCCACAGCTGGACCCACTGTTCCTCCACCCAGAGAGCGCAGACATCACAGGTGCGGCTCGAGGAACAACCAGAGCAGAGGAGGCAAACTGCACGCTCGTCCGACGGCCACTGGAAGTCGCCACATCTGGTGCAGGTGACGTGAGCACTGCAACATAAAGAGACACTACAAGGCGACTGGTCGAAGCGGCATTTCCATGAAACGAACACGCACTGACACTTCCTACTACGTCCTCGCGCCGTCCCAAGTCCCCTTTTTTTTTTTTTTTTTTTTCTAACTTGGGTCGAAAACATCAAGCAAGAAGGCAAACCGCCGACGCACGTCGCCAAGGGCGCGGGCGCTAGCAAAAAAAAATCAAGACTTTACCTGGCCATGTCGCAGGGCAGGGAAAGAAACACCTGAGGTGGAAGGGGAAGAAGCAGCGGCGCCCAGACACGGGGAGCCAGCCGAACAGGGACGGAAGTCCTGCAACGGGAACCGGCAGGCCGACGGCGAACACGACCGACGAGGCGGCAGAAACAGCCGAGAAGTGAGGCGAAGTCCGAGAGGTCACACACAACCGCAACAGTTGAAACCGGTCTAGGGCAGAGCCCCCCAGCGGCGCGAAGCCGGCACGACGCCTGAGCTGGCACTCTCATGCACACAAGAACCGTCACTGCTAAGACAAGGCGCAGAGACTAACGTAGTCGAACTCTATCCTCTTCCAACGAAGGCTACACAGCAGAAGTCCGAAGATACACAGGCGAGGTAGCAAGCGCTAACCAAGCCTACCATACACATCCAAGAAGGGCTAAGCAGACACGTCTGCACGCTTTAAGCTAAAGGAAAGAACTGGTTGGATTGGTAGTGAGCTGGCGCTCACCTGTCGGCGGGGTAAGGGAGGCTACCCGGGTACTAGACCTCGGTACCCTTGGTGGCCTCCCCTGGCTCTAAGGGTACACATCGTAAGTTTTTGGGATAAAATTACGCTAGCTATAGGTTGTTCCACTTAAGTAATGGCATCGGTAATGTTTTTGAAGAAACAAATATTGTTTCAAATGCTATTCATTACTTCTAACCCAAGCTTGGTACAGAGATACCTGATGTTAAAACCTTCCTATGCATGTTAATTTGAATGACCCCTCAGAAAGGTCAAGGGTCTCAAGAGATGGGCAAATTTGTTAATAATGTCTATTTTTAGTGGAACTTCGTCTTTTATCACCGTTTTTGCATACTTGGCACAAAGATAGATGTGGATGAAACCTTTCATGGATGCAATTTTGATTGACCCCTCAAAAAGGCCAAGGGTCACAGGAGGTTTAAAGAAAGGGTGAAAATTGTGAGTAAACATTAATTTTGTAGGTACGTAAGCCAAACCTTTACTTTTGTTAGGACACTTGAAAAGTTAAGGCTTTCTGTTAATGGAAAATTCTCTGTATTTGACAGACAAATTTCGACAGAGATGGGGAAAAAAGGAAGGCTGTCCGTGCCCGGGACGGACAAATCTTGAGAATTTTTTTTTTTTTTTTTAATCCCTGCTTTGTTTCAAGTATGCAACAGACTGTAGAGCGCTTGAGACATATTTTATGTCATGCTGTCCATCCCCATGACAGACAGTTTTTAATTCTAGCGGAAAGCCTGCTTTTTAGTGACCTGTCAGAAAGGTCAGTTCGCACAGGTCAGATTAATTATGTAGACAAATCATGCGCTTGTGCCTTAGGGCTTTGCCATTCTTGTTGACTGTGTGCGTTGTTTGTTTGCGTTGTGTTAGTTAGCGTTGTACTGTTTGCATGGTTGCTACAGCCGTTCTCTGGATGAGTCATTAGACCTGTGTATCACCTACTGCCATGTTTAGACAGGTCACCACCCTCAGCGGATCTGTTTCTTCTACTCTTGCATTGGCTGGTTAATTGTATTGCTAAAACTTATGTTGCATTGTCTCATTGGTCAGAGCTTGTGTTGTATCGCCTGTTGCATTGTACATTTGTTGTATAGTCTGATTAGGCAGAACATCTGTGTACTGTAAAGGTCGTTCTTAATTGGATGAACCTACCCGTACATTTGTTCGCTAACTCTGACGATCTAGAGTTCGTGATCTCGGGCAAACCAGGTTGGTTCTTAATTAGACGATCCAAAGATACGGTGAACTAGTTCGAAGTAGTTCGTGAACCTCAGCAAACCATAGTTCACTGTCGGAAAAAGATCGCATGACATGTTGAGCAATCCAAGGCGATCCTTTTCTCTGATTGGTCAAAACTTTTACCCTCTTCTGCGTTGGAGATAAGAAGATAGTCACCAGTCCAACAACCATGGCAGACGGCAATATTTAACTTTTGTGTGAAGAACAAGATCTATTGTTTCCTCAAAAACATTACCGATGACATGACTTTATGGAAATGTCTACTTCTAGCTCAATTTTAGCCTACTTACCCGTTGTGTGCCCACACAACCCGGGAGGCACTCGGGGAACCCCCCCTAGAGGGGCCGAGAGTTGTCTCCCGTTTCCCGCCTTACCAGCTCCGGTCACGAGACCGGCCAGTTTTGCTACTTCGCTCGTACAGAGAAGACGTGTCTGGCCTTGCTCTCGCGCCGCTTCGACCGGTCCTTCTCTTGCCTACGCTCGTTGCCTCTTCGTGTGCTCTGCGCCTCCTAGCGCTGACCTGCCTTCTTGTGCCCTGCCTCTGCTGGCGTCGTTCTGCTGCTCTCCTCTAGGCTGTGGAGGTGTATGACTACCCTTCCCCCTGTTCCCGATTCGTCTCGGAGGTAAGGTAGTGGTAGTTTCCCACAGCCGGCCCTCGGGCCGAGAGCCGGCTACCGTTGGGCTTTCCTTTCGGCTTTGCTACGACGTGGGCGCCAGTTGTGGAGCTTACACTTTGGCGCCTTGCACGACCTTTTTTTTTACGAGTCTCCTCGAGGGAAGTCGCCTTCTCTCCTTTGGTATTTCACTGTTACGAGAAGACGTTGCCTTGTAGACTAGGGTTTCTGTTCTCGTACGGCCTTCGGGCACCCACACTCCGTGCGTCTACCTTAAAGGCCCTTTAGCTCTGGGAGACTGTAGCCACTATTTACGCGCCGGTGGTTACGGCGCTTGGAGTACCTTGGTGTGGGGCTAGGCTCCCTTGTCCGCCTTTGCGACCTTGTGCTCTTTGTCTGTTGCAGGAACCAAATGCTTACCTGCGCTCAATGCGGCGACTTCAAGTGGCCGACGGACGACCATGCGGTCTGCCTCCCTTGCTCGGGCTGTGCCTCGGATCATCTCTGCGATGTCTGTGCGACCTGGCCGGAGATCCGTTGGTCTGACCTCTGGAGTTTTTACCGGCGAGAGCGACCTCCGTCTGCTATCTCTCGTCCCACTCCTGTTGACGTCGCCCCTGTGGTAACGACCGCTCTTCCTCGCCTCGGCCTCTCGGAACGGATTGATCGTCGGGACCCTGCGTTGTTCGCTGACCAGAGGACTGCCACTGCTGCCACGCCCGCTGACCCTTCCGGAGGGTCTGTTTGCCGGCAAAGCGCCCGCCTCACTGAGCCCGGCCTGCAGCAGTTCGCCACGAGCCGTCCCACGTTGACTGGCCTTGCTCCTCTCTCTCTCCACGATAAGCCCGCTGATCCTTCCGGAGGATCTGTACACCGGCATAGAGCCCTTCTCACTGAGTCCGGCCAGGAGAGACGTCAGCCTCAACCTACGCGACACAGTCGCGCCCCCGACCTTTCCCGTTCCACCGTCAGTGCTAGACACTCGCGCTCGCCCCGCGAGCGCCGCCGGAAGGATCGTTCCCCCCGCCGGGAGCGTCGCCGCTCCCCCCGCCTCTCCTCGTCGCGCGCTCGGTCGCGCTCGCCTTCGCACCGTTCGATGCGTTCGCCGCGTCACCGCCATCGTCGACCTTCTTCCCGTGATCGGCACTCCTCTTCGGTTGTCCGCCGTACTTCACCCAGACGTCGTTCCCGCGCACCGGACAGGACCCCTCCTCGCTCCTTCCCGCGTTCGCCTCGGCGATCCCCGCCTCCGTCGTCGCTGCCGGCTCTTGCCCGGGCTTCCCGCGAGGTTCGAGATGCGCCCCCGCCCAAGCTTCGACCTTCCGTGGTGCCTCACCCGCCTTCTCGCCACCCCCTGGACGAAGAAGCCCTCAGCTTGCTGCCCGAAGACTCCGTCTCAGCCCTGTTGGAGGAGGATGCTCGCTCCCTTTCGCCCTCCGACGTCGGTGATGATGTCCCCTCGACCCTTCCGTCGTCGTCCCGGGCGGAGACCCTCCTAGCCTTGGATGAAGCCGCCAGGATCATCGCGGCCACTCTGCCAGCGGACTCCTGACCAGCCTCTCCCCCCCTGAAGAGGAAGGTCTCGGCCTTTGTGGATGCCGAGCGTCAGGTGAAGAGGTTCAAGTCGCTTCCCCAGCCGCCTGGATTTAAGGAGCTGCGAGATGTCTTCTCAGCGCACCTGCAACTTCCAGCGTCTCGAGAGCCGGTGTTCTTCTCCGATCGTCGCTGGCCGGCTGGCCTGGACATCGCCTTCCGTCGGGATTGGTATGCCGGTCATTCCCAGGCTTTCTCCTTCCCTCTTCCTGCGATCGACCCCCCGGCCGTGTCGCAAGCTGGCGGCGCCGCCCTCCTTCGCCGTTCTTTCCCTCGTGGCCTGGATTTGACTGCGTCTCTGGTGCGGAACACCTTAGCCTGCGCTGGGTTCCTGGAGCTGCTCACTCAAGCCCTGGTTCGTCGTGTGGAAGACGCTTGGCATCCTTCTATCACGCCTCTCCTTGGGGAGTTACTCGTCTTAGCGGAAGTCGCCAACCGAGCCGCCTACCACTCGTCCGTTAACGCTATGGCTGCCTCCGCCAACTGTGACCTGATGCGTCGAGACGCCCTTCTGCTTGCCTGCCGAGGGATACCACCTGACCTGCGTGCGCAGCTTCGTCGTGCTCCGCTGGGTGGCCCCCTGCTTTTCGGCGACACCTGGTCATCCGTTCGAGCCTCCAACCCCGACCGCTGGCCTGTGAGTGCTCCTCCTCCCCGCCGCTTTCCGTCCTCCCGCCAGGCTAGGGGTCGCGCCTCGCGGTCGGTTAGACCCGCTGCTGCGTCAGCCCCTGCTTCGGCCCCTGAGCAGGCCCCCGCCTTTGGCCGTCCTAGGCCCTCCAGGGCCCGTGTCCCCGCCTGGCCCCGTCCCGCCCGGCGACCGGGTCGCGGGCGGGCTACCTGACTGCCCCCCAGCCTTGCCCCCACCGACCACTTCGGGGTCTCCGGTCGGTGGGCGGCTAACCTTTTTCAGCGGAAATTGGCTCACACTCTTTCCCGACGACCCCTGGATTTGCGACACCGTCTCGGCCGGCCTCCGGATCGCCTTTCGCAGCCCGCCGCCTTTGCGTCGCTCCCCCCTTTGGACCGAGATCCCCAGCGATCCGTTGAAGGCCTCCGCTCTTCGGGGAGAGGTCTCCTCCCTCCTGAGGAAAGCCGCCACGGAGGTGGTACGCGTCCCCTACTCCCCAGCCTTCTACAGCTGCTTGTTCGTCGTTCCGAAGCCTGGAGGGAGATGGCGACCGGTGATCGATCTCTCGGCCCTGAACAAGTACATTACGGCCCCCTCCTTCCGGATGGAGACTGCTCGAGCCCTGAGAGCCGCGGTCCAGCCTCTGGACTTCGCAGTCAGCCTGGACCTTTCAGATGCGTACCTGCATGTCCCGATGCACCAGGCCTCCAGGAAGTTCCTCCGCTTTGCGATCGACGGTGTGGTATACCAGTTTCGCGCGCTCCCGTTCGGTCTCAACCTCAGCCCCTGGGTGTTCACCCGGCTGATGGACGCCGTAGTCGCCATGGCCCGACAGTCCTCCTCCAGTCCGACGTCGAATTACCTAGACGACCTCCTCCTACGCAACCAGTCAGACCTCGCTCGCGTCGGACAGGGATGCGCTGCTACGGCTTCTGGCACACTTGGGCTTCCTAGTGAACGACGGCAAGTCGGATCTCTCTCCGTCCCGCCGCTTCGTGCACCTGGGCATGGAATTTGCGACCGACCTCAACACGGTGCGCCTCCCAGCCCCTCGGATCCAGAAGATTGCGGACCTAGCAGGTCAGTTAGCACGACTGGACGTGGCCCCCGCCAGAGTCTGGCTCCAGCTTTTGGGCCTGCTGAACGTCGCAGCGGACCTTATCCCCCTAGGTCGTCTCTACTCCCGGCCGATCCAGCTGCATCTCCTACTCCATTGGCGCCCGTCGTCAGGCGACTTAACGACGTTGGTTCCGGTGCCCCAGATGCTGCTGCCTCATCTTCGTCGGTGGACCGACCACTCTTGGCTAGCGTCGGGAGTTCCCCTGGCCGCCCCTCCTCCCCAGACCTCGCTTTGTGTCGACGCCAGCCTCACTGGGTGGGGCGCTCATCTCCTTCCTCGGTTCCTCTCGACTTCGGGGCCCTGGCCCGCGGACTTAGCGCACACTCACATCAACTGGCTGGAGATGCAGGCGGTGTGGCAAGCCCTGCAGTTCTGGGAGGATCTCCTCAGACACCAGGAGCTACTCGTCCTCTCGGACAACACGACTGTGGTGGCTTACATCCAGAAACAAGGTGGCACTCGCTCTCCCGACCTTTGTATGCTCCTCTACCGGATGATGCGTTGGTGCGAGGACCGGGGTATTACCATTCGAGCCCGACACATCCCCGGACACCTGAATGTCTTAGCCGACTCGCTGTCTCGCCGCGGCCAGCTCCTGCACACGGAATGGACCCTTCGGCAGGACATCTTTCGGATGATCTGTGCCCGGTGGGAGACTCCCCAGGTCGACTTGTTCGCCACAAGGTGGAACCATCAGCTGCCGCTCTTCGTCTCCCCGATTCCCGATCCACTTGCCTGGGCTGTCGATGCACTCTCCATTCCCTGGGACGGCCTGGTGGCTTACGCCTTCCCCCCGACGGTTCTCGTACCCAAAGTCCTTCTCAAGCTTCGGGGATGCTCGGCGGTCCTGCTGTTAGTTGCGCCGTTCGCCTGGAACCGCTCCTGGACCACCGACCTTCTCAGCCTCGCCACGGACCCGCCCCTGCTGCTTCCCGCCCCACGCACCATGCTCAAGCAACCGCGTCAGCCGCTGTTCCACCCCTGCCCCGAGCGGCTCCTCCTTCACGCCTGGAGGTTGTGCGGCAAGCCCTCGGAGCTAGAGGCTACTCGGGTGCAGCAGTGGAGGCGATCGCTTCGGCCCGCAGACCTTCCACCATCCGAGTCTACGAGGGAAAGTGGCGAGTCCTGTGTTCCTGGTGCTCTGAGCACGGCCTGTCACCCACGGAACTGACTAATCCTCAGCTGGCGGACTTCTTCCTCTGGCTCTTTCGAGACTTAGGCCTGGCCCCCATCACCGTGAGGGGTTACCTGTCCATGATCGCTGACACTTATCGACACCTTGGACACCCAGACCCGGGCGCCTGCAAAGACTTAGCCGACCTTATGGGTCACTTCGGCATCCAGCGCCCAACACACCGCTCACTCCTTCCCCGCTGGGACCTGCCCTGGGTGCTAACGTGGTTAAATTCTGACAGATTTGAACCCTTAGCTTTGGCCCGTTTCGCAGATGTGACACGAAAGACGTGCTTCCTGCTGGCCCTTGCTACCGCCTCTCGGGTGAGTGAGCTACACGCACTCTCGGCGCGGCCTACCTGCCTACAGTTCCGAGCGGACGGGTCTGTTCAACTCCTCACTGACCCTGCCTTCCTGGCCAAGAACAGGTCTCCTCTGACGGCACCTCAGGTTATCACCTTACGGCCGCTAAGAACCAACCCTCTGTCTCAGGAGACCAGGCAACAGGATCCCGTGCGCGCCCTTAGAGTTTATCTGCGACGATCTAAAGCCTTCCGCAGAGGGCGTTCGCGCCTCTTCCTACCTCTGAGACCCAGCAGGAATGACATAACAGCCCAGACGATCTCGTCCTGGCTCCGCTGGGTTATACGCTCCGCGTATCAAGATATCTCCCCGCAGGGAGCGAAGAGGCTGCACATTCGCGCACATGAGGTACGAGCCATGGCCACGAGCCTCGCATTTGACCGAAACTGCGCTGTCAAGGACATCGTGGCAGCCGTGGGCTGGCAGACTGAATCTGTATTCGCCCGCTTCTACCTCAGGGACCTGGCAGGCCAAAGAGAGAATCTCGCACTAGTGGGGGACATCGCCGCGGCGCAACACTCCCTCCCGGCGCCACCGGCGCCGTGGGTATGCACTTCGCTAAAATTGTCGGGAGGTTGCGACTGGGAGGACGGCGCTGTTACCATTAAGAGTTGCGCGGCACCCTCCTCCTCATCGCAATTCTTCCATAAAGTCATGTCATCGGTAATGTTTTTGAGGAAACAAATTCATTTTTCTCTAAAAGGTATTTTTTCGAAAAATACTTACCGATGACATGACTCGGAGGACCCTCCCTCCTGCCCCGCTTGCCGCTTTCGAGCGAAGTATCACAAAAAACTGGCCGGTCTCGTGACCGGAGCTGGTAAGGCGGGAAACGGGAGACAACTCTCGGCCCCTCTAGGGGGGGTTCCCCGAGTGCCTCCCGGGTTGTGTGGGCACACAACGGGTAAGTAGGCTAAAATTGAGCTAGAAGTAGACATTTCCATAGTCATGTCATCGGTAAGTATTTTTCGAAAAAATACCTTTTAGAGAAAAATGAATTTTTATTGATTTGTGGGAGGCACAGCGCTGTTTGTGGGGTGCCACCTGCAAGGAGTACAAAAACAAAAATCTTCCAAATCACCAAGTGGCATTGAGGCAGCCATTTTGAACACCTTCGCAGAACTACTTCCGCTGAACCAAGCACTTCAATTAAGAAAGAGAACCATGGTAAACCTAGTTTGCTCAAGTTTGCCTAGGTTCGTTCAGGTTCGTTCAACCTCAATTAACTCATTCAGCACTGGCTGGTTTTTCTTTAGCAATGCTCTGTGTAGAGGCCATTTTAATGGGTTAGAAAGAAAATCATTAAAAAAAACAACTTACTGATAAATTTAAATGAAATTTTCAGGTTAGTTGATTAGTAAATGAGTGCATGCATGTACAAAGTTTTGAGTTACTCACCCCAAAAAATGTATATTTTGGAGCATAGTAGAAATATCTTGATGCCAGTCTTCTTCCTCACTCATATTTATACAGTTCTGGTCCTGAATTCCACCGTCAGCATTATCACCATCACCATTCCCTTCTTATTCAAGCTCTGCACCCTCGTCGCTGTCAGTACCATCAGATGCATACTCCTCACTCTCTGCTGGTTCAAAATTGCTATCACTGTCTTCCTCAGCCCCTTCTGCATAAGAACCCCCAATCTGGATGATTTCTATCACTTCTCTGACAGTAAGTCGATGATTACTTTGTGCTCCTGTTGTGAGTGAAGCATGCAGAGACGCCATGTTGTTTCGCAAATGTAAACAAAGCTATTATGTTCGAAAACCACGCTCTACTACAGTAACTGTGAGGATTAGTGATAAAAATATGAAATGAGGTCACTGTACGAAAACCATGCTCCAAAACTAGGCAGGTTAGTTTCATATTCAGTAATCGCCAGTTCTTGTAGAAATAGACCTATGTCACAACCCGTGATCACAGTATCAGAGGGCAAGCGTTGTGCAGGCCATCACCGGGATCACTGTGATCAGGGCAGAGTGAGTTAAGAAACAGACCAAAAGATCACCGATCTTCTCCGATCTAGGTTTGCCAATCAAAGGTTCGTCCAATTAAGAACGGGCTTAAGGAAGGCTACCACTGGATTAAGATTATGTTTCTGATATCTTTGTTAATTCAATGCCAAAGAGCCCCACCCGTGCAGGTAAAATGGATACAAAGTGGGGTCTGCGAGAGACATAGATCCTCATGAGCCCCCGCAACTGTGGGGGCTCATGAGGATCTATGTCTCTAGCAGTTGGGTTGTGTTCACTTTTTCTCGGTGGGGAAGGGGTTAATATCCGCAACCCAAAGATATTATGGGTAGCTGCGTGCACAAGCTGTTTAGCACACAGTCATCCCCAAGTTTGTCAGTACGGGTAGCATGCATGCACAGCGGGTTTAGCGCTCATCATGCTTTATCCACAACCCTAGGTTGTCCTCTTATCTCTGTAGCTTAACTTGCTGATGGCAGTCTTAACCCATTTAACCCCAAGGCCGCATCCCCCAAATTTTACTACCAGTTGCAGGAAATGGATTGACCACGCTCATTTAAGGGTAGTGCCAGATTAGCTTGGCGCCTGATGGCACCAAGCTAATCTGGCACTACCCTTGAATTAGCATGGTTGATCCATCTCCTGCTGTAGTGCGTCCAGGCTAAATGGGTTAACGAATACCTTATACATGTATCCATTGAACAAGGTGTTTTTTGCTGTTCAGTTTATCGGTCACTTTTGCATTTATTTTGCTGACCAGTCTTAAGTTTTTGTGGTGTACAATATACATGTACCTGTTTTGTTTGCGTCCAGATCGCACGTTGACGTTTGAGCCAGTTGCCATTTGGATCAGCTTGTCTGTGATTCTCTCTGTGATCTGAATACTTATTTTACAAGTGTGTACATAACAAGTTGGATGAATGTATTTTTGGTGTGTATGCCATCAGTAATTTACATGACTTGGTCACATGAAACTCTACACTGGTACAGCAAGATGTGGAACCCTACACTAGCTGGTACAGTCTTTCATGTCAGTAATGGGCGGTCACGATGGCATTGTTTGTGTCTTCCATTAGAGAATAAAGCACCAGGGGAGAGTTGCATTGCTTTTGTATGAGGCACTAGTCATGACTAGTCTGCATAAGTTAAGGCCCAAAAAGAAGATTTTCTCTCAAAATCCAACAACTCAAAAAAAAAAAACACTCAGCTCATAACACAGTCAAATTTATTGTTTCAGTATTTATTTCATTCAGAAAATTCATTGATCCGACCGATTTCACTCCACTAAATGTCCATTTACACGACCCCACCCCCCTGTGGAAAAGTCACACGCAGAGTCCGTGCACTTTGGAAGAGTCAGTAACGTGTATGACCACCATTGGCTGCGAGACATTTGAGACATTTTTGCCTCATTGACTGCACAAGTGTTCTCATAGTCTGTTGTGGAATGGCAAGCCACTCCTGCTGCAGCAAGTGGAACAACTGGTCGACATCGGCAAGAGGAGGATGGTTCTCGTGAACTTGGTGACCAAGGATGTCCCACAGGTTCTCGATAGTTGCAAGATCCGGGAAACGTGAGGGCCAGTCTGTGCGAGGACTCCGCTGATGCTGCATGAATTCAGTAACCGCCCGAGCGCAATGAGGAGTGGCATTGTCGTCCTGAAGTATGCACCCTTGTCCTATAGCTTGCTGAGTTGGGATGATGAAAGGCTGCACGATCTCGTCTCTGTATCTGATGGCAGTCAGCTTGCCCTGAATGTGGTAAAGAGGGGTTGTGCCATGAAGATGGAATCCTCCGCAAACCATCACTGATCCACCGCTGTATCGGTCATGCTTCCGAACATAAGCGTCAATAAAGCATTCTCCACGATGTCGCCACTTGCGCCTCCGGGCATCATTGTGGGACAGAGTGTAAACGCACTCATCCGTGAAGAAAACCCTGCTGCTTTGTCAAGCGCTGCTGGCGGCGGCAGAACGCCACATGAGCTTGACGATGTCGTGGTGTTAATGGCAAGCGGACTGCAGCTGCCCTGGAATGGAGGTCAAACTCATGCAGACGTCTGCAGACAGTGTCTTTGCTGATGGTGACATTAGCTGCCGTTCTGAGGTTGTCTCTCAGTGTCCTTGCAGTGATTGTTCTGTTGCGCAGCGTTGACAGCAGAAGGAAACGATTGTTACACAGGGTTGTTGTTCTGGGGCGATCAGAGCGTGGGCACTCTTCGGCACTTCCTGTGATCTGAAAGCGTTCCTGCAGGCGTCAGATGACCGAGTGGCTCACTCCCAGCCATCTTGAGACTTTTCGTCCAGAGATTCTGTCTTGGAGCCATCCCAGAGCCCGGCCATGATCCAGTGTAGACAATCTGTGTCTTGGATGCATGCTTGCTGCAAGTCCCGGTTACCACCCTTTGAGTACCCGTTTGTGCCCAGTGTTTACTGAAAAGTGTTAACGGCTGTCATTGTTTGCACGTGCATTATGCCAATATCCTGCAGCAGCACTGCTGTGTAAACTGAAAACAGCCCAAGTTTAGTGCAGTTTTCCAGAATTGGCCAATGTTTCAAACATTATTGTACACAGTTACTGAACCGCAGCGTCTACAAAACAGGTTTAGACATGTAGGGCAGCATGTAAATTCACAGTGTAACTCGGTTTAAAATAATAATAACAGTATTTATAATGTGCTTATCTTATAATAATTATAACTCTAAGCGCACACTCACAACTCGCACACGCATGCGCACGCTTTAGACAATGACTCACGTACCACAAATAGTGAAAATACATTACGACGGTCAGCTTGGGGTGGGGAGTGTGGTGATATAGTGCTAGAACTGTTGAAAGAGGTGAGTTTTGAGGGCGGACTGGAAGGAGGAGAGAGAGTGTTTCTGACGGAGAGAGAGTGGGAGAGTGTTTCAGGTGGATGGACCGTAGACGGAGAAGGAGCGGGGGCCGAAAGTGCTGAGTTTGGTGCGGGGGATGAGGAGGCGGAGAGGGTCGGAGTCAGAGCGGAGGGAGTGGGAAGGAGTGTAGGGGTGAAGTGATTTGGAGACAGGTAGGAGTGTAGTTGTTCAGGGCCTTGTAGCAGAGAGACAGAATCTTGTATTGGATGCGTTGGGGGATGGGGAGCCAGTGAAGGAGCTTGAGCAGGGGAGTGATGTGGTCAGAATTTTTCTTTCCGAGGACGAGGCGGGCAGCATTGTTCTGGACGCGCTGGAGAGTGAGAGTGGTAGAGTGAGGAAGGCCGGAAATAGCTGATCACACTCTAAATTATTGGAAAAAATAAATTGTGAGAGCTACTGAAAAGAAATGCTGGGCCTTAACTTATGCGACCTAGTGTAGCAGCAGACAGAATTTGCGCAGGTTTCACAGCTACATACTAAGCAAAATTGAGTACAAACACTGTTGTAACCTAATCTCTGCAAGGGGGTAGACTTAACCCTTAGGGTGTCGGTAGCAGTGTTGGTCATGATAATTCCTGCAAGAAGTGTATTCTGCAAGAATCATCACGACTACAACCGCTACCGACACCCAAAGCAATGAGACATTCGATAAATAGAGCATTCCACAGTGCCATGACCAAGTTTCAAACATTGACGAACAATCTGATGTGACATAAACTGTGCGACTTAAGAAAGATCATTACATGCTCCATAGCTCAGTGCTCTATCATTAGGTTTCCAAAGTAGATAATTAGCATGCACACTCGCTGAAGTCAGCAAAATGTCATTATAAGCAATTCTGCAATGATGTCATTTTGTTCCTTGTCATTGTGCATTCAAAGCCATGACCCAGCTATTTCCTGCTATCTTGTACCCTCCGTCACTGCTAGTGCTGGCTTTGTATGAAGAATATTTCCCTTTGGTTTTCATAGAAGAAAATGAAGTTGTCTTTATTCACATACATGTACATTGTTTCAGTGTGGGAGCAGGTGGGTCTTACACTTAACCCATTTAGCCCCAACACCCTACAGAAGGAGACAGATGGACCATGATAATTCAAGGGTAGTGCCAGATTAGCTTGGCGCCTGAAGGTGCCATGGTAATCTGGCACTACCCTTGAATTATCATGGTCCACCCATCTCGGTACATAATCGTTAAGTGACACCTCCAAAATTTAGGGAATGTGGCCTTTGGGCTGAATGGGTTAAGTCTTCCTGCTCTAGTCGCCAGTATTTTGACAGGGGGGTGGGGGAGTATTGTGGGGGGTATTACCATACCCAAGCAATGCAACTCAACCCATTTAGAAGCCAAAAAGAAAACGGGCCAGAAATAATTGTGGAATATTGTCATGTATGATTGTCACATAAAGGTACATCACATATGATATGTGACTGTAGGGTGCTTGTACCTCACACAACCACAAGGTGACCAGTGTCTGATATGCCAGCACTGGCTGGCACAAACAGGAAACCTTCATACTTTTTTAAGCCTTTGGCTGTCAGTAGTGATTTTTGTTGTGATGATTCCTGCAGGAATCATCTCGACAAAAACCGCTACCAAATCCATAGGAATCATCGTGACAAAAAACGCAACCGACCATATGGGTCTGTAGCCTTTTGTGTCACAGCGATTCCTGCAGGAATCATCATGACCACCACACACACACAAAATGCTACCGACAGCTGAAGGGTTAAGCACCCTCGAGTGAGTTCTCATTTCAAACTTTTGCTGTGTTCTTGTTTTATTGTGTTCTTGTTGTAGACTTTCATGAGTAAAAGTGAAACATACTGCTTAATGGTGTCTCATGACGTTTTGTGTAAGGGTTGTGCGTGTTAGTCGGTGTACAGTTTATCATAGTTTCAGTTTGAAGCAAGCTTAGAGCTCACTGTATCACTAGAGCAGCTCTGACTTTTTCATAGGTACAATTATTGTTTGCAGATAACATGACATTTTCAGACATTCTTTTATCCCAGTATCGATTTAGCAGGCACACAAAATGGTTATAACGAAGATTGGTTGGTATCTTTCATGGGTTTTTTTTGTTTTGTTGTTGTACTCTATCATTTCTTTCCAGTGTATCAAAGAATCTCGAGAAGAACAAGCCTCAAACATACTGCTTATTTGAAAAGAAAAGAGGAGACTGCCAGTGCTAATATTTTAGGAAGATTACAAAGTAAAGTAGGTAAAAGCACTGTCAGGTGGGAGAATTATGCATTATAATGCACAAGTCTCTCCCCTGACAGTGCCTTTACCTACTTTACTTTGTAATCATTCTGCTCGATTGTTTTTACTTTCTTCTACTTGTAACAGAAGAGGGTTACGGCAGAGCATTCATGTTACAAGTTTCTTTATGCCCATGAGGTGAAGAGACTGCCTTCTAGCTCCAGAGAGATACGTCAAGGAAGTTAATACACTTAGAAAGGACTAGTACAACACAGTTTATTAACCCTTTGCATGTCGGTAGCGGTTATTGTCGCAATGATTCCTGTACAAATCATTGTGACTAAAACCGCTACCAACGCGCAAAGGGTTAGATTTTGGAGCTCAACTCCATTTTGAAAATAGGCATGAGCACATTGAAATACAATGTGCTACTGATCATTATAAATAATAATAATAGCATTTAACCTATAACCCATCATTAACCCTTTTTATGCTGATACACTAATGCTTGAAATTAATTTGACTATGATAGTTGAAGGGTGGTGCCAGAATAGCTTGGCGCCCGAGGCGCCAAGCTATTCTGGCACCACCCTTCAACTAAAATGGTTGATCTATCTCATAATCTGTAATGTAGCCTTCATAGGACAATAAGCAAATTTTGAAAAATCAGCCTCAGAATGAAATGGGTTAAGCACACTGGTTCTAAGTGCTTAAAAACTGAGGGAGAAAAAGAAACCTCCATTTCTTTCCAAATATTTAACAAATTTTGCTGTATTTGTTCTGTTTCTATGCACGTTTCTCTTTGACATTGGCATTTTACTTGATTGGCAGTCACCTAATTGGTGTAGATTCTAGGTGCATGAAATGCAGGTTGCACAACAAAATCGTACTGGTGGCTGCAAGTACAAGGGGTGTCACGCAGTCCTGGAAGTGGTGGCAGAGTAAATGGTTTCACGTTTCCAAGACAAAAACTCCTGGTAGAATGGAAACAAACTTTATTTTGCATTATTTACATGCATTTAATAAAACATGAAAGAGACAAATGTCAATTCATAATGTGAAAATACTAAAAATATATATGGGAAAAACAAAGATACCTGGTGTTTCAAGACTACGGTTGGTTGGTTGTACATTGCTTAACGTCCTGACAGCAACAAGACTTTCCCAGGACGTGCCTGCACTGCTTGTGAAAAAACTAAACAGAATATTGAATGTATGTCGCCAGCCAGTCTAATACACTAAACAAACCTAAGACCATTTAGCAACACACATCCAATATCAAGAGCTACAGGATGCGCAGTCAGTAGGGAGAGTTTAAACAAGGAAAATACAGGTAAATGGACCAAGGGTAGACAGAAACACATGCCCCAGAATAGAGGGGAAACCCACCCTGTGGGGGTGACCAGGGTGAACCTGGGAACTAAAGTATTCAAGACTATGGTAATCATGCTGACAAAGGGTACTTTATTAAAAGGAAACATGCAACACTTAGCCTTTTGGCTGTCAGTAGTGGTTTTTGTCATGATTCTTGCAGAAATTAACATGACAAAATCTGCTACCAACAGCCAAAGGGTTAACCTCTCAGCTGTCAGTAGCACTTTTTGTCGCAACCATTCCTGCTGAGATAAGCACCACCTACAGTCAAAGGATTAACACACTGATCCCTTGGTTTGAAAATTCCACAATTGGAAGTTGTCATGTAAAGACAACAGTTTATGGGATGGATTGACCATGACAAGCTGCAACACTGAGCGCTCAGTCTGAAATCCCACATTTAAAAGTTCTCATGTAAAGACAAGTTCACGGGATGCATCAACTATGACCTGTTGCAACACACTGAGCCCTCAGTCTGCGATTACACATTTAGAGGTTGTTGTGTAAAGACAAGGGGGCACATCAACCATAATGTGTTGCCAAACACTGAGCCTTCAGTCTGAAATTATACATTTGTAAGTTGTCCTGTAAAGACAACTTAGATGGCACATCAACCATGGCATGCCGTAACACAATGTGAATCAACTACGACAGTTCATTTGGCACCGTTCTTGAACTGTTGAAGTCTTTCTGTCTCCTAAACTGTAATATTGCACAGTTGAGAGCAATGTCAGCACACGATTGGCTAACAGCAGTACTGATCAAAGTGATATTGGACTTGACCCATCCGAGAACTTGTCCCCAAAGCCTTGACCTAGCTTCCTCTTTAACTCATTTGAAACGAACGACATCCGGATGCGTGGTTTAAGTGGCTAGAATGAGTTAAAGCAAACATAGACTTTTCAAGAAAGTAATCAATAAAAATGATTCCAGTAAAAGTACAATCGAGAAAAGAAACGAAAGCTAAACAATGTCTTCAAAATAGACAGCCAGGGCTAGGTTAACTTGATGGAACAGCCAGATGAACTTAGTGAAGGTAGGCACAGGTGTACACATCACAGAAATGTTCATGACCCCTCTAGTAGCCAGGCTGTTTAGCAGTGTGTCTAGCTCTTGCTCCAACAATAGACAACGTCTGGAAATCAGAAGTAGATCAAAAGCTTTTGCTTAAAAGCCCAGACAAACATGCAAATCATATGTTTGTCTGGGGTTAAAACTGCTTTCATCGAAACTCATGCAATTTTAACCTACTTCTACTTCTTAAGGCTTCCTCACATGGATAATACGAAACAGAACATTTCGTCGAAATGAGCACATTTCAGACATTTCTCCAACATTTCACCGTTCCACGAAATGCGAAACGGCACATTTTGAGCAATAGAACCTGTCTCTATTCCTGAAACATTTTGCTGAAACATTTCTACCCGCTGCCCAATCAGTGTCGTTCGCTCAGTCACATGTTAATCTGATGTCACTCAAGCCAAAACACTCAAGATGGTGGGTAAAGCGATGGTCTGGAGTCAGGTCTATTATGGCTAAAAACGCGTGATGTGACGCACGATTCTGCAACATTTAAGCGGGAGGATCATTTTCGAAATGGAATCTGTAAAGAATCATCACTAGAGTACCACCAAAATATGATTTTAGGTCAGTTTTCTGAACTCCACTTTCATCAGATTTTGCTGCGAAGCCTACAAGATGGCGGCTATCGCTTCGAGATGGCAGCAGCCTCAATTCACTTGAACCATCCCTGTTTACGCATTCAAAAGCTCTTATTTTTATTTGATATGGTCAGAAATTTATTTGTATTGTGTAAGCGAAGGCACACCCGTCGTATATGTTTAATTTTTAAGCGTCAGTAGCCAGAAATATGACCCGATATCTACCGATATAACCAGAGCATGTGTCCGTGAAGAGCTACCTCCCCTGTACCAATCGAAATGAATTTTCACTGCGTTTCTGTGTGTGTGGAGGAGGCATTTTGATGCAATGAAAATGTTTCGTTTCTTGTGTATTTCGTTTCTCCGTGTGAGGAAGCTCTTAGAAATCGTCTACTGTATTATCCTCTGCACATGGCGCTGGTAGTGTCTATAGTCAGGCCGCTGAGCAGTGTGTCTAGCTGCAGCTCCAACTGTTGAACCTCTTTCTGTAAGGCGTCCACTGTTGACACCTGGGTCAGGTACGTTGTCAGCACATCTGTCAAGAAAACATACAGAAAATTACTTACAGCAAAAGTAAGTCTGTAATATACTGGCAAAATACACTCAACACTGGCACACCCTGTTAGTAATAATAATAATAATTATGGTATTGATAATGCGCTTATCTTATAATAATTACAACTCTAAGCGTGCACTCACAACTCGCGCACGCATGCGCACGCTTTAGACAACGACTCACGCACCACAAATAGTGAAATACATTATGACAGTCTGAGTGTGGTGGTATAGTGCTAGAACTGTTCAAAGAGGTGAGTTTTGAGGGCGGACTGGAAGGAGGAGAGAGAGTGTTTCTGACACACAGAGAGGGGGAGAGTAATCCAGGTGGATGGACCGTATACTGAGAAGGAGCGGGGGCCGAAAGTGCCGAGTTTGGTGCGGGGGATGTGCAGGCGGAGAGGGTCGGAGGGGGAGCGGGTAGGAGTGTTGGGGTGAAGTAAGTTTGCGAGATAGGCGGGAGCACAGTTGTTCAGGGATTTGTAGCAGAGAGACAGAATCTTGTATTGGATGCGTTGGGGGATGGGAAGCCAGTGAAGGAGTTTGAGCAGCGGAGTGATGTGGTCGGATTTTTTCTTTCTGAGGACGAGGCGGGCAGCATTGTTCTGGACGTGCTGGAGAGTGAAAGTGGTGGAGTGAGGGAGGCCGGAAAGGAGAGAGTGTCACGACACGGGTTTTTTTTCGTCTATTTTTGTAGGGGAATAAGTTTAGAGGGGTGACAGGGTTCAGTTAGTCACCGGGTAGCGATAGCATAGTTGTGTAGTATTTGGCCTGTACACGAGTATTTGCTGCCGTGCGACAGTGTGGATGTTGGCGTACCACACGTGATCGTTCAGTCTGAACGCGATCGGGTGGTTAGTGTTTCACGTGTTTTTACATCACATGACTTAGTGAGCGCTTTTGTCGCTAACCTAACGGTATCCAAATTGTAAGGAGTCGCATTTCCACCAGCGAACAAGGCAGTCGTCTTTTGCAAACAGTCTCCGAGGGTGGTTTTCCAGGCGTGGTTCGCCATTTGTTGGAGGCCACAAGCAGCTGTGTCGGTCGGTTGTATCGGCCGTGCGATACGGTTTTGGATCGTCCCCACAGCCGGTATCCGATGAAAGAGAGAAGAGAGAGAAAGAGCTGCGACGACTTTACCCCTGGCTTGTCTTGTCTTGTTTGTCTTCGTTCTAGCCGGGGCGTCTTCACGGATGACAGTGAGTACACGCAACAATTCACTAGTGGCCATTTGCTCGGGGGCTTTGTTTGTGTTTGCTTGTTTTGTTATTATTATTATTTTGGCTTGTGTACTGGGGGGCAGGTGCAGAATAGAAGAGAATAGAATGCAGAAGGGAATGCCATCCATTGTATTTTGTAATATTTAGAGTATCTAGCGGCGGATTAGTTATTGGGGTTTAACGCCGAGTAGGCGACTAAGGTCGTCTCAGTATTTAGCGTCGGAGGGTGTATTCGGAAGTGAGTCACGTGGTGATGTGTAAATATGTATTTTGTTGAGTTTGAAGTTATTGTTGTGGGAGAGAAGTGAAGGGATTATGTTGAGGTTGAATTTATTGTTGTGGGAGAGTGGTGAAGGGAGTATAAGAGACGGCAATGAAGTTGCAGGAAGGGTCATGTGATTATCTTGTTTTTTTGTTAGTTATTTATATGTGTATTTTTGCACCTGTGTTTTAGTACATCTAAATTCTGGTTCCTAATCTAACCCAACGGTGGTACTGAGAGGAGTAAATATGTATTTTGTTGAGTTTGAAGTTATTGTTGTGGGAGAGAAGTGAAGGGATTATGTTGAGGTTGAATTTATTGTTGTGGGAGAGTGGTGAAGGGAGTATAAGAGACGGCAGTGAAGTTGCAGGAAGGGTCGTGTGATTATCTTGTTTTTTTGTTAGTTATTTATATGTGTATTTTTGCACCTGTGTTTTAGTACATCCAAATTCTGGTTCCTAATCTAACCCAACGGTGGTACTGAGAGGAGGCTGACTGTGTCACTCCACCTTGTGGGGCTACAACGCCGAACCCGGCTGCTGTTACGAGTGTCGCAGCACGCCGCGTGTTAGTCAGGTCGGGTCGTCCCACTTAATTATTTTTAACCTGTTTAAGGAAAGTTTTGTATGTTTATAATATTGTAAAAACGTTAAGATTTATTTATTTATTTAAGATTATCTCCTCGAAGTTACTGTATTGTGAGAGGAGTTTTGTCACAGTGACATTTTGAGTTATTGTACTATTTAAAAGCAGCCTGTGTTACGGAAGACCTTATCGCGGAAGCAAGAGCGTCGAGTTGAGCTGCGCTTAACGGTTGTGCTTCCGGCAAGAAGGTCCCGTGATGTGAAATATATTGTTTATTCAACTTTCAGTTATATTAAGTTAAGGACATTTGCATATGTGATATTGTTTAGTCTCCATTTGCAAATGTGATATTGTTTATTCTGAAACGTTGCTAGTTAAAGGAGCCTTGTTTATTCTGAAACGTTGCTAGTTAAAGGAGCTTTGTTTATTCTGAAACGTTGCTAGTTAAAGGAGTATTGCTTATTCTGAAACGTTGCTAGTTAGAGGAGCCGTGTTTATTCTGAAATGTTGTTAGTTAAAAGAGCCTTATGCTGTGAATGTCTAGTTTGCTAGAGCATTAGTTTAATTCGAACTTGTTGTTCGTTCTCCCGCTGAGGAGATGTAGTAGCTTTTGAACAATATTAATTTTTCTCGATCTTCATTTGTGTGGTAGTAAACATATTTGGTTGATCATATATTTGATATTGTGCTATTTGCCATACTATATTACTTAAGGAGCCACGTGCTGTGAAGGACTCTTCATGGAAGCAAAGGCGTTGGTCTACTGGTGTTAGTGCCTGACGCTTGAGCTTCCGTCGGGGTCTGGTGGCTTTTGGGTTTAAGCTTTTCAGTTTCGTTGTATTAAGGATAGTAGTTTTATTTATATATATTGTTCGTTTGTATTTTATTCAGGATATTTAGTTTAATTATATATTTTGTTATTTTGTATTGTGTATAGTGGTTAATCGGTGTGGGGAGTTCGGACGTGTGCGAGTGTGAATGTGAGGTGTGAATGCGTGGCTAAGTGAGAATAGTTGGTTGATTGTTAGAGTTACTTGTAATAAATGTCATCGTCATTGTTCCTCTGGTGTTTGTGTTAGGTTTGTGTTAGTGTGGGTTGGGTGTATCTGAGGTTGAGCTGGTTGAGAACGACCTTCTCAAGAAGCTTGGACAGGAAAGAGAGATTGGAGACTGGGCGATAGTTTTTGAGTTCGTTTGGGTCGAGGTTGTGTTTTTTTAGGAGAGGACGGACGATGGCGGACTTGAAGATATCAGGGACGGAGCCGTTCTCTAGAGATGTGTTGATGATGTCAGTAATGAATGGCAGAAGCTTTGGAAGGCCGTCCCAGAAGAGAGAAGCTGGGAGAGGGTCTAGTTCGCAGGTTTTGAGAGGCATGGACTTTATGGTCTTGAGGACTTCATCCTGAGAGACGGGCCGGAAGGACGAGAGGGGGGGTGCCGGAAAAGGGGGTTTTGGGAGGGCAAGGCGGAGAAGGCAGAGTGTCGAGTGTGTTGCGCAGAGTTTGGATTTTGTCGGAAAAATAGGTGAAAAAAGTGGACGGGAATTATTCTTTGCTGTGTGTGTTGGGGAGAGGAGAGTCTTTAGAAATGCCTAGGAGTGTGTTCATGGTAGCGTAGAGGGTTTTGGAAGAAGTGGATTCCAGGATTTTGTTTTGAAGGTGTTAACGTTTGGAGTCGGAGATCATTCTGCAGACTTTGGATCTAGTTGTTTGGAAGATCTGTCTGCGAAAGGTGAGGTCAGATGAGCGCCAGTGGCGCTCGCGCTTGGCCTCAGCTATGTCGTCAGTGAGCCAGGGGGAGGGGGGTCGGTTGGGTATGGAGCAGGTGGTGACAGGTGCATGAATGTCTAGAAGTTTTCGAAGGGAGGAGTCGAAATGGGATGCAAGATCGGGAGAGTAGGCGGGGTCCAGGAGAAGGTCGACAGCTTCGTCGAAGAAGCTCTCTCGGTTGACAGATTTTAATTTGCGACGAGAGACAAGGAGCTTGGGTTTTTTCAGGGGAGGTAGGTTGAGGGAGACGAGAATAGCGAGGTGGTCAGAGGGAAGCACAGAGGAGGTGTAAGAGTCGAGAAAGAGTTGATCGGAGGTGTGGGTGATGATCCAGTCGAGGGTGTGGCCGAGTCGGTGGGTGGGTTTGGTGATGTGTTGTGTAAGATTGTGGTTTGAAAGTGATGTGCAAAGGCGTTTTGTGTCAGGGTAATCGGGTTTGTCGAAGTGGAAGTTAAAGTCGCCAAGATGGATGTGTTTTCCGGGTCGTGTGCTTTAGTGGTCACTCGGTGAGGAACATGGAGTTTGTGAGTTTGTTTTGAGAGCTTGGAGGGGGACGATAGATACATGAGAAGATGAGGGACTGGCCAGGGAGTGTTGCTACGGCCTCGACAAATTCAAAAGAGGGATGAGCAAAAGGTAGAGACTGAGAGAAGGAGAGGTGAGCGGAGAGACAGTCCCTGTAGATGATGGCAATGCCACCCCCTGTGGAAGCGCACGGGAAGGAGGCCAGGCGGTAGCCACTCGGAGTGATGCTGGCGATGATGGGTTCATCGCCTGCTGAGCGGAGCCATGTTTCGGTGATCACGACAGGTTGTGTTTCACTCGTAAAAGTGCAATTATACCCTGTTAGCGATGAATGCGTAATGTTTGACTTGTAAATGTACCCAGTGCAAGTACACCCTATTTGTGCTGAAAACATATTTTCATCATTATGTCACACGACCAGTCTCTTTAGCGCAAACCGTACCATGTGACTGTGATACAAAAACCCTTGTAGCGACAATTGGCAGACTTCTTTTAACCCTCTTTGTGACACATCCTGGATGCGAGTTCTGTTCTATAAAAGATTACCAAAACGTTTTAAGTAAAAGGTTATTTAGTGTTGTTCGAAACAACAAGCACACTCAGTACTGGAGACGGCAACGTCATGCAATATTTTAAATTATGTCATATGTCTATTATGTATACATGCATATTCCTTTGATGTCAGTCGTGTCTGGAGTGATCCAGGTCGGAAGATGTCTTCTTGATTTCTTTTACGAAAATATTGGAGGAATGAAAATAATGTTATTGGTAGCAGGGGCTTGCTGCACGGACCCTTGTAGGCATTCGGGAGGTCAAAGGAACCATTGTACCCCTCAGGCCTTCAAGGGTCCGTGTAGCAAACCCTTGCAACCAATAACTTATAGTGTTTCACTTGTAAATGTACCCAGTGCAATTACACCCTGTTAGTGCTGAATGCAAAGTGTTTCACTTGTAAATGTACCCAGTGCAATTACACCCAGTGAGTTACTTCCAGTACTATGGCAGTGGATGTTGTTTCTGTACAGGGAATCGGAGAGAGTATCCAAATTTGAGTGCAAGCAAACACATGTGACTGTTTACATATTAACCCATCACATCCTCAGGCTGATGTAAAATTTGCTTCAATTATCGAGGCTCGACCATTTACAAGTTTTGTCAGTGGTCCCAAGGTTTATGATTCATTGACAAGTTTTGTCAGTTGTCCCAAGGTTTATGGCTCATTTACGAGTTTTAAAAGTAGTGGAGAGGGTTCCCCACTTTGAGAAACACCATTTGGATATACATGTAACTGCAAGATCCCAGCACATCTATTGCCAAATGAAGGTAAAGTGTTGTACCTGTATTGTGCCATTCAGGTAAAATGCTGTACCTATACTGTCTGATGAAGACAAAACGCTGTACCTCACTGTCTGAAGAAGGTATAATGCTGTACCTCTACAGGTAAAATGATGTACCTGTACTGTCATTTTCAGGTAAAATGCTGTACATCTACTGTCCCCTTAACCCATTTAGCCCTAATGCCCTGTAGCAGGAGATGGATTGATCATGAGAATTCAAGGGTAGTGCCAGGTAAGAGATAAAACAATAGAGTCCCGATAGACAATGAATTCAATAGAGCCGCATCAGTCATTAATTTACATCATTTTTTAATATCATATTTTTGACCCCAATTTCACCCCCGTTAATTCTAAATCAACCCTTTGATTTTAAAAAAGTGATGAGCATGACTGATGCGGCTCTATTGATCTGATTATCTATCGGGACTCTATTGTTTTATCTCTATAACTATTGTCTCTGTCAACACCTAATGACCTTAATTAATTACTAATTACGGTCATTAACTTTTACATGACCGTTTCTCTCAATACTGCCAGAGTCGATTTCCGAAAAACTCACATGCTATGTCCCACACATATCATTTCAGTTCACGCATGACAAGACTCAATGCCAAACCCTCTTTCAATGAGTTGGGTAAAAGCTTTCACAGCGCCATTCACACCGCGTCACGCGTGAAAAGATGTTTAGAAATGTGTTTGTGCAGGCAAGTTCACAGGAGGGCCGCTCAGTGCTAACTTTATTCAATTGGCTCTGAACATAACAAAACATACACGCACAAGCGGACACGCCAGTTGCAGACCAAGATAATTCAAGGGCAGTGCCAGATTGCCATACAAGTTATATACACAGGCATACATACACACACACACACACACACATACCAACACATAAACACACGCACATGCACACGCACGTACGTACATACTAGCATAAACACGCATATACTGACTTGAATACATGAGTGCACACGTACACGGCGCTTTGAATCAACCCATGCGTGGACAAAAGCCTCGGCGTTTCTATGTACGCGAGCTTATCTGTGCTTGAAAAGAACGCACAATCCGAATGCACTGAGAAATTAATTACCTGCTTACATAGATCGATTTAATATAACCAGCACCCTGGTCAGGTCGGGACCAAGTGGAACTTTCAAAACACACACACACACACACACACACACACACACACACACACACACACACACACACTGTCGCACACACTGACACTCTAACAACACAGACACACAAACACAACTTACCGGTTTACAGAGCTGACGTCATACATCTCAACCGGCTAATAGTCCAATGAATAAATTATAACAAAAACAACCGGTCATTTTCAAACACTAACCGGCAAGAATAAGTCCGATCCGGCAAAACCTGATCCTAAAATCGATCTTGGTCTTTCCAAAATGCTATGCATATCTAAATTAGGAACAAGCCTGACGAGTCTTATGCTACCCGACCAGACTTGTCGAGCAAGTTTTGTGAGCTGGGGGTTTCTGTATGTGTGTTGTTGATTTTCAGTTGCGGCAAGAAGTTGCAAGAGCCCTCAGTCACACGCATGCCATGTAATCGTGCACGCGCACACGCACGCACACGCACGCACACGCACGCACGCACACACGCACGCGCACGCGCACACACAGACACACACAAACAAACAAACATACGCATAAACAAACAGACACACACACACACACACACGCACTTACAGACACTCATGTCAGTACAATTTTATCGTAAGCATGAGCTGTCAGGTGGTGTCACGGTTGATCGCCTTTTGTGTTGCCTCACGCCGCGCTATTAGCGGCCACATTCCATTCCTTTTCAATTCAGACACGAGCCGCATTTTGAAAAGGCTCTTACCCGTCAATGGCCTTTATAGCTATACCCTTTCAAATCGCTAAGTAATGTCAAAAGTCAACAGGGAAACATCATGATTTCAAAGAAGGGGTGATTTCAAGTGGGCTTAATGTACTCATGTCTGTGAAATCAAACGGTGGTCTCTCTCTCTCTCTCTCTCTCTCTCACACACACACACACACACACACACACACACACACACACACACGCACACAAGGTTTGTACACCGACTTACTCCAGTGCAATATTATTGTAAGATTTTACTTCCGGGGTGTATACTGTTTATACATGACTGAAAAGAGCCTGTTTCTTAAATCTGTATGTCATTTATAGTCTAAGGGAAACAACTTTTGTATAGTGGATGTCTCTTGAGTGATTATGTCCCATGAGCAGAAAATAAGTGTGTTTTCTGCTATGGTTTTAATCTAAATCTATCTAGCTTACATAAAGCGGTAACACGTCTGGGGTAAACTCAAAAACTATTGGCTACATTTTGCTGAATGGTACAAACGTATAAAGTTACTATTAATGTACTTCCTAGGAAACATGATTTTGCTTGATAACAATTTTTGTTTTTTGTTTTAATTTTTTAAATTACATTATAAATGAACCCTGATGAACTCCTTTTGTTGAATGATATCAATGCTGTAGAAAACAAAGACTTAGACTCGAAAAAACAGCGTCTTTTGTCTGTGATTGTCTCAGGCAAGTCAAAGACTTATCTTGGGAAACAATACATGACAGAGGATATTGAATCTCTAAGCTCTGACGAACTAATCAAGCTTCATTCAAAATATGAGAACCACATTGCCTCACTAATGACACGTGATTTAAGTCGATCTCTAGTATGCCTTTACACAAAAGCAGTGAGTCACTTTCTACCTGTGGATTGTGACAGTCTATCACATGACCTTGAAAGCAATCCTATTGTTTCAAGTACAATTGGCAAATTAGCATGTGTCATGTTTTACAAGTTTGGAAATTACCTTGCTCCTGCCGTAACCCTTCTTGTTACTGGGAGTCATATTGATTTTTCAAAAATAAATTTTCTAGAGAAAGAAAAAGAAGGATCAAATGGACGAGAACAAGATGACTACACAACTGAACCCGGACCCTGTTTTGACACAGGTTCAAACTGTGACTAAGGCTAAAAGTCCAGGTCGAATAGAGGCTGGTAAAAGATTAGCCGAATATAACAGACAAAAAAAATTACAGCTTCAAGCGCAAACAGAAAAGACTCATGTGACTAACCAGGCGTCACTACCGTTAGGACTGACACCGACAGGACATCATCATCAAAGTGAGAGACAAACAACTAACCCTGACCCCCGCCCTGACCCCGAACCTCAATCAACAAAATATATAGTTGCCGGATTTGTTGTCGGATTTGGTTACGTAGGTTATCAATTATACAAAAAATACAAACCACAGACTCGTACAGTGACCAAAAAATCAGACACTCCAAAAACAAAACCAGAAGTCTCCACATTACCAGTAACACCCAAAGCCGTTGACCCATTTTATATGCAGTAAATAAAAATATTATTTTAATTTTTCTTGCCTTAGAAAATGAATGACTCAAAGAACATGATGAACCTTGTGTATCACTCTGCCGTAATCAGTGGATTAGCAGTAGCTTATTCTATGCTGGGGAAAAGTCTACTCAAAATGAAATCAGCAGACTTGAGTAGATTAGATTTCGAAGACAGTGCTAAGCTAATTGTAGTTGTTACAGCGTCGATTGCTACGAAAGACTTTCTTGTTAAGCAGGGAATTATTCCCGAAAATGTTTCTATGTAAATAAAAATATTATGGCGACGATAGCTATTATGATAGGAGGTGCTATGGTTAATGCTCTGGCATTTAGTGGCTCTAATTATCTCTTTTCAAAAATGGGTAGAGAAGAATCTGCAGAAGAAATGAAACGACACAATGAGGCATCAGAAAAACTTGCTCAAGCTCAACAGGATTATGAGAAGAATAGAATTGAAAAACTTGATTTCATCAATGAAAAACTCAGACTTGAAGGCCACGCACAACATACATTTTCAAATACAGACGACGCAATCAGGGAATATTTTCTTGTCACAGGTGAAGACATGTCTATCCCGAAACCAAAACTAAGTGACTATTACAAACCAAGCACACAACAAAGAAATGGAGAGATAATTTTTGTTCTAGTGGGAATGACATTTGTTTATTTTACAGGAGTTTTCATTGCTAGAAAAAATGACAGCCGAAAATAAACTATCGAAAATATATTACTCACCATCAGGCTATTGGAAAGGGCAAACAGCTATTCAGAAATTACATGCCGCTGTGGGCGGAGATATAACACTCAATCAAGTCAAACAATGGTTACAGAGACAAGCAATTTGGCAGATATACCTCCCTGCTCCAAGAAAAATAACAAGACCCCATTTTGAAAACACATCACCAAATGACACGCACCAAATGGACCTTTTGTTTTTACCACATGACACAATAAGAAAGAAACGATACAAGTATACACTGACTGTTGTAGACATTGCTTCAAGGTACAAAGACGCTGAACCCATATCTGACAAAACAGCTAACACTGTTGCGACTGCTTTATCTAGTATCTATAAAAGAGGCCCTTTAAGATACCCCAGACTTGTACAAGTTGATGACGGATCAGAATTCAAAGGTGCTGTTAATCAGTTATTTGCTAAGCATGGCGTACTGGTCAGACGTGGTATTCCAGGCGTGCACAGATCGCAGGCAATTGTTGAAAACTTTAACAAACAGTTATCAGAAAGACTTTTCAGTTACCAGTATTCTAAGGAACTCATGCATGACACCCGTAACACTGAATGGGTAAAGAGATTACCACATGTGATAAAAGCAATGAATAATGAAGGACACCCTAAGCCTGCTGATGCTATTAAATTGAAATCAATTACAGACCCAAAAACAGGAACAACCCCAACCCCACCTCCAGACACAAGCTTGTTTACTAAACAGGTGAGATATTTATATCAGCCAGGGGAGGCTGAGAACGACGACAGACGCAGGGCAACAGACCCCATCTGGTCAACGTCTGTACACAATATAAAAAAAATAGTCCCCGGTCCTGACGGTCCTGGCGCAACAATATATTATCTGTATGACCCTGCGCCACAAAGGGCATTTGTCAGAGAAGAATTACAGATTATTCCCCCAGACACCGTTACTCATTTCAGTAACTAAGTCGTCAATTAATTCATCAACCAGTTCATCACAAATGTCTTCAGATAACTTGAGCCTGTAATGTCCAGGTGCATAAGCCTTTTCCTTAGTGTGAAACACTCTTTTCGTGTCCCCAACTGCCAGTGATTTCTTATGTGTTTGGATCATTTCAAGATTATGTTTATTTGATCTCAGTGACTTGTTTGGATAATCAGGCATCAATGCACCATCTAACACTTGCTTGTAATGTTCATGACGTATGTCTTTATTTTTTATTGCTGTTTTTTTTATTCCTTTGGCTTTTGACTGACTACCCTTCTGGTGCAGTATAGAATACATTTTTGATCTCAGTCCAACATACTCAACTATTGGCACACCATTTAGTTCATCTTTAAACTTTCCAGGCACTTTTTTGTTTTGTGTGCTAAACAGTGGATGATCTTTAGGATAGTCAGACGTGTCATACATGTGTAACTCTGTTTTCATGTCTTCATAAAAGTCTTCAGTACACACGTCTATGATCATAGAGTCAGTGTCAGTGTATAGCAGACGACATTCAGGATACTTTAATTTGAAGTAATCATAATAAAATTCAAGCATCAACAGTTTTGACAACTCAAGAATTGCCATACCGATGAATACTGGTTTGTCCAGTTTAACAATCTTTTTTTTGAGTGACACTGCATACAATGATGAATGAAACTCTTTGTACCCTGTGTACTGTGGCTTACCTGTAAGTTTAATTGCGCCCAATTCAGTTGTGACCAGTCTCACATCTTTTCTGTGATGAGGATTTTCCATTGTCTTGCCAAAACAGGCATTGTTCATAAGCTTAAAGAAGTCTTTGTCAAATGCAGTGTTGCCGTCTCTGGCACGGAGGGTTGTGTTCTTCATTATGTAATCTTTCATGAAAGCACTCTGATCAAATTGAATTCCTCTGTGAACTTTCTTTAGTACTAACCCGTGTCTGATGTAAAACTGCAACAAGCGGTAGTGACAAACGTAATTGAATTTATCATTCAGATTCGGTACAAGTTTGGTGTCTTCTTTTTTCCCTGTCATACTCATTTTCTCAACAGCTAAGGGATAATCATTATGGTAATCGTGTAGATGGTGTGGGTACTCCAGGTCGACTTCAAAGATCCAACCTTCGCGTCGTTTCGGTCAAGATTCATAATATTGTTTGTTAACCCTGACTCTGTTACATCATACTGTGACAAATCATACAGACAAAAGTTTTTCAAGGGCAATAATTCACACATCGCCCAGCCATACAAATTGTTAGCGTCAAGGTACGTAATGAATGACCTTGACCTCGAGGGGTCAAACCCCCGGCCAAGGTCACCATGGGCGTCCATATATTGTTGGCTCTGGCATAGTTGTTTGAAGCTATACTAATGCCTCCCCTCAATCCACGTTCCACCATTTCACCCATCGTACGATCAGACAACAGGTCTATAGATATCTTACTGGATTTCAAAAATGCATCCCATGTCATGCCAGGACTAGTTATGTAACAAGCAGGGTCAAGCTTGTAGTGTAACAAACCCTTTTCACGGTAACTTTCAAATACGTCTGCTAGCAAACAAACGTCTGCTTTCAAGTACTGGTCGTGATAGTCACCAATTGTCTGACATCCTAACTTCCCCCACGCATCAAGTGCGTGTTGATATTCAGAGTCAGAAATACCTTTTCCAGTTAGTGTGGAATAAAATTTCTCTTTTGGTGGCAGTCTTGTTTCTTCAAACACAACCCAGTGATCAATGTACTCATACGGATACACACTTTTCTTAACCAAGTCTGGCTCAAAATATTTACTCGTTATTGGATACTCAGTCAGTCCTTCTGCCAGACTAGCAAGACCTAAAGATAAATGTTGCATGGAGTCATAAAATGCTAATTTGTCCAATCTAAAAGTCAAGTATTTCTCAGTTGTCTGGGCAATACAACTTATGTTTTTGTACGACTCGTCTACAGCCTGCATGATAATGTGTGAATCATATCCTT
Source organism: Semisulcospira habei (assembly GCA_036245525.1). Taxonomy (NCBI): domain Eukaryota; kingdom Metazoa; phylum Mollusca; class Gastropoda; family Semisulcospiridae; genus Semisulcospira; species Semisulcospira habei. The sequence goes on along the minus strand of BTPG01000004.1, from coordinate 200,109,389 downwards.
TGAGATTGTGGAAAAAGATTGGTAACTTGTATGTCTTAGGATCTGTTTTTAATAATAAGTTACAATTGTTATGTGCAGCACCTCTGTAACGTCCAGTTATGTGATCGTGGTCACGAACTTTATCACCCCCCAGAGGTTGTTCGCAAATCCAACACGTCTCAGCTGTATCAAATTTCAGTTTGTCTTCTTCTGTCATCACCAGAGGCATCTGGCATGTTGTGAGATATTGTACTACCTGACTGTACAGATGTCTCATTTCTGTTAAAAACAGGCATGCTGCATTTTCACCCCTGTAGATAACAGGTTCTGAATGCAGACCGTCTGACCTAACAAGAATGTATCCAAAAGAACACACCACTTGGTCACTCAACTTTATAGTCTTTGGTAATGACTCTGGAACAGGACCTTCATACGGAACAACCAGTGATTCGAAATCAGCGTACACTACAAACGGCAACTTTTGCTGATTCCCATAGTTCTTAAAATACACTTGACTACCAGGATCAGGGTACTTAAGTACAGTTTGTATGTCATCAGGTGACCTACAGTGCAGAACATGTTTATGTGCCACTGCAATAGAGGAAAACCTCTGTAAACATCTATTACAAAATTCCTGTTTGCCCTTGTGTTTTGTTGTATGATTATGAATTAGACGTGACATATTCCTAATAATTGTGTAGTGAAAGTTATTGTCATCGCCGATTAATAACATGTCAACATGTTTATCTTCTGACTGCCCATATGTTGGAGCCAGTGTTGATACTCTAATGGGTTGTAACTTGTCAACAGACACATTATCCCACACAAACACATTTACAGATATGCCAGGATTTAATTTTTCAAACAAGTCTATGTCCTCTATTTTAACAGGGAACTCAATGCCACTGAAGTTGAGTTCGTTTACAAATTTGATGTAGTTAGATACACGTTCAGGTTTTATTTTTACAAAGTGTAGTTTAGCAAGCACACACCACATGAAACAATAGTTGTCATTGTTCTGAATGTTAACAACAGCCTTTTTGTTTACTACTTCTGTTGGCAGTGGTAACCATGCTTTACCTAATATAGGATGATACCTAGACTGCTTTAGTTGTAGTTCATGTACATGTCCTTCGTGCCAACCAGACCCCTTCATTCTTGCACTGTCAATTGCCTGTAGAAAGTCTGGTAATAGTCTGTCTCTAAACACGTTCTCCAATTCTCTTCTTGTGTTAACAGTGTGTTGTCTTGTTGATATGTACGATACAATCACCTCACCGTCCACTCTAGTGAATTCTATTTTTGCAACAATTTGAATCTTAACACTGCCTGTAAGAAGATTTTGCTGTATGACAGAAAAAGAGTTTTCTATTGATTCATAGACGTTATTAGTATTGGATATGGGTAAGTTTGTTGTGTGAAACACGTTTCTTAAACCAGATGAGCTAGGGTTTGATGGGCCAAGGCTTTGTGAATTGTCTGTCATTTTTATTTGACCGACAAAATAATAAAATAAAAAATATTAACGTTAACTCTGCTGGCTCACCTTGTGTAATACCACTTTATTAACCGTAACACTGTCAATATAAACATTTAGTTTGCGTAGTTGCTTAAATATGCTATAACAAATTTCCCCTATCCAACCATAGTTGGTATCATTAACTTTAAAAGTAGGTGTCTTTAAATCAACTGTCATGCACTCCACATCTGGATGCTCATCGACATAATCCAAAGTCACACTATATGTAACATATATTTCTGATGGTGCTGAAAGGCTTATGTAAGTCTGTTTGGGTGATGTTATTAAATCAGTAAAGTGCATAACATCTTTGAAAAGGTGTGTGAGATCAAGCACCTGTATGATTTGTCCGTCTGTCATTTTTATTGGACAAACAAATGTATAAATTAATTTACATCAATTTACTAACCCATACCCTGTGGGCTGATCTGTCTTTAAAATGAGCTTTAGATGCTTAGTTGATTTCAGTTTATTTTTTACATCATCTCGTTCATGCTTATTTGGGATGACATCATTCTCTCTGAGACAGTCTTCAAAGCTGTCACGATCCTTGCAGTAAAACAAACAGATAAACTTTAACTGTTCACGAAAATCTTTCAGTACAGCATTATATTTCTGAGTGAGAATCCATACACTAACATTTGCATGTCTGCCACTGAAGGCAAGTTCTGCTAGAGTGTTTCTCTTCTTGACAATGTCTTTCTCTGCTGAGCAGTCATCAACAATAAACAATGTTGGCTGTCCTTCAAATTGCTTGTAAAAATATTGTAGGTAGTCATTCAGTTTTTTCTCAGGGTCAACTAAGTAAATGTTGCTGTCAGTCCAAATGAATAAACGGTTGTGATAAGCTTTGTTGTGTTTGATTGTAGGACAAAATATGACAATGTTTTCAAAGTGGTGTATGTATCTTGTTTGTAATAGGTTAAGAACAAATTCAGTTTTCCCACACCCTGTGGCACCAACAAATAAGCCACAGTGTGGGTCAAAGGTCATTAAGCTCCGGTTCATTTTAATACACAATATAATTTTAATATATGTGTCCACTCAGTCTACTGTCTTGTATATTGAGTTGTGCGTCATATATCAGGTACAAATATATGTTTATGGCTGCAGCAGTTTCAACCTTCTTTTGTATCTGAATTGTTATTCCATCACTACCGTTCTCGACAGTTCGACCTGACCCATGAAGATAATCATCATCTGTACTACGAAGGTCTAGCCACAGTGCATACTTGTTTGTAAGGTATTGTCCAATCCTAACATCATACAGATGTAGATCTTTGCACGCAATGTTTGCAGGTTTATCTCTAATCCTTCCACCCGCAAAATACTTTGTGGTTTCGTCATAGTGTTGATAAGGTAACATTCCTGAAGCGTACACTTGATTAGGGCGGCCTTCAATTGTACAGGACAAATGTGTAATCTTAGGATTGTAGAATTTTTCTGAATCCCGTTTATATGGATCTGCTGGTTCAACAAACAACATAAGAATACCTTTCAGTGACCTGGCAGGTGTGTTCAAGTTTATGTTCCACATTGGGTCGCTTTTGTCGCTTTTGTCTTTGGGTATTAAACTATGTCTAATCACCCTGTCATAATAAATTGGAAGTCTTGACTGATACTGATTTTGTATGAGTCTGGCTAGTTCAGTATGTGTAACAATTTCATATTCCAAGGAAATGTTAGAGATCTTATATGTTGCATCTGTGGCAGATGATTTAATAACTTTGGAGTAGTCATTGAAGGTTAGTTCAAAACTCAGACGGTCATTCAGTGCCCCTTGATAATAAGGCAGATGAGCTGTGAGGATTTCAAACTCAAGTGGAATGTAAAATCTGGTTCCATATGTTTCTGCTAATATAACGTCCTGGGCTGCTGACGTTGATTTATCTCCAGCATTGATTCGAATTTTACCAACATTATCTGGCTGTATGCCTTGATAAATACGGTCCTCTCGTTCTTCTCTTGTGAGCCAAAGGTCTTTGTAACAGTAAAATACATCTGAGTCGTCAAGACTAAACACTTCCTGTCCTTCAAGTTTTACTTTAATAGTCCTAACAATTGCTCTGCCAAGATTGTCAACCAGTGTTCTGTTTACGTCTGCGTCTGATGATAGTTCAATATTAAATGCTAGGCGTGCAGTGCCAGGAACAATAACGTCACTGGGACCTAGGTTTGGAAACTTGACTGTAAGTGTTTGGTTCTGGTCTATGGTACTTGGATTGTTTGTGATGACGATTGATTGTCTTATGCCCTTAACACCCAGAGGCTCACGTAGTTTTCTGTATGGGTCTAACTTTGATCCGTAAGACTGTGTCATTTTTATTATGCACAATAAAAAATAATAAATTAATAAAACAATGGCTGCGGGAGGATTTAATCATGAAGATTTTGAAATGGATGACACGTATGATTTTGGTAATACAACAGATATGACAGATATGGCAGATATGACTGGTACAAGAAATATTTACAGTTTACGTCACAAACTTTTAGAAACCAAAGTGAACTCGTTTTATGATCATGTTGGTGGCCGCCCAGACAACGTAGACCCTAACCAGTTTGAACTTGATGGCAAGGGTCATTTATATTTAAATACTGTTGACAAAGGAAAAGTACTATTGACAAACAAAAAAGACCCTAGTAGGTTTAGGGCTTTAAGTACAATAAAAAATGAAGGTGGTGTTGGCGCCTTGCGTCAACTTGGAATTGGAGGGTCTCCTGTCACGCCAAGACTGGCTAGTGTTCTTCATGACACGCAAACAAAGTTGCCAACAGGACAACAAATTGAAATGGCACCTGTAACAAGCCTACCAGAAATAGCAAACACAGTGATACAAGAAACCTCATTTACTGAAGGTCAATTAAATGATGCTATGAAAACAATAGATGATCCACCTTTGTCAATGAGGGAGATTATGGGATTGGATAAATCACTGCAGACGATAAGAGGTGAGATGGTAAATAATGTTGCCAAACTGGGAGAGCTTGATAAACACATAGAACGAGAAAAAGAGAAACTGGCTACAGCAGACAATGGGAATCTTGACACAGAAATGAAAGAAAGAATCCAACACAGATTAAATGATTTGCAGATAGAAAGATCAGGACGGTTAGAAACAATTAGTATTGGAAGACAAAAACTGAAATCACAGGTCAACAGAATTAGAGAAACTATTCAGAAAATACTTCATGAAGACACTACTCTGGCTGAGAGACTAAAAACACTTTTCAGAGAACAGGGTATCACAATTGCCAGTTTAATTACAGCTCTTGGGTTTATTATTAGTACTGTAGTGTTAGCTGTCTCCGGTGCTGGTGGACCCGGTGGTTCAACACCGCCAGCCCCGGCACCACCAGCACCGGGCCCCCCGACTCCAACAGACCCAAAAGATTTACAGTCATGGGTAAAGAAACAGTTGTCTCACATATCAGACTTGCTTAAAAAATTGGCTGTGAAAGCAGTGGACGCGTTGCCTGGCATAATTGGCACTGTTGTCAGTTGGCTGATTACTACTACAGCAAAGGCAGTAGGGTTTATGGCAGAGCATGTGTGGGTCTTTTTGGTTACAGTAGGAGGGTTGATGGTGGGTTATTTAATGAAACAGATAAAGAAGTAAAACCCCTAATCCAGTGAGGCCTATTACCAATGCAGTTCTTTCTGACTCATGTGTGTCAGGGGTTGGTGTAGGGGTTACCGCTTGTATGAGTGCCGGTGTTGGGGCCAGGGCCAGGGCCGGGGGTGTTACCGTCTGTAATGATTTTAATGGCTGTACATGTGTGGTTGTGGCCCCCAAGTTTACAGATTGATTGAGACCTAATTTTTGGTCACGACCTGCAACAACTATTTCATTATTATAATTTGTTATTGTACCCATTTGGAGTTGAAGATCAGATGGTAACATGTATAAACCGATACCAACTACAAAGTCAACTTTTGATCTGGCATATCTGAGTACGTCTTGGTAGCGCTGTATGCTTGATGGGAGATCAACTGTTGAATTTACTGAATCTTCTAAGTTTGCGAGAAACTGTTTTTGTGCTTCAAATTTACCACTTCCATTCAAAATGTTTGATTTTGTTAGTGATTGTGCTCCTAGTAAACACCAGACATATGTTCTGATTGACTCATTGACGCGCTCGACTCCTGCTTGAGTAAACCCGTCAGATTTATCTAAAATAAATGTGGTCCATGCGTTAGTCTGTTTCTGCTCTATTGATCCTATCCAGACTTGTGATTTAGATGAGAATGAAGTGTAACCAGGGTAATAATCTTGAGGGTATTGTCTGTGACTCATAGCGTAATACAATGTACCCATACCATTGTGATCATCAAGTTTTTGTGTAAAGTCATACTTAGTGCTTATGTTAAATTCATTACAGATGCGTTCAAATGCTTTCATATCCATGGGGTTGTTATACCTGTTGAAACTGGATTCAGTGGGCAGTGGTGTATGAAGTTCTGAAAGAATACGTCTAAGCTGGTAATAAGTGTGAAAACGATACACAGATCTAATCAGTTTGTTTGAGTGATTCAAATGGTCTGTAAATGAAACACCACAGCCTGTAGTTGAACACAGTATGGCAAAGTTAAGTTGGTTTTGAAACATCTGTAGTGGACTTGAAGACCACTTTCTTGCAGTTGAGTCGTCTGTTATTGGAGGGTTTAGGTAATGGTCAAACGGATTTGGTACTTTGACTTGAAATAGATCTTGTACGCTTGCGTCAGACACAGCTATGTCGAGTTGATTTAGTTGAATTATTTTCTGTTCATAAGTAGGTGCAACATTATATTTGGCATCCACATTAAATTGAAATGCGTTTGTTGTGGTAATGGTTGGTGATTTAAATTCCATCCTTTTTATATGAGATAATAAAAATGTTTATCACTTTAACAAACCTTGACACAAGCAAACCAGTGTGGTTAACTAATGGGATTGATAATCGTGATGGTAGCAAGTCTGTAGCTATCCATGAAATGTTCTACACAGTAAAATGGTTTAATGTAGAAGATGATATATATAATAAAGTAATTTTTGGTGGTAAGACTGAAGCTTTACTGCCTGGTTATTATGACTTTTGTACTATAGCTGAATGGTTTCAAAGTAATTTTAAAATTAAAGCAACTTTAAATCCAGCTAACCTACTTGTTACATTAGAATCTCCGACACAAGATTGGTTAAAGATCTCAGATAGATTTGCATATTTACTTGGATTTTATATTGACGAAGATTGGTATAGATCAGATGATTTAGATGAAGCTATGTTTGGTATTATAACAATGAAGACAAAAAAACTTAAAATAACTGGAAAACGTCCTGTCAATTTGTCAGTACACAGAGTGCTAAATGTTTATTTGAAAGAACTAAACACATCTGAGAATGTTCACAATGGATTGATTGTAATTGATTGTACATTGCTTAACGTCCCGACAGCAACAAGGCTTTCTCAGGACGTGCCTGCACTGCTTGTGAAAAAAAAAACAGAACATTGAATGCATGTCGCCAGCCGGTCAAATACGTTAAATAAACCTAACACATGGGGCCTAAATAAAGCTAAGACCATTTAGCAACACACATCCAATATCAAGAGCTACAGGCAGTGCAGACAGTAGGGAGAGTCTTAAAAAGGCAAATACAGATGAATGGACCTCGGGTAGACAGAAACACATGCCCCAGAATAGAGAGAAAAACTCACCCTGTGGGGCTGACCAGGGTGACCCTGGGAACTAAAAAGTACCTAACCCCACCCAAGTCCCCCAGGGCAGACCCGGGTGGGGTTGTTCACAATGGAAAGCCTTCAACTTTGTTGAGATGCTTACCTACTGGAACTGCTCCGTATTGTGAAAGTGTAGTTGTTAGATTTCCTAATTTGCAGTTTAAGAAATTAGGTTCTAGTTTCTTTGAGTCACTGAGTATATCTGTAACTAATCAGGATGACAAACCAGTTCTTATGCATGATTTTAGTGTTGTGTTGGAAATTAAATAATTTTATTTTTGTTTATAAAAAATGAGTGGTGGTCCAAAGTCGAGAATCATACCAGTTGCATGTCCAGTAACAGAATTGAAAGATTTGGCAGACGTCCAGGATTTTGAGAAGGAAGGGGAAATTGGAGAAATATATGGTTTTGAACTTGATTCAAATGGCATGTGCAAGAGGAAAGTAATTGTTGACATGAAAGACGGTGAAAAACAGATTCCTAAACTTGGTCAGCTGCGTGATGTTACTGTACCTACTCCACCTGTAAATAATTCGCCCTACAACTTAATACATGTGGGTAGTAAGTGGGTGGTTTCACCTGTGCCTGTTCCGCCACCCACAATTGACTGGGACATAAAGATTGAATTTATTAGTCCTTATGTATACACTGATGACGAAGGCGCCTTAGTGTTTAGGAAGGTTGTTAATTCTGGGCCGCTTATTGTAAGTCTTGTTCCAAGCTTTGCCCCAGACAACAATAGCAGAGAAAAACTGAAAGTTGAAAATTATGAGAGACGGAGATATCTTCTTACAACTAGAAAGGGTAGATAAGATACTTCTGTTGTGTTTATGCCAGCAAACTTTACCATCACAAGAGAAGTGACAATAGTATTTGAAATTATCATGAAATCAGTAACTACTGCTAAAGAGGCTCAAATTGCACAGGGAATTAAACTTACATGGGACGAAACAGTAACAGAATCATCAAAGGTCTTTATTGCCATTACAAAAAATAATGATGTTATTAATGTTTCGAGCAGTGTTCCAGCTGTCAAGGTGGTGGTTGACAAAACAACTTTTGTTCGTCTAACTTACATAAACCTTGAACACATTGATCTTGTTGCATTTTATTATGCCAGCAAATTGTATACTTTTGAAGAGTTGCAAAATGTAATTGCTGATTAAATAAAAAAAAAAATATTTGTGAATAAAAAAAATGGTAAACTTCTATCCGCAACTACCGACGCTTGAGCCGACTGAAACAAATGTGATGACTAAAACAACACTTGCGCCTGATCCACAGGTGACAGCTGTGTCAATTGCTTCAGATAAAACATTACAGGCAGACGCATTCAGATTAAATAATATTACAGAAGCTTTGAAATATTTGGAGAGTGAGGAGGCGAAATACTCACGGTGCAAAAGACGGTATAAGTCAGTATTTAATTCTGTTCAAAACACTTCTATGGCTATTGGTGCAGTTTCAGCTTCATGTTCTGTAGGGGGTATTGTTCTGTTCGCCACAGGAATTGGAAGTTTGGCTGGAATAGCAGTTGAGGGTGTTAGCGTTGCTACATGCCTGGCTTGCTTTGGTTTGGAGGCCATAAACAAGAGGTTTCACATGAAATTAGAAAAACATGAAGCATTGAGTACTTTGGCTGGTGCGAAGCTGAGCAGTCTTAAACTTATTATCAGTAAGGCATTGAATGATAATTTTGTTGATGACGAAGAATTTAAGCGCGTCCAAGATGATTTAAATAACTACAAACAAATGAAATCTGAAATACAAAATAAGATGCGTAGTCAATCATCCGTGAATGTTGAAGAACTGAAGGCCAGTTTTTTAGCAGAGGGAAAAAGGATCGGTGTTCAGGAAACCACAGAAAAACTACACAATCTTTTAAACAAATAAAAATCAGATTTGGTAATCGTTTATTAATGTCATACACTTCACAGAAAAATGCCATGCCACTTACACCACTTGTGCCTGATTATTTAGTCCCATCAGCACCACCACCAGAGTATTACTGAGAAAAAAAAGTTTTTTTATTGTCCTTGTATCTTGATAAAACTGTCTCAGTGTCTTGGGACTTGAGTCAAGTTGTTGTAAGAACTTAGGGTAAGTACTTGTAAGAACTTAGGGTAAGTACTTGTAAAAACTTAGGGTAAGTAATTAATAAGTTCTTATGACAACACACTTAAAGGTTACCTCTGCAGGTTCCTAAAAGTTAGTTGCAACTTGTTAATAAGTATTAAGTTTCACTTGGCATCACTTGATCAGGTAAATGATTAGGTATTGGCAGAGACAATAGTTATAGAGAAAGGAAGTATGAGTCCCGATAGATAATCAGATCAATAAGGCCGCATCAGTCATGCTCATCACTTTTTAAAAATCAAAGGGTTGATTCAGAATTAACGGGGGGTAAAATTGGGGTCAAAAATATGATATTAAAAAATGATGTAAATTAATGACTGATGCGGCTCTATTGAATTCATTGTCTTACGGGACTCATACTTCCTTTCTCTCAGGTAAGCTTGGCACCTGAAGGCGCCAAGCTTACCTGGCACTACAGTTAAATTATGATTGATCCATCACTTACAGGTACATAGTTGTTAGATAACAACTGCAAAATTTGGGAAATGCAGCCATGGGGTTATAGGGTTAAATTAAATGTACATCCATTGTCCTAGTCAGGGAAAAATGTACCTCTACTGTCCAATTCAGGTAAAATGGTGTACCTATAACACGTGTTGGAGTCTGTATGGAGGCCAGGTTGTTCTGCAATGCATGTATCAGGTCAGCCGCTGTTCGGATGTTGGCCAAGGGCGTGTCAATGTTGGTTGTGAACTGCAATGTGACCTCGCTCATCACTGTTCTCAGCGCCGTTTGTGCCTGTCATCCAACATAACAAATCAGGACATATTCAGCACTCACAGACTACAAGGCATATGCCAACCATGGCCACAGTAGGCCTGAGGGCTATTGTAAACAGGCCAATGATGGCCAGTTTTGGCCAAAGGACCTTTCGCATACTGTACCCAGGCCAATGATGGCCAACCCTTGCCATAGGACCTTTTGCGTACTGTACACAGGGCAATGATGGCCACAAGAATCTTTGCTTACTAGCATAAACCTAGCTGGAAAACCTCCAATGTACCTGTAGTGAGGACTGAGCCTGTTGAAAAGCCAGGTCTGCCTGACCCCCTACACTGGTTGCCTCCACTCGCCGTGCCTGCAGACACTGGGCCACACGGGTTATCTCCTCCTGCGTGCTGGCTACTGCCGCTGATGTACTGGCTACCAGACTGTTCAGCTGGGATGTTACATTCTTTGCCTGGTGGGTATAAAGACAGTGAGTACAAACACAGAGTGGATACGAAGACAGAATGGATACAAAGGAAGTGTCCACAAAGCCTGAGTGGGCACAAAGCCACAGTGGGCACAAAGATGCAGTGGGTACAAAGCCACAGTGTGCACAAAGCCAGAGTGAGCACTGAGCCATAGTGGGCACAAATATGCAGTACAAAGACAGAGTGGATACACAGAGCCATAGTGGGCACAAATATGCAGTACAAAGACAGAGTGGATACACAGAGCCATAGTGGGCACAAATATGCAGTACAGAGTTGGTACACAGAGCTATAGTGGGCACAAATATGCAGTACAAAGACAGAGTGGGTACAAAGATAGAGTGGGCACAAAGACAGAATGGGTACAAAGAGTGGATGCAAAGAAGTGGGCACAAAGACAAGGGGCACAAATATCCAGAGGGTACAAATACAGAGTGGGTACAATGAGTGGATACATCTATCTTCATACCCAGACAGAGATCAAGAAACATGTACTGATCATGTACAAGTAAGCCAGGATAACATGCTTTTGGTCTGAGTACAGCTAGGGATACAAACATGGCCTGTTTGTGGTCTGGGTAAAGGGACACAAACATACTAATGATGTACGCTGGCTTAGCCCATTTAGCCCCAACGCCCTACAGCAGGAGACGGATTGACCATGATAATTCAAGGGTAGTGCTAGATGAGCTTGGCGCCTGAAGGCGCCAAGCTCATCTAACACTACCCTTGGATTATCATGGTCGATCCATCTCCTTCAACAGGTACATAGTCCTTAAGTAGCACTTCCAAATTTTGGAAATGTGGTCTTGGAGTTAAATGGGTTCAGCAGATTATAAGTACACTGAACACAAAATAATCCATTAAAAAGTGGTTTGTGTACAGACAATGTCTGTAGCAGTGTGGATGGTGGGGTTCGTGTCAGAGTTATCAGTGGCTAATTAAAAAGGTTCCTCACGCTGGGACCATATGGCGTTGAGGCGCGTCCCCTGGGTGGTGGATAGGGGGTCCCTCGTGAGAGGGGTGCACCGAATGAAATAAGGTGCCGTGAACCAACATGGTCTAAGGGAAGGTGACCCCGACAGAAAACCCCTGGTCCTCCTAGTAAGGGGGTTGGGCGTGGGGGTAGCTTCCCCACCCTGCAAAAAGGAAACAGCTACAAAAACGCCGACGAAAAGACTAACAGTAATTCCTTTCCTGGAGGAGGAAGGTTCTTCTACCAGAAGACTTGTGACGTCCTGTGGTGAAAGCCGGAAGTCTTCGGAAGCCACAGGACCGAGCCGCCTCTCTCTATCCAGGGACACAACCATGGGCACATGGAACGTCAAGACCATGTACCAGAGTGGCAAGGCCGCCCAGATAGCAGCGGAAATGCAAAAGTACAACCTTTCCCTGCTAGGTATCAGTGAAGCCAAATGGACGCAGTCTGGCCAGAAAAGGCTGTTAAGTGGGGAGATGAGTCTGTATTCAGGTCATGAAGAGGAGAATGCCCCCCATACAGAAGGAGTAGCATTGATGCTGTCACCAGTGGCACAGAGAGCGCTGATGGGCTGGGAACCTCTTGGGCCAAGAATTATCACAGCAGCCTTTAGAACCAAGAAAAAGCTCAAGCTGAACATCATCCAGTGTTATGCGCCCACTAATGACAGTGACGAGGAAGAGAAACAAGAGTTCTACGACCGACTCCAGAGTGCCGTGGACAAATGTGCGGAGCGAGACATCACCATCGTCATGGGTGATTTTAATGCCAAAATAGGGGAGGACAACACCGGATATGAAGAGGTGATGGGGAGACAGGGACTAGGCTCGGAGATGAGTGAGAACGGGGAGAGGTTTGTAGACTTTTGTGCTCTAAACCGACTTGTCATTGGAGGCAGCATCTTCCCACACAGAAGAATACACAAAACAACTTGGGCCTCACCTGACCATACAACAGAGAACCAAATAGACCATATCTGCATTAGCAAGAAATTCAGAAGATCCCTTCAAGATGTTCGAGTGAGGAGGGGAGCAGATGTCGCCTCAGACCACCAACTGCTTACCTTAAGAATGAAGCTCAAGCTAAAGAAAAGCCGCACAAAAACAACAAGAAGACAGCGCTATAATGTAGGCCTCCTGAGAGAAACTGGAGTTAGAGAAGAGTTCAAACTGGTGCTATCCAACCAGTTTCAAGCGCTACAGGAGCTAGTAAATGAAGAGGAGGTGGTCACCACAGAGCAGCAGTGGAAGGCAGTTAGAGAGGCGCTGAACTCAACCTGCAAAGACACTGTAGGGTTCAGGAAACACCATCACAAGGACTGGCTGTCGGCACAGACCTTGAAGAAGATAGAAGTGAGGAAGCAGAAGAAAGCAGTTGTCAACAACAGTCGCACGAGAGCAGCCAAAGTAAGGGCACAGGAGGAATACTCGGAAGCCAACTGCGAGGTGAAGAGGAGTATCAGGGCAGACAAGAGGGCCTACCCAGACAGCCTGGCAGCAGAGGCAGAAAAGGCAGCAGGCAGCGGCAACATGAAACAGCTCTACGACATTACCAGAAGATTGTCGGGCAAGTATGGCCATACAGAAAGACCAGTAAATGACAAAGAAGGCAAGCCTATTGCAGACAGAGCAGACCAACTCGACAGATGGGCCGAGTATTTTGAAGAGTTACTGAACAGACCTAGCCCACCCGACCCCCCAGACATCCAGCCGGCAGAGACCGACCTACCCATCAGCTGTGACAGACCCAGCCGGGAAGAGATCAGAAGAGCAGTGGCATTTTTGAAGAACGGCAAAGCAGCAGGGCCAGATGGCATCCCAGCGGAGTCTCTGAAAGCAGACCTAGAGACAACAGTAGAGATGCTGTACCCACTGTTTGGAAAGATCTGGGAAGAGGAGGTGATGCCGACTGACTGGAAGGAGGGGTACCTAATCAAGCTTCCCAAGAAAGGCGACCTCAGCAAGTGTTCCAACTACAGAGGAATCACCTTGCTGTCAGTACCAGGAAAGGTCTTCAACAGGATCATCCTGGAGAGAATGAAGAGCTCCGTTGACCCCCAGCTGAGAGACCAGCAAGCAGGATTCAGGAAGAACCGATCATGTACAGACCAGATCGCCACTCTCCGCATCATCGTGGAACAGTCTCTGGAGTGGAGCTCCCCGCTGTACGTCAACTTTGTGGATTATGAGAAAGCATTTGACAGTGTGGACCGAGAGACTCTGTGGAAACTCCTATGACACTACGGTGTACCCACAAAGCTTGTCCACCTGATCAAGAGCAGCTACGATGGCATGACATTTCGCGTGATCCACGAAGGGCAGTTCACCAGGGAGCTCCAGGTCAGAACTGGTGTCAGGCAGGGGTGTCTGCCGTCTCCGTTCCTCTTCCTACTGGCCATAGACTGGGTCATGAAGATGACCACAGAGCACAGACGAAGTGGAATACAGTGGACACTGTGGACACAGCTTGACGACCTCGATTTTGCAGACAACTTGGCATTACTGTCCCACACTCATCAACAAATGCAGGACAAGACCACGAGGCTTGCTGACATCTCGTCCCAAGTGGGCCTCACCATTCACAAACAGAAAACAAAGACAATGAGGCTGAACGCAACCAGGGAAGAACCAGTCTTGCTTGCTGGCACCCCGTTGGAGGAGGTGGAGTCCTTCACCTATCTCGGGAGCATCATAGACAAAAAAGGCGGCACTGATGCAGATGTCAGAGCACGAATTGGTAAAGCCAGAGCAGCCTTTCTCCAGTTGAAAAAAGTGTGGAGTTCCAGAGAGCTGTCACAACACACCAAAGTCCGGATTTTCAACTCCAATGTAAAAGCAGTTCTCCTATATGGAGCAGAGACTTGGAGATTGACAAAAACCACAGTCAACAGAGTACAGACCTTCATGAACAGTTGCCTTAAAAGAATTTTGAAAATCCACTGGCCAGAGAAGATCAGCAACATCAGACTCTGGGAGAGAACAGAGCAGATAACAGCAGAGAATGAAATTGGGCGAAGAAGATGGGGATGGATCGGTCACAGTCTGAGAAAGCCAGCTTCCAGTATCACTAGGCAGGCATTGTCATGGAACCCCCAGGGAAAGAGGAAAAGAGGTAGGCCGAGAAACTCCTGGCGTCGAGACCTCCAAGCAGACATCAAGAGACTGGGAACCACCTGGAGTAGAATCGAAGGAGAAGTACAGGACAGGAGTCGCTGGAGGTCTCTCGTCGACGGCCTATACCCGGGTAGGGGTGACAGGCGTAAGTAAGTAAGTAAGTAATTAAAAAGGTTATACGTATGCTGTACACAAAATCATCCATTTACAAAGCGGTGTGTGTACGGACCATGTCTGTGGCGGTGTGGATGGTGGTATTGAGGCCGGTGTTGGTGGCGTGTGTGTTGCGCGTGTCTGTCAGAATGGTGGTGGCATCGCGGATGTTAGACTGGATGGTGGTGACCTTCTCCAGCACTTGCTGCGACTGTGACCTGGCACACACAACACAGGCACACAGATTATGCACACATCCCAATGCGCAAAAGGCCGCCGTTGGCCTGTGCACAGCCCTGCATGGGCCAACAGTGGCCGACGTCGGCCCAATGGCCTTTTTTGCATTGGGATACTGGCTGGGACACACAGTTCATACACACTTACTGGCTGGGACAAACAGATCATAAGTACATACTGTCTGGGACACACTGTATGGGACAGATGGTACTGACAGTTCCAATGGCAAACTTAACTCTGCTAAGTACAAAAACTGCACTCTAATAGGCAAATTTAATTCTTCGCCTACCAAGTACAACAACTGCACTCTAACCTTTGTCATCCTGATATACTACTGTTTGAAATTAACTTGACTATGATAGTTCAAGGGTGGTGCCAGAATAGCTTGGCGCCTCAGGCGCCAAGCTTTTCTGGCACCACCCTTAAACTAAAATGGTGGTTCTATCTCCTAATCTGTAATGTAGCCTTTCGTAGAACAATAAGCAAATTTCAAAAACGCCAGCCTGAGCATGTAATGGGCTAATATGCAAACTTAACTCTTTGTCTACCAAGTGCATTGAATAACAAGTGAACTGTAACATGTAGAACTCCACCCAGGTGACTCCCTCTGTGTAGATCTGTCAGCAAGAGGGTGGACACAAGGGCTCATACGCCTCTTGCATTTAGGTGTTTTGAAAAGACTGACAGACTGCTATTACTACTACTACTACTATCTTGCGAACTGCTATTATTACCCAATGCACAAAAGAGCATTGTCAGCCGCAGTTGGCCCGCACACGGCTGTGTGCCGGCCAACGGTGGCTGACGTCAGCTCAATGGCCTTTTGTGCATTGGGTACTGACTACTATTACTACTACTACTACTACTGTCCAGCGAATGCAGCACTACGGTAATTCTTGTGCAATCCGCCTGATGAATGATAAACACAGGCGGACTGCAAGTGAATCTGACAGCCACAGCCATAATAATATAATGTTGTTTTTTTTTGCAATCTGTCATCCTATATGTGATGAGTTTATATTATGTACGGTTTGTATTGTATCAGAGCAGACCTGAAGTTTATCCTCAATAAAGTATTCTTATCTTATCTTAATACTATTGATAATGATAATAATAATAACAGCAATAACAACAACAATCATATAATGAAACAAGGCTAAAGATATAACCAAAATGTCAGTTAAAAAAAACCAAAATCCAGACCAAAAAGGTGACTGCCAAGTGTGTAAAATGCATAAAAAACCCAATGAGGAAAGAAACATGCTTAGAAAAGACAGTTACAACACAATTTATTAATAAATTGTGTTGTAACTGTTGTTTCTAAGCGTGTTTCTTTCTCCATTGGGTTCTTCTCTGCAGTTTTTAAAAGACTGACCGAAGGGTAATGATAATCATCATCATCATCATGACAGCAATAATAACAACAACATAGTTAAATGAGATTGAAGATGTAAAAAAATCTCACAGCGTTTGATCCATCTCAGCACGGATATTCTGAGCAGTGACCAGCGCTGTCTGAGCCTTGGCATTAGTCTGTGCCACCTGTTCCGTCGACACCACGGTGTTGCTAATAGAGGTCACCAATTGCTGCATGTCCGCCAGTGGTCGTAGGGTGATGGTGCTGATGGTAGTAGTGGTAGTGACGGCTGCAGCAATGTTCACCTGTAACTGCCGCACGACGATAAGCCCCTCAACCACGTCCTGAAAAGCTCCCTTCAGTTTCGCCACTGCCACAGACACGCGCGCCTGAAACCAGATCAAGTACAGGCAATGTGTTACACAAAGATGTCATTAGGGTAGTATGTATCTACTACTCAGTGCACAAAGGCCATCAGGCCGACATCAGCCGCCATTGGCCCGTGCACGTCTGTGAGTGGGCCAATGGCGGCTGATATCGGCCCGATGGCCTTTTGCAAACTGGGTATCTCTCTGCGCTGTGTAATAAAGGTCCTAGCTGACAAGACAACATGCAAAATGATGTAATTAACCCATATCATACTGAGGCTAAAAGATTCAAATCTGTACACTGCCATATACAAGCTACATTATAGTACTTACATGTAAGGATATAGACCAACGGCTTTAGTTCAAGGGTAGTGCCAGAATAGCTTGGCGCCTAGAGGCGCCAAGCTATTCTGGCACTACCCTTGAACTATTTTAATCAAACTTATTTTACACACTGGTGTACTCCGAATGATAAGGGTTAAGGCACTGTGTGCTAATGAGTGTGGGCGGATAGTGTCCACTGTCACTCTGCCACTGTGTAACAAAGGCCCAGACAAGATAGTGTGCAAAATGATGGAATAACGGCAGATTGTGTTACCGGTAGTGTTTGTGAAAATGAGCCTTCACTGTTACTCTGCCACTGATTAATGATGGACGAGACAAGACAGTGTGCACAATATAATGTAGAGTGATATGAGAGTGTGTGTGTGTGTGTGTGTGTGTGTGTGTGTGTGTGTGTGTGTGTGTGTGTGTGTGTGTGTGTGTGTGTGTGTATGCGTGCGTGCGTGTGTGTGTGACAGTTTAGTGTTCACTATTCCGTGACATGCTACAACATAATATTGATCGACCATGACAGTTCAAGGGTGGTGTCGGAAAAGCTTGGCGCCTGTAGGCGCCAAGCTATTCCAATACCACCCTTGAACTATCATGGTCAGTCTGTCTTCAGAACTGATATAGATCTCAAAGGATATTTTTTTTTTTGTACAATTTCATCCCCAGGAGAGTCAATGTATCACTCTGCCACTGTATAATAAAAGCCCATAAAAAAAGACAATGTCCACTGAGTGAGCAGAAAGTGTCAGGGTTGATGTCAGTCGCAGTTGGCCAACTGCAGCTGAAATCCAGACCAAAAAGGTGACTGCCATGCATGTAAAATGCAGGAACACCCCATCAAAAAAAGAAACATGCATGGAAAAGACAGTTTCAACCCAAAAATTATAACACTTTTGGTTTTGAAAAGAAATATTAATAAACTGTGCTGTAACTGTCTGTTGTAACTAACTGTTTGAACTGTCTGTTCTAAGCGTGTTGTCTTCTTCAATGGCATGTCAATGGCAGCCCACATCAGCTAAAAGGACCTTGTGCTGGCTGGACCAACACATAAACAATCTCCTTTAACCATTTTTATACCATCAGATGGCCAGCACACAACAATGACAAGGCAACAAATGCACTGGCAATCTATATCTCACACAAGGCAACAATTTTACTGGTGATCTATACCTCACATGAGGCTGTAAAGTATTCATATGGCGATCAGTTCTTCACACAATTATGTGAAGTATTCACATGGTAATCTCTTTCTTACACCAGGTCGTAAAGTATTTACATGGCAATCCATATTTCTCACATGTGGTGGCCAAGGACGCAACCAGAAAACACAACTACTGCGCTGTCTATTGTTGCTGTGTGCATGACTAAAATCCCCAGCAAATGTGTCCAACTCGCCTCAAACTGTTTAACAGTGGTGTATGCCAGGCTGACTTTGTCGCTCGTCACGGTGAGGTTCCCAGCTATGTCCTCCAACTGTAGAGCGACGTCATTCCACTGGCGTAGTAGTGCGGCCGACACAGCAAGGACAGAGTTCAAGGTCATGTTGGCTGTCGTGAATTCACTCTGGACAGTGCTCACGATCTGCTGGAGCTCCGTCAGCTGCGTGCTGAGTCCTGGTGTGTAACAGCCAAAGAGAAATGTCAAAAGTACTGATGTGTAACAGACAGAGAGAAATGTCTACAGAGTCCGGGTGAGTAACAGATAGAAATGTCTACAGAGTCTGGGTGAGTAACAGATAGAAATGTTTACAGAGTCCAGGTGAGTAACAGATAGAAATGTCTACAGAGTCCTGATGTGTAACAGACAGAGAGAAATGTCTACAGAGTCCTGATGTGTAACAGACAGAGATAAATGTCTACGGTGAGTAACAGATAGAAATGTCTAAAGAGTCCTGGTGAGTAACACTGGCAAAATGTCTAAAGAGTCCTTGAATGTAACAGACAAGGGAGAAATGTCTACAGAGTCCTGGTGTGTAATAGACAGGCAGTAATGTCTCTGGAGTCCTAGTGTGTAACAGACAGGGAGAAATGTTTACAGAGTTCTGGCGTGCACTGGTAATAGACAGGGCAAAATGTCTGCAGAATCCCAGTGTGTAACAGGGGGAAATGTATCCAGAGTCCTGACAATTATCCACAAATACAAGGACATCTAGGTTTGTGCAAGACCACATACAGCTAACATTAAACATAAAACGTCTAGGGCTTAACATCGTTTGTGCACCATGAGGTGATTTCAGAGATGCGGCACTGACAAGAGGTCTGTACAAATTTTGATCCCAGCTGGGTTTGAACCCAAGGCCTTTTGGACATGAGTCGAATGGGCTACTACCTGAGCTATCCAGCTTCCCCTCATACCACTAACAGTTCTACAGGCTACATGCACATATATATCTAGGACACAGTGTGTGGGTGATCATGCAAGACTACATACTGCTGACACTGACAATACTAGAGGTTGTATGCACATGGTGGTCAAAAATACCTTATCCAGGCCAAAAGGGTGGACTGCCAAGCCAGTCCAGTGCAGAGAACATTCCAACAAAGAAAGAAATGCACTTAGAAAAGACAATTACAATTAACACAGTCTATTCTAATGTTTCAGGTTAAATCCCCTTCTTCAAAATAGACATATGCACAAGTAAACAATTCGCAACATACTATATTTTCCTGATGGGAAGATGCATCTTCCCTTCAGGAAAATACAAGTTGCAAATTGTTTACTCGTTTGTATGTCTATTTTGAAGAAGGGGTTTTAACCTGAAATATTAATACATTTTGTGATTGTCTTTTCAGTTTCATTTTTCACTGGGATGTTCTGAACAATACCTTGTAACAGTGTCTGTGTGTTGTTCAGTTGTTGTTGGTTGTTGGTGTAGGAGGTCATGAAGGTGCTGTTGTAGATGCTGTCTGCCACACCAAATGTGCGCACTGCCACCTGCAGTAACTGCATGGCTGATTGCCCACGGAGACTGAACTGTGTGGATAAATCTGCCAGTGACTCCAGTAGCTCAGAATACTCCTGGATCTGGAGACAGAGAGAGAACATAACATAATAGTCTTCAGAACACTTTTCTAACCCATATCATACTGAGGCTGAAAGCTTCAACTTTGTACACTGCCATATGCAAGCTACTATAGTACTTACATATAAGGACATAGACCAATGGCTTTAGTTTAAGGGTGCTGCCAGAATAGCTTGGCGCCTACAGGCGCCAAGCTATTCTGGCACTACCCTTGAACTATTTTAGTCAAACTTATTTCACACACTGGTGTATTCCGAATGATAAAGGATAACACACATTATAGTGTGTAATTGTATTGTATTGTTTACAGCAGTGTGTGACTGTAAAGTGCTAGGAAATATGACATACTTCAGATATGGTGTTGGATGTTTTCTTTATCATACAGACTATACTGTTTACAGCAGCATGTGATTGTACTGTTTACAGCATCGTATGATTGTACTGTTTATAGCAGTGTGTGCTTGTACTTGTTTAATTCACCATGGTGTGTGTACTGTAGTGTAACTGGCCTGTGACTGTTACTGACCTTGAGCCAAGAGCTATTACTGTCTTGTGCTGCAGCATCTGCAGCTGTTATTATCTCTGTGATGCTGACCCTCAGCCGTGCAGCTGTGGTGACAGTGTCATTGTCAATGGTAACCAGCCCCGTGAAGGTGGCCAAAGAAAAGATGTTTTGTTGGACAATGCTGAACTCCTGTTGCAACCCACCTAAGTCCACACCCACCAGCAACACCTCATTCTGTATCTGTCACAGGAAACACACACACTCACTCTAAGTCCACATTCACTAGTGACACCTTGTTCTGTACCTGTCACATGAAATACATATACTTATCCCATATCATACTGAGGCTAAAAGCTTCAAATTTGTACACTGCCATATGCAAGCTACATTATAGTACTTACAAATAAGGATATAGACCAATGGCTTTAGTTTAAGGGTGGTGCCAGAATAGCTTGGCGGCTAGAGGCACCAAGCTATTCTGGCACTAATCTTGAACTATTTTAGTCAAACTTATTTCACACACTGTTGTATTCCGGATGATAAGGGTTAATGTAAACCAAGCCTATTCTGTACCCATCCTGTTTCATGTCACTGTGCTTCAAGTACAAATTTATCCAACGAGTCTGCGATTTAACCCTCACTAGATGTAGTCACTTAGTGCCTGCCAAATCGACCACCGCCAGTGGTCTTCGCTTGCTGCGGACCGTGACACCTGGTGCTCCACCATTCACAAGGCAGCCGTCTCCTTTGAGGACTCTCGCAGAGCTAACCTTAAGGACAAGCGGCTCAGAAGAAAAAACAGAGTTGTCGTAACTCAGAACCCTGACCAGACCTTCCCCTGCAGCCACTGCGGTCGAACCTGCCTGTCCCGGATTGGCCTCCGCAGCCATGAAAATGCCTGCAGACGACGTGGGCAAGCCCTATAGAATCTTCGTTCGCGAAGTCAAGCCAGAGAGAGAGAGAGATGTTGTGGGTACAAATATACCATTACTCAGTCTGTTCTATTTTCACCTGAGAATTCATTATTTCACACTTCATTCAGACTAGAAAAGCTGACGTATGGTGTTGGATTATTTTTCATCACAGTGGTAACTTCATTATTTGTATGATTTTTTTCTCCCCAACCTTACATGAATGACTTCAGCATTTTATCAGGTACATACCTGTGTAATCTACAATGTAGTTCTGTTAATTTTTAAGAAAATAACAAAAATGTAGAGTAACATCCCTTGTCCACATGCTGTGGGTGGAAACTGCACCACACAGTCTACATAAACTGCGCCACATTGATTATATGGCATGATTTCTACCCATGATGTACAAAACTTTTTTTAGTGCCAAGAAAATATCAACACCACTCAAGTGCAAGAGGTATAGATCCTCATGAGCCCCCGCATTTGCGGGGGCTCATGAGGGTCTATGCCTCTTGCTGACATCACTTTGAATCCATGTTGCAGGGAAGACTAGGACATATTGGTGTTGAATTAACAAAGAATGCAGAAACACAATCCGCATTATGGGTTAAGGGTTAACGGGTTAAGATAGTAAACAGAAATTCCCCTTACCCCTTCCCCTTTACTATGGTTACACAGATACACTTACCACCTGTAGTACAGTCAGACATATACACCTACCCCTTGTAGTACAGTCAGACATGTACACCTACCCCCTGTGGTACAGTCAGACATGTACACCTACCCCCTGTGGTACAGTCAGACATGTACACCTACCCCCTGTGGTACAGTCAGACATGTACACCTACATCCTGTGGTACAGTCAGACATGTACACCTACCCCCTGTAGTACAGTCAGACATGTACACCTACCCCCTGTAGTACAGTCAGACATGTACACCTACCCTCTGTGGTACAGTCAGACATGTACACCTACATCCTGTGGTACAGTCAGACATGTACACTGCCCCCTGTAGTACAGTCAGACATGTACACTGCCCCCTGTAGTACAGTCAGACATGTACACCTACCGTCTGTAGTACAGTCAGACATGTACACCTACCCTCTGTGGTACAGTCAGACATGTACACCTACCCTCTGTGGTACAGTCAGACATGTACACCTACCCCCTGTAGTACAGTCAGACATGTACACCTACCGCCTGTAGTACAGTCAGACATGTACAGGGTTGGAAGATTTAACAATATAACGATTTAACAAATTAAATTTTTGGTTAAAACTTAACGCATTAATGGTTTTAAAAAGTTAAAGAAAATTCAACGAATTAAAAAATAAAAGTAACGATTATCGATTTTTTTCGTAAAAAATTTTGTTACTTCAGTTCGTTTTTTCGCCACGAACAAACAGGTGCCTATGCGCAAAGCCGGTTTTTGACCCAGTTGCAGCCGGTTTGAAGGATCTATGCCTCTGGGTGAAAAACTTAATGGATCCCCTTTGCTTGAGAAAATCATGAGCGTAGATTATCCCAGGAAGAGCAAAGATCCTCACGAGCCCCCTGCAGTTGCGGGGGCTCATGAGGATCTATGCCTCTTTCAGTTGGGTGGTTTTCGTTTCAGGAGTGAGAAGGCAGATGGCACTCGTACAGCAAAGATTGGACAGGTCAAAAACTTAACGGAGCCCCTTTGCTTGAGAAAATCACGAGCATAGATTATCCCAGCAAGAGGTATAGATCCTCACAATGGTACAGCAACGATTGGACAGGTGAAAAACTTAAGAGATCCACTTTGCTTGAGAGAAACATGAGCGCAGATTATCCCAGCAAGAGGTATAGATCCTCATGAGCCCCCGCAGTTGCGGGGGCTCATGAGGATCTATGCCTCTTGCAGTTGGGTGGTTTTTGTTTCAGGAGTGAGAAGGCAGATGGTACAGCAACGATTGGACAGCACAGGTGAAAACCTGAACGGGTGCATGCATACATTTTTAATTGTAGTAGGCATAGATCGTCATTAACCCACCAACCCCCCCCCCCCGCCCCCCCCCCCCCCACCCAAGACTGCTGGGGTTCTTGAGGATCTATGGCTCTTGCAGATGAGTGGCAGGTGAAAGATGTCACTGGAAGCCGCAGTCTCAAACCTGCATGCAGGCGGTTCAGGATATTGGTCGCCTGATGTTGACCTGGGGATGACAACGTCACTCGGCACACCCTGAACGACCAAGCAGCCTTCTCTAGGGACAGCACTGCTTGCTCCACATGGAGAGGGGCCTAGAAAAGGTGGCCTAACCAAAGCTCATCCCCTCGTAACCCCAGTTGGCTAGCCGCGGTCAACGGGCATCTTCTCATGCGGTCAGAAAACAAGAAAAAACAATGGATCCACTCTCATGACGACCACGACCGGACTCAACGTAGCATGCTGGAACATCCGAACCATGCTCGACACAGCAGACAGCGGACGCCCTGAACGTCGCTCCGCCCTCATTGCCCATGAATTGCGGAGGTTAAACATCGACATCGCCGCGCTCAGCGAAGTACGCCTCCCGGAGGAAGGCAGCCTCCAAGAACTTGGCGCTGGCTACACCCTCTACTGGTCAGGCAGGCCTGCATCAGAAAGACGGCTCTCAGGCGTGGGCTTCATGGTGAAGACCCCCATTGCGACTAAGTTGGAAAACCTACCAACGGGTCACTCCGACCGCATCATGTCCATGCGCCTCCCACTGAGACACCAGCAATACGTCACCCTTCTCAGTGTGTACTCCCCAACCCTCCTGGCAGAGCCTGCAGAAAAAGACAAGTTCTACTCTGACCTGCGCAGCCTCCTGCAGAGCACCCCTGCAGACGACAAAGTCATCATCCTTGGCGACTTCAACGCCAGAGTGGGCCAAGACTCTGAAGCCTGGAAAGGAGTCCTCGGCAAGCATGGCGTTGGGAACTGCAATGACAATGGTCGCCTACTGTAGGAGCTCTGTGCAGAGCAGCAACTTGTCATCACCAACACTACTTTCCAGCAAAAGGACAGTCGAAAGACCACCTGGATGCATCCTCGCTCCAAGCACTGGCACCTTATCGACTATGTCCTAGTGCGTCAGAGGGACCGCAGTGACGTCCTCCTCACCAGAGTGATGCCCAGCGCAGAGTGCCACACTGACCACCGCCTTGTTCGCTGCAAACTCAGGCTCCGCCTCAAGCTGAAACCCAAGAAAGGGGGCCCTCCCAAGAAAAAGCTTGATGTTGCCAGCCTTCAGCGTGACGACAAGAAAGCTGCCCTTCAGGCCGATTTACAGCGCATGCTCAAAGACACAGTTGATCCAGCAGACTCCTCTCCTGAAACACTCTGGGAACAACTGAAAACTGCTATTGTAAAATCCTCTGTGGAAGTCTTGGGCTTTGCTAGAAAGAGGAACAAAGACTGGTTTGACGAAAACGACGTAGAGATCCAGGAACTTCTAGCAAAAAAAAGAGCCGCCCACCAGGCCCACCTAGCCCAGCCTTCCTGCCCTGTGAAGAAGTCTGCTCTGCAGCAGTCTCCAGCTCAAGCTTAGAGAGCTCCAGAACGAGTGGTGGTCCAGACTCGCACAGAGGACCCAGCTCTTCACTGACAACGGTGACTACAGGGGCTTCTACGAAGCACTGAAAGCAGTGTATGGCCCTAGGCACCTGGTACAAAGTCCCCTGCGAAGCGCTGATGGACAGGCACTCCTCACAGATAATACCTCCATCTTGAACCGCTGGTCGGAATACTTTCAGGACCTCTTCGGCGCTGAACGCACTGTTCAAGAAACAGTCATCCTCCAAATCCCACACCTTCCACTAAAGGTTGAATTGGACGAACCGCCCACCGCCGAAGAGACCCTCACAGCCATCCACCAGCTCAAGAGTGGCAAAGCAGCAGGCATTGACGGAATCCCGCCAGAGATCTGGAAACATGGAGGCCCAGCACTGCACAACAAGCTCCACGACCTCTTTCTCTGCTGCTGGGAAAAAGGAACACTACCAAAGGATCTCCGTGATGCAGTCATCATCACCCTGTACAAGAACAAAGGAGAGAAGTCTGCCTGCTCTAATTATCGTGGAATTACCCTGCTGTCCATTGCCGGGAAAATTCTCGCAAGGTTGCTCCTGAATCGGCTGGTACCTGCCATCGCTGAAGACCACCTCCCAGAGGGCCAGTGTGGCTTCAGAGCCAACAGGAGTACCACCGACATGGTCTTTGTGCTGAGACAGCTTCAGGAGAAGTGCCGCGAGCAGAACAAAGGGCTGTACGTAACATTTGTCGACCTAACAAAAGCGTTTGACACTGTGAGCAGGCAAGGTATGTGGCAGATCTTGGAGCGACTAGGTTGTCCCCCAAAGTTCCTCAACATGATCGTCCAGCTCCACGAGGACCAGCAAGGCCAGGTCAGACTAAACAGTGACCTCTCAGAACCATTCCCCATTCGCAACGGCGTGAAGCAAGGCTGCGTGCTGGCACCGACCCTCTTCACCATCTTCTTCAGCATGATGTTGAAGCAGGCCACAGTGGACCTCGACGATGACGACGCAGTGTACATCAGGTATCGTTTCGATGGCAGCCTGTTCAACCTCAGACGACTGCAGGCCCACACGAAAACCCTAGACCAACTGATTCGTGAGCTGCTCTTCGCTGATGACGCTGCCCTCGTTGCACACACAGAGAGAGCCTTGCAGCGCATTACGTCCTGCTTCGCAGATGCTGCCCAGCTCTTTGGACTTGAGGTCAGTCTGAAAAAGACAGAGGTCCTTCATCAGCCGGCACCCAAGGAAGAGCATCGCCCTCCCCACATCACCATCGGCGAGTCCGAACTGAAGTCTGTACACCAGTTTACCTACCTTGGCTGCATCATCACGTCAGACGCCAAGCTGGACAAGGAGCTGGACAACAGGCTGGCAAAAGCGAACAGTGCTTTCGGGCGACTATTCAAGCGGGTGTGGCACAATCAACAGCTGAAAAACGGCACCAAGATCAGCGTGTACAGAGCTGTCGTCCTCACCACCCTGCTGTACGGTTCCGAGTCCTGGGCCCTCTACCGCAGCCAACTACGACTCCTCGAACGCTTTCACCAGCGCTGCCTGCGTACCATCCTCAGCATTCACTGGAGTGACTATGTATCCAACGTCGAGGTCCTTGAACAGGCGGAAACTGTGAGCATCGAGGCTTTGCTGCTGCGGACACAGCTTCGCTGGGCGGGGCACGTCTCCAGGATGGAGGATCATCGCCTACCCAAGATCACTCTGTTCGGCGAGCTCGCCACTGGACACCGAGACAGAGGGGCACCAAAGAAGAGATACAAAGACGGTCTCAAGAAGTCGCTTAGTGCCTGCCAAATCGACCACCGCCAGTGGTCTTCGCTTGCTGTGGACCGTGACACCTGGCGCTCCACCATTCACAAGGCAGCTGTCTCCTTTGAGGACTCTCGCAGAGCTAACCTTAAGGACAAGCGGCTTAGAAGAAAAAACAGAGTTGTCGTAACTCAGAACCCTGACCAGACCTTCCCCTGCAGCCACTGCGGTCGAACCTGCCTATCCCGGATTGGCCTCCGCAGCCACGAAAATGCCTGCAGACGACGTGGGCAAGCCCTATAGAATCTTCGTTCGCGAAGTCAAGCCAAGAGGGGATTTGTCAGCAGCGTGAAATAAGATCAAACAAGCCTGAATTGTTCCATTTTTAGCCGCATGACTTTTTCTTGCGCTGTGCAATTTTCCGAGTTTTTTTTTTTTGTCTTCCCCCTTCTCATTACTACTGCATGTATCTGGCCAGATAGTGTTTTAGATAGTGGGTAGAGGAGGAAATCTGGTGGCGTGTCACTTTTCAATTGTATGCCACTTTTTTTGTCTGAGCTGAGCAATAAATGATCATTCATGTATTTAACTCAAATTTATTTCATTAAAAAGAAAAATTAAAGAAATTTTATTTTTTTAATTTTCAAAAAAAGTAAAGAAAATTTATTTCTTTAACCTTTTACCAGAATTAAAGAAAAGTTATTTCATTAAAGAAAAAAAGTAATGACTATCAACCCTGGAGATGTACACCTACCCTCTGTGGTACAGTCAGACATGTACACCTACCCCCTGTAGTACAGTCAGACATGTACACCTACATCCTGTGGTACAGTCAGACATGTACACCTACCCCCTGTAGTACAGTCAGACATGTACACCTACCGCCTGTAGTACAGTCAGTCATGTACACCTACCGCCTGTAGTACAGTCAGACATGTACACCTACCCTCTGTGGTACAGTCAGACATGTACACCTAACCCCTGTAGTACAGTCAGACATGTACACCTACATCCTGTGGTACAGTCAGACATGTACACCTACCCTCTGTGGTACAGTCAGACATGTACACCTACCCCCTGTAGTACAGTCAGACATATACACCTACCGCCTGTAGTACAGTCAGACATGTACACCTACCTCCTGTGGTACAGTCAGACATGTACCCTGTGGTACAATCAGACATGTACACCTACCACCAGGGTTGGAAGATTTAACGATATAACGATTTAACGATTTAACAAATTAAATTTTTGGTTAAAGAAAATTTAACGCGTTAATGTTTTTAAAAAGTTAAAGAAAATTAAACGAATTAAAAAATAAAAGTAACGATTATAGATTTCTTTCGTTAAAAATTTTGTTACTTCAGTACGTTTTTCCGCGACGAACAACAGGTGTCTATGCGCCACAAAGCCGCACCGGTTTGACCCAGTTGCCGCCGGTTTGAGGCGGTTTGGAGGATCTATGCCTCTGGGTGAAAAACTGAACGGATCCCCTTTACTTGAGAAAATCATGAACGTCGATTATCCCAGGAAGAGGCATAGATCCTCACGAGCCCCCTGAGGTTGCGGGGGCTCATGAGGATCTATCCTTGATACAGTCCACAAAGATCAAGTCTTCCAAAGACCACCCTATGAACGCTAGGATGAAACAACCAACCTCAGGGAGACTGAAAAGATCAAGCTTTGTGAAGGAGACGAGAGCACTGCAGAGAAAACACCAGGCAAAGCTGCCTGCGCAGGTAGAGGCTCTGAATCCTGCTAGCGACCTTCCACCTTGGGAAAGTAAGCCAGAAAACATCACCATCTCTTCCACGGTACCCTACATCACCACCAGAGATGAGCACAGCACTGTGAGCAAGAAAGCCCTGACACTGGCCATGCTCGAAGAAAAGTATCCCCAGGAAGCATCATCATCATCATCATCATCATCAGTCCCTTGCCCGAACTGGGCGTTGGGGGGACTGAAAGGCAGCAGCAACAGACAGTGCTCTCCACTGAGTTCTATTTTGGGCGGTGGCAAGCAAGTCTGGCATCTCGAGTTCGGTCCATTCTTTTATGTTTGCGACCCAACTCTTTCTCTGACGACCTCGCCGACGACTTCCTTCGAGAGTGCCTTGGAGGATAGTCTTGGACAAGGTGTTGTGTCGGGTCACGTGGCCAAACCAAGCAAGCTTGCGCCGTTTCACGGTTGCCAGAAGGGGTTCATGTGGGCCCACCAGGGAAGTGACGATGCTCCGTACATATTCGTTGGTCTTGTGCTCGCGGTACGAGATGCGGAGCAACTTCCTCAGGCACTTGTTCTCAAAGGCCTGGATTTTCTTTTCTGAGTCTGCAAGCAGTGTCCAAGTCTCACAGCCGTAGAGCAGAATAGACACTACGAGGGACTTGTAAAGCCTGTACTTGATGGTGAAGCTGATGGAGTTACTTCGCCATATCCTGTCCAGCCTGGCCATTGCGGATGTTGCTGTACCTATCCTGATACGGATCTCTGCTATGCAACTACCGTCTTTGGACAGGGTGGCTCCCAAGTACTTGAAGCTATTGACCTCTTCTAGCTTCTGGCTGTTCATGTAAATGTTGCTGCTGCTGTCGCTTGTGGTGTTGATCATCACTTTGCTTTTATCCGTACTGATCTCCATGCCATAAGACCCTGCGCTACTTGAAAGTTTGTCTGTCAGGTTTTGGAGCTCACTATTGCTGCCTGCCATGAGGTCAATGTCGTCTGCGAATCGAAGATTGCACAGGGATCTGCCACCAATAGAGATTGAAGTATGGTGGTCGTGGAGGGTTTCCTGCATGATCTTCTCCAGGAATATGTTGAAAAGGACAGGAGAGAGCAGGCATCCTTGACGGACACCGATCGTCGTCCTGAAGAACTCGCCTGACTGATTGTTAAGTAGAACCGCGCTGCAGGCGTTCTTGTAAAGCGCTTCTATCATTTGGATCAGTCCCTCCTCTATGTTGAACGATCTCATGACTTGCCAGAGTCCGTCGTGCCAGACGCGATCAAATGCTTTCCTGAAATCAATGAAGTTGTGGTAGAGTTCGCGCTGATGCTGCAGATGTTTCTCGATCAGGACGCGGCAGTTGAAAATCTGCTCTACAGTGCTTCTTCCAACTCTGAAGCCAGCCTGTTCTTCTGCCAGCAGTTCCTCGGCGAAAGTTTTGAGGCGGTTGAGAATGATTCTAAGCATTACTTTGCTAGGGTGACTTATCAGACTGATAGTTCTGTAGTTCTGGCACTGTTTCAGGTTTCCTTTCTTGGGGAGCGGGATCACTAGAGACTGTGTCCATTCTACTGGCCATTTCTTTTGCTCCCAGATCTTTTGACAGAGTGTAGTGAGGACCTTCGTTGTTACTTCTCCTCCATGTTTCAACAGTTCAGCAGGTACGTTGTCTACACCTGGAGACTTTCCTTCCTTCAGGCCGCGTACGGCTGCTTCCACCTCTTCAGCTAACACTGGCAGGTCTTCAGCCTTCCTGGCCCCAGCCTGGTTGTTTTGGAGGATGCTGGTGTCTGGCTCAGCCTTGTAGTTATACAAGTCTCGGCAGTACTCAGTCCATCTGTTTAGTACAGCAGTGTTTTCCGTAAGGAGTTGGCCGCTGCTGTCTTCGATGACTGTGGCTGTTCGCTGTTGAGTCTTGGTGAGGGTCCTTAGCGTTTCATAAGCCTTCTTGCTGTTGCCGTTTGCCATGCCCTCTTCCATGCTACAACACTGGTCTTCAATCTAGTCTTCTTTGGCTTCTTTTATCCTCTTCCTGATCTTCTTGTTGACAAGTCTGTACTTGTTTGCTGATGTGAGGTCCTGGCCTCTCTTTTTCTTCCAGGCTCTCCTCTCATCACAGAGATCGAGGATGTCATCGGTGACCCAGGGCTGTTTGCGCTTCCTCTGCTTCCCCAGCACTTCTTCTGCTGTAGAAAGTAACACCTCTTTTATATTTCCAGCAAGGGTGTCTACGTCACAGTCCAAAGTAGCCAAGGCTGCAAATCTGCCTCCCACCTGGGCTTGGAAGAGGAAGCATGGATACGGGCATACACCGATGGATCAGCCACAGATGCAGTTCAGGATGGAGGGGCTGGGGTGTACATTCAGTACCCAAACGGAAAATGGCAGGCAGAGGCAGTACCAACAGGCCTTCACTGCACAAATTACAGAGCTGAGGTGGAAGCCCTGGTCCACGCAGCTAACACCCTTAGTGGCACTGCAGACCCTGATGCCCAGATTGTCTTCCTTACTGATGCCATGTCTGTCCTTGAGGCAGCAACAGCAAGCAAACTGCCACGTCTACAAGAGGCACTGCAAAACATCAAGTGCACCAGACTGGTGCTGCAGTGGATCCCTTCACACTGTGGCATCTACGGCAATGAAGAAGCTGACAGAATGGCAAAAGCGGGTGCAGAGAAAGAACAAGATGAAAATGGAGTCAGCTTCACAGAGATGAAGACCATCATTAAGTCTGTGTACAGACCACCACAACGGCCCCTAGACAGTTACCATCAGCTGTCCAGACAAGAGCAGGTGACCATCTTTCGTCTGAGGACCGGGCACAACCGACTCAATTTCCACCTGCACAGACGCTTCCACCTCGTGCCATCTCCCCTGTGCCCTTGTGGAGAAGCAGAGCAGACCACAGAGCACATCCTCCAGGACTGTGGGAACCACCAGCCGCTGAGGGAGGAGATATGGCCGAAGCCCGCCACTCTACAAGAGAAACTGTACGGGCCTGTGGAGGCACTACAGAAGACCACAGATTTCATTTTGAGAGCCAAACTCCAAGTGTGACGGCGTTCGAGAAGAAGAAGAAGAATGAGGATCTATGCCTCTTTCAGTTGGGTGGTTTTCGTTTCAGGAGTGAGAAGGCAGATGGCACTCGTACAGCAAAGATTGGACAGTTGAAAAACTTAACGAGCCCCTTTGCTTGAGAAAATCACCAGCATAGATTATCCCAGCAAGAGGCATAGATCCTCACAAGCCCCCATAGTTGCGGGGGCTCATGAGGATCTATGCCTCTTTCAGTTTGGTGGTTTTCGTTTCAGGAGTAAAAAGTCAGATGGTACAGCAACGATTGGACAGGTGAAAAACTTAAGAGATCCACTTTGCTTGAGCGAAACATGAGCGCAGATTATCCCAGCAAGAGGCATAGATCCTCATGAGCCCCCGCAGTTGCGGGGGCTCATGAGGATCTATGCCTCTTGCAGTTGGGTGGTTTTCGTTTCAGGAGTGAGAAGGCAGATGGTACTGCAACGATTGGACAGCACAGGTGTATACATTTTTAACTGTAGTAGGCATAGATCGTCATTAACCCACCAACCCCCCGCCCCCCTCACCCAAGACTGCTGGGGTGCTTGAGGATCTATGGCTCTTGCAGATGAGTGGATTTGTCAGCATCGCGAAATAAGATCAAACAAGCCTGAATTGTTCCATTTTTAGCCGCATGACTTTTTCTTGCGCTGTGCAGTTTTCCGATTTTTTTTTTTTTCTTTCTTCCCCCTTCTCATAACTACTGCATGTATCTGGCCTGATAGTGTTTTAGATAGTGGGTAGAGGAGGAAATCTGGTGGCGTGTCACTTTTCAATTGTATGCCACTTTTTTTGTCTGAGCTGAGCAATAAATGATCATTCATGTATTTAACGCAAATTTATTTCATTAAAAAGAAAAATTAAAGAAAATTTATTTCTTTAATTTTCCAAAAAAGTAAAGAAAATTTATTTCTTTAACCTTTTACCAGAATTAAAGAAAAGTTATTTCATTAAAGAAAAAAGTAATGACTATCAACCCTGGACATATACACCTACCCTCTGTGGTACAGTCAGACATGTACACCTACCCTCTGTAGTACAGTCAGACATATACACCTACCGCCTGTAGTACAGTCAGACATGTACACCTACCGCCTGTAGTACAGTCAGACATGTACACCTACCCCCTGTAGTACAGTCAGACATGTACACCTACATCCTGTGGTACAGTCAGACATGTACACCTAACCCCTGTGGTACAATCAGACATGTACACCTACCACCTGTGGTACAGTCAGACACGTACACTTACCCCCCCCCCCCCCCCCCCTGTGGTACAGTCAGACATGTACACTTACCCCCTGTGGTACAGTTGCACAGGTCACTTACCTCCTGTAGTTTCTGCGACAGTTGTGCCATGGCCTGCGTAATGTTCTGGACACGTATCACCGACTCTCCAGCGTCCTGGATTTTGCTCTCCACATCCCACAGCATCTGGTTCACGCTGACCGCTTCCAGCTTACCTGCACAGGTAGGGCACAATAAGCTGAGGACAAGGTGATGACACAGTCAGCGGAGTCCACGGACATTCACACAGTGAGGAGTTACAGATATTTGTGTACGTTTTGTCACTTTCAGTGTCGGTCTCAGTGCGTATTGATGTACATGTTAACCCATAAAGCCCTGACATGCTATGACTGGATATGGATCGACTATGATAGCACAAGGGAGGTGTCAAAATAGCTTGGCGCCTGTAGGCGCCAAGCTATTCTGACACCTCCCTTGAGCTGGGATGGTCAATCTGTCTCAAGAACTGCGATGTAGACCTCAAAGGACAATTGAAAAAGTTAAAATTTCATCCTCAGGATGTAATGAGTTAACTGTCAATCTCAGCGTCAGTCTCAGCGCTTACTGGTGCTCAGATGTGAATCCATTTGTCCCTGAAACTACAACAGGGAATGGTCAATGATGATAGTTCTGGGGGTGGTGCCTCCAAGCAGATTGCTAATGTGACGGGTGACATCTTCATGTAACCTGTCATGCACCACAGGCAATGGTTGCCTCTCTGGGGGGCCTTAACCCATTACATCCTGACGTTGATTTTTCCAGATTACTGAGGTGTCCTATGAAGGTTACATTTCAGTTCCGGCAATAGACTGACCATGATAGATTTACCTCATATGAGAGTGTATCAGGAAGTAAAGGGTTAAATGGTCAAGGGACGGTCCAGGGACGCAAACAGATTGTTTCCTTTGGGACACCTGTGGATTACACTGGAAAGTGTTGTGTGATGGCCTGGCGTGCTTTGTTTCGTCATGTTTCCGTTTTCCTTCAGGTAGGCTAAACAGCTGTATAAATTTTTATTTTATTTTTAGGGCCACAACTGCACTCTGCCTCCAAAGTCAGACCTCAGTGCCGACCAATATTCGGCACTCAGTTATACTAAGATTATCTCACAGCTTCTCTGGATTTTATATATCACAGCTGTTCTAAATGGAGAATGACTATATCAACCCAGTGTCCTTTATTTACAAAACTGAATCGGCAAAACAAGAAAAGGTCCACTGACTGGCTAAGATTATCTCACAGCTTTTCTAAATCGAGAATGACTATATCAATGATTACATGAGAATGACTACATATTCCTCTTTTACAATCGAGACAGGGCAAGTCAAGGAATGGTCCACTAACCATAATGAGTCCAGACGCTGGTGGTGCGATTACGGAGTCCCGCCATCTCAGACCCGATAGAGTCAATAACCAGCGCCCACTGGTCGAAACATTCACTACACAGCACGCAGTCTGGGTAAATACCTGGTGACAAATACAAAAGCCAACATCACTTGCACACACATCTGTTTGCTCACCTCTAACAAAGTTTTGGCCACACAGTCGACATTGTGTGTTCAAGTAAGAAGAAGGTGTTCGAGCAAGACGACATTATGTCAATGCACACCCATTTGGTCACCCATATCAAAGGTACCCATGTACACACCCATTGGGACACCCATCTCAAATTACCCTTGTACACACCCATTTGGTCACCCACGTCAAAGGTATCCTTATCAGGGCTCGAAATTAGCGGGGGCCCGGGGCCAAAAACCCGCAAAGTTGGTTTCGGGCTCGGAAAGTTGAAAAACGAAGGGCCCGCTTGGCCCGCAAAATAATTCGTCTGCTACAGCTAGCTCTACTCGGCAGTTTCGTATTTGGGCCAAGGGAAGCAACCCACACCGGTGCCCTCACTCACAGTAATAGTATTGTGTTCTTTTTTTTTTTTTTTTTTTTTTGTTATTGTATTTTTAGTTTACTTCTGTTAACTCAAGTGCACATAAGTGTAATATGAATAGATGATTGAAAAAAAAAAAAAAGGCAAAATCTGTTTGTTTAACTTTAGTTTATCAGGAAGAGTACTGTTAAGTTTAGTTCCCTTTCATGGTTTTGTTTTGAACTTTTGTGCATTGAGGTCAGATTTTTTGTTAGGTTACTCATATTAAAAATTTAATGATGTGTATTGTGCAATACTCAGTCACAAAACTGAAAAGTATTATACAAGAGACTCACTTGATTTTTTTTCTATTTTGTTTAATGGCCATTTCAGGCTCACTAGTCACTGGAATATGTGTATCACTGAATGTGTGTGTGTGTGTTTTTTCCCCTTTTTTTGTTGGTAATGTTTGAAAGTGAAAGAAAAGGCAAATAAAAATGACATCACTCAGCAAAATTGGAAATTCAATTGTTTTTATTTTAGATTATCAGACAAATTGTACTTTCTACTAATTATATTGTCAATAATTCTTTTGTTTTTTGTTTGCATTATTTTTCAAAGTTGGGCCCCGAAAGTTGCTTGTGGGCCCTCAAATTTTTCAATCAAGGGGCCCGGTGGCCCCCAAAGAAAAAAGTTAATTTCTAGCCCTGCTTATACACACCCATTGGGATACACATCTCAAAGGTACCCTTTTACACAAAAACACCCAGAAGCAAAACATCTTCGGGCCCTTGATGGCCACAGGCTCACTGCGGACATCATGGGCCCAAGGACCTTTGCTTACTGGGCCCATTGCAGGGTTCCTTTTTGGAATGCGCCCCGCGCCAATAGATGCATTGAGTCTCATGTTGGCCCATCGCTTTCTGGGGTACGCGACATCAGGCAAATCGTTTTATGTGCATGCACCAGCCGTGTGTTTATTTCTTGCACAACTCTATAATCAATGCTTGAAACAAACCAGCTAATCACAACTGGCTTAGACTGAAACTAAAACAAGATGGGATGAACCATAACCCATAAAGTCCATTCTATATGAGAGCTATCCTCGCTGTCAATGGTCTCTACCTTTTGTCTTTGACCTGATTCTGATGTTGAATTATCTCCTATTGAAAAAGTATCGCAGATCTGCCAATGCGTCAGTGAGTTCTATAAGGGGCGCAGGACATATGCATCATTGATTTGTCAAAAGTCATTTGTCAAGACAAAAGTTTTAGTTTTTACGTAATTTTATATTTTATGTGATATGAGTTTCACTTTTGCTTCATAGGCTTGAGAAAATGGTGACAAACTTGAACTTCACGGTACAATTTCAGTCTTGCTATAATTTGTGTGAAAGCAGGTTGACTTTACCTAGCTACATGATATACTAAGTACACGGGTCACCTGCATGCTCTTCTGAAAGCGCGTCGATGTGTGTGTGTGCATGCGCGCGCTCCAAACATTTCCAAAAGGCATAGATCCTCATGCACCTAGAGGGTGCATGAGGATCTATTCCTCTTGGAGATGCATGCATGTGTGTGTGATAGAGAGCCGATAGCACACAAGAGAGAATGACGTCATATTTAGAGTATTATGTCAGTGTCTGCGTGATGACGAAGTTGCCTCTTTTACGTCACCGCCACTGTCTGATTTTCTCTAGAAGTAAAGTTTTTTTAGTGTTTTAATTCTTTTCTGAAAAGAATTAATTCTTACTAAAGAGTTGAAAGGATACAAAGCCGGCTAACAAACTCATCCAATGTCTTTCTCCAAACTAGCTATATGCAAAAGTTCAAGTAAATATGACACAAATTACTTACACTAATCTGGGTCAACCGACTTCCTCAGGCATGGGAATTGCCCAAGCAAAAATCATCTGAAACGGGACCTTCAACCTGATACAAAAAGGGCTAGATCACTTAGCTCCAGGGGAGGGGGTCCAACTTTTTCTTCTTTTTCTTTGGGATCTTGAACCTGATACGAAAGGCCTCCACCATGCTAGATCTTGTTCGGGGGGGGGGGGGGGGGGGTCTGTGTGTTTGTGTAGGCGACAGACCTTGCTTGCATCTGGGCGCTGGAAAATCAAACTGGGGGGGAGGGGGGGAGGGTTTGGGGGGGGGGGGGTATGCGACGGACCTTCCTTGCTTCTGGGCCCCGAAAAATCTTGCATCTGGGGACAGGAAAATCAAACAGTGGGGGGAAGGGGGGGGCAGGGTAGGCGACAGACCTTGCTTGCATCTGGGCACCGGAAAATCAAACAGTGGGGGGGGGGGGGGGGGGGGGGAGGGGGAGCCACTGACCTTCCTTGCTTCTGGGCGCCAAAAAATCAAACAGTTGGGGGGGGGGGGCACCTTGGGTCTGCCCGCCTAAGTTCTGAGTTTACTGCGCAGCGCGTGGCGCACTCAGGCGGGCCACAGACACAGCCTGCCACATCATATTCTGTCACGGAATAAAACCGGTGCTATGCTCGTTTTGCTACCCACAAAGGTTTTTCGCGGACACGCCTTCTTTTTTTTTTTGCGGACGATTTCTTTTTCCCGCGGAATCTCGTGGATTTTGCAGACAATTCCCATGCCTGCTTCCTATAAACGGTTGTTTATGTCTTCAATGAGACATTCAATTACAATATGCTTGGAGGCTCTCTTAGCCACCCACTTAAGAAAGTATTTCGCCAAGTTTCAAGCTTGTTTGTACAGAAATATCGGAGATTCTCTTGTTTACATACATACGCACACACATACATACATACATACATACATACATACATACGCACATACATACATACATACGCACATACGGCGCTTTGCACCAAATGTACGTTCAGCAGTAAGGTTAGCGTAACTAGACATGACATAATTTGTATCTTGTTACTTCAATTGTTAGAGGTTTAGCCTACCAGCCTTTGACATCATGGACATGCTATTAAATTTGCCCCACCGCAACGCATCCTAAAAAGTATCTTCTATAAATAGAAGGGACTTAAAAAGGTACCCTGACAATTCGATTGGTGCCGTTCGCTGTGATTGCTGTAGGAATGTGTCAGGGGTCATCACACTACTCAATATAGATTCTAGCCTGCAACTGGTTCACTCATTAACTATTCGACCAATGAGAACCATCGTTCTATAAGCTGACCTAATTCTCAGAAAACTTTTCACTTTGAAAGAAGGATTGTCTCCCTGTGTAGTAAATTCCGCTCCGTCCTCACAGGGAGCTACAAGCCCAAGCCTGCATTTCCCAAACTGTACCAGTTACATGAGATGAATCCACACACACACACACACACACACACACACACACACACACACACACACACACACACACACACACACACACACACACACACACACACAGCCGGAGAGCAGTTAAATTACATCATCTCCAGGTGCTTTGTCTTTTTTTCATTTTTTAAAGTTTTTCTGGCCGATCACCTTCGCTATGAATGTTTGACCCACTGCTCATTGAATTGACCCATTGAATTTTGACTGAGTGGGCCTACAGCCTATTTTTAGAAAAATAAACTCTGCCATTTGGACACTCATATTAAAAGTATACTTCTGCACACCCACTGAGACACTCATGCCCAAATGTTAACACACTCACCAATATTGAACATAGTCACGTAGGTGAAGTTCACTGAAACAAAGCAAGCAATGCAAATTTTACAAATTTGACAAATCTGTACATTCTTAGCAGGTAGGAGGTTTAATGGATAGATGGATGAACTGATCAATTAATCAGTTTAACCCATTTGGCCCCAATGCACTACAGCAGGAGAAGGATCGACCATGATAACTCAAGGGTGGTGCCAGATTAGCTTGGCACCTGATGGTGCCAAGCTAATTTGGCACTAACCTTGCATTATCATGGTCTATCCGTCTCCTGCTATAGTACAACCTCATTAAGCGACACGCACACATTTTTTTAGAAATGGGGCCTTGGGATTAAATGGGTTAATCAATGGGTTGAGCTCTATGCCAACAAGGCACACGCATCACAACTGACACTCTCTGTGGATGGGGATGGTATGATTCAAATGAGAAATAACAGGTGTGGTGGTATGAGTCAAATACGGAATTAAATGAGTGACAAT
The DNA here is from genome assembly GCA_036245525.1 of Semisulcospira habei. Taxonomy (NCBI): domain Eukaryota; kingdom Metazoa; phylum Mollusca; class Gastropoda; family Semisulcospiridae; genus Semisulcospira; species Semisulcospira habei. The sequence goes on along the minus strand of BTPG01000004.1, from coordinate 200,070,490 downwards.
ATGCTTCACATGACAAATAGACGGAGTGATAGTATGAGTCAAATAATGAATTAAATGAGTGACAATATGCTTCACATGACAAATAGACGGAGTGATAGTATGAGTCAAATAATGAATTAAATGAGTGACAATATGCTTCACATGACAAATAGACGGAGTGATAGTATGAGTCAAATAATGAATTAAATGAGTGACAATATGCTTCACATGACAAATAGACGGAGTGATAGTATGAGTCAAATAATGAATTAAATGAGTGACAATATGCTTCACATGACAAATAAACGGAGTGATAGTATGAGTCAAATAATGAATTAAATGAGTGACAATATGCTTCACATGACAAATAGACGGAGTGATAGTATGAGTCAAATAATGAATGAAATAAGTGATGGTATGAGTAAACCAAGGAAAAAAACATTGAGGATTTGATTCAAATGGGAAATGAAATGAGTGATGACAGAACACAGAAGAATGTATGTGTGTGTGTATGTGCGTACATCAATGCATACATTGGAGCGTGCGTGGATCTTGCATGCATGCAAGTGTGTGTGTATGCATGTGTGTGCGTGTGCATGTATGCGTATGTGAGTGCATGTATTGGAGCATGCATGGGTGCATGCATGTAAGAGTGTGTGTGTGTTGGGGTTGGGGGATGGGGGGGGGGGGGGACAAATTTGGTGATTGCAAAGACCAAAACAATGTGCAGGTACTCACGTTTGGAGACGGTGGAACATTTGTCGCAAGTGCGGCCAATGATCCCCTCTTGAGCGCACCGACATTGTCCGGCATCAAGGTCACAGGTACCTAACGTCTCCCCTGCTACCTGTAGCGTCCCTGCCGAGCTGCAGTTGCATGCTGACACAAACAGTTTTTGTCCAATATGCAAAAATTCCTAAACAGACATTGGCTGAAGGTGCACGGGCCAAATGTAGCTAATGTCAGACCATGCAAATTCGCATATTATGTTTATTTATTCCGTCCATTGCCCGTCCTCACCATATTGTTATAAATCCATTTAGCCTGCAAGCACTACAGAAGGAGATGGATCAACCGTGATAATTCAAGTGTAGTGCCAGATTAGCTTGGCGCCATCAGGTGCCAAGCTAATCTGGCACTAACCTTGAATGATCATGGTCGATCCATCTCCTGCAACTGGTACATAGTCAATAGGTGACATCTCCAAAAGTGGCCCACATGTAACCTCTAACCCCACCAGCATTGTTATTAACCCATACCACACTGAGGTTTAAAGCTTCAAATTTGTACACTGCCATATGCAAGCTACAGTGTACAAATTTGAAGCTTTTAGCCTCAGTGTGATATGGGTTAATAACAATGCTGGTGGGGTTAGAGGTACTGCCATATGCAAGCTAACTCTGCCGAGGTATACCCTAAAGGTTACCTTGCCGGTCCCAAGCCCGGATAAAGGAGGAGGGTTGGGCGTAGGGCTAGCAACCCCGGCTACCCCGGAAAACACTTCCTGCTACAGAAACGCCTACAGAGAATCAACAAGAAAACTCAGCCCTGGGAAGAGAGAGGTCTTCAACAAGAAGATTTATGACACCATGTAGTGAAAGAAGAGGCAGACCAAGAAACACATGGCGCCGAGAACTGGATGCAGACCTTAAGACCTTGAAGATGACCTGGAACCAACTGGAAAGGAGAGCCCGGGGACAGAGACTCTTGGAGATCCTTTGTAGGCGACCTATGCCCCAGTAGAAGTATGAGGCATAAGTAAGTAAATAAGTAATATGCAAGCTACATTTACTTACAGATAAGGATATAGACCAATGGCATAGTTTAAGAGTGGTGCCAGAATAGCTTGGCACCTAGAGGCGCCAAGCTATTCTGGCACTACCCTTGAACTATTTTAGTCAACTTATTTCACACACTGGTGTATTCCAAATGATAAGGGTTAAAGCCTGGGCTTGTACTTATCGCAGATTGTGTTTTGAAATCTCTGTTGTGAGCCAAAGGATCTCATGCATCAATGGAACATGGATACAAAGTGGGCTCTGCAAGAGGCATAGATCCTCATGTGCCCCTGCAATTGCAGGGGCACATGAGGATCTATGTCTCTTGCACTTGGATTGCTCTCACTGGTTCTCAACATTTGAAGGGATTAGAACCTGCACTTGTTGTCCTGTAGTGTGCAAGGACTGAATGTACATAAGTGTTAACCCTTTGGCTGCTGGTAGTGCTTTCCTGCATGAATTACCTCCACAAAAAAGATTTTTTTTATCTAAAATGAATTTTTTTTCTAAAATGTATTTTTTTGAAAAATACTTGCCGATGGCATTACTATCTGGGAATACACTCTATTGCCTATAGATTTCAGCAAAAATTGTGTGTAGCACACAACTGGGGAGGAGACACCGGGGATCCAAGCACTATGACCCCGGGTGGCCTCCCCTTACTACCCTATCCCGGCGAGCACAGGGCGACCTCGTCAGTTTCACACATAGCCACAAGAGGCAAGCGGGGCAGGCGGGAGGGCCATCCGAGTAATGCCATCGGTAAGTATTTTTCAAAAAAATACATTTTAGAAAAAAAATTCATTTGTTTTTTCAAAATACATTACCGATGGCATTACTATCTGGGAGAATGGCGAACAGGCGGAGGGTGCCGTATCTAACCATAACCCAACCACTCCGCCGGCCCCCTCGAGAGAGAACTCCCGACGATTTCAGCTATGATGTGCCTAAGACGCCAGCAGCGCTCGGAGGGAGTGCTGGGCCGCGGAGATGTCGCCCACCCGTGCCCGGGAGTCACGTCAGCCGGATAGGTCTCTTAAGGTAGAAGCGTGCGAAAGTGGAGTCTGAGCGCCAGCCACCCGCTGCCACAATATCTTTGACCGAGCAGTTGCGGTCCAGGGCTAGACTGGCGGCTACTGCTCTCACTTCATGCGCCCGGATTTGTAAAGGCTCAGCGCCGCGTGGGGAGAGGTCTAGGTAGTCTGACCTAATCACCCACCGCAGCCAGGATGACACGATCTGGGCCGAGATGTGGCGTCTGCCCGCGGACAAGGTAAGAAGAGGCGCGAGCGCCCCCGGCGCTGCGGCTGAGAGCGGCGCAGGTAAATCATTAGCGCCCGCACTGGGTCCTGTTGCCGCGATCCAGGGGAGAGGTCCGCTCCACGGAGGGGCCGTATCGTTAGCACCTGAGGAGCCGCCGCGGGCGGCGGTTCTTGGCCAGGAAGGACGGATCGGAGAGCCTCTGCGCAGAGCCGTTGGAACGAACCGCAAACAGGCTGGGAGCATCGAGAGCGCGTGAAGCTCGCTGACTCGGGACGCTGTAACGAGAGCCAGAAGGAACAGGTTTTCCGGGTCAAGTCTGAGAACCGAGCCAAGGGGAGGGGCTCAACCGGTCTGTATTCAACCACGTCAGTACCCAGGCAAGATCACACCGGGGTACTAGGGAACGTGAAACCGGACGTCGGAGTTCAAAGTGAGCCAGAAATTCGACAGATCCTTGCAGGCGCCTGGGTCCGGAAGACACCGGTGACGGTAGATGTCCGCGATCATAGCGCGGTAGCCCTTGATGGCGACCGGGGCTAAGCCCCGGTCGTCGAAGAGCCACAGGAAGAACTCCGCCAGTTGGTGGGAGGCTAGGTTAGTGGGAGGGAGCCCATGGGAGGTGCACCAGGTCGGAAAGACCCTCCACTTGCCTTCGTACACCTTCCTTGTAGAGAGTCTGCGGGCTGATGCAATTGCCGCCACTGCCGCATCCGAGAACCTCTAGCGGCGCGGGCGTGCCGGACAACCTCCCAGCGTGTAGGCGGAGGCGTTCGGGGCACGGATGAAAAAGCCGCTGACGGGGCTGCTTGAGCATCGTGGAAGGGGTAGGAAGCTCCAGAGGAGGGTCCGTCGCAAGCGCGAGGAGGTCCGTGGTCCAGCTCTTGGTCCAGTTGAAGGGGGCCACCAGCAGGAGGACCGCCGAGCATCCCAGAAGCTTCCGCAGTACCTTCGGAACGAGGACTGACGGGGGGTAGGCGTAAGCAAACAGGCCGACCCAAGGAATGGGGAGCGCGTCCACTGCCCAAGCGAGTGGATCCAGGACTGGCGAGACGTAGACCGGGAGCTGGCTGTTTCATCTGGTGGCAAACAGATCCACTAGCGGCGTTTTCCAGTGAGAGCAGAGCAGGCGAAAAATATCCGGGCATAGGGACCGCTCCGAGTGGAGCAACGGTCCGCGACGAGACAGGGCGTCCGCCATCACGTTGAGGTGGCCAGGGATGTGGCGGGCTCGTAGGGCAATGCCTCGATCCCTGCACCAGAGGAGAAGGTGGTACCGAAGCATGCAAAGGGAGGGCGAGTGAGTGCCACCCTGATTCTGTATGGAAGCCACCACCGTCGAGTTGTCGGAGAGCCCGAGGACTTCCTGATTGGCCAAGGTCTCCTGCCAAACGTCGAATGCCAACCCAACTGCCTTCAGCTCCAGCCAGTTGACGTGATTCCCGAACAGCTCCCGAAGCCAACACCCGAGGCCGAGAGAAATCCGGTAACAGGTGCGCGCCCCAGCCGGCCTGGCTCGCCTCTGTACAGAGAGACCCCCGAGGCGGCGGGGAGTGTAGGGCACCCCCGAAGCCAGCCAAGCGAGGTCCGCCCACCTCTCGAGGTGAGGACGAGCCAGAGGCGTGACAGGTACTAGATCCAACAGAGCGCCCGAGGGTCGCCAGTGAAGAAGGAGACGTAGCTGGAGAGGCCGAGCATAAAGTCTGCCCAAGGGAAGCAGGTCTGCAGCCGCACTGAGGAGGCCCAGGAGTTGAAGCCAGACCCTGGCGGTGAAGGAGGATCCCATCCCCATCGAAATCGCTAAGTCGACGATCTTCTGTCGCCTGGCCAGAGGCAGGCAGGCAAGGTTGAGGTCGGTCAGGAATTCCATCCCCCGATGTAGAACGTCGAGAGGGAGAAGATCGGATTTCCCCAATTGAGTAGGAAACCTAGACGACGCAGAAGGGAAGCAGGGCATCCCTGTCCGTCTGGAGGGCTGCGGAAACCAAGTTGCGCAGTAGAAGGTCGTCCAAGTAATTGGAGGCCGGGCTCCAGGAGCGCTGACGGAAATAGGCTATCACGGCGTCGAGCAGTCTTGTAAACACCCACGGACTGATGTTGAGGCCGAACGGAAGGGCGCCGAACTGGTAGACGATCCCCCCAAGTCAAACCGAAGGTACCGGCGAAACGACGGATGAATCGGGACGTGCAGATAGGCGTCTGACAGATCGAGGCTGAACGCAAGGTCCATCGGCCGGAGGGCCGCACGGAGTGTCCTGGCCGTCTCCATCCTGAAACGAGGGGCCAAGCTGATAAGTTCGATAACTGGACGCCACTTGCCGCCTGGTTTGGGAGCTAGAAGAGTCGGCTGTAGAACGCCGGAGAGTCCTGCCGCGAAACCACCTCTGTCGCCGCTTTGGTGAGGAGGGTCGCCACTTCCCCGCGCAGAGCGTCCGCCTGTGTGCCGTCGAGCGGTTCCTGGGTCCACATGGGTGCTCTGCGAAGAGGCGGAGGCGACAGGAACGAAAGTTGCAGGCCTGCGGTAACGGTGGAAAGAATCCAGGGGTCGTCCGGGAACAGCGATCTCCAAGATCGCTGAAGAGCGACGGCCGCCCGCCGACGGGAGGCTCGATTACTGAGGTGGGGGCGGAGGCGGGGGCGAGTCAATGAGCCCGACCACGGCCCGATCTACGGGCACCGCGGGGCCAAGCAGGGCGAGGGGCGGGGCCGGCCTGAGTAGCCTGGAATGGACGGGCCCGACCTCGTGAAGATCCGACTGTAGGAAAGGAGGGCCTGAAAGACCGCTGGGCACGACCCCCGCCGTGCGGGGGGCGCGAAAGCGGGTCGAGGCTGGGTTAGATGCAGGCTTGGGCCACAAGTCCTTGGAAGATCCTTAAAGGTGTGCCAAGTGTCGCCGAACAGCTGAGGACCACCTAAGGGGGCTTGACGGAGCTGGGTCTTCACTGACAAGGGAAGGTCCGAGCAGAGGCGCAAAAGGGTATCCCTCCTCCAGAGGTCGCATTTGGCAGCTGCTGCCCTGGCGGTGGCGGAAGAATGGTAGGCGGACCGGTTGGCCGCTATCAGGATGGACTGCACGTCACGAAGCGGGGACTGAGCCTCCAGGTCCCACGTATCCTGTAGGCACTGCAGTGCTGCCTGGGTAGCCAGTTCCAAACCCGAGCACGCCAGCGAGTTCCGCGCTAAGGAGGCGATCCTGTCGAGAGGCCGAGGCCACGAGTTCTGGACGAGCCTGCGGCCGCCCGCCTGTAGTAAGGCCGCCGCATCCACCGCTGGAAAAGGTATAGCGAAGGCTTGGGAGTGTCCAGCGTACTAGGCCTGGCGGAAGCTTAAGTTGATTCCCACCGGCGATCGAGCGGCGGTAAAGTATCCCGTGTCGCCGAAAGCGTCGTTACGCAGCTGGGCGGAGAAGCATCGGTGAGGTCCCGGAAGCCGGCTTGCGGGAGGGACTTGCGGCGCTGGACTTGCCTCTGCGCGTCGACCATGGCCGAAGCCTGTCTCTTCGGAGGAGGCGAAGGCGGACCGACGTCGGGCGGTAGGGACTTGGCGATAAGCCTTGAAGCCTCACCCAGAGCGTGGACCGTCTGTGATCCGAGCGAAGGGCCGGCAACGTCTGACGAGGCGGAGGCCGACGCGACAGCGGAAAAGGCGGGAAGGAGAACCCGCCGCCTAGTCCTGCAAGAAGATCGCCGAGGCCGAGTCCGACGGATGAAGGCTGAGGACGTCCGTTCCAAAACTGATCTTCTCGCGGCAAAGACGAAAGGGGCGAGCAGCTACGAGAGCGCCGCACCGCCGCGCGCGAGGTAGACGCAGCCGCCCGCGACGCACGCAAAGAGGCGCGCCGCGGCGACGGAGGGACCGTGGCAAAGCGATGGTCCACCTCAAAGTCGGGATCCGCACGCGGCAGCCGACGTGAGCGACAAACCGCGATCGGAATACCGAGGAAGTGGCCTGGTCACCCCTGGCCCGCCCGGGAGAACCGGTGCGGGGGGGGGGGGGGGAGGGGACCGCCAATAGTCTCCCCTAGCCCGCTCAGGAAAGGCGGAGCGGGGAGGGGACAAATACCGGGCACGCGGCCCCCCGTCCGATGTGTCGGACCGTGGAGGACGCGCGATGTCACACCGGGGCCCGCCTGGTCGATACGAAAGGCATACAGGTGATGGACAAGGGTAGCAGAACACAGCCCGATAGAGAGAAAAACCACCTGTCGAGGCGGGGGGGGGGGGGCAGTCTAGGGTCACGCCAAGCCCGCTCAGGAAAGGCGGAGCGGGGAGGGGACGATTTATGAGCCCGCTGCCCCAGCTCCGAAGCCTCGGAGCGAGGGGGGGGGGGGGGGGGCGAGGGTCCAAGTCACACCGGGCCCGTCCGGTCGATACGAGATGGGGGGGGGGGGGGGGACAGTCTACGGTCACGCCAAGCCCGCTCAGGCGAAGCGAAGCGGGGAGGGGACCATTATGTGCACGCGACCCCCGCTCCGACTCCTCGGAGCGTGGGGGGCGAGAGTCAACCACACCCCGGGCCCGCCCAGGCGAGACGGGGCGGGCGGGGGGGGGGAAGAAAGCGAAGCATGCCTTGCCCGTTCGGAAAAGACAGAGCGGGGAGGCAGCATTACTAACGGTCTCGTCACGTTCCGAAGCCTCGGTGCGTGAGCGAGAGCATTTCTTATCACGTTTACTCTCTTTCTTATGCTTGCGTTCCGTCACCCGTCCCCGCTCCGGAGACCTAGAGCCGGGGGTGGCCGACGAACGCTCACCTCTCCCAGACCGCTCGCCCGAAGCAGAGCGGGGGGTGGGAACCAAAATGGGCTCAAGCCACGCGCTAACGAAGCAGAGCGTGGGGAGCGTGACTCCGAAACTCGCCTACCCTGCTCCGAAGACTCGGAGAGGGGAGGGAGAACCTGCGAGGTAACGGTACAAGAAGGGGACTTACCTGTGGGCCGGAAAGCCCGATGCGCCGAGGGAAGTACGTCCACCCGTGGAGGATCCCGTGGAGACCGAAGCGGGCGAGGGGACCGGTCACGCCTGAAGAAGTCCCACCTGCGCGAACACCGGTCTTCCGTCCAAGCGGCGCCACCGTCACACGTTCCGTCCGAAGCACAGCCTGAACACGGCAAGCAAGAGTCGTGTGCATCATCCGACCACTGGAAGTCCCCGCATGGCGGCAAGTCTTCGACACAGAAGAAGCCATAAGGCCCTAAACCCAGATACGCCGGCGAATAAAGTCAACCGTGCACAAAACAGCCGGGCACAAGTCACGTGCGTCGTCGAACCCCAAGGCCAAGCCAAGGGTGAACTCACAAAGTCAGAGCCGGTAAAACCGGTCGGCGCACAGGTCACCATGAGTCCAATTGCCAAAGGAAAAACCACGAATGTAGCGAGTCCAGGGCTGAATCGAAGACTCCAATTCAAGCCCAAAGTCAAAAACCACTGAAACCCGTAGAACGGAGAAAGGCAAAAACTCGACCGTCCCCGGTCGAGCTATGAGTGAAAACTGACGAGGTCGCCCTGTGCTCGCCGGGATAGGGTAGTAAGGGGAGGCCACCCGGGGTCATAGTGCTTGGATCCCCGGTGTCTCCTCCCCAGTTGTGTGCTACACACAATTTTTGCTGAAATCTATAGGCAATAGAGTGTATTCCCAGATAGTAATGCCATCGGTAATGTATTTTGAAAAAACAAATGTATTTTTTTAAAAACTACTTACCGATGACATGACTATATGGAAGTGTCTACTACTTACTCAATTTTAGCCTAAGAACTTGTTGTGCTATGACACAACCCGGGAGGCACTCGGGGAACCCCTAGAGGGGCCGAGAGTTGTCTCCCGTTACTGCCCATCCGGTTCCGAGTCACGAGGTGACCAACCAGTCGGAATACTTAGCTCACCAGTGGCAAGCGGGGCAGGTGGGAGGGTAGTCCGAGTCATGTCATAGGTAAGTATTTTTCGAAAAAAATACATTTTAAAGGAAAAATTCATTTGTTTCCTCAAAATACATTACCGATGACATGACTATATGGAAGAATTGCGATAAGGAGGAGGGTGCCGCGCCCAAACACCGCCGCAGACAAGTTAAGTAAGAGCCATCCTCCCCGCCGCAAACTCCTGACAATTTTAGCTATGTGTGCACCCACGGCGCCTGTGGCGCTGGGAGGGAGTGTTGCGCTGCGGTGATGTGTCCCAACAGTGCAAGATGGTCTCGCTGGCCTGCCCGATCCCGGAGGTATAAGCGGCTGAAGGCCGATCCTGCCTGCCAGCCCACAGCCACCCCGATGTCCTTGACAGCGCCGCTCCGGTCAAAAGCGACGCTTGTGGCCGTGGCTCGTACCTGGTGTGCGCGTATCTTCAGCCTCTTTACTCCCTCTGGGGAGAGGTCTCGTTAGGCGGACCGTAAGACCCAGTGTAGCCACGAAGATAACGTCTGGGCTGTAAGCAGTACTGCCAGGGTTCAACGGCAGAAGAGGAGTGAGCGTCCCCTCCGGACGGCTTTGGGTCAGCTTCAGCAAATGTGTAGGCGCGCACGGGAACTAGTTGCCTGGTCTCCCAGGGGAAGGTCATATCTCTCAGCGGCTGGAAGGTGAACACCTGTGGCGTGGCCAGAGGAGACCTAGTCTGGGCAAGGCAGGCAGGGCCCGTGAGTAGCTGCACGGAACCATCCGTTCGGAACTGCAGGCAGGCAGGGCATGCTGACAGCGCATATAGCTCGCTTACTCGGGCCACCGTGGCAAGGGCCAACAGGAAGCAGTCTTACGAGTGACCACCGTGAAGTGGGCCAAGGGCAGTGGTTCGCATCTGGCAGCGTGAAGCCATGTCAGTCTCCCGGCAAGGACCCAGCAAGGAAGAGCAAGCGGAGCACTGTACGCTGCAGGCCGAAGTGAGTCCTAAGGTCGGCGATTTCTTTGCAGGCGCCGGGGTCCGGGCGGCCGAGCTGCCGGTAGGTGTCGGCAAACAAGGACAGGTCCCCCCTAATAGTGATATTGGCTAACCCTGGTCTCCGAAGAGCCAGAGAAAGAAGTCAGTGAGCTGGGGATTCGTCAGTTTGGTGGGGAGAGGCGCTGGTCAACGCACGCGTCTGGTTGAGGGTCTGAGGACTGTAGCGAACGCCTCCACTGCTGCACTCGAGAGGCCTTTGGCGGCGAGGTCTTGCCACACAAACTCCAGGCGTGAAGGAGATGATCCGGGCACGGGTGGAACAGCGGCTGGGGGAGTGGGGTGCTGAGCAACGTGCTCAACATGGGTAGCAGCAGGGGTGGTCCCGTGGCGAGGCTGGAAGGAGAGCGTATCGACTGCCCAGGCAAGGGGGTCTGGAAAGGGGGTGACGAAGAGGGGAAGCTCGTGAATCCACCTCATGGTGAATAGGTCGATCATCTGAACGATGTCCCTATGTAGCGTCCACTCCGTGCGTAGCAGTGGCCGCACCAGGAGAGAGCGTTGGCCAAGACGGTCAGGAGACAGGGGATGTGTCGAGCTCGGGGGGAAGCTGCGGTCCTCGCACCAGCGCATCAGACGGTAGCGGAGCATGCACCGGTCGGGTAAGCGTGTACCGTCCTGCTTCCGAATGTAGGTACCACCATCGCGTTGTCTGAGAGGACGCGCCGCTCCTGGCGCCGGAGATGTGCTTCCCATGCGATGAGGGCATGCCAGGCGGCTTGCAGCTCCAACCAGTTGACGTGTCTTTCCACCAGCTCTGGAGGCCTGGGCTGCGCGTCGTGAAAAAACGTGGTAGCAGGTGAGGCCCCCACCCCGGAGAGACTAGCATCGATGCAAGGGAAGCTGAGGGGGAGGAGAGGCAAGGGGGAATCCCAAAGAGGGCCACGAAGAGTCCGTCCAATGCCGCAGAAGGGAACGAAGCAACCAAGTCACGAGTGCCGGGACAGCCAAGTCTACGGAGGACGGACGCCAATGGCGCCGGAGGTGCTGCTGTAGCGGGAGGGCATGAAGACGATCGAGTGGGAGTAGATCTGCCGTATCGCTCCAAGTAAGGGCGGTCCCCGTCTGTCCGTCCGGCGATCTGCTGTTGTGGTTCACCCGTGCGGACGCGTCAGTGTCCTCGTCATACTGCGCGCCTCCGCATCATTCGCCGTGGGCTGAGATGTGGTCGGCTTGGTGTCCATGGGACAACGACTCCATCCATCGATCGCCATCGAGTGGTCCCGCCGCTGAAGTTGAAGCTGCATTTCTACATAAGCGCCGTCCCTGCCAGTGACTCATCGATCTGGCGCGGTTCGCCGGCGGCTGCGTCGGTGTCCCCGTGAAGGCGCCTCCATCCAAGGATGTCCGAGAGCCCGGTGCTGACGTCGTACCGCGCCTGCGGCTACGTGATCCCTGCCAGGCTGGTCCTAAGATCTGATGCTCCAAGTTGGCATCCCCGAAGCCCAGAGTCTAGACGAGGTCCCTGCCACGCCACGCTCGAACTTGTCCGCCGGCCGGCGAGGAGGAGAGGGAAGATGATAATAATAATAATTACGGTATTTATAATGCGCTTATCTTATAATAATTATAACTCTAAGCGCGCACTCACAACTCGCGCACGCATGCGCACGCTTTAGACGACTCACGTACAACAAATGGTGAAATATATTGCGACAGTCATCTTTTGTGGGGAGTGTGGTGATATAGTGCTCGAACTGTTGAAAGAGGTGAGTTTTGAGGGCGGACTGAAAGGAGGAGAGAGAGTCTTTCTGACGGAGAGAGAGTGGGAGAGTGTTCCAGGTGGATGGACCATAAACTGAGAAGGCGCGGGGGCCGAAAGTGCTGAGTTTGGTGGGGGGGATGTGGAGACGGAGAGGGTCGGAGGCGGAGCGGAGGGAGCGGGAAGGAGTGTAGGGGTGAAGTAAGTTGGAAAGATAGGCAGGAGCGCAGTTGTTCAGGGATTTGTAGCAGAGAGACAGAATCTTGTATTGGATACGCTGTGGGATGGGAAGCCAGTGAAGAAGTTTGAGCAGGGGTGTGATGTGGTCGGATTTTTTCTTTCTGAGGACGAGGCGGGCAGCATTGTTCTGGATGCGCTGGAGAGTGGAAGTGGTAGAGTGAGGGAGGCCGGAAAGGAGAGAGTTGCAGTAGTCAATGCGAGATAGAATGAGAGAGACAGCAAGTTTGGTGGCAGCTTCGGTGGTGAGGTATTTTCTGATCTGACTGATGCGGCGGAGGTGAAAGTAGCATGCCTGGGCAGTGGCGGAGACGAAGCTGGTCATGGTAAGAGAGGAATCAAGAATAACGCCAAGGTTTTTGGCCGAGTCACTGAGACATCAACACGAGAACGGAAACCGTCGTGTGCCGTCCCGCTGTCATCAAACCTGCGTCTCCCGAATAGAGCAACGGCTGCCCAAGCGGTCCGAGGAACTGCTGCAACTAGCTGGAAACGCTGAAGTCCGTTGCTGCGGCGAAGTCCGTTGGCGCGAGACGCTTGGACTAGTCCTCCGACCAACGGTGAAGAGCGAGGAGACGAGACGTCAACACGATCACGGTCCCCGAAACTTACCATGTGGGCGTCTTGAAATCGTATCCCTGCTTCTGCTGCCTGGGTCCTGTTACTGCCAGGAGGGGTCCCATGCGACCCAACACAATTCCTGCAGGGGGGCCGAGCTCTCCAAGGCCTTAAGAACATAGGGGAATCACAGCGCTGGACAGACAACAGTTAGATCCCCTGCCCCCGCCTATCAGGCACCCAATCGCCAGCCCACAGAGAAATACGCAGGTATAGAATAAGACAATCATTTCCATTCCTAATAAGAATGGATCAGGTCTCTTATATAACCCATGTCTTTCTCCGGAACTTAGGAAGTAGGCAGGAGAAACATACATACACAAACATGAAGGTGCGCTACTATATGTGGTCGGGTAAATACCCTGATTTCCCACAGTAGATGCACAGAACATTACACAACAATGTAACAATACAAATTTTGCCTCGAGGTATACATGATACTCACAAACCAGATAGGTGAGGCTAGCGCTGGCAGAATTGTCAGTACTCAAACCAAGGGGAATCACAGCGCTGGACAGACAACAGTTAGATCCCCTGCCCCCGCCTATCAGGCACCCAATCGCCAGCCCACAGAGAAATACGCAGGTATAGAATAAGACAATCATTTCCATTCCTAATAAGAATGGATCAGGTCTCTTATATAACCCATGTCTTTCTCCGGAACTTAGGAAGTAGGCAGGAGAAACATACATGTTCTGTGCATCTACTGTGGGAAATCAGGGTATTTACCCGACCACATATAGTAGCGCACCTTCATGTTTGTGTATGTATGTTTCTCCTGCCTACTTCCTAAGTTCCGGAGAAAGACATGGGTTATATAAGAGACCTGATCCATTCTTATTAGGAATGGAAATGATTGTCTTATTCTATACCTGCGTATTTCTCTGTGGGCTGGCGATTGGGTGCCTGATAGGCGGGGGCAGGGGATCTAACTGTTGTCTGTCCAGCGCTGTGATTCCCCTTGGTTTGAGTACTGACAATTCTGCCAGCGCTAGCCTCACCTATCTGGTTTGTGAGTATCATGTATACCTCGAGGCAAAATTTGTATCGTTACATTGTTGTGTAATGTTCTGTGCATCTACTGTGGGAAATCAGGGTATTTACCCGACCACATATAGTAGCGCACCTTCATGTTTGTGTATGTATGTTTCTCCTGCCTACTTCCTAAGTTCCGGAGAAAGACATGGGTTATATAAGAGACCTGATCCATTCTTATTAGGAATGGAAATGATTGTCTTATTCTATACCTGCGTATTTCTCTGTGGGCTGGCGATTGGGTGCCTGATAGGCGGGGGCAGGGGATCTAACTGTTGTCTGTCCAGCGCTGTGATTCCCCTTGGTTTGAGTACTTAAGAACATAGGGTGGCGAACCCCTGCCTGGCCTAATTCCCTTTCAACAAGCGAAGGGTAATCTTGAGCGCGTCGTGCTGTGCGGGATGGCGAATCCCGTTGACTGCTATTGGGCTCAATCGTCCGAGCAGGACAAGGCAGCTCTGCAAGAAGCACCAGTGGACCACCTTGTTTCTTTGAGAGCTCCTCCTCCAGGCGACGTGGCGGGCGAGGTGAGCAGAACAAGGCGAACATGGAGATGGCTGCGGAACTGAAGCGCGAGACTTGGTCAAGGGTGGTCGAGGGCCGCGTCCGCTGGAGTGACGTGCACCGCGGTCCATCCTAAGCTCGTCCAGGGGTGAGCGCGAGCGTCTGGAGCTGCTGGAGGAGTGGGAGGGCTCTGAACTGCCCAAAGTCCTCGGACGAGCGGACACTGGTCTCTGCGAGCTGGGCTCAGTGAAGTGGGCTCTCTGCCGGGCTAACGACTCCCTGTAAGAGTCAGCGAGCTTTCCGAGTAGAGACAACAAGGACTGTCAGTGGACACAGGAAGGCGCGAGGCGCGTCCCAGAAGGCCGGGCTCCCCGTAAGAACCAGCGGGCTTTGTCCACGCGGGCTCCCTCCGGGCGGGCTCCCTCCGGGGAGCAGTCGTGTTGAATGCAGTCCTGCTAGGAGCGCTGGGCTCCCGTGTCCGGTACAGCGTGCATCCCCAAGGGAGGTGTGGCCGCATTCTTCTTTCTTGGCACTGGTCTCTGTGAGCCGGGCTCAGTGAGGCGGGCTCTCTGCCGGTGAACGACTCCCCGTAAGAGTCAGCGGGCTTTTCCAATAGAGACGTGCGTACCAAGTAGCGACAAGTCGGACTGCCAGTGGACAGCGCAACGTGGTCCCTCCTGCGCTTGGCAACGGGAGCGCGAGTCTGGAGGAGCTGGAGAAGCGGGAGGGCTCTAAACTGCCTGAAGTCCTTGGATGCGTGGACATTGGTCTCTTCAAGCCGGGCTCAGTGAGGCGGGCTCTCTGCAGGCTAGGCGACTCCCCGTAAGAGTCAGCAGGCTTTTCCAATAGAAAGCGAGGACTGACAGTAGACATGGGATGGCGCGTGGCGTGTCCCAAGAGGCCGGGCTCAGTGAGGCGGGCGCTTTGCCGGCAATTAGGCTCTCCGTAGGAACCAGCGGGGCTGTCCGGGCAGGCTTCCTCTGGGGAGGGGTCGCGTTGAGAGCAGTCCTGCTAGGAGCGCTGGGTTCACATGTCTGGCATGGCGTCCGTTCCACAAGGTCGGTGCGGTTGCGTGCAGTCACCGCTCCGGGCAGAAGGGGGGGGGGGGGGGCGCCTGGACGGGAGAAGGATCACTCACCGGCGCTGGGTGCTCGCGCCTGAAAGGCTCCATAACTGCGACCAATGCTGCTCGGGCCAGGTGGAGCAGATGTCGCAAGTGCGGTTGGAAATGCAGCCAGTGCAGGGGGGACAGACCTTGTGGTTGTCAGTTGGCCATTGACACTCGTCGCACTGCGAGCAGGCCAGCAGCTGGCCACTGCAACACATATCACACATGGAGGCGCGAGGGCACGTGGGACCCCGCCAAGACAAGGCGAGCATTCGATGCAAAATGGTACAATCACATAATGGTACAACAAGGTACAAGCATGCAGGTAAGCGCCTGGTACTGTAACACCTATCAACATGAAAAGCGAGTGGGCGCGGGCCTTTGGGGCCCTGCAAAGCTAAGGCGAGCATTCGACGCATAATGGTACAACCAAGGTACAAGCATGCAGGTAAGCACCAGGTACTGCAACACCTATCAACACGAGAGGCAAGTGGGCATGGGCACGTGGGGCCCCGCCAAGCCAGGGCGAGCATTCGATGCATAAAGGTACAACAAAGGTCCAAGCATGCCGGTAAGCGCCTGTTCCTGCAACACCTATCAGCGCGGGCACGTGGGGCCCTGCAAAGCTAAGTTGAGCGTTCGGCACAAAAAAGTACAACGAAGGTACGAAGAAAGGAAGTGCCTCTGCTCGGAAGTGGCGCCCAGCCCGGGGGCCGGCCGAGGGCTAGTACATCTACCTTACCTCTCAGTAGAAGCGGGGATGGGGGGGAGGAACCTCCATACCACCCTCAGCACGCTCATGCGGGCGGCGTCCCAGCAAGCCAGCACCGTGGAGTCCACACAACTCAAGAAGGCGCAGAAGAGGGAAGCAGCAAAATGCTCAGGCAACAAAGCAGACCCACAAGGGCACAGGCAGGGTCGGCGCAAGCAGATAGTCCAAAAACAAGAAGTCCAGAAGACCGGCGAACGAACCGGTTGCATCAAGCACAGCCAAAGTCCTTAGGCTAGCAAACACGTCTGCACAGCGTGAGCTAAGTAGCATGACTGGTTGGTCACCTCGTGACTCGGAACCAGATGGGCAGTAATGGGAGATAACTCTCAGCCCCTCTAGGGGTTCCCCGAGTGCCTCCCAGGTTGTGTCGTAGCACAACAGGTTCTTAGGCTAAAATTGATTAAGTAGTAGACACTTCCATATAGTCATGTCATCGGTAATGAATTTTGAGGAAATAAAGCACTACCAGCAGCCGAAAGGTTAGATGTGTGTCCGGCTACTTACGATCACAGCCGGTGGCAAGGTTGAGTCTCCAGTAAGTGGCTGCACAAACCTCACAGCGTCGCCCTGTCACATGCGGCCGACAGTCACACTGACCTGTGGTCTGCAATGTGATGACAAACAACGTGCTGCAACACCTCACCGGTAACTACTCTGATACACACCTGGCAAAAGGGGAAGGGTTTTGAGGCAGGATGGTTGGGAGCGGAGTTAACCATTGCATGTCAGTAGCGGTTTTAGTCGCAATGACTCCTCATGTATCATAGACAGACTAATGGTATCATAGACAGACTAATGGTATCATAGACAGACTAATGGTATCATAGATACAGACAAACTGATGGTATCATAGACATAATTTTAACTTATCTTTAATGATATACTAATGGTATCATACACATACTAATGGTATCATAGACTAAAATATACTAATGGTACCATAAACATACTAAAGGCATGCTATCAATGATATATATACTAATGGTATCTTGAATATACTAATAGTATCACAGACATCCTAATGGTATAATAGACAGACACACTGAATGGTATCATAGACATACTTTATACCTAGTAGACATCCTAATGGTACCATAGGCGTACTAAGTGGAATCATAGACACAATCTCTTTTGCAAAAGTAAAGGGGTTAAAGCACTAACCGGGTGACAGCTAGGCCACCATGCGCCGGTTGTGTGGCAGTCGCAGGGTGTACAGCCGTTGCCAATGCTGTAGTTATAAGAATTGGGCACACACAGGTCACAGTTAAACCCCATCACATTGGGCTTACACACGCACTGGCCTGTCAAACCGTTACACTCCCCTGTCGCACCCGCTGATTTACACTGGCACTCTGGGACACAATAAATACACAAAGTAAATCAGTGTATCTACACCCACACAATATATTCATGATGTTTTACAGAGATGACATTGCACACACAATGTATGATATCTCACATGAACCACTGTGTAAACAACACCAGTAAAAAAATGTCTTCGGGCCCACAAGGCCGCAGTGGGCCTGCACACAGTCGTGCACTGCGGCCATCGTGGGCCCAAGGACCTTTGATTACTGTACGATGTCTCACTCAAACCACTGTAAGCACAATGTATGGCATCTCACATAACAACTGTACACAGTGTATGAAATCTTGCAATGTATGATACCTCACATAAACGACTAAGCACACAATGTATGATATCTCACAAAAAACACTGTGTGCACAATGCACCACAGCAGGAGATGGATTGACCATGGTAATTTAAGGGTGGTGCCAACTAAGCTTGGCACCATCAGGCACCAAGTTACCCTGGCGCCACCCTTGAATTATCATGGTCAATCCATTTCCTGCAACTGGTACATGGTTGCTAGGTGACACCTCTAAATTTTGTGGCTTTGGGGTTAAATGGGTCAATATAGGAAGAAATAGCGGTCATCCTCAGCACACTGCAATATCAAAGAACCATACAGTCAGGCTGCATTACATGTGTTCACACTGACAGGTGTGGTATTGACTTGTACAGAAAACAAGCTCCCAGTCAGCCAGATAGTTACTGGAATGTAATGAGAGCCAGTTAGTGTTTGGGGTTTAACGAGTCAGATAGTGATTGGGATTTAAAGAGAGCCTGTTAGAGATTGGGATTTGAGAGTCAGATAGTGATTGGGATTTAAAGAGAGGAAGGTTAGTGTTTGGGATTCAACTAGTGTCAGTTAGTGACTGAGATTTAACGAGAGTCAGCTAGTGATTGGGATTTAACCCTTTTCACCTTGATACACTATGTGCTTGAAATAAATTTGACCATTGCAGTTCAAGGATGGTGCCAGAATAGCTAATCAGCGCCTGAGGCACCAAGCTATTCTGGCACCACCCTTGAATTAAAATGGTGGATCTATCTCCTATTCTGTAATGTAGCCTTCATAGGACAATAAGCAATTTTTAACAAAAATTCAGCCTCAGGTTAAACAGAGCCAGATAGTTACTACTTAACGACCCAGCTAGCCACAAGATTCCTAGGCCTGCCAGTGAAAATTGACCTACGCACAACCGTACAAGCCAACCATAGTTAGTATCAGACAGAGAAGATATTGATCAACAGTACCCACTTGGGAACCAAAGAACTGTCTGTGTCACATCAAATTCTATGATATACTGGTGCACACAATATTGAGGCTAACTTGCACTTTATTCACAGGTCCACATGCATGGTTCACACAAGGTGCTAAACAAACAGCTACACAGTACTAAACATAAGCATGCTGATCATTGAGCGTCTGCACCTCTGCAGGTGAAGGTCATAGCATTGCCATAGTAACCACTGGCGCAGACATTGCACTCTTTGCCCGCGGTGTTGTTGGTACAGTTGACACACATGCCCGTCATGCTGTCACAAGTGGCCGCTCGACCGTTACACCGACATGCCACACACGAGCCTCCCATGTTCTGTGGACAGAGAAGGGCAAAGGCATGTGAAGGAAGAGGTGTGTTCAGGGGAGGGGGATCGAGTATGTGTGTGAGTGGGGGGGTGGGGGGGAGGGGGGAAAGGGGGAGGGATTCAAGGGGAAGGGGGAAGACAGGGTGGGGAAGGACATGGAGGTGTCAAAATGAGACAAAAAAATCTGAAAGCTTGCCCATGACATCTGTACACAACATTTATACAAAAATTAGATGAAGGATTATTATCCATTCTGCCACCTAACTGCAGCTAAAAGCTTCAAATTTGTACACTGCCATATGCAAGCTACATTAAGGATATAGACCAATGGCTTCAGTTCAAGGGTGGTGCCAGAATAGCTTGGCGCCTAGAGCGCCAACTATTGTAGCACTACCCTTGAAAGATTATAGTCAAACTTATTTCACACACTTTTGTATTCTGAATGATAAGGGTTAATCCCAAGTCCGCATTTCCCAAACTGTAGAGATGTCACTTAACAATTATGTACCAACAAAGAGGGGGAACAACCATCACCTGCTGTAACGTATTGGGGCTAAATGGGTTAAGCAAAAATATGTATTTTTCTCTAAAATGTATTTTTTCAAAAAATACTTATCAATGGCATTACTAATAGGAAGGTACACTTAGCTTACCGATTTCAGCCTAAAAAACGTTGTGTGTTGCTATATAACCAGGGAAGTAACTCTAGCAAGCAGTTACCCTGACCTCTGGATAGCGTCCCCTTTCTCCTCACGTGACCGGACCGGTCTCGTCAGTCAGTCTAACTCTTAGCGCACTGGCGGCAAGCGGGGTAGGTGGGAGGGCGGTTTGAGTATTGCCATCGGTAAGTATTTTTCGAAAAAATACATTTTAGAGAAAAATACATTTATTTCTTCAAAAACTATACTGATGGCATTACTAATAGGAAGAATAGCAAATAGGAGGAGGGTATAACAACCTATCCGGCCTAGCCTGAACACGTTAGCTACGCCCCATTAGGTGCAACCACTTGACGATTTCAGCTAAGCGTTACTTATAAGATAAGATATAATAAGATAAGATAGTTTATTGCCATGTTTCCATGTACAAAACAATAAAAACATTGGACTTTGTCTTGACGTCGGTTACTAAGACTAAAAACGCACACACACTCACACACACACACACACACACACACACACACACACACACACACACACACACACAGTAACCTCTGATTCAGTTAAAAGCTGACTGTACACATTCGTTCTCACTTGCCACTCGCGCTCTCCGCCAATCAGTCCGGTTGATCAGAGAGAGCGCGAACAGCCAGAGGGAAAACACTGTTGCGGAATCTGCTGGTCCTGGTACTGATGGACCTGTACCTGCGCCCTGATGGTAAAATTTGGAAAAGCTCATTGCCGGGGTGGGTGAAATCACTGGAGATAAGACTTGCTCTACGTAAGAGACGCTGCTGGTACAGTGAGTCCAGGCTAGGAAGATCTCTGCCTATGATTTTCAAAGTGGTCTTGACCACCCTACTCAGTCTGATTTTCTCTTTGGATCGAAAAGGTGAGCACACTCTCAATCACAGCTCGGTAAAATTGCATCAACATGTGGGCACCGAGACCGAAACTTTTCAGACGTCACAGGAAGAACAAGCGCTGCTGTGCTTTTTGGATGATGAGGCGAGTGTTTTCCTCCCACTTAAGGTCACATGACAGGGTAGTGCCAAGAAACTTAAAGTTCTGGACTGTTTCAATGATTTCACTATTGATCACAAGAGGGGGAGGGGGAGGGGACTGTTTCTTTCTAAAGTCCACAATCATTTTTTTTGTTTTGCCAGAGTGCAGTTCAAGGTTGTTGTTATTACACCAGCCAATTAGAGTCTCAACCTGACTACGGTAGGCAGATTCATCTGAGTTTGTAATGCACCCTTCCACTGTGGTGTCATCTGCAAATTTCAGAACTTTAGTACTGGCACGGCATGAAGCACAGTAATAAGTAAACAGGGAGTAGAGCATAGGGAAGAGCATGCACCCCTGAGGCATGCCCATGGATAAAATGAGGGTGGATGACACATTTTCATCAATTTTAATGGCCTGTGGTCTCATCAACAGGAAATCGAGGGTCCAGAGGCACAATGCCTCTGGAACTCTGATTTGCTGGATCTTCTGGTACAATTTGGATGGAATAATGGTGTTAAAAGCAGAACTGTAATCAACAAATAAAATTCTGGCATAGGTGTTTGGGACTTCGAGGTGTTGTAAAACATAAAACAAACCAAGTGACGCCGCATCCTCCACGAACGTTTTTCGCGACACGCGAATTGAAAACAATCCAGCAGAGGATCGGTAAGTGTTCTCAGAAACCGGAGGACCAGGCGCTCAAGCATCTTCATGACAACTGAGGTCAGAGCGACCGGTCTATAGTCGTTTAGGGAGGACACTTTGGATTTTTTCGGAACAGGAATGATGGTGGACCTTTTGAAACACCGAGGAACAATGCCCCCGAGAGAGAGACATGTAGAAAATGTCAGTAAAGACGACCGAGAGCTGGTATGCACAGTTTCTGAGTAAGCGTGGAGAAATGTTGTCTGGACCGGCAGCTTTCCTGCTGTCTAGACGCTGAAACATGCACCTGACATCGGCGTCTAGAATAATGAAAGGTGGGTTCTCAGTACGACTCCTCTCCACAGAAGGAGGTGGGGTTGTATTCTTTTTATCAAAACGACTATAAAAGTCATTCAGAGTGTCTGGGAGAGATGCATCTGTAACATCAGCAGACTTGGAAGCTGGTTTATAGTTTGTAATGTCTTTGAGGCCTTGCCAGATGTCTCTAGGGTTACTAGCTGCGATTTTCTGTACTAGTCTGTCTCTGAAGTTGCGCTTGGCAGTCTTAATTGCTGTTTGTACTGCATACCTGGCTTGTTTGTACCTTTCTCTGTCACTGTCTTTGTACGCGTCATGTTCTTCCTGGAGTTTGCGTTTAATGTCTACTGTAAACCATGGCCTGTCATTAGGAAAACTCTTGCAGGTCTTGTTGGGAATACAGAGGCTCTCACAGAAGGCAATGTAGTCAGTGACAGCGGTGAGCCTCTGTGTACTCGTGAATGTCTGATGTTACCTCCTTAAACACATCCCAGTCAGTACACTCTAGACAGCCACGGAGTGTTTCAGCTGCCTCAGGTGACCGCTTTTTGATTGTTTCTACTTTTGCTTTTGCACTTTTGAGTTGTTGCTTGTATGCTGGCACAAGATGAATCATGGCATGGTCTGACTGTCCGAGTGGAGCACGGACGATGGAACGGTAAGCGCCTTTCATGGTTGAGTAACAATGACCTCCAATTTTACCGTCTCTAGTGGCACAAGATACTTGCTGTACAAACTTAGGCATCTCTTTGCTAAGATTAGCTTTATTGAAGTCGCCAGCGACAACAACAAAAGAGTCCGGGTTTGAGTTCTCTGCCTGTGTAACAACATCACACAGCTGCGCTATCGCGGCTTCTGTGTTCGCTTGTGGTGGGATTTAGACGGCAGTCAAAATGACACCTGAGAACTCCCTCGGCAGGTAGAATGGGCAGCAGGCAATAGTCAGTGTTTCTAGGGCAACACTACATGTTTTTGGCAATACCTACACGTCTGTAGCTCGGCGCCGGGAGGGAGCACTGCGCTGCGGCGATGTCCCCCACCAGTGCGAGGATCGTTCATTGGCCGGAGAGGTCTCAGAGGTAGAACCAGGCGAAGGTAGATTCTGCCCTCCAGCCCACAGCCGCCACCAAGTCTCTCACAGCACAGTTGTGGTCGAAGGCAACGTTTGTGGCCACAGCTCCGATCTCATGCGCCCTGAATCTCAGCTTCTTAGCTTCCTCCGGGGAGAGGTGCTCGTAAGCGGACCGTATGACCCCACGTATCCAAGCGGAGATAGTCTGGGCTGAGATGTGATCCCTGCCCGGTGCCAAGGGCAGGAAGAAGCGCGAACGTCTGGGGGGTTTTGACCTGCGGAGATAAATCTTTAACGCCCGGACCGGATCCTGCTGACGGGATGCTCGGGATTGGTAACGGCCCTGAAGTGGCCGAAAAGGTATTGTCTGTGCTGCGGTTGAGGGGGCTCTATGCTTGGCCAAAAAGGCCGGGTTGGTGAGCAGCTGAAACGAGCTGATGGCCCAGAGCTGAAAGAAGGAGGGGCGCACGGACAGTGCATGTAGCTTGCTTACGCTCGACGCTGTGGCGAGGGCCAGCAGGAACCACGTCTTCCTGGTCAGGTCAGCGAACTGTGCCAGGGGCAGTGGTTCGAAGTGGTCTAAGTTCAGCCAGGTTAGTACCCTCGGCAGGTGCCAGCATGGTATCAGTGAACCGGTCACCGGCTGCTGCAGCTCGAAGTGCGCCAAAAGGACGGAGAGGTCCTTGCAAGTCCTGGGTCAGGCCGGCCCAAGAGTCGGTACATGTCTGACACCAATGCCCGATAGCCCCGGAATGCAATCGGTGCCAAGTTCTGCTCCGAGAAGAGCCACAGGAAGAACTCGGAGAGCTGGGACATTGTCAGATCCGTGGGGGCGAGGTGCCTGGTGGCAAACCAGGCCTGCATGACTCTCCACTTCCCCTCATAGACTTACCGGGTTGAGGGTCTGTGCACTCCAGCGATAACCTCCACTGTCGGACCCGCAAAACCTCTCGCGGCAATGGCACGCCACACAAACTCCAGGTATGTAAGAGGAGTCTCTCTGGGCTCGGGTGAAAGCGCTCCTGCCGAGGTTGCTTCAACCTCGTGCGCGGCGTGGGAAGTCTCAGGGGAGGATCTGTGGCGAGGATCAGGAGATTGGCAGTCCAGGTCTTGTTCCAACTAAACTGGGCCACCAGGAACAGCACTGCGTTGCAGCCCCTGAGCTTCAGGAGGACCTTGGACACCAGTATGGAGGGAGGATACGCGTAAGCCAGTAGTCCATCCCAGGGGATGGAGAGAGCATCCACTGCCCAAGCTAGAGGGTCCGGCACTGGTGACATGAAGTGGGGAAGCTGTGCGTTCCATCTTGTCATGAAAAGGTCGATCATGGGCATCTCCCACCACGCACCCATCATCCTGAAGAGGTCGAGGGCGGAGCGACCACTCGGTGTGGAGAAGTTGGCCCTGCCATGAGAGGAAGTCTGCTAGCACGTTCAAGTGTCCTGGAATGTGTCATGCCCGAATCAAGATCCCGCGATCCCTGCACCAGACGAGCACTTGATACAGTAGGATGCATAGTGATGTCGAGCACGTCCTGCCCTGTTTCTGGATATAAGCCACGACTATAGTGTTGTCGGAGAAAACCAGGACCTCCTGATGCTTGAGTCGCGTCTCCCAGGCAATGAGGGCAAGCCACACTACCTTCAACTCCAGCCAGTTGATGTGCTTGCCAGCTCCGGATCCCACCGTTCCGCGACTGAGCTGAAGTCCGGGAGCAGGGGTGCTCCCCAACCCAAGAGGCTTGCGTCCGTGCAGAGGGACATGCGGGGAGGGGGAGAGGAGGAGAGGGATACGCCCGTCGTGAGCCACTCCGGGTCAGTCCATCTCTGCAGGTGCGGCCGGACTAGCTGGGAGACGGGGACCAAGGCCGCTAGATCGCCTGAGCACGGCCGCCATTGAAGTAGGAAGTGCAGTTGGATTGGTCACGAGTAGAGTCGGCAAAAGGGGTAACAGATCCGCCGCTGCACTCTTATGCCCCAGAAGCTGTAGCCACACTCTGGCCGGGACCCCATCAGCGCGGGACACCTGAGAGGGGAGCAACAAAGCAGAGGTGGCGACTGAAAGGAGATCTGAAGACACTCCGAAATGGTAGAGAGGATCCACGGGTCATCCGGCAGCAGCGAACGCAATGTGGCGCTGACTGGAGACCCTGCAGATGTTGGCGGGGGCAACCTGGCAAGGGAGTCAACGGGCCCTACCACGCCCAAGCCGCCGGTTGCTCCAGGGCCAGACGAAGACTGGGGCCGGGAAGGCGGGGCGGCTGGCAGAGGGGGGTGGATGGGAGGGGGGGGGGGGTCGACCGGAGCCGCGGGAGTGTCTGGGAGTGCGAACAAAAAGACTGGAGGACCGCAGGGCGTGACCCACGGCCTTGCAGGCAGCCTGAAAGTGCGCAGAGGTTAGTCCCAGAGCGCTGGGCCAAAGGTCCTTGTTTGCATCCTTGACCGCTTGCCAGGTCGGGCCAAACAGTTGTGTGCCTCCCAGTGGAGCCTGGCGGAGCTGGGACTGCAGCGCCGTGGGTAACCAAGGACAGCCTGCCAGCACGACGTCCCGCATCATCAGGTCGCAGTTGGCGGCAGACGCCATGGTGTTCACCAAGGAGTGGTACGCCGCCCAATTCGCCATGACGGCTAAGGAGTACAGATTGCACAGCAGAGGAGAGGCATCAAATGGGCAGGAGAAAGCTTGGGAATGACCAGCATACCACTGTTGGCGGAACTTGATATCCACTCCCTCTGGCCACTTGTTGTCCACGAAAAAGCCGACGTCTGGCATGGGTCCCTGGAGGTGGGCGTAGAATGCATCCAAGAGGTCTCGAAAGCCGGGCGGCCGCAGAAGGCACTTCAGTCTCTTAGGCTGGTGCGGATCATCTATCCAGGCCAAGGCCTTCCTCTTGAGTGGTGGAGCCAGGGGACAAACCTCCGGCGGGAGAATCCCTGCAATAATCCGCACCACCTCCTCCAAAGAGCATCGGGTCTCCCACCTCTCAGCATCATGGTCGGAGGAAGAGGAACGGATGCGCAACGAAGGAGCGGGAGGGTCTGAGGACAAAGGACGACGGTCATACGGGAACATGACCGAAGCAGAGTCCTCTGGGTGCAGGCTGAGAGCGTCGTCTGCGTCCGTCAACTGCAAAACAGAATGAACAGTGAAGGCAGACGAACATGGCGCCATGAGGCCACGCAACATGTGAGTACGAGCGAAGCAAACGCGAAGTCAAAAGCCATGGCACTGCCGCCGCCCAGCGCTCTATATTCCGCCCCGGAGCGCCGGTCACCGAACTGAGATGTTACCTCGTCATGACGAAAAAACCCCGATACCACACAGAGGCAGAGAGGGAGCCCTCGGCAGAGAAGGGGCGAAGCCGCAAGGACGCAGGACACACCGCAGAGCCGCACGCACGTGGGAGGAAGTCCACGGAGGCCGGCGTGTCGCTGAAACCCCAAAGCCGACGAAAGCCAAGAGTAGTGGTCACTCAAGGTCAGCGCAAGAAGGCAGCTCCACAAGGTACTACCCGTCCCAGGCTGGCACAAGACACCGCGGCGAAGAAGTTAAGATGACCGGTCGCACCGTACAAAGTCCAAGCACAACGAAGAAGCACACAGCCCGTACACAACCGTCCTAGGCTAGCGAAGAAACTAAACTGGCGTGCTCATGGTAAGGTGTGTATCCGTATGGAGATGAAGGGAAGGCTACTCGGGTTACTGCCTAGCTATGGCGCCCCTCACTTGCCAACACTGCCCTATACGTACACAACAAATTTTGGCTAAAATTAGGCTAGCGTAGACACGATTCCATA
This sequence comes from Semisulcospira habei, assembly GCA_036245525.1. Taxonomy (NCBI): domain Eukaryota; kingdom Metazoa; phylum Mollusca; class Gastropoda; family Semisulcospiridae; genus Semisulcospira; species Semisulcospira habei. The sequence continues at coordinate 200,044,143 of BTPG01000004.1, read as the reverse complement.
CAGTAATGTCATCGGTAATGTGTTTTGAGGGAACAAATGCCAGAGCCTGTCCTCAATTCTAAGTGGCTGATGGCATTAACCGAGGCCCTACCTTGCCACTGTAGCGAAGGCTGAAGAAATTCTGAAAACACTTAATCCCGTCCTAAAGTGAAGCTTGCGCAGACTGAAACCGGCAAACTTATCCCAGGCAGCCAAGTGTTAGACAGGCGAGACCGGTCCGGTCACGTGAGGAGGAAGGGGATGCTATCCAGGGGTCAGGGTAACTGCTTGCTAGAATTACTTCCCTAGTTGTGTAGCAACACACAACGTTTTTTTTAGGCTGAAATCGGTAAGCTAAGTGTACCTTCCTATTAGCAATGCCATCGGTATAGTTTTTGAAGAAATAAATGACAACACAAGGCTCAAGCTGACTGTTGAAATAAAACTGTAACCAGCATTTTAGATGTCCACCTGAGAAACGAGAAGTTTACTTCATAACTATATGAGGGATGAAGACAGGCAAGCCACAGTTTCATTATACAATGAATTTAGCTTGAGTTTCACTTATGGACTAAGACTGTCTATGATATATAGTGTATTGACCTTTTGGCTGTCAGTAGCAGTTTTGGTCACGATTTCTGCAGGAATCATCACAACAAAAACCATTACCGACAGCCAAGGGATTAAATATTGTTGGATTTTTCCCCTGCACACACATATTATTGTTTTTCTCCCTGCACACACAAAGACACTGGCCAGTGTGCCAAAGCAGCCTAAAGTCTTTGATATTTTCTTGTTTTGTAAGTGATGAACGTTTCAAACATTAGCATGAAGAAATTAATTGTTGCACTCACAGAGACATTGGCTGGTGTGCCATAGTAGCCCTGTAGACAAACCTCACAGCGCGACCCACCATGACCTACGCTGCAGTTTATACATCGAGGTTGTCCCCCAGCATCCAGCTCGCACGTCGATGCAAATATGTTCACGTGGCGGTCGGGGACACTGCCAGGACACATGCACGCCTGGCATGCACCTACACACAACAACACAGTGGTCACCAAAAATCTCCCGTACTTCATTTCACCCTGTGACACTACTGCAAGATATGGATCGGCCATGGTAGTTCAAGAGTGGTGCCAGAGCACATGAGACATGCCTACACTTGACAACATTACACATACAAACAACAACAACACTACACACACAAATAATGTCAATATTACACAAACAAATGGCAATGTATGCTACACAAACAACAATGTTACACACACAATACTACACAAACAATGACGCTACACAAACAAACAACAATACTACACATATGCACAATGACAATACTACACACAAACAACAATACTAAATAACAATGATACACACAATGACAATACTGCATACAAAAATAACATCAATACTACACAAACAAACAACTACACACAACATGAACAACTACAATAATACACACATAAACGATGGCAATTCTACACAAACAATAATACGCATTGACAATATTGCACAAACAACTATACTACACAAACAACAACAATTATACACAACACAAACAACAAGGCAACACACACACACAAACAGCTATACAAGTACCAACAACAATACTACACAAACAAATAATCACAATGCCATGCAAATAACAACAATACTACACAAACACAAACAATGACAATATTACATAAAACAAACAATAATACATGTACTACACAAACGATACTACACAAATGATACTACACAAATAAACAACAATAGCAAAGCTCTGTACTATCGACCATAATGATTTAACTCTTTAACTCCCAGAACTAAATGACTTCCATTCTATAGAATGGAAGACATTTAGTTCTGGGACTTTAAACCATTTAGCTCCATGGCCGCATTTCCAAAATCCTGGAGGTGTCACCTAACAATGACGTATCTGTTGCAGGAGATGGATCGACCATGATATTAATTTTTCTCTAAAATGTATTTTTTCGAAAAATACTTACCGATGACATGACTGTCTGGAAATAGTCTACTTGCTTACCAATTTTAGCCTAAGACCCAAAGGGTCCCCCCAGGAGGCTCTCGGGGATCCCTAACAGGGACGAGAGTAGCCTCCCCTGCCCATCCGGTCACGTGCCCGGTGGTGTCTCCTTTAGCCAGTTGTCAGCGGCAAGCGGGGAGGAGGGAGGGACCTCCGAGTCATGTCATCGGTAAGTATTTTTCGAAAAAATACATTTTAGAGAAAAATTAATTTGTTTCCTCAAAACACATTACCGATGACATGACTGTCTGGAAGAATGCCAAAAAGGAGGAGGGTGCCGCAGAATCCCTTTCTGAAACCTCATTAGGGACGAGGACGGCCCGTCACTCCTGATCACACACTCCCGACAATTTTAGCGAAGTGCATACCTAAGGCGCCAGGGGCGCCTGGAGGGAGTGCTGTGCCGCAGAGATGTCGCCCACCAGAGAGAGGTTGTCGCGCTGGACCGTCAGGTCGCGGAGGTAGAAGCGGGCAAAGGAGGTTTCGGCCCGCCATCCCACTGCAGCCACAATGTCCTTAACCGCGCAGTTGCGGTCAAATGCGAGACTTGCGGCCATAGCGCGAACTTCATGGGCGCGTATCCTGAGGGCCTCGGCTCCCTGTGGGGAGAGGTCGCAATAGGCGGACCGTATTACCCAGCGGAGCCAGGAGGAGATCGTTTGGGCAGAGATGTCAGTTCTGCCGGCGGTCAGAGGCAAAAAGAGACGAGTCCGTCCACTCCGTACGGACTTGGAGCGACGCAGGTAGATACGGAGTGCACGCACCGGATCTTGCTGCCGAGTCTCCCGAGGAAGGTCGGGCCCCTTAAGCGGGCGAATAGCGATGACCTGAGGCGCCGTCAAGGGAGATCTAGTCTTAGCGAGAAAGGACGGATCCGGGAGAAGCTGAACGGAGCCATCCACCCGGAACTGCAGGCAGGAAGGGCGAGACGAGAGCGCGTGGAGCTCGCTGACGCGGGCTGCCGTGGCGAGGGCCACCAGGAAGCAAGTCTTCCGAGTCACGTCCGGGAAGCTGGCCAGATGGAGCGGTTCAAAACGGTCCGAATTCAGCCAGGTGAGGACCCAGGGTAGGTCCCAGCGTGGAACGAGGGAGCGGGAAACCGGACGCTGCAAGCCGAAATGCGCCATAAGGTCGGCCAGGTCCTTGCAGGCACCAGGGTCGGGACGGCCGAGGTGACGGTAGGTGTCGGCAATCATGGAGAGATAGCCACGGATCGTGATGGGAGCCAAACCTTGGTCATGGAAGAGCCAAAGGAAGAAGTCCGCGAGCTGAGGGGTCGTCAGAGCGACGGGGGAGAGACGACGGTCAGAGCACCAGGCACGAAGCACTCGCCACTTTCCCTCGTAGACACGTCTGGTGTAAGGTCTGCGGGCTGAAGCGATAGCGTCCACTGCCGCACTCGAGAAGCCTCTAGCGGAGAGGGCGTGCCGCACAATCGCCAGGCGTGTAGGAGAAGTCGCTCGGGGCAGGGGTGGAAGAGCGGCTGGCGGGGCTGCTTGAGCATCGTGCGAGGGGTGGGAAGTGGAAGGGGCGGATCCGTGGCGAGACTGAGCAGGTCGGTGGTCCAAGATCTGTCCCAGGAGAACGGGGCCACCAGGAGAAGGACTGCGTTGCACCCCCGGAGCTTGAGCAGGACTTTGGGGACCAGGACCGTCGGAGGGTAGGCGTAGGCAACTAGTCCGTCCCAAGAGATCGAGAGCGCATCGACCGCCCAGGCCAGCGGGTCGGGAATCGAGGAGACGAAGAGGGGAAGCTGGTGGTTCCACCTGGTGGCGAAGAGGTCGACAAGGGGAGTCTCCCAACGCTCACAGATCAGGCGAAAGATGTCCCGGCGCAGGGTCCATTCTGTGTGAAGAAGCTGGCCCCGCCGAGAGAGGGAGTCTGCCAAAACGTTCAGGTGACCTGGAATGTGACGGGCTCGTAGGGAGATGCCGCGGTCCTCGCACCAGCGAAGGAGTCGGTAGAGAAGGATGCAGAGGTCGGGCGAGCGGGTCCCTCCCTGCTTCTGTATGTAAGCGACGACCGTGGAGTTGTCGGAGAGGACAAGGAGGTCCTGCGTCCGAAGATCGGGTTCCCAAGCGTAGAGGGCCTGCCAAACCGCATTCAGCTCCAGCCAGTTGATGTGCCGCGAAGCCAAGTCCTCGTTCCAGCGGCCGGCCACATAGCGAAAACTCGGGAGAAGGTGAGCGCCCCACCCGGCGAGACTGGCATCGACGCAGAGAGAGAGACGAGGCAGTGGTGAGGTCAGGGGAATCCTGGAGCCGAGCCAAGAAACGTCCGTCCAGCGAAGCAGATGGGGCCGCAGCATAGGAGGTATCGGCACCAGGGTGGAGAGATCGCCGGAGGACGGTCTCCAGTGGAGGAGAAGATGCAATTGAAGAGGACGAGAGTACAGACGACCGAGGGGAAGGAGATCTGCCGCAGCACTCATCAGGCCGAGGAGCTGGAGCCACACCCTGGCGGGGACAGCCGCTTCCTGAGCTACCAGACGGGCGAGATCGGCGAGTTTCTGGATCCGCGGCTCGGGAAGACGCACTAGGTTGCGGTCGGTCACAAACTCCATCCCCAGGTGCACGAAGTGGCGAGAGGGAGTGAGGTCGGACTTGCCGGCGTTGACCAGGAAGCCGAGGCGAGATAACAGGAGTAGAAGCGCATCCCTGTCCAGGAGAAGAGAGGCCACCGACTGGTTCCGCAGAAGAAGGTCATCCAAGTAGTTGGAGATCGGGCTGGAAGAAGAACGACGGGCTCTGGCTACCACGGCGTTCATGATCCGCGTAAACACCCACGGACTGAGGTTGAGACCGAAGGGGAGGGCCCGAAACTGGAAAACAGTCCCGTCGATGGCAAAGCGGAGGTACCGGAGGGAGGCAGGATGGATTGGGACGTGCAGGTAGGCATCGGACAGGTCCAGGCTGACAGCGAAGTCCATGGGCTGGACGGCCGCACGAAGGGACCTGGCTGTCTCCATCCGGAAGGACGGGGCGGCGATGAACCGATTCAGGGCGGAGAGATCGATGATCGGCCTCCACTTGCCTCCAGGCTTGGGGACTACGAATAGTCGGCTGTAGAAGGCGGGGGAGTCGTGGCAGGCGACGACCTCCGTAGCGGCTTTCTGGAGAAGAGCAGCGACTTCTCCGCGAAGGGCATCGGCCTTGGGCGGATCTGACGGAATCTCGGTCCACAGGGGGGAGCGCCGAAGCGGGGGCGGGGAACGAAAGGAGATGAGAAGACCGACTGAGACAATGGAGAGGATCCACGGGTCGTCCGGAAACAGGGAGCGCCAGACGTCTCCGTGCAGAGCGAGCCTCCCGCCGACAGGCGACCCCGAAGCGGTCGGTGGGGGCGGAGGCGAGCAGAAGTCAGGGGGCCCTCCCACGCCCAGGGCGGCGGGCGGGCTTGGGCTAGGCCGGAACGGCAGGACGGGCAGAACGGGCAGGACGGGCGCGGCCAGGACCGGGCGCACGGGAAGAGGAGAGAGGACGGGAGGCCGAGGCGGAGGCAGGGGCCGTCGCGGAGGGTCTGACGAACCGCAGGGCACGACCCGAGGCCTTGCGGGTTGGCGGAAAGCGAGACGAGGGGGCGCTGGGCCAACGGTCCTTGTTAGCTTCCTTCAGGGACTGCCAGGAAGGGCCGAAGAGGAGCGGAGCGCCGACCGGGGCTCGGCGTAGCTGGGACTTCACATCACGGGGAAGACCCGGGCAGGACTGGAGCACCACATCACGCCGCATCAAGTCACAGTTGGCGGCCGCTGCCATGGCGTTGACAGACGAATGGTAGGCCGCTCGGTTGGCTGCAACAGCCAAGGTGTGAAGATCCGACAGCAGGGGTGGAGCGGAGGGAAGCCAGGCTGCCTCGATACGGCTAATGAAGGCTTGTGTGAGGAGCTCCAAAAAACCCGAACAAGCGAGGGCGTTACGGCCGCTTTCCTCTTCAGCGGTGGGGAAGGTGGGCAGGAATCCGCGGGAAGGCACGCCGCGATGAGACGGGCGGCGTCGTCCAAGGCTCGGAGAGTCTCGCCACGAGGAGTGGACAGGGTAGCTGGAGACGCTGTATCCTCCGCCTGAGAGGGCGAACGGCTGCCGGACCCAAGCAAGGCCGACACGGAGTCCTCCGGCAGCAGGCTTAAGGTCTCTCCATCGATGGCAGGCGATGGCGGCGGGGAAGACCGAAGCACAGTAGGTAAGCCGACGCGCGCAGGCGGTGGAGGAGGAGCCGAGGGGCTACGCTGACGCCGGCGCGGGGAAGTAAGAGGCGAAGGGCGTCGGGAACGATGAGAGCGTCGATCCCGATGAGAACTACTGCGCCGAGAACGAGGCGGAGTCCTGTCGTCTCTACGACTCCTACGAGAGGAGTGTGGTGAGGGGCGCCGAGAGGAACAGCGCTGCGGAGAACGGCTGCGCCGACGGGAGGCATAAGAGGAAGTCGAGCGAGAGGACGACGAATGCCGGGGGCTACGTCTCCTATCCACGCGACGAGGGCTAAGCCGACGGTCGACCTCATGGCGCCTGGAAGAACGGGGACGGTCTCTTCTGTCCCGAGGAGGAGGAAAAGGTGACAACCGTCGCGGTGCCCGGGGCTCAAGGAGGGGGGCACGTTGCGGACTAGCAGCTGGGGCCGAAAGGCCACGGTGAAGGGTAGAAGGCGACGACGGTCGCGGTGCCCGGGGCTCATGGAGGGGGGCACGTAGCCGGCTAGGCGACTCGCCGGAGAAGTCAGCGGGCTTAGGAGGGGGGGCCATAAGGCCAACACATCTAGTAACAGGCGACAAGGGTCGCAGTGCCCGGGGCTCAAGGAGGGGGGCACAACTAGACGGAGAGGCCGAAAGGCCGACGCGTGAATCGACGAGCGACAAAAGTCGCGGTGCCCGGGGCTCAAGGAGGGGGGCACGGAGCCGGCTTGGCGACTCGCCGGAGGAGTCAGCGGGCTTAGGGGGGGGCCACAAGGCCCACGCGTCTACTAACAGGCGACAACAGTCGCGGTGCCCGGGGCTCAAGGAGGGGGGCACCATGCCGGCTTGGTGACTCGCCGGAGGAGTCAGCGGGCAAGGGCGGTGCGGACACCGTAGCAGGAATAGTCTTACCAGACAGACGAGGCGTGCGTTTCTCCACTTCCGAGGAGGGGAGCTTGACTGGGTCCCGGCGAGCTGTGACAGATCGGTCCCGCCGGTAGAACCTCCAAAGCTCCGACCAACGAACCTCCGGCCACGAAGAGCAGACAGCGCAGGCGAGGTCCGAGGAGCAGCCAGAACACGGAAGACAGACTTTATGCCGGTCACTAGGCCACTGAAAGTCGCCGCAAAGGGGGGACAGGTGCGCACTTGATGACTGCAACACAAACCCAAAGATGAAAGGCGACCGGCGGCGGGAACTAACCCGCCTACATAACTTCCGAACCAGGTAAACGAGTGAAGCTCACGACGAAACGCGAGAAAGAACCAAAAAGTTCGAGACGAGACCAACGTCCGGCCCAGCCGGGCGAGACGTAGGCGGCGACCGAGACGTTACCTTTCCATGGCGGAGCGCCAAAGCACAAACCACTGTGAGCGATGGAAGCCGAGAAGCAGAAGAAGGCCCCAGGCCCAGCTAACAGCATGAGGCACAGACGAGGGCTAGCCGAGAAGGAGGCGACGCCAGAAGCAGAGACGAGAGGCTAGGCGAAGACAGGCCGGTAAGGACGGTCGAACCGTACACAGTCTACGAAGGGTCAGAGGCTCAGGTAAACGCGTGCGTACGCTAACAGCGAAGTAGACAACTGGCTAAAGGAGACACCACCGGGCACGTGACCGGATGGGCAGGGGAGGCTACTCTCGTCCCTGTTAGGGATCCCCGAGAGCCTCCTGGGGGGACCCTTTGGGTCTTAGGCTAAAATTGGTAAGCAAGTAGACTATTTCCAGACAGTCATGTCATCGGTAATGTGTTTTGAGGAAACAAAATTGAAGGGTAGTGCCAGATGAGCTTGGTGCCAAGCTCATCTGGCACTACCCTTGAATTGTCATGATCAACCTGTCCCCAGCTGTAGGGTGCTGGGGCTAAATGGATTAAAATTTAAGGATGATGCTTGAATACCTAGGCATCTATAGGCAGGAGGCTTTTCTGGCCCACCCTTGAGCTATTATGATCAATCTGTCTTCAGAACAGTAACGTCCATCATGAATGATCCAAAAACTGTGACTTTTGAACTCTGATCTCACAGTTAAATGTGTGAAAGAAAAAAAAACAGATGCAAAAAATAGATACATCTAGGGAGAAAGATAATGAACTGTCTGTTTAGTGTGACGAGCATCAAAGATTCCAAAACACGTGCAATGAAGCGTGACAATGTACTCTCCCACCCACCTGGGGTCCCTAACGATGCGTTCCCATAGAAACCAGGTAGACAAAGGTTGCAGTGGTCTCCAGTGGTATTGTGGTTGCACTGACAAACACCGGTCGTCACGTTGCATGGGCCACCTGCGTGACCGTTACATTCACAGGGGGAACATGTGTCCGTTGGCTTGAACTTCACACTGTCACGCCAAAAACCGGCACCACACGTCTCACAAAACTCTCCCTGTGAGACAAACACAGAACTTTACCTTTTCCTCAAGTCCTTCACTTAGTGGCTGTTTCAAGGCTGCATTTCGCAACGAATGTGTATCAGCTGCAGGAAATGGAATGACTATGATAACTCAAGGGTAGTGCCAGATTAGCTTGGTGCCAGCAGGTGCCAAGCTAATCTAGCACTACCCTTGAGTTATCATGGTTGATCAAACTGTGACCACACAAAAGTATTTACGGTTACTGGAAGTTGCGAAATGACAGTGCTGGATCATTTTAGTGAAAAAACAGAAATAACATAACTTCACTGAACTATCAGCAAATGTATCAATAGTACTTATGTACTATAGCAACTATCACAACATATCAATACGCCAAGAATATCAGCCCACCCTTACTAAAGAGAAGATACTGGCGTATGAGTTGATGAACACATGAACAGAAAAATGTATTTTTTTCTAAAATGTATTTTTTCGAAACATACTTACCGATGGCATTACTGTATGGAAGATAAACTTAGATTAACGATTTCAGCCTAAAATTTGTTGTGTATACATACATAACCAGGGAGGCAACTCCAGGGAGCCGTCCTTACCAAGGGCCCCCAAGTAGCCTCCCTTCCCTCCTCATCCGGGCACATGTGCCGGGGAGTCACGCCATTCGAACGCTATAGCGCTCCGGCAGCCAGCGGGGGCAGGTGGGAGGGCCATTTGAGTAATGCCGTCGGTAAGTATTTTTCGAAAAAATACATTTTAGAGAAAAATACATTTGTTTCCTCAAAATACGTTACTGATGGCATTTACTGTATGGAAGAATAGCGAAAAGAAGGAGGGTGCTACCCGGCCTAGGTCCCGTCATCGCTCGTGATTAACAATCGCGAACAGGAGCAACCTCCCGACAATTTCGGCTAAGCATACCTTACAGCGCTGGGAGGGAGTGTTGCGCTGCAGCGATGTCCCCCACTAAGGCCAGATTGTCACGCTGGCTCGTGAGGTCCCGGAGGTAGAAGCGGGCAAAGGTGGAATTGGCCTGCCACCCAACAGCCACCACAATAGCACAGGCCAGGTCCACAGCGAGCGTAACCGCATGCTGATTCCGGCGGACGGGCCTCGGACCTGTGCTGAAGCACAGGCCAGGAACCCTGAGAGTGCATGTCGCGCGCCGACTGCGGCTGCCGACCATTGGCCTGTGCTGAAGCACAGGCTTAGTCCACGGAGAGCACATGCTGCCTGCCGGGTCCGGCAGCCGTCCAACGGCCCTGTGCTGTAGCACAGGTCGGGAACACAGATAGTCTGAAGCACAGGCCCGGTCCCGGGAGAGCGCATACCGCATGCTGATTCCGGCGGCCGTCCATCAGCCCTGTGCTGAAGCACAGGCCGGATCCATGGAGAGCACGTGCCGCATACAGATTTTGGCGGCCGTCCATCGGCCCTGTGCTGAAGCACAGGCCGGGTACACTGAGAGCGCATGCCGCGCGCTGCCTGCGGTTGTCGCCCATCAGCCCTGTGCTGAAACACAGGCCGGGTTCACGAGGAGTACATACCGCATGCCGATTACAGCGGTCATCCATCGGTCCTGTGCTGAAGCACAGGCCGAGTACACTGAGAGCGCATGCCACGCGCCACCTGCGGCTGTCGTCCATCGGCCCTGTGCTGAAGCACAGGCCGGGTACACTGAGAGCGCATGCCGGGCGCCGCCTGCGGTTGTCATCCATCAGCCCTGTGCTGAAGCACAGGCCGGAGTCACGAGGAACACATACCGCATGCTGATTCCGGCGGCCATCCATCAGCCCTGTGCTGAAGCACAGGCTGGGTACACTGAGAGCGCATGTCGCGCGCCGCCTGCGGCTGTCGTCCATCAGCCCTGTGCTGAAGCACAGGCCGGGTACACGAGGAGTATATGCCGCATGCTGAATCCGGCGGTCGTCCATCGGCCCTGTGTTGGAGCACAGGCCGGGCACACAGAGAGTACATGCCACATTCTTTCCAACAGCACTTGGAAATCCCAGGCGGTCACCCATCCAAGTACTAAGTGAGCCCGACGTTGCTTAACTTCGGTGACCAGACGAGAAACGGTGTCTTCCACGTGGTACATCCGATGGGTGATTCCAGCGGCCATCCATCAACCCTGTGCTGAAGCACAGGCTGGGTCCACTGCGAGCACATGCAGCCCGCTGACTCCAGACGCTGTACCGGAGGAGAAGCCGGAACCACTGAGGGTGCACGCAGCGAGCTGACACCCGATGCGGGAACAAGCGTCAGAAGGAAGCCGACCATCTGGTAACGTCCGCCGGGCTGACCACCGCGGTGCTCATGAAGACACGTGCGCACAGGACCAACGCCTCTGCGCCGCAGACAAGGAGGATCAACCAAGAGCACGCGCCATTTGCTGACTCTGGAAGCAGGAGCCAGAGCCAGGCGGGAGCAGGTCTGCCTGGTAACGCCCGGTAAAGAGGCCAAGGAGGAGCTCGCTGGGAGACACGCGGAACCATCGCACCGCACAGGTGACATGTAGGGTCTATGGGGGTCGCTGGGGGCTCGCCGACTCTGGACGGAGAGGCCAGTGGGCGCAGGGCCAGGCCGTGCCGGGTATGCCTGCCAGGGGCCGATGGAGGGAGCGAACACGCTCAAGGGAGAGGGGCTCCGCCACGGGCCCAGGTCAGAAGACACGCCACTCCGCTGAGAACCGAGGCGGAAGGAAGATACGCCGGCCGCCGGAAAGGCTCCACTACTGCAAGCGCGAAAACTCCTGCGGAGAGGGCTAGCCCACACCCTCTCGGGCGACGTCCACCCACGAGACGCAATCCGCTCAGGGCCTGGGAGAAGGAGGGTCTGCCAGGGTCGGTACCGTACTAACCCCCGGCCCCACATCAAGGAGCGGGGGAGGACAAGGGCAGGGTCCGCGGTGAGGCTGAGGAGAAGGTGGCCCAGCGCGAGCGCCAGTCGAACAGAGCGACGAGAAGAAGGATCCCAACCTCACACCGGCGCGAAGGTAAGCACTTGAGTGAACAATCTGGGAAGCCCAACAAGGCGCAAAAGGTCGAAGAAGGAGCACCACCTACCAGGAAGACGGCAGGAAGGGCACATGTAGGAGAAGGCAAAAAACAGCCAGGAATCGGGCGCACGAGGTCACAGTCGCGGCCGATGTACGGGCGAATGGGACGCGCGGAAAACCGGATGGCAGGCCCAAGGCCGCTAAGGCTAGGCAGTCACTCCAGGGATCTGCATATCCGGGTGCTCCAGGGACTCCTTGAGAAGAGCACGGCTTGTGTCACTAGCCCCAAGAACCTGATGCAGGCGAGGGAAAAGCAGACCAGAGTCACTGTGTTGTTTAGCTCGCAGTGGGTGCTACGCTGAAGGTCTCGCCGGCCTCCACACAACATCTCTGCGGCTGGGTCTACTGGAGAAAGCGGGCAGGCAAACGACTGAGAGTGTCCCGCAACCAGTCCCGTCGGAAGTCGATGCCTGCCGGCCAGCGTGTTTCCGCAGGGGAAAGGCCCCGCGAGGACTAGCGAGACCAAACCCACCCATGGAACCGGGAATCCAGGGACATGGAAGGGCCCAAGCGGTAAGAGTCGGGCGAGGGGCAAGCAGCAGAAGTCGAGCCCACCGGGAGGAGGCTAAGGGAGTCGTCGGGCTCCTCGAGGCGGACGACACTAGCAGGGTTAGGGACCTGAAGGAGTAGCCCTGAAGGGCGCTGAATCGGGAGTACTGACCTGTTCCGAAGAACTTTAAAGTCCCACTGGTGACGCCGCGCCGTAGCGCGGGGGAGCGCCGCACATCACGGGAAGAAGGTCGGCGCTGTAGCACCGCTGGGTCTCGTGGCAGGTGGCTGGCGGCGGCACCATGCTGTAGAGCGGAGAAGCGCCGAACGTAGGTGGAAGACGGTCTGTGCCATAGGACAGCTGTGTCCCATCGCAGGATGCTGGCGGTGGCACCGCGCTGTAGCGCGGAGGAGCGCTGTACGTACGTGAAGAAGGTCTGTGCTGTAGCACAGCTGGGTCCCGTTGCTGATCGCTGGAGGCGGCACCGCGCTGTGGCATGGAGGAGCGCCGTACGTACAAAGAAGAAAGGTCTGTGCCATAGCACAGCTGAGTCCCGTCAATGGTCGCTGGTGGCGGCACACCGTTGTAGCACGGAGAAGCGCCATACGTTCGAGGAAGAAGGTCTGTGCAGAAGCACAGCTGGGTCCCGTCGCTGATCGCTGGCGGTGGCACCGCGCCGTAGCGCGGAGGAGCGCCGTAAGTATGAGAAAGAAGGTCTGTGCTGTAGCCCACATGGGTCCCGTCGCTCGCTGACCACAGTCCTGGTCTGTAGACCGGCAGGCTGCCGAAGGGCGCGGGAAGCCGACCTGTGCCACAGCCAGGGTGGGTCCCCCCGAAGTGAGCGTAATGTAGCAAGGACCGAGGGCCAGTAGTCCGGACACGCCGAGCGCCGGGCAAGGTCTCCGCCACCCGGCGAGAGGGCGTGGACGTGGGGCAAGGCAGGCGCGGCATGCCGCGGGAGGTAATCCCCACGAAGTCCGAAGTCACCCGTCGAGGGGGCGGGGAGGCCGCCGGTCGCGAAGGAAGGAGACTGAAAGGTGGACACGCCGGAAAACTCCCAACTGGGACCACCGTTCTCCCATCCACATTCTCTCGCACAAACGCTCTGAGAAGCCGCCCAAGGAAGGGAGGCAAGGTGTGCGTGTGCCCGAGGGCTACTGGCACCCCTTATACCTACAGCAAGTGCCGAGCTGTGCACTGTGACAGAAAACAAAGCGCATAAGAGATAACGAGATGTGGCCCAACGAACAAAGGGGCCACGTGGGCGAGACTCACGACCGGTGCTGCAAAAGGGTCGGCTGTGCACGAACCAGCCACTAAGACCGTAAGGGTCTCGCTGGTCGCTGGAGGAAGCATCGCACAGAAGCGCTGCAGAATTCCATGCGTCATGTGAAGAAGGGCTGTGCTGTAGCACAGCTAAGTTCCGATGCTGGACACTGGCGGAGGCTCCACGCTGGAGCGCGGCAGAACGCCGTACGTCACAAGAAGAAGGGCTGTGCTGTAGCACAGCTAAGTCTTGTCGTTAATGAATGGCAGCAGCCCCACGCTGTAGCGCAGCGGAACGCCGTATGTCACGGGAAGAAGAACTGTGCTGTAGCACAGCTAAGTCCTGTCGTTTGTCACTGGAGGCGGCACCGCGCTGAAGCGCGACGGAGTGCCGAAAAGTCACGGGAAGAAGGCCACCGTTCTTTCTTCCACAAAGAACATCTGTCGCACGGAAGTGCGTAAGAGCAGCCTGAGCAAGGGAGGCACAAGGTCAGTACGAGGGCCACTTGAACCCTTTTACACCTAGGGCAAGTACCGAGTTTCGCGCTGTAACAGAAACAAAACGCATGAAAGAAAACAACACGTGGCCCCAAGAACAAAAGGCCACGTGGGCGAAACTCACAACCGGTGTCACAAAAATCGGCTGCGAACGAACCAGCCTTTATCCGAGTAATGCGTCAACCAGTCAGTAACCTGAGTGGCCGAAGCATGCCCCGAGACCTTACCTGGCCATATCCTCAAGCGACGGAAGACAAGCGAGGAGAAAAGACCGATCCAGGGAGAACTGGTAATCCGCCACACTAACCATGTGTAGCCCGCACGGAAACACAAGTCACCGCGTGAAATTCAAAGGCACACGAAGCTAAACCGTTACACCCATAGTCTGAGCGGAAGCACAAAGCACCATGAAGAATTCCAAGAATCCAAGGGCGTTGGACTTTTCTCCTCTGGTAAGTGTCACCGTTAATTCGGGCGGACCGTCGGGGGTTCTTTCTCCGGGTACTCCGGTTGTTCCACCCCCCCCCCCCCCACTTTGGTACCGGTTTCAGGCCACTTTACAAATTTCAAATACAAGCGATCAAAAATCTCTGTAACTTCAGTAGCTGACTGGCCCTTTGTTTGTCTTGTACTGTGTTTGTCTTAAATGGCGTAAATCCGTGTCTGTTTCGTGAGTGTGTGTGTTGGGTTTCAGGCGCGGCGCTTTGAGTCGATTTCCCCAAAATTGAGAAAAAGTGCCTATATAATAACGGTATATATATGGTATATAAGAAACGAAGTAACCCAGAGAAAAATCCAAGGAATCTAAGGCTGAGCACGAAAACACAACCTATCACTAGGAAGCTAAGCGTTCGAATAGTGTGACTCCCCGGCACATGTGCCCGGATGAGGGGGGGAGGGAGGCTACTTGGGGGCCCTTGGTAAGAACGGCTCCCTGAAGTTGCCTCCTTGGTTGTGTATGTATACACAACAAATTTTAGGCTGAAATCGTTAAGCTAAGTGTATCTTCCATACAGTAATGCCATCAGTAACGTATTTTGAGGAAACAAATGCAAGTGACATAAGATGGCAACTGACCCCGAAAGGTAGGGTACAGAAGCACTGCTCCACATTGGTGACGGGTGTGGGGTTCCCTGGTGGTGCAGTGCGTGTGGCATGAGCCAACTCCACTCCGTACAGGTCGATGACAGCATCACTAGCCTGCACACACATTCCAACAATCTTCATGGTGAGGATCATGATTATGATGATTATCATCATCATTATTATTAGTTGGTATACCTTGCCCTGTGCCTAGGTGAAATGCACTAGCACCATTACTGCAATTTTTGTGCTTGTCCGGTTGCTCAGAATGGCACTGTGCACTATATCAGCTTAGAGTGTGTGCTCTCTGCACTTGTAATGAACAATCTCAGAGAAAGAATTATATGACGTTTGACTATCATGGCACTACTACTATAACTATCATGGTCGATCCACATCTCTTTATAGTGTGTCTGAGAATCCCACACAATAAATTTTGCAGTTGATAAAATAATAGTGTGGTGCCTAACAATAATATAGAATGTATGAGACCACACTACTAGTGTTCAAGCCTACCTGTGCATGCAGTTCTAGTGCACAGGAGCAGTCCAAGCGACCGGAAAAGTGCGAAAATTGCAGAGATGGCGCCACTAGTGCATTTAACCTAGATACAGGGCAAGGTATACCAACTCAGCATTATTATGTAAAACACCAGACTGATAATTAACCCATGTGATGAAACTCTATGCTCACGCATAGGGTTCACACAGAGGGGGTAGTACGGTACAGTTTTGTTAGCGGTTTGTTTTGAGACGAGGCCCCACGTGAAATCATAGAGAAATGTTTGGCATGGTTTTTATTTAGTGAGTTCAGGTGAACAGAGCTGTAGAAACGTCAGTACAGGGCTTTACTGTCAGTGTGGACAGACGTGTGTGAGATACCTTAGCCCGTGTTCCAAGACTCTGAAACCTAGAATTCAGGTATGTTTCTATACGTATTATTGATGGTTACTGCGTTAAAGATAGTATGCGTTAATAGGAGTTAATTTGGTTGTATAGTGTTGACTGGTTTGGTTCAGTTATGTTGGTTTGAAATTTATTGAGGCAACCGGTGTTTTCTATGTAGTTATTTACCGAGTTGAATAACTAAGGAATGTGAGGTGTGTAGGCCTAAGTCGTTATGAAGGTAGTACGTAGTTACCGTTAAGTATAGTCTTTTCCAGTGTATGAAAGAACGTATAGTGAGAGTGTTAGGTTATAGTCTGTTTCAAGATAGTGACAGAGATATGGGGTGTTACGAAAGTAGTCGGGGTATGAAGCACGTGAGTGTGGATGAACGTGTGAGTTGTTTGTATCAGCCAGGTTATGTAATGTATCTCATATTATCCAATATGTGTGTGTTTAGCAAGTGTTATGATTTATTACGTTATTATTTATTCAGAGTGCTTGTCAGAGAGCGGAGCGACGGACGCCGAGACGTGAGTCACCAGGGACCTATTGTGAGGTCATCTCTTCATCTCTTCACTCAGGGAGTGAGCAACCGGTGCCAAGACACCCAGGTCACAGCAAGGACTGCGCTACAGAGCGAGATATGAGGACGTCCACAGTACGAGAGACGGGACGACTCGGGAGTGTACGACAGAGGACTTGCACGCCTAGACGTGAAAGGGACAGAACGTAACCAGGCAAGAACACCAAACAGGTTGGATTGTGAGAGACAAATACCTAGCCTGGCTTTTACATTGTGTATGTGGTGTTGATGTGCTTGTAGTGTGAAGGTGTGGTGTACATAAGCTTTTGGGAAACCTTTTATCAATTATCTTTATAAATATCTACGTTAGAAAGAAAGTTAGTGTGTTGAGTTTTACCGCGTGAATGCGCCCGTCTGAGTCAGTGGCGGTGTATGCATCTGTTGTGCGAGAGTCTGTACATATGACTGGGGAAAGTCTGCGTGCGTTACAACCCATATATCCCCATGGCTGCATTGGAGGTGTCATCTAATAACTATGTACTATGGTCAATCTGCTTGATGATTTTTAGTTGAACTGACAGTGATTTCTGTTGAACTTACAAAAATTTCCGTGCAACAAAAACTTACAAAGATTTCAGATGAGCTTGCGGTGATTTCAATTAGAAGATTTTAGGCGAACTTGCAATAATTTAAAGATGACAAGAAATGGCCATAACAGAGAAGGGATGTACTTGGACACACTGTACTCACATTGGAAAACTTGCCACGGATGAGCAGTGTCTGCAGCATGGACAACGTCAGCATCATCTGGCTGTAGGTGGCTGCGGGGCCATATGTGGTGTTGACATGCCACAACGACTCCAAGAACAACACCTGAAAAATAATTACTGAATTAATTACATGATTATTTAATAAACCCTTACATGATTAATTAATAAACCCCAATAGCAAAATGTCTTCAGGCCCACAAAGGCTGCAGTGGGCCCAAGGACCGTTGCTTACTGGGAAAACATAGCAGTGGTATTACTGTATGGTAATGCACCTTACATGTGGATAAAAGCCCAGATTTTCCCTCGAATAATACAGTTGTAAACAAGGGGGAAAAGGTATTAGCTACAGCTGGCTGCGCTGGTAACAACTGTGGCTACTCACCATACAGTTTGTGATGGCCATGTTGACAGGGCAGTAAACAAAGCATAGAGCAGGTGGTATTGTAGCTACAGCTGTCTGTGCTGGCAACAACTGTGGCAACTCACCGAATAGTTTGTGATAGTGGTGTTGACAGGGAGGTAAGGCAAAGTATACACCAGGTGGAAATCAGTGTAGGCCCCTTGCAGGATGACGTCACCCCCGGTGTGATTGGCAATGAGGTCAACTGTAGTGGAGAAACGAAGACGGATGGACATATGGCGGCCGTATGCCGAGCGTTTGTCACCCAGGTAGAGGGAGGGGGCAGAAAAGTACAACATAAGGTGTTGCAGGTTAGAGCCTGAGTTGATCATGCGCATCACGTACCTGTATACAGAAATCTTTAGTTTCAAATATTGATCATGCGCATCACATACCTGTACACAGAAACTGTAGTTATAAACAATAATCAGTGGTGGCTGAAGGATTGGATGATAGAAAGGGAGATAACAAAATGTCAGGGGACACAACTTTTCTTGATGTTACATCTAAAGCAATTAAAAAAGTGTGTCCAACTTTTGTTACTCCAAACTGTTATCAGCTAAGTGGACTGTGTGGACCTTTTCAGGCCAACATCACAATGTTGGCCTGAAAAGGTCACACAAAGTCAACTATACCGATAACAGCAATGAGGATAAAACATACTGTCATTATTTCCTAAGGAAAATTAATTTTTCTCTAAAATTTATTTTTTTTCGAAAAATACTTACCGATGACATTACTATTAGGAATATTGTCTAAGCTAGACTAATTTCAGCCAAAAATTGTTGTGTACATGGTAGGGGAGGTAACAAGGGGTGCTATAGCCTAGGCCGTGACCCGAGTAGCCTCCCTTCCATCCCATCCGGGCACGCACCCACCGGATGCTCGCCAGTCTGTTTCTGAGCAGAACAGCAGCAAGCGGGGCAGGTGTGAAGGTCATCCGAGTAATGTCATCAGTAAGTATTTTTCTAAAAAATACATTTTAGAGAAAAATTAATTTGTTTCCTCAAAACACATTACCGATGACATTACTAGTAGGAATAATGACGAAGAGGAGGTGGGTGCCGCTGTAACGCCCCTAACCCCTAGTTACTTATCAATGAGACCCGACCTCCCAAGCAACCTCCCGATAATTTTAGCGAAGATTACCAACTGAGCCTGGGGTGCCGGGAGGGAGTGTTGCTCCACCGTGATGTCTGCCACCAGCGAAGGTTCTGGCGCTGGCTGGAGAGGTCTCTTGGGTAGAATCGGGCGAGGGTCGACTGTGCTCGCCCTTCCACGGCCACCACAATATCTTTGACCGCACAGTTGCGGTCGAATGCTAAACTAGCGGTCATGGCTCTGACCTCGTGCGCCGTGATGTTCATTCGTTTGGCTGCATCAGGGGAGATCTTGGTAGGCGGAGCGCATCACCCATCGGAGCCAGGAGGATATCGTCTGGGCCGAGATGCCATGTCTACCTGGGGACAGAGGGAGGAGAAGGCGGGTGTGTCCCCTGCGTAGTGGCTTGTTCTGGCGCAGGTAAAACACGTAAAGCCCTCACCGGGTCCTGTTGTCTTGACTGTCGGGAAGAGCCTGGATCTCGTAAAGGTGGAAGGTGACCACTTGAGGGGCAGCCAAAGGAGATCGGGCCTTGGGGCGAAACGTCGGATCGGGAAGCCGTTGAACAAAGCCGTCCGTCCGGAACTGCAAGTATGCAGGCCGTGCTGAAAGGGCATGCAGCTCGTTGACCCTGGAGGCAGAGGCGAGGGCCAGTAGGAAGCAAGTCTTCCATGTCACGTCCGGCAACTGCGCCAACTGGATAGGTTCAAAGCAGGCAGAGTTGAGCCAGGTCAGCACCCAGGGCAAGTCCCATCGTGGCACGAGTGAGCAAAGGGGGGAACTTTGAAGCCCGAAGGAGGCCATAAGATCGGCGAGGTCCTGCAGTTGCCAGGGTCGGGTCGTCCCAAATGCTGGTACGTGTCAGCGATCATGGCCGGGTAGCCCCGAATGGTGATTGGCGCCGAATGCTGTTCAGTGAATATCCAGAGGAAAAAAAACGCCAGCTGGGAAACCATCAAATGTGTGGGGTAGAGTCGTTTGTCGTCACACCAGTGGCACAAGACTCGCCACTTCCCTTCGTAGACTTGTCTGGTCGAGGTTCTGCGAGCTGTAGCGATAGCCTCCACTGCTGCACCTGAGAAGCCTCTAGCTGCAAGGGCTTGCCGCACAATCTCCAGGCGTGGAGGAGGATTGATTGATTGATTGTACATTGCTTAACGTCCCGACAGCAACAAGGCTTTCTCAGGACGTGCCTGCACTGCTTGTGAAAAAAAAACACTAAACAGAACATTGAATGTATGTCGCCAGCCGGTCCAATACGTTAAATAAACCTAACACATGGGGCTAAATAAAGCTAAGACCATTTAGCAACACACATCCAATATCAAGAGCTACAGGCAGTGCAGACAGTAGGGAGAGTTTTAAAAAGGCAAATACAGGTGAATGGACCTCGGGTAGACAGAAACGGGCAAGGGTGGAACAGCGCCTGTCGCAGTTGCTTGAGCATCGTGCGTGGTGTGGGGAGACGCAGCGGGGGGAGCCGTGGCGAGGTTCACAAGGTCGGTGGTCCACGACTTGGTCCAGCAAAAATGGGCTACCAGGAACAGGACCGTGGTGCACCCTCTGAGCTGTGTGACGAGAGTTCTCGGGACTTGCAAATCAATGTGCGTGGTTTCACAGCGCGGATCAGGAGGCCGGCGATCCACGAGCACCTTCCGCAGCAAGTTTCCACCCTGAACAGGGCCGCATTGCCACCGTAAGCTGAGCCGGAGCTTGGAGCTAGCACCGTAGGAGGTTCGGTGAGGCGACGAGGCCGTCCCAAGAGAGGTAGAGAGCGTCGACCACTCAGGCTAGCGGCAATGGAACGGTGGAAGACGATGCGAGGAAGCTGTCGGTACCAAGTCGGAGCGAACATAGGGAGCTCACAGCCGTGCCGATCAGCCAAAGATGTCCGGACGGCGCGTCCCCTCGGAGCGGAGCTGCTGGTCTCGACGCGCGATGGGAGTTGGCAGGTCATGCGGAAGTCCCGTTGTCACGACACGGGTTTTTTTCATCTAATTTTGTAGGGGAGTAAGTTTAGAGGGGTGACAGGGTTTAGTTAGTCACCGGGTAGCGACAGCATAGGTGTTTAGTATTTGGCCTGTACAGGAGTATTTGCTGCCGTGCGACAGTTTGGATGTTGGCGTACCACACGTGTTCGCTCAGTCTACACGCAATCGGGTGGTTGTTGTTTCACGTGTTTTTACATCATATGACTTAGTGAGCGCTTTTTTCGCTAAACTAACGGTATCCAAATTGTAGACAGTCACATTTCCAACAGCGAACGAGGCAGTTGTCTTTTGTCAACAGTCTCCAAGGGTGGTTTTCCAGGCATAATTCGCCATTTGCTGGAGGCCACAAGCAGCTGTGTTGGTTGTTTGTATCGGTCCTGCGATATGGTTTCAGGTCGTCCCCAGAGCCGGTGTCCGAGGAAGGAGAGAGAGAGAGAAGAGCTGTGACGACTTAACCCCTGGCTTGTCTTGTCTTGTTTGTCTTCGTCCTAGCCGGGGCGTCTTCACGGATGGCAGTAAGTACACACAACAATTCTTTAGTGGCCATTTGCTCGGGGGGGTTTGTTTGTGTTTGCTTGTTTTGTTATTATTACTTTGGTTAGTGTACTGGGGGGCAAGCGTAAGAATAGAATGCAGAAGGGAATGCCATCTGTTGTATTTGATAGCATGTAGCGGCGAATTAGTTGTTGGGGTTTAACACCGAGCAGGCGTCTAAGGCCATTTCACTATTTAGCGTAGGAGTGTAAATATCGGAAGTGAGTCATGTGGTGACGTGTAAATATGTATTTTGTTGAGGTCGAATTTATCGTTGTGGGAGAGAGGTGAAGGGAATATGTTGAGGTTGAGTTTCGTGTTGTGGGAGAGAGGTGAAGGGAATATGTTGAGGTTGAGTTTACCGTTGTGGGAGAGAGGTGAAGGGAATATAAAAGACGGCAGTTAAAGTTGCGGGAAGGGTGATGTGATTATCTTATTTCTTTTGTTAGTTATTTATATGTGTATTTTTGCACCTGTGTTTTAGTGCATCCTTAAATCTAAAGAGCTAATGGGCTAAGTCTGCCACCGTGCTGTGGTACTGAGAGTGGAGGCTGTGTCACTCCGCCTTGTGGGCTACGACGCCGGACCTGGGTGCTGTTGCGAGTGTCACAGCACGCTCATGTTTAGTCAGGTCGGGTCGTCCCATGTAGTTATTTCTAACCTGTGTAACTGAAGTTTTGTATAATTATAATGTTGTAGAGAACTTTGATCCATTTCATATCCTCGTAGTGTCAATATTGTGAGAGGAGCCCTGTCACAGTGACATTTTGAGATATTGTATTTAAAGCAGCCTGTGTTACGGCAGGTCTTATCGCGGAAGCAAGAGCGCCAAGCTGAGTTAAGCTTAGCGGTTGTGCTTCCGGCGAGAAGGTCTAGTGACCTTTGTCTTATTAAGTTTGCTTAACTTTCGGCTGTATTATATTGAGGACGCTAGTTCCATTGTATAGTCGACTTTGTGTTGGTCGCCACGGTCTCGCTCCTCCTCGCGGCGGCGCCCGCCTCCCCAGCCCCTGGTGCGTCGGCCTCCTGCGCCGCCCGTCGATGTGGACTCCCTCAGCATCGCCCCGGAGGATTCTGCCTCGGCGCTCTTCAACCGTTCGACCTCCTCTCGCGCTCTCTCGCCGTCGGCTCCCTCGTCGCCTACGTTGCGGACGACCAGGGCAGAGACACTTGCTTCGCTCAACGAGGCCGCCCACCTGATTGCCTCGTGTCTTCCCCCGGACGCCTGTCCCTGTCACCGCCCCCCAAGAGGAAGCTCTCGGCCTTTGTGGACGCTGATCGCCCCTCCAAGAGGTTCAAGTCCCTGCCGCAGCCCCCGGGGTTTCTAGGACTTCGTGATGCCTTCTCCGCCCTCCTGCAGCAGGGTTCAGGCTCCAACGCGGCCTTCTTCTTCTCTGACGCCCGCTGGCCGGCGGACTTTGACATAGCCTTTCAGCACAGCTGGTATGCCGGACACTCACAGACCTTTGCTACTGCCCTCCCAGCGGTGGATCCTGCCGCTCAGCTGCAAGCTGGTGGACTTGGCGCTTCCCGCCGTTGCATCCCTCCCGGCCTGGAGCGGACATCGATCCTCATCCGCAACACCCTCGCCTGTGCTGGATTCCTCGACCTGGCCACGCAAGCGGTCGTCAACCTCCTGGAGCGGAACTGGCACTTCTCAATCTCACTGCTGTTAGGGGACCTCCTCACTCTGGCCACAGCCGCCAACCGAGCTGCATACCACGCGTCTGTCAACACGATGGCCGCTGCTGCGAACTGCGACCTGCTCCGACGGGATGCCATGCTTGCAGTCTGCCCCGATCTATGCAGGATCTATGGAGACAGCTGCGACAGGCCCCGCTCGGTGATCCCTTCCTCTTCGGTCCTACCTGGCAGTCAGTGAAGGACGCGAATAAGGACCTTTGGCCTTCCCGTGCCACCTCCTCCCGCTTTCAAGCCGCCCGCAAGGCCCTGGGTCGCGCCCTGCGGACCGCCAGACCCGCCCAGCAACTGCCCTCCAGGCGTCGCCACCTTCCTCCATGCGCCCATGCCGCTCTCGTCCGCCCCCGACCCCACCCGGCCCAAGCTCGCCCGTCGCCCGGCGCACGGTTGGGCCCGGTGACTCCCGCCCTCTTGCGCCCCCGCCGACCGCTCCCGGGTCTCCAGTCGGCGGGAGGCTTGCCACCTGCAGTGCCGTGTGGCGGTCGCTTTTCCCGGACGACCCGTGGATCCGGTACACCGTTTCCGAGGGCCTCCTGCTCTCCTTTCGGACCCCCCCTGCCCCTGCGGCGCAGCCCCGTTTGGACGTCCACCCCTTCGGATCGCCTCAAGGCTGCCGCGCTCCGAGGAGAGATCTCCACCCTGCTGCGGAAGAACGCCACGGAGGTGGTGTCGCGTCACGACTCGCCCGCCTTCTACAGTCGCCTCTTCCTCGTCCACAAGCCCAGCAACAGGTGGCGTCCGATCATCGACCTTTCGGCGCTGAACAAGTTCATCGCAGCACCGGCTTTCCGCATGGAGACCGCCCGCGCCCTTCGCGCCGCGATTCAACCCATGGACTTCGCCGTCAGCCTGGATCTAGCGGACGCTTACCTTCACATGCCTGTGCATCCGGCTTCCAGGCGCTATCTACGCTTCGCGTTTGACGGCGTCGTTTACCAGTTCCGCGCCCTTCCCTTCGGCCTCAACCTCAGCCCCTGGGAGTTCAACCGTCTCATGGACAGCGTCATCGCCAAGGCCAGGCAGACTGCGTCGAGTCCCTCCTCGAACTACCTCGACGATCTGCTCCTGCGCAACCAGTCAGCACCCGCCCTGGGGAAGGACCAAGACGCCTTGCTGGCCCTCCTCGACAGCCTCGGCTTCATAGTCAACTTAGGCAAGTTGGATCTTGCCCCGTCCCGCTGCTTCGTCCACCTTGGCATGGAGTTTCTTACGGACCTCAATCTGGTGCGACTCCCCAAACCGCGGATCCAGAAGTTGGCGAACCTGGCTCGTCTAGTTTCTCAAGAGGAGACGGTCTCTGCCAGAATCTGGTTGCAGCTCTTAGGCCTGATGAGCGCAGCGGCGGATCTCCTTCCCCTGGGTCGGCTCTACTCGTGCCCGCTTCAACTTCATCTGCTCCTTCACTGCATCCCTTGACCGGCGATCATCGAGGCTCCCATTCTGGTACCTCCCTCGCTCGTTCCACACCTCCTCCGCTGGGCAGACCCTGTCTGGCTCGCGACCGGAGTCCCTCTCCTTACGCCTCCCCCCCAGTTGTCCCTTTGCATCGACGCCAGCCGCTCTGGCTGGGGTGCACACCTGCTGCCAATGTTTGCCAAGGCTTCCGGCAGCTGGCCACTGGACCTTGCGGGCAAGCATATCAACTGGTTGGAGCTACGGGCGGTGTGGCAAGCTCTCCTCGCTTGGGAACCGACTCTCGGACGCCAGGAGCTACTCGTCCTTTCCGACAACTCCACTGTCGTGTCCTACATACAGAAGCAGGGCGGGACCCGCTCCCCTTCCCTCTGCATTCTCCTTTACCAGCTCTTCCGTTGGTGCGAGGATCGACGCATCTCTCTCCGAGTGAGACACATCCCCGGCCACCTGAATGTCCTCGCGGATTCACTCTCCCGGCGCGGTCAGCTTCTCCACACCGAGTGGGCGCTTCGCCCGGACATCTTCCGGATGATCTGCACCACGTGGGAGACCCCCCCCCCCCCCTTATCGATCTCTTCGCGACAAGGTGGAACCGCCAGCTCCTTCTCTTTGTCTCGCCGGTCCCGGAACCCCTAGCCTGGGCGGTCGATGCGCTCTCCATTCCCTGGGACGGCCTCTGCGCTTACGCTTACCCTCCCTCAGTCCTTGTTCCCAAGGTGCCTCTCAAGCTCAAAGAATGTAATGCGATCATGTTGCTGGTGGCGCCATTCTGCTGGACCAAATCTTGGACCACCGACCTCCTGAACCTCGCCACGGGCCCTCCACTGCGGCTTCCCACTCCTCGCACGATGCTCAAGCAACCGCGCCAGGCGCTCTACCATCCGTGCCCCGAGCGACTCCTGCTACACGCTTGGAGATTGTGCGGCAAGCCCTCGCTGCTAGAGGCTTCTCGAGTGAGGCAGTGGCAGCTATCGCTTCAGGCCGCAGACCCTCGACCCTGTGTGTCTACGAGGGAAAGTGGAGAGTACTTGGAGCCTGGTGCGACCTCCATTGCCTCTCCCCTACCGATCTGACTTCCCCACAACTGGCCGAGTTCTTCCTCTGGCTCTTCGCCCAACAGCACTTGGCACTGATCACCATCAGGGGCTACCTCGCTATGATCGCCGACACTTGCCGGCACCTGGGCCGAGCGGACCCCGGCAAGTGTAAGGACCTCGCTGACCTTATGGCCCACTTCGGAATACAGTGACCTGCCCTCCGCTCCCTGATCCCACGCTGGGACTTACCCTGGGTACTCACCTGGCTGAACTCTAAGCGTTTCAAGCCGCTTCCCCTAGCAAGCCTGACCGACGTTACGCGAAAGACCTGCTTTCTGCTTGCCTTAGCCACAGCCTCCAGAGTGAGTGAGCTGCACGCGCTCTCTGCGCGCCCCGCCTGCCTGCAGTTCAGGTTGGATGGTTCCGTGCAGCTACTAACGGACCCGGCCTTCTTGGCCAAGAACCAGTCCCCGTTGACAGCCCCCCATGTGATCACTGTACGATCGCTGAAGCCGATCGACCCCAACAAGGAAGTCAGACAACAGGACCCGGTGAGAGCCTTATGCGTGTACCTACGCCGAACCAAGCCGCTCCGCCGGGGACGCACCCGCCTTTTTCTCCCTCTGTCCCCAGGTAGACAAGACATCTCAGCCCAGACGATCTCTTCCTGGCTAAGATGGGTGATACGCTCCGCCTACCAAGACCTCTGCCCCGACGCTGCCAAGCGACTACACATCCGGGCCCACGAGGTCAGAACCATGGCTGCTAGCGTCGCATTCGACCGCAACTGCGCTGTCCAAGACATTGTGGCTGCCGTAGGCTGGCAGACCGAATCGACCTTCACCCGGTTCTACCGGTCCGAAACCTGGTTGGCCAGTGAGACAACCTGGCCCTGGTGGGGGACATCGCGGCGGCGCAACACTCCCTCCCGGCACCTTAGGTGCCGTAGGTAATCCTTTAGCTAAAATTACCGGGAGCTTGCGCCGGGGAGGACGGGTCTGGCTAGCTCGGTCAGTCACTGGGTTATGCGGCACCCTCCTCCTCTTCGCTATTCTCCATTGTAGTAATGGCATTGGTAATGTTTTTGAGGAAACAAATTAATTTTTCTCTAAAATGTATTTTTTTGAAAAATACTTACCGATGTCATTACTCGGACGGCCCTCCCACCTACCCCGCTCGCCACCTAAACGAAAGAACTGGTTTGGCTTGGCTGCGCTGGCAGTTACCCGTATGGGGTGGGAAGGGAGGCTACCTGGGTACCAGGTCACAGCACCCCTGGTGGCCTCCCCTGGCTCTAAAGGTACACATAGTAAGTTTTGGGGCTAAAATTACGCAAGCTATAGGTTGTTCCATTGTAGTAATGGCATCGGTAAGTATTTTTCGAAAAAATACATTTTAGAGAAAAATTCATTTTTGGCTAAAATTAGCCTAGCTTAGACAATATTCCTAATAGTAATGTCATCGGTAATGTGTTTTGAGGAAACAAAGATCAGAGCTTCACTCACGATTGCTCTGAATACAGCTAGTGTGCTACAAGAGAGATTTACACTACATCAAGTACTAGACTACACATTCACAGGGATGCAACTAGACATTTCCATAGATGGGTCAAATGTCCTGAGTTTGCCAGTACGAATAGGACACATGTCCATATACCATACAGAAATTTAATAATACTGACAAGCAAACAAAATGTGACATCATTCGAATCATTGAAAACACACAAGTGTTTTCGATGATTCGAATGATGTCGCATTTAAGTGTTTCTGGTGACTAGAATGATGTCGCATTTGTTTTGCTCATCAGTATAGTAGGTACAACTACATATAAGATAGTGTTGTGCCCGTGAGTGGTCACTGCGTGCAATGCAGACTTAGAATAATAATAATAATAATAAAGGTAATTTGTATAGCGCCTAATCACCAAGGTGCTCTAGGCGCTTTACAATCACAGTAATGAAACAGTGAAGCAAAATACAAAAACAAGCACATACAACCAAAAATATACATTGATTTACAAGGAGCAGAAAACACACACACACACACACACACACACACACACACACACACACACACACACACACACACACACACACGCACACACACATGATGAGCCGGCAGACAAAATGGTCTTTACGTATATGCGACTGAGAAAAGGTGTGTTTTAAGCTTGGATTTGAAAATGGAAAGAGATGATGAGTGACGCACATCAGCTGGGAGAGCGTTCCATGTAATGGGACCAAAATACGAAAATGCATGATGACCTTGAGTGACCTTGTTGCGTCTAGGTATATGGAAAACACGAGTGTCTGAAGCAGAGCATAGTGAGCGGGACGGTGTATACAGCTGGACAAGATCAGATAAGTATGGAGGGGCAGAACCAGAGATGATGTTGAAACAAATCACACAGACTTTATACTGAATTCTATATGAAACTGGCAGCCAGTGCAAATCAGCTAGTAGAGGCATAATATTGTGTTCACGTTTCGGTACACGAAAAATCAGACGTGCAGCACAGTTCATGACTCTCTGGATTTGGTCAAGAAGATTTTGCGGAACACCGGACAAAATTCATTTTTCTCTAAAAGGTATTTTTTCGAAAAATACTTACCGATGACATGACTACATGGGGAATGTCTACTTCTAGGCTCAATTTTAGCCTACTTGCCCATTGTGTGCCCACACAACCCGAGAGGCACTCGGGGGACCCCCCAGAGGGGCCGAGAGTTATCTCCCCATACCCGCCTTACCAGATCCGGTCACGAGACCGTTCAGTCGTTCAGTCTGATACTTCGCTCGAAAGCGGCAAGCGGGGCAGGAGGGAGGGTCATCCGAGTCATGTCATCGGTAAGTATTTTTCGAAAAAATACCTTTTAGAGAAAAATGAATTTGTTTCTTCAAAAACATTACCGATGACATGACTACATGGGAGAATTGCGATGAGGAGGAGGGTGCCGCCCACAACTCCCCAACAGAACAGCGCCGTTCTCCCCGTCGCACACTCCCGACAATTTTAGCGAAGTGCATACCACGGTGCCGGTGGCGCCGGGAGAGAGTGTTGCGCCGCGGCGATGTCCCCCACCAGTGCGAGATTCTCTCGCTGGCTAGCCAGGTCCCGGAGGTAGAAACGGGCAAAGACCGACTCGGTTTTCCAGCCCACGGCTGCCACGATGTCCTTGACAGCGCAGTTTCGATCAAGCATGACGCTCGTGGCCATAGCTCGTACCTCGTGTGCGTGAATGTGCAGCCTCTTCGCTCCCTGAGGGAGATCTCCTGATAAGCGGAGCGTATGACCCAGCGGAGCCAGGAAGAGATCGTCTGGGCTGTAATGTCACGCCGGTTGGGTCTTAGAGGTAGGAAGAGGCGCGACCGTCCCTTGAGGACGGGCCTAGATCGCCGCAGATAGATTTTAAGGGCGCGCACGGGAACCTGTAGCCTGGTCTCCTGGGACCGGGGTCGGTCTCTCAGCGGCCTAATGGTGATCACCTGAGGCGGAGTTAAAGGAGACCTGTTCTTCGCCAGAAAGGCCGGGTCCGTGCGCAGCTGGACGGAGCCGTCTGTACGGAACTGCAGACAGGAAGGGCGTGCCGAAAGCGCATGTAGCTCGCTCGCACGCGAAGCAGTAGCAAGGGCCAGCAGGAAACCAGTCTTGCGTGTCAAGTCCGCGAACTGGGCCAAAGGTAAAGGTTCGAAGCGGGCGGAGTTCAACCACGTGAGCACCCAGGGTAGGCCCAGCGAGGAATGAGCGAGCGGAGTGTCGGGCGCTGTAAGCCGAAGTGTCCCATAAGGTCGACTAGGTCCTTGCAGGCGCCCGGATCGGGTCGTCCCAGGTGACGAAAGGTGTCCGCAATCATGGACAGGTAACCGCGTACCGTGATGGGGGCTAGGCCTTGGTCTCGGAAGAGCCAGAGAAAGAAGTCCGCCAGCTGAGGATGAGTCAGATCCGTGGGCGTAAGGCCGTGATCGGTGCACCAGGAACAGAGGACTCGCCACTTTCCCTCGTAGACTCGAAGGGTCGATGGTCTACGGGCCGCAGCGATCGCTTCCATTGCTGCACCCGAGTAGCCTCTAGCTCCGAGGGCTTGCCGCACAACCTCCAGGCGTGAAGGAGGAGTCGCTCCGGGCAGGGGTGGAACAGCGGCTGGCGCGGTTGCTTGAGCATGGTCCGCGGGGTGGGCAGCTGCAGGGGCGGGTCCGTGGCGAGGCTGAGCAGGTCGGTGGTCCAGGAGCGGTTCCAGGCGAACGGCACGACCAACAGGAGGATCGCCGAACAGCCCCGCAGTTTGAGGAGGACTTTGGGAACGAGGACGGTAGGGGGGTAGGCATAGGCCACAAGGCCGTCCCAGGGAATGGAGAGCACATCGACAGCCCAGGCAAGGGGGTCGGGAATCGGGGAGACGAAGAGGGGAAGCTGGTGGTTCCACCTCGTGGCGAACAAGTCGACCTGGGGAGTCTCCCTTTCTTAGTGGGCGCAGATCATCTGAAAGATGTCCTGTCACAGGGTCCATTCCGTGTGTAGGAGCTGGCCGCGGCGAGACAGAGAGTCGGCCAAGACATTCAGGTGTCTGGGAACGTGCCGGGCTCGAAGGATAATGCCCCGGTCCTCGGACCAACGCATCATCCTGTAGAGGAAGATACACAGGTCGGGGGAGTGTGTGCCCCCTTGCTTCTGGATGTAAGCGACCACCGTCGTGTTGTCCGAAAGCACGAGAAGTTCCTGGTGTCGGAGGAGGTCCTCCCAGACCTGAAGGGCTTGCCAGACGGCCTGCATCTCCAGCCAGTTGATGTGGGTGTGCGCCAAGTCTGAGGGCCAGAGGCCCGAGGTCGCGGGGAACCACGGCAGGAGATGGACCCCCCATCCAGAAAGGCTGGCATCGATGCAAAGAGAGATCTGCGGAGGGGGAGAGGCCAGAGGAACTCCCGACGCTAGCCACGTAGGGTCGGTCCACCGACGAAGGTGCGGATGGAGCATCTGGGACACTGGGACTGCGGTCGTCAAGTCTCCGGAAGACGGACGCCAATGGGGAAGAAGATGCAGTTGAATCGGCCGGGAGTAGAGACGCCCTAGTGGGATAAGATCCGTTGCGGCGTTCATCAAACCCAGCAACTGAAGCCAGACTCTGGCGGGGGCTGCATCCTCCCGAGCTAACTGGTCGGCTAGATCCGCAATCTTCTTGATCTGGGGCGCCGGAAGGCGAACCGAGTTGAGGTCGGTAGCAAATTCCATACCCAGGTGCACAAACCGGCGGGAGGGAGAGAGATCCGACTTGCCGTCGTTTACTAGGAAGCCCAGGTGTGCCAGGAGGTGCAGGAGAGCATCTCTGTCCGTGGCTAGCGCAGTCTCCGACTGGTTGCGCAAAAGGAGGTCGTCCAGGTAGTTGGACGTCGGACTGGAGGAGGACTGTCGGGCTAAGGCGACTACGGCGTCCATCAGCCGAGTGAAGACCCAGGGGCTGAGGTTGAGTCCGAAAGGCAGTGCCCGGAACTGGTAAACGACGCCGTCGATCGCAAACCTGAAAAACGTCCTGGAGGCCTGGTGCATCGGGACATGCAGGTACGCATCGGAGAGGTCCAGACTGACTGCGAAGTCGAGAGACTGGACCGCGGCTTTCAGGGCTCTGGCAGTCTCCATCCGAAAGGAGGGGCCGAAATGAACTTGTTCAGCGCCGCAAGATCGATGACCGGACGCCATCTCCCTCCAGGCTTCGGCACGACGAAAGGCGGCCGTAGAAGGCCGGTGAGTCGGGGACTCTGACAACCTCTGTGGCGGCTTTCCTCAGCAGGGAGGCTACCTCTTCCCTCAAGCGGCGGCCCTCAGCGGGTCGCTGGAAATCTCGGTCCAGAGAGGGGCACGACGTAAGGGCAGCGGGCTTCGGAAGACGATCCGCAGACCCGTAGAGACGGTGTCGCAATCCAGGGGTCGTCGCCAAAGAGCGTGAGCCAATTTCCGCGAGAATCGGCTAGCCGCCCGCCGACCGGAGACCCCGAGGCTCTCACAGCGGACCAGGTGTCGCCGAACAGCAAGGGCCCACCCAAGGGGGCATGGCGAAGTTGCGCTCGCAGGACCGGCGGCAACGTACTGCAGGCGAGGAGCAGGGCATCTCGACGCATGAGGTCGCAGTGGCCGACGCAGCCATCGCGTTGACCGACGAATGGTAGGCGGCACGGTTGGCGGTCTCCGCGAGGACCAGCAGGTCTCCTAGGAGGGGAGAGACGGAAGGATGCCAGGGTTCCTCCACCCGACGGACCAAGGCTTGAGTGAGGAGCTCCAAGACCCCCGAGCAGGCTAAGGTGTTTCGGACCAAGGACGCTGTCCTGTCCAGGCCCCGTGGCAGGGACCGCCGCAGCAGACTCGGGCCACCGGCTAGCGACACGGCCGAAGGGTCCAGCGTAGGCAGTGATGGAGAAGGCCTGTGAATGGCCAGCATACCAGTCCCGCCGAAACGACATGTCCAAATCCGCGGGCCAGCGACAGTCGGAGAAGAAGAACGGCTCCTGGGACGTGGCCAGCTGCAGGTGCGACGAAAGGACGTCTCGAAGGTCCTTAAAGCCAGGCGGCTGGGGAAGCGACTTAAACTTCTTGACCTGCCTCTCCGCATCAACGAAGGCAGCGACCTTCCTCTTCAAAGGCGGGGAAGCTGGGCAGGCGTCCGCCGGCAGTGTCACGGCCACGATCCTGGCGGCTTCATCCAGAGCTAAGAGCCTCTCTGACCGGGAAGAAGACGGGAGCGCCGAGGGGGAAGCATCCTCGAGGGCCGTGGGCGAGGTCGAGCGAACTTCCTCGTTCAACAGGGCCGAGACGGAGTCTCCGGGCAGCAGGCTGAGCACGTCGTCCTCTAGGGGGCGTCGAGAAGGCACCGGAACCACCACTGACTGCAGCGAGGTCAAAGGAGAGCGCTGAACCTCCGGCGTAGACAGGGGACGCGAGGGCAGCGGAGAGCGTGGCGGTAATCGAGGAGGCGACCGGGAGCGGGACCGAGGACGAGACCTCTCCAAAACGCGGAAGCGAGGACTGGAAGGCGCCCGGCGAGCACGCGGTGAGGAGTCCCGACGACGCGAGAAGGGTCGATGAGGGCGGTGACGCAATGAAGGCGACACCCGGCGTGGCGCGGAGCGCGAAGGCGCGCGCGGGGAAGCAGGGCGGCGAGGATCCCGCTCACGGCGCTCGCGAGGCGAGCGAGAGCGTCGATGTCTGGAGGAGGAACGGTGAGGATCAGGGTCGCGGCTGCGTCGAGAAGGACGGCGCTGACGTCTCTCCGGGCCATACTCCGGAAGTATGCCACTATGCCGGCAAGGCGATCCTCCGGAAGGATCAGCGGGCTTGTTGCGGGGAGAGTGATGAGGACGCCTCGTCAACGAAGGACGGCTCACGGCCGAGTGCTGCTGGCCACTCTCAGTGAGACAGGCGCTAAGCCGGCAAACAGACCCTCCGGAAGGGTCAGCGGGCGTGGCAGCAGTGGCGGTCCTGTGGTCAGACAAAGAATGCGAACCCTGACGAGTTGACCGTTCCGTGCGGGAGAGGTAAGAGGAAACAGCAAGGGCGGCCAACGTCTCAACGGGCACCGGACGCTCGTTAGCCGGGCGGGAACGCTCTCGGCGGTAGAAGGACCAAAGGTCCGCCCACAGAATCTCAGGCCAGGCCGCACAAACGTTACACCTGCGGCCCGAGGAACAACCCGAACACGGTAGGCAGACCGAGTGGTTGTCCGTCGGCCACTTAAAGCAGACCTGTTTACCCCCTGGGTGCAGTCAGTGTACTTTCAACTGCCTAATAGTGTGTATTTATTCACAAGCCAGGGAGTTGTCAGTTTCTCCAAAAAGTGTATCTTGTGTATACACGTGTTTTATGTATGTGGACCCCAAAGCAAAATTGTGTACTTTAATACACCAAATGTGAATGGTAAATAGGTCTGTTAAAGTCACTGCACCGGGAGCACAAAGCATAAAGGCTAAGCGCTAGCGGGCTCCCGGTGAAGCGTAATGGGGAACTCTCGGAGGGCTAAAGGGCCTTTAAACGGGCTAACACACAAGGAGCCCAAGGCCCACGTGCTAAACGGGTGTGAAAGGGTAAAAAACCGACCGTGAGCTAATCAGGCACTACGCACTGAAAGAAAGAAAGCAGGGAAGCACCCAACAGTCAGCCGGCTCTCAGCCCGAGGGCCGGCCGAGGGAACTACCGCTACCTTACCTCTGCAACGAAGGGAAGGGGGAAGGATAGGCAAACCGCCGTCCACCGACAGCAGAAGAATCCCCGCAAGCAGCCTCAACGAAGCAGGAAGAGAAGGCAGGGTAGACGGCAGGGTAGAAGAGGGCACAGAGCACACGAAGTCGGCAACGGGCGTCGGTAGGCAGAAGACCGGTCAAGGCCGCGAGAGCGCAGGCCAGCCACGTCTTCTCATCACGAGCGAAGTAGCAAGACTGAACGGTCTCGTGACCGGATCTGGTAAGGCGGGTATGGGGAGATAACTCTCGGCCCCTCTGGGGGGTTCCCCGAGTGCCTCTCGGGTTGTGTGGGCACACAACGGGCAAGTAGGCTAAAATTGAGCCTAGAAGTAGACATTCCCCATGTAGTCATGTCATCGGTAATGTTTTTGAAGAAACAAAGAGAATTGCAATAGTCTATTCGGGACAGCACAAGGGAGGTAACAAGTGTTTTGGTAACTTCAACAGTCAGCAGATGTCGAACAGTGCTGATCCTTCTGAGTTCAATGAAGGCAAGCTGGCAAACTTTCTTCACTTGTTCCTTCATTGTCAGCCTGTTGTCAAAAATGACACCCAAGTTACGGGCCGAGCTAGAAAAGGAGATGGCACTTTCGCCCACCATCATTGACTCAGGAAGATTAGTACTACACGTAGAGGAGCATGTCATTCGGAGGGACTCAGTTTTGTCACTGTTCAGCTGGAGCTTGTTCTGTGTGGTCCACTTCTGAACATCACAAATACAAGCCTCCAAAGACTGCACCATCTGATCAACATGTTCACGAAGGGAGTGTTTGTACAATTCTGTATCATCTGCGTATAAATGATAAGAAACAAAGTGATGCTCAATGACATGCGACAGGGGCTGTGTATACAAAGTAAAAAGAACAGTCCCCAAGAATGCTAATGTGCAACATAAAATATGCAGTCCAAGACTACAGAAAAGTGATCGGACATAGGCAGCTTTGAGGCAATCATAATAAAACATTTGACTTATTGGCATCTACATTAATCGAACATTTTAGCCCTGCAATCGGACTATGACTGATGTCCGAAGCCTAGCTGCATCCCTACATTCACTCACTGTGCCTGAGAGATTGACCTCTCAAAGTCCACATTCTCTACAACTGTCACGTTGCTGCCCTGCCCATCCTGACCCCCCCACCGCGCATCCACCGCACTCTCGTCGTACAGGGACCAGCTGGAGGTCACACTTGCATCATACCACCCCTCTGCCGTCGTGCAGTTGGTGGTATGGCCAGTACAATAACACATGATACAGCCATCAGGGTGCCATGGGCCCAGGCCATAGTAACCTGTCATGTAACAAAAGGCATTGTTATTATCCCGTTCAGTGCCTGTTGACGGAAACTGTTTCTGCAGTCTACATCAATGCAACATCAACAAGCCCTAGTTGTCCTATTAAGATGGATTCAAAGTGTCGTCAGCAAAAGGAATAGATCCTCATGAGCCCCCGCAGTCGCGGGGGCTCATGAGGATCTATACCTCTTGCAGTTGGGTGTGTTGAAATTTTCTCGGCACTGAGCAGTCAATTTTGTTAGTCATTATGATTAGGTACCGTGGCAAGCAATATTTCCGTCAGTGTGTCACATGCCCAGGCCATAGCAATCTGGAAAACATGCCATTGCAGCAAAACAGGGTGTACTTGTAAATTATGATATGTACAGTATACATATATCAGAGTGTCACAGATCTAGCCCACAGTAATCTGTAAGACATTTATCCAAGGTACAGTAACACAGGTACACACAGCCATCGGGGCACACTGGTATCATAGGTATTGTAAGAAGTGTCCATGTTACACTCTTGCAGCATCAATGTGCATTACTGTGGTTTGTTTTTAACAGAGTTATTTACATAGAAAACCTGGGATCAGGAAAGCTTAAAAAGCCTTGATGCATATGACTTTGGTAATATCTGACACTGTTATATGTGAAGTTGAGTTTAACCCTTTTCATCCTGATTGACTATGACAGTTTAAGGGTGGTGCCAATTAGCTTAAGCTATTCTGGCACCACCCTGGAACTAAAACAGTTGATCTATCTCCTAATCTGTGGTGTAGCCTTCATAGCACAACAAGCACATTTCTTTTACAAAATCAGCCTCAGAATGTAATTGGTTAATGCAACACATTCCCAACAATGAATGAAACATGCTTAGAAAGTACAGTGTCTTTTCTAACTGTTTTTTGTGTGCATTTTAATTGTAAATGTCTTTGCATTTTGCACGTTTCACAGTCATCGCTTGGTCTGAGTTTAATCTGTAAAATCCTGACAACGTCGCTTTCCAGCATGAGTCTCACCTGGTTTACACTGATCACACTTGGTTCCAGTGACACGCGACTTGCAAACGCACACACCACCTGACGTACACACGGCACTTGTGCTGCCATCTACATCACATTCACAGGGGGAGCAACCCTCACTACTCAAGTTGAAGTAACTGCAAAAACAAGAATCCATATGATAAAAACAAATCAAATAAGAAATGATCGAATGAAAATAAATCAAACAAGAAATTATGTGCTCAAAACAGATGAAACAAAACATTGTGTGATGAAAATAGATCAAACAAGAAATGATATGATGAAAACAGATTAACCCATTACATCCTGAGGCTGATTTTTCTTACAAATTTGCTTATTGCCCTATGAAGGAGATTACAAGATAGACCAACTATTTTAGTTCGAGGGAGGTGCCAGAATAACTTGGCACCTGAGGCGTCAAGCTATTCTGGCACCACCCTTGAACTATCATAGTCAAGTTTAATTTCAAACAATAATGTATCAGGATGAAAAACAAGATTAAACAAGAAAATGATGGCATGAAAGCAGATCAAACAAGAAACACAAATTGGTTTTGGCGAGAGGCATAGATCCTCATGAGCCCCTGCAGCCACAGGGGCTCATGAGGATCTATACCTCTTGCAATCTGTAACCTGATCTGTGATTATGGACCTTTCAGCTCCAGGGTTTAAGGCCCACTGTCACAGACCACCACACACATAATATATGGACACCAGACAGTATTGTCACTAGCAGCCAAGGATTTAACTCATTACATCCTGAAGATTAAAAACCACTTGTGTGAGATGTCCTCTGAGGTCTACATCACAGTTCTGGCGGTATATTGATTGTGCTAGTTCAAGGGTAGCGTGAGAATGCTTGGTGCCTACAGGCACCAAGCTATTCTGACACCAAAATTGAACTATCATTGAACTATCATGGTCGATCCTTATCCTGTCGCAGCATGTCAGGGCTTTATGGGTTAATGCATTAATCCATATCATACTGAGGCTAAACGCTTCAAATTTGTACACTGCCATATGCAAGCTACATTATAGTACTTATACAGATAAGGATATAGACCAATGGCTTTAGTTCAAGGATGGTGCCAGAATAGCTTGGTGCCTAGAGGCGCCAAGCTATTCTGGCACCACTCTTGAACAATTTTAGTCAAACTTATTTCACACACTGGTGTATTCCAAATGATAAGGGCTAACAGTTATGGTGACATCAAAAGCACCAAATAACAGAAAACATGTGTACACATCTCGGTTCTTCTTCTGGTGAAATCAAACAACAGACGTGTACACATGTACACCATATCTCACCCGGGCAAACATGTGTCACATAAGAGTCCACCAATCCCCGGTTTACAGTGGCATGCCCCAGTATCAGCACAGGAGTTGTTGACCGAATAGGTCATGTTACATAAGCAGGGGGAGCAACCATTGCCTGAGAGCAGAGATGAACAGAAATCAACATTTTTAAATATAACATCAGAAAAGGTAACAAGACAAAGACACACAGACACAAATTCAGTCAAATGTAAGGCAGCACAAGGGTAACGCATGATGGCTGTTACTCGAGTGATGCGTAACAATCGTGCACACACACACACACACACTCACACACACACACACACACACACCACACACATACAAGCATGCACACGTGCGCATGCGCATACATTAAATTTAGATAAACTTAAAAGTGATCATACATTATGAAAAAATATTAAGAGAGAGAGAAAGAGAGTGAGAGAGAGTGATAGATGTCTTGTGTCTTGAAGCTACCCACCTGACTGAAGCCCATAGTATTGTGGCAGACACGCTTCACACTTGGTGCCCACAACGTTCTGCCGACAGCGACACACACCTGTGCCATTACAGATGGGCGACACAGAGCCGGTGACATGACATGCACATGCTGCAAGTACATACACATGACTTGTCACACACACATTTAAAGTGCCCACAGATGAAGACACAAACACTCTCACACACACAGAGTTGGAGTTAAGAATCATGGACAAAATATACGCTGTTTGTTCCCTAGTGAGCTTGCAAACTTAGACCCTTCAGTTTAATGTACATGTTAACCCATTTAACTCTATGCCCGTATTTCCAAAATTTGGGAGGTGTCACCTAATGACTATGTACAGTTGCAGGAGATGGATCGACCAAGATAATTCAAGGATAGTGCCAGATTAGCTTGGCACCAGCAGGTACCAAGCTAATCTGGCTCTACCTTTGAATTATCTGGGTCGATCCATCTCCTGCTGTAGGGCATCGGGGCTAAATGACACACACGCAGCATTTTACAAACGGATGGGTGGACAGACAGACGGATGGACAGATGGATGGGTGGATGGCTAGATGGCTGGCTGGACGGATAGAAGGGTGGCTGAATGAATGAATGGAAGTAGGGATGGAGGGTGAGATGTGTGGATGTACAAATGACCAGAAGGCTGGATGTAGAAACAGACACACTGTGTGGACAAATCAACACTAACCCCCTCGTGCATATAGTCAACAGTACAGGTGGCTGCACACACAAGGGGGTTAGTCAGCTGACCTACCAATACACCCGTCCAGATGATTGTTGTTGTTGTCGTAGTGATCCACCCGGCAGGCTGAGCAATCAGGGGGGAGCACTCCCACAGGACAAGGGCAGTCACCAGTGAAGGGGTCACATGTAGCACCCAGGGTCAGGGAGGGACACGGACAAACTGAAAAACATACACAGATAATGTCCTAATGCACAAGAGGCCATCTGCCCAACGTTGGCCCGTGCATGGCTGTGTGTGTGCCAACATTGGGCTGATGGCGTCTTGAGCATTGGGGTCTACCAAACAAGCAAAAAGTCAAGCAAATGTATGTGTGCAAGTGGAGGCCAACATCAGCCCGATAGTGGGTTCCTTTTCAAACCTGTTGCCACCAGATATCATGAATTTTGCATCTGAAACCAGTGCACAATGTGATTTAGTTCATTACAGAAGGTGTAATAGTGTGATTTATTTCTTTACTAGAGCTCACAATTAGTGTAGTAGTGTGACTTATTTCATTATTCTCACACAAAAAAAGCAAACCAGGCTCTCTTTATATGTACTGCTGTGTAATTATGGACCCTACGGCCCAAGGCACAAGGTCCATAATCACAAGCAGCCCACACATTTATTTTGCCACTAAAATTCATGTGCCAACAGAGAGTAACATATCACACAATATTTATCAGCTCTGATGTTGTAAACTCACCAATGGCACCGCTGATGAGCTGAGCCATGACAGAATACTCCACGCTTGAACAGTTGACACGGTCAACCGGAAACTTGACCATCACATCCTGCAGGCAGCGGAGCATGACGTCTTGTTCTGCCTGACTGGCTGTGGTGAAAAGGAGCAGCTCACGCACGCGCGGCAGAAGGAATACCGAGTCAATAAGCATCGCGGCCGTTGCGTTGGTTGTCATGGCAACTCGGTATTGGCGTCCTGACCCCACACACATGTTGCCCAGAACAGACGCACCTGAAGAGATACAAGATGCCAGGATTTACTGATAAGAAAAAGGTCATGGGCTAACATTGCCAGCTGTTGGCCCATGTGTGTGTGTGCAGACCAACTGCGTCTAACAGCTGCTGACATCGGCCTGATGACCTTTTGCATACAGGGAATAAGTCCTCTTGTGTTTTAACCTATATAGCCCTGACACACCACAGCAGGAAATGGATCGACCTTCACCACAATAATTCAAGGGTAGTGCCAGATTAGCTTGGCGCATCAGGTGCCAAGCTAATCTGTCACTACCCTTGAATTATCATGGTCGATCCTCTCCTGCAACTGGTACTTGGTTATTAGGTGACCTTGTGTCTTGAAGTAAAGGGGCAGATAAGTTACCTCAGGGGGGGAGGGGGGGGGGGGTCCTTTTGTTTGGGACCTTCAACCTGAGACAGATGGAATTCAGCTGCTAGACCTTGCTGCCAATGGCCAAAAAATCAAACAGGAGGGGGGGTGGGTGGGTGGATGGGGTCAGGACTTTCACCACTCGCTAAAATATCAAACGAGTGGGGGTGGGTTTCCAAACTCCCTGAAAAGTGACTTTGTTATAGCAATTTAAAGAATTTTGGGTCCTGCGGGGTGGGGGTGGGGGTGAGGACCCAGAACCTTTGAACCCCCCTCAGATCCGCCCATGGTTTAAATGGGTCAAACCCTAAGGGCAAGATGGGAAAAGCACAATCTTAGGAATAAGTCTTGTTGCTGCATCTTAAACAGTAAGTGCAAGATGGATGGACAAGATTCCAGTCAGTGAAAAGGTCCTGGGGGAGTATAATCAGTATCAGCAGCAGATGAATGAATGGTTAGAAGGGCGGAGAAATAAAACCGAATTAAGAGGATGGACGTATAGGTTGACATATGGATGGACAAACGAACCCAACACTGTAACTGAAGAAACGGTGACCACAGCTAGGACACTGACAAGCCTACACCCTCACGCCAGAAAAAGTGACGACCACTGCAGAAACATGATCCTCATGACCCCCCGCGACTGCGGGGGCTCATGAGGATCTATGCCTCTTGCTGAGACCAACTTGTATCCATGTTTCTTGGATGGTGTAGGCTTTAGGTCGTTGAATAAACCGAGATTTCAGAAACAAAAATGTGCGTACAGTGGCAGGGAAGGCGTTAACAGGAGGTCTACTCTTTCCAGCAAGCGAAAAACCCTCAGTCTGATGTCAGCCTCATTTGACCCACTGTGTGTGTACTCACCTCTCAGCTCTGTCTGGGTGATGTCTGCACTGAACCTCCACACTGCAGTGGCCGGGTAGTAGCTCTGTCCTCCACACTCATAACTTGCACCACCCAACAGTGACACCTCCACCTGCAGGCCAGTACTCACACCTCCCGCTGTTTTCTGAAAACAGAAGGGAATAGTTTGGGGAAGGGGAGGGTGGGGAGTTAGGGGAGTATGCAAATTAACCCATTTAGCCCTGACACACTACAGACAGAAATGGATCAATCATAATAAGTCAAGGGTAGTGCTTGATTACCTAGCACCATCAGGCACCAAGCTAATCTGGCACTACCCTTGAATTATCACATTCAATCTATTTCCTGCAACACAGTACATACACCTAACACTAATGCAGCCTTGGGGTTAAATGGGTTAATACAACAGCTGTGTAGAAAATGTTTTTTTTTTCTAAAATGTATTTTTTGGAAAAATACTTACCGATGGCATTACTAGTCTATATGGAATACACTCTATAACCTAACGATTTCAGCCTAAGCAAAGTTGTGTCCCCTACACAACTGCAGAGGAGACACCGGGGATCCGTGCATAGGAGCCCCGGGTGGCCTCCCCTTACCACCCTATCCGGTCACGTGTAGGGCAAAGCCTGCCAGTTTCACAGACAAAAGCGTCAAGTGGGGCAGGAGGGAGGGCCATCTGAGTAATGCCATCAGTAAGTATTTTTCCCGAAAATACATTTTAGAAAAAATTTAATTTGTTTTCTCAAAATACATTACCAATGGCATTACTATATGGAAGAATAGCGAAGAGGAGGCGGGGTCGCCCTGTAACCCCCAGTAATTAACTCCCCCCGCAGGCCCCCCAAAAGCACTCCCGACGATTTCAGCTAGGACATACCTAAGGAGCCTGCGGCGCGCGGAGGGAATGTTGGGCCGCGGAGATGTCGCCCACCATGGCCAGGCAGTCACGCTGGCCGGATAGGTCACGGAGGCAGAAGCGGGCGAAGGTGGAGTCTGCACGCCAGCCTACCGCCGTCACAATGTCTTTAACAGAGCAGTTGCGGTCAAAGGCATGCGCAGGGATCTGTAACCGTCTATCCCCCTCCGGGGAAGGGTCCTGGTAGGCCGATCGGATCACCCACCGCAGCCAGGACGAAACCGTCTGGGCAGAGATATCCGGCCTGCCTGGTGAAAGTGGTAGGAAAAGGCGGGAGCGCCCTAGACGGCACGGCTTTGAGCGACGCAGGTAAATTTTCAGTGCTCAGACCGGGTCCTGTTGACGCAACCCACGAGACTGATCCGTCCCTCTGATCGGACGTATGGTCAGCATCGCATCTGGGGTGCAGCCGAGGGAGGCCGGTTCTTGGCCAGAAAGGACGGGTCAGTGAGCAGCTGAGCTGAGCCATCGGCTCGAAACTGCAAACACACGGGGCGTACTGAGAGTGCATGAAGCTCGCTCACGCGGGACGCCATGGCGAGGGACAGGAGGAAACACGTTTTCCGGGTCAAGTCGGCGAACCGAGCCAAGGGAAAGGGTTCGAAGCAGTCTGAATTTAGCCACGTCAGTACCCAGGTGATGTCCCACCGAGGTAAGAGAGAACGGGAGACTGGACGTCGGAGATCAAAATGAGCCAACAGATCCGAAAGGTCTTTGCAAGCGCCCGTCGGGAGGTCATGTTGATCCCAGCAGGTCACCGCGCATCCATGAAAAAGCCGTTGTCGCCAAAGCTGTCCCGACGGAGCCGCGTAGATAAAGCCTCCACGAGATCCCGGAAGCCGGCTGGCTGAGGAAGCAACTTGCGACGTTTGACAGGTGTCTGAGCATCCACCATGGCGGAAGCTTGCCTCTTCACTGGGGGAGACGGAGGGCAGAAATCAGGCGGGAGGAAGGCCGAAATAAGACGGGACACCTCTTCGAGGGAATGGACGGTCTGGGAGCCCAGCGTAGGTCTGAGCATCGGGAAAGCGGAGGAAACCGATGAAGCAGCTGAGCGGGGGGACGGGGGAGCCGGAGGGAGAGTCCTGAAGGAAAATCTCAAAAGCGGAGTCCCTTGGGTGTAGGCTGAGGATGTCCGGATCGAGGTCCCAAGGTCGCCTGTCACGCGGTGCCACAAGGAGGGGAGACCGGCTCCGAGCGCATGGGTCCGCGGACGGTGGCGGGCCGTGGCACAAGCGAGGGACAGGCGGAGCCGCATGCGAAGCCTGTAAGGTAGGGCATCGTGGGGAACGAGGAACTGCGGTAGAACGACGGCCGGAGGCAAAAGCGGGCTCCGGAAGCCCCCTACTCGCTGCCGGGTGGGGGAAAGGGGGGCTGCCTGAGTCGTCTACGATGCGTCGGTGAGGGGATTGCAGGTGCCGGGGACCGCGCTCCGAGCTAACGAAGGGAGGCGGAAGGGGATCCCTGGCTTGCCGAGCCCGCTCGGGAGACCGCGAGCGGGGGGAGGAGCTTAGCAGCTTAGCTGCGAAGTTGACTCTGAGTCTCGCTGGGCCCGCCCGGAAAAACGGAGCGGGGAGAGGGGCGGGGACGTAAAAGAGGCTCGCCAGGCCTGCTCAGAAGCATCGGAGCGGGGAGGGAGCGACAAAGAGGCTCGCGGGCCACGCTCAGACGAATTGGTGCATGGGGGGAGCAAGGCTAAGTCCCGCCGAGCCCGTTCAGAAGAATCGGGGGAGGGGGGGGGGGGGAGGAAATGAAAGAGAGGCTCGCCAGGCCCGCTCGGAACCATCGGGGCGTCTATTGCTCTTGGGTTACGCTCAGATGTGTAGGGGCGGGAGGGAGAGCGTATTCTCTTACTACCTCTTTCTCTCTCTCTTTTTTCCTCTCTCTTACTACATTTGAGCAGGTCGCGCTGGGCCCGCTCGGAGGACTCGGAGCACGGGGGGGGGGGGGGGGGGGGGGGGGGGGGGTCATAGGCTCGGCTCGGACAATTCAGAG
This sequence comes from Semisulcospira habei, assembly GCA_036245525.1. Taxonomy (NCBI): domain Eukaryota; kingdom Metazoa; phylum Mollusca; class Gastropoda; family Semisulcospiridae; genus Semisulcospira; species Semisulcospira habei. The sequence continues at coordinate 200,000,665 of BTPG01000004.1, read as the reverse complement.
AGGGGGAGGGGAGCAATACCAAGGTGCTTGGACCAGGCTCGGAAGAAACGGAGCATGGGGGGGGGGGGGGGGGGGGGGCGCGTCTCTAACATTCGCCTGCCCTGCTCGGAAGCCTCAGAGTGGGGAGGGAGCTTCTGCGTGGTTAGTGTACAAGAAGCTGACTTACCTGCGGGCCGGACGGCCCGAACGATGGAACGAAGGGGGACCCCACGAGCTGACGACCTCCTGAGGGGGAGCCTGCTGGGGCCGGGCAGGACGGTCGTGTCGGTAGAAGTCCCAAAGGTGGGACCACCGGTCCTCTCTCCAATTGGCACACACGTCACAGGTCCGGTTGGAAGAGCAGCCCGAGCACGGGAGGCAGGCGTCATGAGAGTCCGAGGGCCACTGGAAATCCCCGCAACGAAGGCAGGTCCTCAAACGCGAAGATGCCATAACGTTCACTGTACACAGTCCGCAAAGAAGGGCTCACGGAAGTGCCGAAGAACTCACTCCCAGAGGTAACACGCTAACGAGGGAGTGTCCCGTAAGTCACAAGCCGAGAAACAAGGCCGCAGCCAATGTAAGAGTTCACGGAAAAGTCAAGCACCAGAGCGAAGAACCAGTCGGAAAAAGCCCACACAAGGAGTCCACTGAAGTCGTAGCACTTCCACGTAAATGCAGAATAGTTCAGTACTAGTCACAACTACACGAGGCAAAGCCAACGTCAAGATAACTGTAGAATCCAAGCACAAGTCCGAAACCAGTCACAAAACAGAGTAAGGCCAACACCCGACCGTCCACGGTCGAGCTAAGAGTGAAACTGGCGGGCTTTCGCCCTACATGTGACCGGATAGGGTGGTAAGGGGAGGCCACCCGGGGCTCCTATGCACGGATCCCCGGTGTCACCTCCCAAGTTGTGTAGGGGACACAACTTTGCTTAGGCTGAAATCGTTAGGCTATAGAGTGTGTTCCATATAGTAATGCCATCGGTAATGTATTCTGAGAAAACAAACTGATAGCAGCAAGTCAAAGTTCCTCGGGCCAGCGTTGGCTGTAGTTGGCCTGACACACCCATGCTGAGACCTACTGTCCAACATCAGCCTAAGGACTTTCAGCTTACTGGACTGTGTACTGGGATACACCAAACTGTGTTGCGTGTTACTGCACCATACTGGGATACACCAAACTGTGTTGCATGTTACTGCACCATACTGGGATACACCAAACTGTGTTGCATATTACTGCACCATACCATACCATAAGTTGGATCCCTTGCCCTTCCCTGTCGGGCGCCTGGTCGCCGGTCCTTGGATTTATGCGCGGGTGTGGGGGGCGATCATGTGCATTCCCTTGGGGATGTATGTGGTCGTCTTGTTCGCATGCCTGTGCGTTCGTCCGTGGGCTGGAGGGTGCCTGTTGGGTGGGGCTGGTGGCTCTGTTTGTTTGCCTTCCCCCCCCCCCTCCCTTTTTGTTTTCTCTCTCTCTCTCTCTCTCTCTCTCTTTCTCTCTTCCCCCTTTCTCTCTCTCTTCCCTTTCCCCCTCCCCTTCCCCCGCCCCTTTTGTCTTTCTCTCCCCCCACACCCGGTTTTTTTTTTTTGTTTTTTTTTTTTTGTTTTTTTTGTTTTTGTTTGGAGTTACCCTTGAAGATGGTTTCACAACTACCTACTCTCCTCTTATACCATTATTCTCTTACTGAATTTGATTATTTGCTTTGTTTCATCGATATTCCTTGTTGTGTACCATGCTAAATGCTGGGGTTTTTTTCCCGGGGTCCTCCCGTTTTTCCCCGAGGTAGTCCTCAACTCGATGGTGATATAAGGTTTGCCTTCGGGTTGGTGTTTAGCTGGCTTTGTGTATTAGACACTCAGCCTACTTCGTGCCCAAGGGTACTCCCCGTTCGTTCTCTCTCTCTCTTTCTCTCTCCCCCCCTCTCTCTCTCTCTCTCGCTGTCTCTCTTCTCTCTCTCTCTCCCTGGCCTCACACACGCGCATTTACTTTTGCTCGCTCCTGCGCGCGCTTACACACACTCTTGTCTCTCGTGTTTAGTTTCTCTCGGAGTCTTTCTCTTACGATTTTTTTCTTTGACGTCATTTTTACTTTTGTTCTTCCTTTCCTTTTCTTTTCTTTTTCTTTTTACGTCACCTTCAGTTGCCACATTCCTTCTGCATCTGAAGATAAGTAGCGGCTAATGTGTCTGTTTGTTTGTCTATTTTGACAAAGGGTATTTACCCGAAATATTAATAAATTGTGTTGTACCGTTTTTTCTAAGCATGTTTCTTTCTCCGTTGGGTACTTCTTTGCATTTCACACGCTTGGCAGTCACCTTTTTGGTCTGGATTGCAATCTATTGGGATGCACCCAAATAAAGCAATCATCTGGTACCAAGCCAGCTTACCTCATATCTCACCGCAAGGTCAAACAGTCCTGACAAGGTCGTGTTCATAGTAATGACCACACTGCCTCCTGGTGACAGAGAGACAAAGCCTCGCCCACTACATGTCGCCCCTGGCAATCCATGACCTGCTCGCTCCACTAGGTCAGGGCTCTGTGAGGAAAATAGTAAATGTAGCTCAATGCTATCAACAATGGAAGACAAATAAGTTACATCATAACTGCCTTAACCTTCAAAGTAGTGAGGTCATTCTGACACAGAACTTATTACTAATATTATTATATGTTTAGAGGTAGAGTATCATCAACCACAGCAGAGATAAAACTGGTCAAACCTACATGATATTGTGTGCACAAATATCACCACTATGACCTTGCCCCTAAATTTACTGGTGAGCAAAGGTCACTGAGCTGACACTGGCAGCTGTTAACCTGCACATAGGCAGACCAACAGCTGCTGACATCAGCCTGATGACCTTTTGCATATTGAGTTATGTCCCATTTGAGGAAAAGTGGTCCTAGGAATACTATTTCGTCTCGCTGTTTCATCTGATACAGGCAGTCTTCAACCATTTAACCCCACGGCCGCATTTCCCAAATGTCAGAGGTGTCAGTATGCACCAATTCCAGGAGATATGAATATGAATACAAATACAAAAGTTTATTGTGTCAAAAAGGCCAGTGGCCTTTAACACACAACACATGACATACAAATAATACAAAATACACCAGAAGGTAATTAGTGCATAAAAGACAAACTATGATGACAATTTTGTACGTGTACAAAGACAAGGACAATACTGAGCTATATCACTATCTGTCTAATGCGGCATACTTTGGCCAGAAAGCTGCCCGTAGCAGTAAGAAGACATTAGAAATGGAGATGGGTTGACTATGATAATTCAAGGGTAGTGCCAGATGAGCTTGGCGCCATTAGGTGCCAAGCTCATCGGGCACTACCATTAAATTATCATGGTCAATCTATCTCCTGCTGTAGTACATTCGGGTTAAAATGGGTTCAGTGCAGACACATGCATTAGGCAATGAAATATTTCTACCATGACACTCCTACTGATTGGCTTGTTGTACATTACTCCTACTAAAGCAGACTGCCAATGGATGAACCAGAGGCAATGTTTCTGGACATGAAGAAATCCCACTTGCTTTGAAAGATGCTATGCCAAGCCAAATTCATTAGAGGCTTCTGTACTAACCTGCTCATGCCCTTTCTCTGCCTCAGTCAGAAAGTAGTCCATCTTGGGCACAAAGTATCCTGGAGCAGGCTGGCGGCAGTCACGACCCTCGATGTTCAAGTGACAAGGACATTTACCAGGCAGATCGATGCTGTTACAGTCCTTATTCAGTGAACCACCAGGGTCACAGTTGCAGGCGGTACAGCCCTCAGCCTTGGCCGCACTAAAGCCAAATGTCTGTGGCTGAAATCAAAGCATAATGCCCGTCAAGCTAACTCTGATAATAATAATAATAATCCAAGATGGAAGTACCGAAAGGCAGACTGGCGCTTGTTCAGTATCTGAAAAAATGAGCTAAGGCAAGACCTCGCTGTGTCTGGAAGGAACAGCAACAATGTGGTCAGAGAGTTCAACGACATTATCAGTAAGGCAGCCAAGAAAACTATACCTTGAGGGGTCCGGAAAAACTACACCCCATACTGGACCGCAGATCTTCAGAAAGCACATGACAACCTCACTAGGGCCAGAGAAGACGCTGAAACCAACCCCAGCCAAGAAAACAACATCAAGCTACAACACAGTAAGGCCCAGTATCTGAAGATGAAGTTGGAGTGCACAAGAAGAAGTTGGAGAGAGAAGACTGCAAGACTGAACATGGAGAGGGACACCACCAAGTTGTGGAGACTGACCAAGGCGTTGAACGATGAGGGCACCAGGGAACAGAAGATCACCCTGGAAGAAGATGGGAAAGCACTGACTGGTAGGAAAGCTGCAAACATGTTCGCACAGATCTATGCGAAAGAAAGTAACATCACTCTCCCACAAATGCTTGAGAAAGAAATCAGACAGGAAGAAAGAGAGAGAACAAGAGATGCAAACATCCATGATGCAATGAAGAAGGACATCACCCTTCCAGAACTGAAGATGGCCATCAAACAGCTGAAGAAGAAAAAATCTCCAGATCCAGACGGCATCTCAAATGAGATGTTACAACATGTTGGCAACACTGCCTTAACGAAGCTACTGGACATCTTTAACCACAGCTGGAGAGGAGGACAGATACCCCAGTGCTGGAAGGAAGCCAGGATGATCCCAATTTTGAAGAAAGGGAAGAATAAGTCCGAAGCCCTGAGTTATTGCCCCATCAGCCTGACAAGTTGTGTGTGCAAGACCATGGAGCGCATCATCAACAAGCGCCTGCAGTGGTACCTGGACTCCAAGAGCATTATCGTGCCAGAGCAAGCCGGCTTCAGAAGCCACAAGAGTACAGAAGACCAGACAACACACCATGCACAGGTCATAGAAGATGCCTTTAGTTTCAAGATCAGGTGACATTAGCTGCCTTCATTGACCTACAGAAGGCTTTCGACAAGGTGTGGAAGGATGGTCTCCTTGTGAACATGTATCGGTTATACCTGCACAATCGCAGAGCCCGTGTGACAGTGGATGGGTACTGTGGCCAAAAAGTGCTGCTGCGTCAGGGGGTGCCACAGGGGGGAGTCCTGTCACCGACCCTGTTCATACTTTTTATCAACAACCTTGTGCCAGAGCTACCAAAAGGAGTCCACGCAGCCCTGTACGCAGATGACCTGGTACTCTGGTGCACAGAAGAGTATGCAACAACTGCTACATACAGGATGCAGCAGCCCTGGACAGGCTGACAGACTGGACCAACAACTAGTGTGTGACCATCAACACAGAAAAATCATCAGCCACACTCTTCTCTCTCTCCAACAAAGCAAAGGCTGGCAACCTAACACTGGGCAACATCCCACTGCAGTATGATGACCAACAGACATACCTGGGCGTCACCCTTGACAAGAGGCTGACGTGGAAGACGCACATTTGGAACACAGAAGCAAAAGCTAGAAGAAAGCTGAACATCATGAGGAAGCTGGCTGGAACACAATGGGGAGCCAATGAAAAGATCCTCAAAAATGTATATCAAGGCACAGTGAGACCACACCTTGAGTACGGATCCAATGCATGGTTGACGGCAGCCCAGTCACATCAGCAGACCATTGACAGAGTTCAGAACCAGGCACTGTGTATCATCACCAGCGCAATGAGATCCACACCAATTAAAAAGATGGAAGAGACAACAGGCATCCCACCCCTGCGCATGAGAAGAGATTGCAAAGCCTTGATACAGTCCATAAAGGTTAAGTCTTCCAAAGACCATCCTTTGAATGCCAGGATGAAACAGCCAACCTCAGGGAGACTGAAAAGATCAAGCTTTGTGAAGGAGACGAGAGCTCTGCAGAGAAAACACCAGGCAAAGCTCCCTGCGCAGGAAGAGGCTCTGAATCCTGCTAGTGACCTTCCACCCTGGGAAAGTAAGCCAGAAAACATCACCATCTCTTCCACAGTACCCTACATCACCACCAAAGATGAGCACAACCTCTGTCAGCAAGAAAGCCCTGACACTGGCCATGCTCGAAGAAAAGTATCCCCAGGAAGCATGGATACGGGCATACACCGATGGATCAGCCACAGATGCAGTTCAGAATGGAGGGGCTGGGGTGTACATTCAGTACCCAAACGGAAAATGGCAGACAGAGGCAGTATCAACAGGCCTACACTGCACAAATTACAGAGCTGAGGTGGAAGCCCTGGTCCGTGCTGCAAACACCCTTAGTGGCACTGCAGACCCTGAAGCCCAGATTGTCTTCCTGACTGATGCCATGTCTGTCCTTGAGGCAGCAACAGCAAGCAAACTGCCACGTCTACAAGAGGCACTGCAAAACATCAAGTGCACCAGACTGATGCTGCAATGGATCCCTTCACACTGTGGCAGCTACGGCAATGAAGAAGCTGACAGAATGGCAAAAGTGGGCGCAGAGAAAGAACAAGACGAAAATGGAGTCAGCTTCACAGAGATGAAGACCATCATTAAGTCTGTGTACAGACCACCACAACGGCCCCTAGACAGTTACCATCAGCTGTCCAGACAAGAGCAGGTGACCATCTTCCGTCTGAGGACCGGGCACAACCGACTCAATTTCCACATGCACAGACACTTTCACCTCGTGCCATCTCCCCTGTGCCCTTGTGGAGAAGCAGCGCAGACCACAGAGCACATCCTCCAGGACTGTGGGAACCACCAGCTGCTGAGGGAGGAGATATGGCAGAAGCCAGCCACTCTACAAGAGAAACTGTACGGGCCTGTGGAGGTGCTACAGAAGACCACAGATTTCATTTTGAGAGCCAAACTTCAAGTGTGACGGCGTTCGAGAATAATAATAATAATAATAATAATAATAATAATAATAATAATAATAATAATAATAATAATAATGCCCATCATTATATAGGTGCTTTCAGCTCAAAGCGCTGCGAACTGAACCCAACACGCACACTCATGTGAAACACATGCATTTGCTCTGAAGACAAACACAATTCAAGACAAAGACAGGACATTCACATTCTGAAGGGTCAGCTCAGCTATTGAAGTTTCGGAAATTTTGACTGCTTGTATTTGAAATTATAAAGTGGCCTGAAACCGGTACCAAAGTGGAGAGGGAGGAAGAGCCAGAGTACCCAGAGAAAGAACCCCTGATGGTCCTCCCGAATTAACAGTGACACTTACTAGAGGAGAAAAGTCCAACTCCAGAACCAGGTATCCAACCTCTCACATTAGCATTGGTGGTAGACGCTTTACCACTACGTCATGGACTGCCCCCACTGACCACTGATGTCATACTTCTTTTTTTTTAGTTTCTTAGCATGAACCGTTGCACAAGACCTCCCATGAACTATTTGTCCAAACAGTTGTCAAAGATCTCAAAACTGACAGTGGGTGTGTAAATGTATCGTTTACCTTGCAGCGTTCACAGCGTGTGCCCTCTGTGTTGTTCTTACATACACACATCCCTGTTGTCTTGTTACAGTAGTTGGTTGTGTTTAGTGAGCCAGCAGGGTCACAGTTGCATGCTGCACACACACACACACACACACACACACACACACACACACACACACACACACACACACACACACACATATACACAAAGAATGTCCAAGACAAGTTCTGCTTAACCATTATCATTCGAAATTCACCAGTGTGTGAAATAAGAAATAAGTTTGACTAAAATAGTTCAAGGGTAGTGCCAGAATAGCTTGGCGCCTCTAGGCGCCAAGCTATTCTGGCACTACTCTTGAACTAAAGTCATTGGTCTATATCCTTATCTGTAAGTACTATAATGTGGCTTGCAAATGGCAGCGTACAAATTTGAAGCTTTCATCCTCAGTATGATATGGGTTAACCCATCTAACCCCAAAGTCGCATATCCCAATTTTCGGAGTGGTCACCTAACGACCATATATACCATTTGCAGGAGACAGCTGACCATGATAATTCAGAGGTAGTGCCAGTGGCGCCAAGCTAATCTGGAACTACCTTTAAATTAACACAGTTGATCCTCTCCTGTGGTACTGCATCAGGGCCAAATGGGTTGGTAATTCTGACCACATCACTAAACAGAAGCCACCTATAGTGTCACTCCACCACTACAAAAATATTGCATCAGCTGTAGGTATACTCCCAACTATAGGTCGTTTGAAATCGGAGCGCACGTTTATCGCAAATATCTCCGCAAAGAACCACTTTTCTATACCAATCTGAGAAGAAATATCATTTGGTGACAGCTGACCTAATACGGTTTACTTTTCATTTGGTGACAGCTAACTTTATACGGTTTACTTTTCATTTGGTGACAGCTAACCTTATACGGTTTACTTTTCATTTTGTGACAGCTGACCTAATACGGTTTACTTTTCATTTGGTGACAGCTAACCTAATACGGTTTACTTTTCATTTGGTGACAGCTAACCTAATACGGTTTACTTTTCATTTGGTGACAGCTAACCTTATACGGTTTACTTTTCATTTGGTGACAGCTCACCTTATACGGTTTACTTTTCATTTGGTGACAGCTGACCTAATACGGTTTACTTTTAATAAACTCGAACAATGTGTCACTTTTCTGTACAGTCGTAAAATTTTGGAATCTTTTCATGAAATGACTGAGTTTACATCCCTAAATGTGCCCCAGATATATAAAGCCCAGTACAAAAAAAAGATCAATTTTTATGTAAATTGGCTAAGTTTTAAAACCTGAAACAGCACAGGCCTGAAGTCTGTATGCTTGACCTCGATATTGAAATCTGCCGGGGCTCTATGTTGGGTATTGAAAATGGCTTGTTCTTTGCCTTTTCACCAAATTTTTATGACTGCACAGCAAAATCGACAAATCGTTGAAGTTCAGTAAAAAATATTTCATATTAGGTCAATTGGCACTAAATGCTATTTTGTTCTTAAAGTGATGAAAAAAAAAAGTGTTTCTTGGCAGACATATTTGGGAAAACCGTTGTGCGCTCCGATGTCGAATTTAATTTGCTATAGAGTGTTTGTCCCTGCCGTTCAACCCCCCCCCCCCACCCCACCCCCCCCCCCACCCCCCCCCCCCCCCCACCCCTCACCCCCCCTTCACACACCCAGCCGAGTTTAGTTTCTAACGTCAAACACTGACAAAGAGACTGGCTGACTGAAACATGCTTTAACTCATTCTACCCCAACACCGAAATCCCCAAATTTTGCCGTTGTCCTCTGAAGACTGCACTCTAGTGCAGGACACAGATCGACCATGATAGTTCAAGGGTGATGCCAGAAAAGCTTGGCGCCCATAGGCGCCAAGCTATTCTGGCATCACCCTTGAACTATCATGGTCGATCCGTATCTTGCTGTGGCGTGTCTGGGGTAGAATGAGATAACCAGGGATATAAGCAGCAAAGCAAATATTCATGCCTTTCTGCTAATGTATTGTCCTTGTCTATACTGTGAGAGAGAGAGAGAGAGAGAGAGAGAGAGAGAGAGAGAGCACGTGTACTAACATGTACAGCCTTGCGGGTTGTCTGCTCGGAGTCCCCAGTAGGTGTCTCTGCATGTGTCACACGCGGCCCCCGTCACGTAAGACTTGCACGTGCACTGGCCGCTAGTCGCCTGACACACAACCTGTGTAGCCGGATCGGTGCCGGCACCGTTACATCCGCAATCTGTACACACACACGCACAAACCGAGCGCACACAAATAACAGACTTTGGTAAAAAGAAAATGTTCCAGCACATACAGGGCTCACGCTGACGGGGACAGTGACGGACGTGACAGTGTGATCAAAGAGAAAGTTAAGCTAGGTGTTTTTGTCCAGATCAGAATACAACAGGTGTGTAGAACTGTTACACATTCCGGCATGATCACCACAGTGCGACCAACGACAAAGTGACAATCATGCTAGGTGTTTTTGCCCCCCCCCCCTACCACCCCCACCCCCCAGTGCGCAGCAAAGACACTGACTCGGGCCGACGTCGGCCAGATGGCCTTTTGCGCATTGGGTCCATATTTCCCCACCTACAGGCACCCTGACAAAAATCCGTGGGATCACCGGCGCTGGCTGTTTGCAGGTCGGGCAACCTGACCACACCTAACTATGCTCAGTTTAAAAATAAAAGTCCACGGCTGAGTGAGAAGAGAGGACTGTGGCAGAATCTTGAAGCAAGGCCCTCGGGCCCACGATGGCCGCAGTGCGGGGCCCACTGCGGCCGTCGTGGGCCTCAAGACGTTTTGCTACCAGGGTACAGCAGAACCTGTATTGAACGAAAACGCTTATGAGAGATCACCTGTGAACCCTTTACATCAGTCCTGAGGCCGCTGACTTTTTAAAAGTTGCTCATTGTCCAATGAAGGCTACATTGCGGATTAGGAGACACATAGAGTTCAACCAATATAGTTCAAGGGTGGTGCCAGAATAGCTTGGCGCCTGAGGCGCCAAGCTCTGGCACAACCCTTGAACTCTGACTGACAGTCAAATCACGGTATTTCTATGGAGCAAAAGAGTGTATCAGGATGAAAAGGGTTAAAGACCATCATTTAGGTGGTTCAGTAGCCACCTAACCGCTATACGGTCTATTATGACAGGTGCCACTGTTGGCCTCTCACGAATTGTCTTGAAAGAGTAGACCCTTTTATTTTTCTTGCAAATAGGTTTTGACTGTCAGTAATTACTGAGCCTGGAATGCCCCGGTCCAGACACGTGTCACCATGCGTTTTCTCACGATATGGCTCTCATGTACAGTATTAACTCCTTCCGGCTGTTCCGACCCCACCATGCTAAAGGTCATCGCCAGTAGCAAAACATCTGCGGGCCCACGACGGCCGCATTGATGGGCCCGCGCACAGCCGTACGGGCGCGGGCCGGCCACTGCGGCTGTCGGTTGGCCCGAGATCGTTTGCTTACTGGGATCAGGCCGACGACGGCCGACGCCCCCCTCGATGACCTACGCGCACTGGGCCATCAGTTATGTCACAGCCGGTTGCAAATGGGAACGGCATTGACGTGAGCAAGAAAAAGAATTAAAAAAAAAAAAAAACACCTAAAATTGAAACTCAGTGATGCCACATTTCTTGGTGGCGTGGTATCCAGATCAAAACGACAGCAGTGTAGTAAAACAGGTTGGATTAAACAGGCTGCGTTATCATTTGCTTGTCTGTCTTTCATTAACCCATATCATACTGAGGCTAAAAGCTTCAAATCTGTACACTGCCATGTTCAAGCTACATTATAGTACTCACAGATAAGGATAGAGACCAGTGGCTTTAGTTCAAGGGTGGTGCCAGAATAGCTTGGCGCCTAGAGGCGCCAAGCTATTCTGGCACTACCCTTGAACTATTGTAGTCAAACTTATTTTCACACACTGGTGTATTCCGAATGATAAGGGTTAACTCGGCTTATTGACTAAATAAGTTTGACTAAGCCTGTTCAAGGGTAGTGCCAGAATAGCTTGCCGCCTCTAGGCGCCAAGTTATTCTGGCACCACCCTTAAACTAAAGCCACTGGTCTGTATCCTTATCTGTAAGTACTATAATGTAGCTAGCATAATAATATGGCCGCGAGTGGGGCGTGTACTCAAATTTGAAGCTTTTACTTTTAGCCTCAGGGGTATGATATGGCCAACTATGTCACGGTCCGCGGCGACTGACGGCATCCAAATCCTGTTACATCGATTTCCGGACATAACTGCATACTTTATTTGACTAACAGACAGATTAATTAAGACACCTGACTGTGATATATCACCACAAAGGCCGTTATGTTAGATCGCCAGCTATGTTTAGTTTCATGGGCCAGGAGTTGTGCTATAAATAGCTTTTGGCTCTAACGCTTGGTGGAGTTGAGCAGCGGTCCATACGCTTCAGCAGTAAACAGACACCGAAGATACTGCGAAATAAAAACCATAGCCATTATATATATATATATATATATATATATATATATATATATATATATATATATATATATATATATATATATATATATATATATATATATATATATATATATATATATATATATATATATATATATACTTTAATGGTGTCACTCACACCCAAAGCCAAAAATGCACTCAAATCAGATTAGCTCCAAGGGACGTAATTTTTTTCAATTCTGAGAATGCTCTTGCTGTGCTAATGCCTTGGAATTCCAGGCTGGAATGCTTGCATTGTGTCATCAGGACATCAGCTGCCCTTTTTGTGACTGCATCGCTCACTAGATCTAGAAAGAGAGGGTTAGTGGGAGAGAAGGAATGACAGACCGTTTTATCATTTTAAGCCTTCCACTGAACACTGACCTACTGCATAGAGCAATAAGGACTACCCCCAGGCGCCCCGCAATCCGCTGGAGAATATCCAGTCCTCCCCCCCCCCCCCCCCCCCCCCCGAGAGGGGAGGGTGGTGCATGAATATTCCTAAACAGATATTGGACCTGCTGGATAGATTTAGGTTTTTACCGCCTACGACCGGTTTTGCCCCAAAGGAGGTGGGACTGAGGGGGCGGGGGGGGGGGGGGGGGGGGGGCTCTTCTGGTAGGCATACGGCGTAACCTGAAAATTTGGAAACACAACGCATGTACTAGAAGCTGCCTCCAGAATTTACTTGTAGCACCACTAGTACAGTGCGGATTGCATCCCTAAAGCTTTATGAGGTGTTGCAGTGGAAGAAGACTGACTAATTTTGAAAAGGCAACACCCGCTAGGCAATATATATATACATACTTTTACATGTTTAGTTACGGTACGTTCGGGTGTAACTGACTCGAGTGCACGATAAGCCATCGGTGGCAATTAATCATTAGCGCGCGCTAGTCATACTGACTGGAAGGACTATTTTATAATACTGGAAGAGAATGCTCTTCCAGTAGATGATCCTACTACTAAGTGTATCTGCTGTCAAACATCCCGCAGGGTATGTCAGTAGAAAACTGAGGAAGCAGAGCCGGTTAGAGAACATTACACATGGGCACAACACGCACATCATTAGTCCCGCCGCAACCGTGACATAGATTATAGAAGGAATAGTTGATGCCGACAGTGACCTAAATAGCCTGCTGGCAGGGGGGGGGGGGGGGGGGGGGGGGAGTGCCTGCATTCCACAGCAGCAGGTGGCTGGCCAAACTAATGTGCGGGACGATTTCCTAATGTATTGTTACATATGGCAATAAAGTTCTATCAAAATCAGGCATTGATATTCGTCAAACAGCTTTATGCAGTGTTGAGACTGCTCCGGGAGCGCTTAAGGCCTTTATACAAGCGTTGTTTTGTTTATTTCTCAAAGCTTTTTGACGATTTGACGATGATGTGGGGCTGATTTTGTCCGCGTGTCAGTAAGGAACGTACTTATGGCCGACTTCTCAGACTGATGATGATGATGAAGATGATGATGAAGATGATGATGATGATGATGATACTTAATTTGCCAGCGGTAAAAGTTTTGACAGAAAAGAATCGTCAATTTGCAAACTTGCCGTTGCGACAAATTACATTAACTCATTCGCGGCCAGCCGCATCCGCCGGGATGCGCGACTGCGCATCCGGATGCGGCTGGCCGCGAATGCGTTAATCGACATAAATGGAAAAAGAAGGGGGAAAAGGCGTAGCTGTGCGCGGGGCCACTGCGGCCGTCTTCAGCACGAGGACCTTTGCGCCCTGGGGGTAAGACATACTATCGACATTTATAAAGGAGATATTGCGAACTATAAACCCAATATTACCTGGATCAGGTCGCTTTAACATGGACGTTTCGGTCCGGATACACACTATTGTAAGCGTCATTTGATTGTCACACTTTTGACACGGAAATGTCCTCAAGCGTACAGACTGATTGGCCGTGCGCAACGGCATTTGGCATAATAATAATAATAATAATAAATAATAATACCGTTATTATATAGGCGCTTTTTCTCAATTTTTGGGCAAATCGACTCAAAGCGCCGCGAACTGAAACCCAACACGCACACTCACGTAACAGACACGGATTTACGCCATTTAAGACAAACACAGTACAAGACAGACGAAGGGCCAGTTCAGCTACTGAAGTTACAGAGATTTTTGATGGCTTGTATTTGAAATTTGTAAAGTGGCCTGAAACCGGTACCAAAGTGTGGGCGGTGTGGGGGGGGGGGGGGTGGTGGGTGGCATCAAGTTGAGAGAGAGAGAGAGAGAGAGAGAGAGAGAGAGAGAGAGAGAGAGAGAGAGAGAGAGAGAGAGAGAGAGAGAGAGATCGGTGTACGTTACCTATACAGTACGTTCCACACGGTAAACCTGAAACAGAGACAACAGTCGTGACATGAACCGCCGGCCCCAATACAGAAAAGGGCCCAGTTGCATGAGTGAGCTTAGTCCTGCGCCAGCCACTAAGCAAGGTGTTCCGCTATGGCGAAGTATCTTGCTTAGTGGCTGGCAGAGGACTATGCTCACTCAAGCAACTGACCCCAGATGCCGACAATATCGGTGATGCCGTAGTGCCGCGTGTGACTGCCGGGCTCTTTAGCTGTGTGTAGGCTGCATGGCTAGAAGGCGGGACTGACTGACTGACCAGGTCCACTGACGCAAGGACGACTGATCACGGTTGGACACTAAGACAGGCAGATGGCCGGAGTGACTGACTACATGGATTGACAAACGGACCGTGATGCAAAGACGATCAGTGAAGGACAGACAGATAGATGGACGGACTGACTAGATGGACTGACGCAAGGACGAGCACAGAAGAACAGGCAGATGTTGGGACGGAAGGGAAGACAGCTGGACGGATGTTGGGTCGTAAGGACAGACAGCTAGACGGACGTTGGGTGGGAAGGACAGACAGATGGATGGACATTGGGTCAGAAGGACAGGCAGACAGACAGTTGGACAGACGTTGGGTCGTAAGGACAGACAGACAGACAGTTGGACAGACGTTGGGTCGTAAGGACAGACAGATGGGGACGGGCGTTGAGACGGAAGGACAAACAGATGGACGGACGTTGGATGTGAAGGGCAGACAGGCAGATGGACGGACGTTGGATCGGAAGGCCAGGCAGACAGCAGGACTCACGTTGGGACGGAAGGACAGACAGACAGGCGGACGGAATTTGGTCGGAAGGCAAAACAGATGGACGGACGTTGGGTCGAAAGGACAGACAGACAGATGGACGGACTTTGGGTCGAAAGGACAGACAGACAGATGGACGGACGTTGAGTCGGAAGGACAGACGGATGGACGGACGTTGGGTCGGAAGGTCAGACAGCTGGACGGACAATGGGTGGGAAGGACAGACAGACAGATGGGCGGGTCCTGGGCCGCAAAGGCGACAGATGGACGGATACAGCGACGGAAGAACAGACATACATATGGACGGATCTTTGAAAGGAAGTACAGATAGATCGACGGATGTTGGGACTGCAGTACCGACAGACAGACGGATCCTGGGACGGAAGTACAGACAAATGGACGGATGTTGGGACCTAAGGACAGACAGACATATGGATGGACGTTGGGTCGGAACGCCAGACGGACGAGAGTGAAGAAATGAGTGGGTGGAGAGGTGGACGGATACATAGATACGGATGATGGTTCGGACGGAAGCTGAGACAGAAAGGTAAAGGATGGGTGTCTAGACGTGACCGGGACGACTTGGTTGGTTCCTAGCTGCACAACTGAGTCCCAGAGCCACTGAGTTGCATGAGTGAGTTTAGTCCTGCGCCGGCCACTTAGCAAGGTGCTCCGCTACCTTGCTGAGTCGCCGGCGCAGGACTGAGCTCATTCATGCAACTCGTCCCCGCTCCATCCCACCTTACCTTGACACAACTGGCCGGCAATGGCCGTGGTGTTGTAGTATTGGTTGATGTAGTAGCCCGTCTGACACTGAGTGCAGTTGACGCCGGTCGTGTGGTTGCTGCAGTCGTCACAAACGCCGTACTGAAGGGCGGGGTCGTAGTGGCAGGACGTGGCGTGGCCGTTACAGTTACACGCTGCGCACAAAAACCAGACAACTTCTGTCACCATCAGCTCCCCGGGCCCTTATACACTGAATATGCATTAAACATTGATAGTTGAGCTCGAGGAGAGAATATTAAACACACACTGGTTACCTCCTCTATCCGCTACGCATGATGCGTGTGATTGTTACAATGGGTGGGTGTGACTGTTACACTGTGCTTTGTAGTCAGATGGTTGTGCCAGTGGCCACGGTGACTCTGACACTGTACCGTAAGATTCTATACCAGTAAAAAAAACCAACAACAACAACAACAAAAACAAACAAACCACTAGTTGCCAAACTCGATTCGTTACCGCTGACAGAGGTAGCAAATTGATGGAGGCAACCAGTGTGCATGTCAGTAAACAGGACGGGACACAACTGTCACACAGTGTTTTGTAGTGACACGCAGTCTCTGTCAGTCTTGACAAATTATACAGAACGGGGGTATTGAGACTTGAACATAGTTTTGGAGTCAGATTTTCCGTCATGAGAGACACAGACAGGGCTACACTCTGGTGACGTACGTTGACATGCGTTGGCGAGGGAGGTGGTGCCCTGCTGCCAGGCCCTGTTGTTGTACAGAGGCAGGCAGCGCTCGCAGTGGCGCCCAGTTGTCTGGTGTTCACAGACGCACTCCGCCATGTTCTGACGACACAAACGGTGACGTACGTTACACACATACAGTTTTAACTCCCATGGCTGTCAACACGCGCGATTCGACGACCGTCCCAGCTCTGCGGCGTAGAATAGCGCGATGTTCATACTTACAACAGGTTCACGGCAGTGCAGATTCGAGTCTGGAGACTAACTGCATAACACTGATGTCTGTGTACTTGATACTGACTTTGAATTTTGGCGGGAGCATAACTTAACCCATTTAACTCCGACTGCCACACTGTAGCAGGAGACCGATCGACCATGATAATTCAAGGGTAGTGCCAGATTAGCTTGGCGCCACCCGGCGCCAAGCTAATCTGGCACTACCCTTGAATTATCATGGTCGACCCATCTCAGTCCTGCATCTGGTACACAGTCGTTAGGTGACACCTCCAAATTTTGGGAAATGCGACCTTAGAGTTAAATGGGTTAAACCACTCACCGTGTGCTGCACGCGATCTCCACTGTTGTTGTCTATCACTGCCATGATAATAAGGGTTAATTACGGTTTGACGCTCACAATACAGTAATAATAATAATAATTACGGTATTTATAATGCGCTTATCTTATAATAATTATAACTCTAAGCGCGCACGCTTTAGACAGTGACTCACGTACCACAAATAGTGAAAAAAAAACAACAACAACATTACGACGGTCAGCTTGGGGTGGGGAGTGTGGTGATAGAGTGCTAGAACTGTTGAAAGAGGTGAGTTTTGAGGGCGGACTGGAAGGAGGAGAGTGTTTCTGACGGAGAGAGAGTGGGAGCGTGTTCCAGGTGGATGGACCGTAGACGGAGAAGGAACGGGGGCCGAAAGTGCTGAGTTTGGTGCGGGGGATGAGGAGGCGGAGAGGGTCGGAGGCGGAGAGGGTCGGAGGCGGAGAGGGTCGGAGGCGGAGCGGAGGGAGCGGGAAGGAGTGTAGGGGTGAAGTAAGTTGGAGAGATAGGTAGGAGCGTAGTTGTTCAGGGATTTGTAGCAGAGAGACAGAATCTTGTATTGGATGCGTTGGGGGATGGGGAGCCAGTGAAGGAGCTTGAGCAGGGGAGTGATGTGGTCTGATTTTTTCTTTCTGAGGACGAGGCGGGCAGCATTGTTCTGGACGCGCTGGAGAGTGAGAGTGGTAGAGTGAGGAAGGCCGGAAAGGAGAAAGTTGCAGTAGTCGATGCGAGATAGGATGAGAGAGACAGCGAGTTTGGTGGCAGCTTCGGTAGTGAGGTATTTTCTGATCTGACTGATGCGGCGGAGATGGAAATAACATGCCTGGGCCGTGGCGGAGACGAAGCTGGTCATGGAAAGAGAGGAATCGAGGATAACGCCGAGGTTCTTGGCCGAATCAGAGAGGGAGATGGGGGTGCTGTCGAGTTGAAGGTGGAGAGAGGGAGGGAGCTGGGAAAGTTTCTGGCGAGTGCCTACCAGCATGGCTTACGTTTTGTCGTCGTTCAGTTTGAGCTTGTTTGCTGTCATCCAGTTTTTCACGTCTTCGTAGCAGTCAGCCGTGCGAGTCAGTAGTGACTGAGTGTTGTCGAGTTTGTCTTTGTATAGTAGTTGTGAGTCGTCAGCGTATAGGTGGTGGTGTATGTGGTGAGACTGGATGATGTTGGACAGGGGAGACGTGTAGAGTGTGAAAAGAACCGGGCCCAGGACGGACCCTTGTGGAACGCCGCAGGAGAGCGTGACTGGGTTGGAGGAGACGCCGTCGATAGTGACGGACTGCTGTCTGTCGGAGAGGTAGGAGAGAAACCATGAGTGAGCAGATTCAGTGATGCCAAAGGAGTGATGAAGGCGGTGGAGGAGGATAGAGTGGTCTATGGTGTCGAAGGCGGCGGAGAGATCGAGTAGCGTAAGAAGGGAGATGTTGCCCGAGTCGGTGGAGAGAAGCAGGTCGTTTAGGATATGTAGAAGGGCTGTTTCAGTGCTGTGATGTTTGCGATAGGCAGACTGGAAGGGACTGAGGAGGTTGTTGTCGGCGAGGTGGAGGTTGAGCTGGTTGAGGACAACCTTCTCAAGAAGCTTGGACAGGAAAGAGATTGGAGACTGGGCGGTAGTTCTTGAGTTCGTTTGGGTCGAGGTTGTGTTTTTTGAGGAGAGGACGGACAATGGCGGACTTGAAGATATCGGGGACGGAGCCATTCTCTAAAATTATTGTGCATGAAAGGCTATTTATCTTTGCCTGTCGAGCGTAAATTTAACTTCAGAATAAACGAACATTATATCACACACATATCACAAACAATGTTAGTAAAACTGTTCGGACAGTTTGGCAGGATCACATTATTAGCTGTGTGGGATTGTCAGCTGTGTGTGATTCTTTCTTAGTCTTTCATGTGGATTTATATGCGTAGTCCATTCAGCGTCGAGAAAATTTGAAAATCACCGAACTGCAAGAGGTATAGATCCTCGTGAGCCCCCGCAGATCACGAGGATCTATGCCTCTTGCTGACACCACTTTGAATCCATGTTCACTGAAGTGATGAAGATTGCAGAAACACAGTGTGCGTCAGCTGACACAGAACGGGTTAACTTATGGTTTGTGGGTATATGTTCGCGCGTGTGTCAGTATGTAAAACTGTCATCAAGAAAAATTCCAATGTTTTCGTTGCACTTTTTCATAAACATATGGCAATAAACTATATCTTATCTTAAAGAACAACAGAAAATAGAGGTTGAAAATCCTTTAAATTAGATACAAGGAACAATTAAAGGGTTTTCAACCTCTATTTTCTGTTTTCCTTTCACATGAAACCCTAGCGGCAACAGTTTTACTACATATATCTTATCTTATTAATAAGGTGAACAATTCAGTAATTAAAGATATGTATCTTATTGTGACGGACGTGACCGTCTCCACTGTACCTGCCCGCCGCATGACGCTGCGTGCCCGTAACACTCACAACGTCCCTCCACCAGTACGTCAGCGATGGCGTAGTAAGACTTGGCCGGCTCCTGGTTGGCTGGCTTCTGTAACGTCATGCGCAGGGCAGAGGTCATGAAGTAGTCCTTGATCATCTTGCTCGCCTGTACCTGTGTCCGGTAAGCGTTCAAGTTGAGCTCCATCTGAGAACAAACCAGGACCAGAAGTTAAGTTAGAGTCACAGACAACAGAACACAACGCTGTCAACACAAAGACATCTTCTCAAAACTGATGCAAAATCTTTTTTTTTTTCCCTTTTTTTTCAAGCTGATTTTGCTTAATTTGGTTATTGTCCTGTAAAAGCCATATTATAAGAGATAAATCAGTCATATTAGTTCAAGGGTGATGCCAGAATAGCTTGACGCCCGCTTAGGCGCCAAGTTATTCTGGCACTAACCTTGAACTATCATAGTCAAATTAATTTCATGCAGTAGTGTATCAGGATGAAAAGGGTTAAACCATTTACCCCAAGGCCGCATTTCCCAAATTAGTTTGGAGGTGTCACCAAACGGCTATGTGGGCCTACCAGTTGCAGGAAATGGATCGACCAAGATAATTCAAGGGTATTGCCTGATAGATTAGCTTGGCGCTAATGGCGCCAAGATAATCTGGCATTACCCTTGAATTATTTTGGTCGATTCATCTCCTTTCTGTAGTGCGTTCGGGCTAAAGTGGCTTAAAGTTATGCGGCTCCCGCCAAAATTCAAACATCGAGTACACATTCGTCTTCTGTCTGTAACGGTCGTCACCGTTTGTGTCGTCAGAACATGGCGGAGGCTGTGAACACCAGACAACTGGGCGCCATTGTGAGCGACGTCTGTCGGGCACCAGCGGAGGTATGTTTCACCAGTTGTTGTATGTTCCCCCCCTCCACCCCACCCTCTCCCAATCCCCACCCCCTTCCCTACAAACTGTAGATTGGGCGTGTCAGATTGTTTCCCCACCTACAAATTTGTAGATTGGGCGTGTCGGGGTATGTTTCGCCACATACAAACTGTAGACTGATCGTGTCGGGGTATGTTTTGCCACTTACAAACAGTAGATTGGGCGTGTCGGGTGTGTTTTGCCACCAAAAAAAAAAAACCAAACAAACAAAACAAAACAGAATGGGCGTGTCGGACCCGTCGAGTTGCGTTCCCCGCCTACGTACCGTAGATTAGGCGTGACGGGTTCAGTATGTTTCCCGCCTACAAGCTGTCCAATGGGAGTGTCGGGTTATGTTTCCCGCCCACAAACTGTCTAATGGGAGTGTCGGGTTATGTTTCCCGCCCACAAACTGTCCAATGGGAGTGTCGGGTTATGTTTCCCGCCCACAAACTGTCCAATGGGAGTGTCGGGTTATGTTTCCCCACCTACGAATTTGTAGATTGGACGTGTGAGTCGGGGTATATTTTGCCACTTACAAACTGTAGATTGGCCGGCGGATCGGGGTATGTCGTGTCCTCGTGGCCCGCGTAGTACGCCTGCGTACAATACGCCACCGTTGGGGTGCCTGCGCTTGACGCCTGCAGCACCGGCAAGTTGGGGAAAGCCACGCAATTCTCGGCAAAGGCCCGCAACTTGACCCAAGTCCCAGAACTCTGGTCCCACTTCTCTATCAGCATCTCCTTTGGTCGAGCGTCTGTTACCTGGACAAGTAACAATTGGGAAACGATTGTTAGGACAATATCAGATCACGACTAGACAGAAATATTGCACTGACCCAGCACGACTTCGGCCCGATGGCCTTTTGTGTACTGGGAGACTGTTGCCGGTCGGCGAGACATCAGTACCTGATGCAGTCCGTGTGCCGCCAGCCGGCATCTTGCCATCGCCATCCCATTGTCCCCGCTCACCGTGCCGCTCGTTGCTGACTGACCGGCCCGTCTTGTGGCACGTTTGGCGCGATGCTGTGCGTGTTATAAAAAAAAAAAAAAAAACACGTCTCCTCCCCCTCCCCTTACCCCCCCCCCCAACCACCCTCACCACAGCACACCCCCTCCCCACCACACGTGTCCTCAACAGTGGCTGCTAACTTTTTTTGGAGATGTGGCCTAGCGACGATGTACCAGTTGCAGGAGACGGATTGACCATCAGGCGCCAAGCTAATCTGGCACTACTCTTGAATTATCGTGGCCGATACATCTCGTGGGTGATGTGCGTCGGGGATACTAAAAGGTTAACGCTCCGCCTGTGGGAACGTCACTTTGGCGCGATGAAGAACACCAAAACCTGAGTGATGAGAAAGACACCAACCTCCAACCCCCCCCCCCTCCACCCTCCACCCCCACCCCCTCATCTCCCATAAACTCTTCACCCAAGCCTCGCTGTCCCAATGAGGGCTGCACACTTACCGGTCCGTCTTCAGTGCTGGACGATG
This sequence comes from Semisulcospira habei, assembly GCA_036245525.1. Classification (NCBI taxonomy): domain Eukaryota; kingdom Metazoa; phylum Mollusca; class Gastropoda; family Semisulcospiridae; genus Semisulcospira; species Semisulcospira habei. Next base: position 199,978,815 of record BTPG01000004.1, on the reverse strand, counting down.
AAGAACACGTCTCTCATCACCCCCCCCCCCCCCTACTCCTCCGACCTCCCCCCCATGCCCCCCCCCCCCCCCCACTTCTCCCAATGCCTTACCGGTCCGTTTTGTGGGCCGTTGGGCGCGATGAAGAAGACCATAATCTCAGTGATGAGAAACACGTCTGTCAGGTTCACCACAACCGTCTGCGCCACCGGCGCTGCCCCCTGCGTCATGACAGTGTTAGAAGACTGCCAGTAGGTGGTGAGATCAGGCTGGCCCTCCACGTCATCGGTCATCAGGGCCTTGGCGTGCTGTGACGTCAGGCAGGTGTAGTTGGTGCCATCAGTGGGGGCCAGGCTGCGGTAGGGTTCTGAGCCAGTTGGTGTACCATCACCACACGTGGAGCTCACCTGGAAAACAGAGGCAGCGAGGAAACGCACTGATGAAATCGTTCTTCTTGTTAACCCTTTGGCTGTCGGTAGCGGGTTTTTTTGTTGTTTGTTTGTTTTTTAATTTTTTTTTATCGAGGTGATTCCTGCAGGAATTAACTCGATAAAAAAAAAAAGAAAAAAAAAATGAAAAGAAAAGACCACGCTACCGACAGCCAAAGGGTGGATGTGACAGCGTGACAAGTTAAGTAGTCTTGTTTTAGTGTGCGGAAAACAAATTTGTTTTTGGGACAATAGTGACAAACATTTCCACAGCCACAGCTGATACATGGCGTAAACTATAGAATATTGTACTATTTTTTATTTGCATTCTCTTGTTTTTGGCGTCCGTCTTCCCACCCAACCCGGCGCCCACAGCAACTCCGGCCAACTCTATCCAAAAGCAGTCACAAAAAATATCACACTGCGCAAAAGGCCATCGGGCCGCCGTTGGCCCGCGCACGGCCGTGCGCGGGCCAACGGCGGCTGACGTCGGCCCCGTGGCCTTTTGCGCATTGGGTACACCTTGCTCTAGCAGTCGCAACTTTTAAAAGTTCAATATGCCACTGACCTGTACAGTCCTGGCCGGGTAGCCTACCCCGGTCAGTTCTACTCCCGATGGCGGGAAGCACCCCATACTGGCGGAGCACGTGGCCGTCTGGCCGTCAGCACACGTCAGCAGTAACGTCAGCGCGAGCACCAGCGTCAGCAACCACCAGCGCCATCTGACGGTACTTCTCACGCCCAGTCCCATGTTGGTGTGCTCTGCGTCACGTCTGCTGTGACGCGACGTTATGTCACAGCTGTTGCTAGATGATTTTGAATGGCGTCTCAAAGGACGTGACGGCTTTCCGTGACGTCTGTCGCGTCGTGACGCACTCTGGTGTTTGATTATGAGCAATGCTTCTTGTGTGCTTTTGATCAATGCCGGTTCTTTGTGATGCTGCGCTGAACGCGGGCCTCCACGACTTGCTTTATTCGGGGCTCCAGATAAGCAAACGTGTCCTTCCGAGTGAGGCCGGGTGGGGTTTCTTCTGTTGACGGGACACACAGCATGTTGGTAGTGGAGAGATGTTGACGACAAAGGTGATCTGGGCGATGTGGACGTTTCAAGTGGATGTTTTGTAATGAGTCTTTTTGTAACAGCTGAATGACGCGTGTCCACATGAAATACAGGCAGCTGATGTCCGTCTAGCATCCATACATTCGGTTCACTGTCTGCCAACACAAGCGTGTGATCCCGTGTACTCATATCATGTTCCTCACAGCGGCAAAATTCAGCGTGAGTTTGTGCACGTGGTCTGGCCAGTGTTACACGTTCACTGGAGGACGTAGTGGTTGTCTTCAGATCACACGATAGCCCTCGAGAACACTTCGTCGCCGTGATGCCTTTCCTTTGTGACGTCATCATGTGGTCATCGTTTGGTGTCGATGACGTAGTTGTGAGTTTTAAAGCGTTATGTATGTATCTTCTGTCTCTCTCAGTTTCAGCTCCCTCTCACTGAGGCTTTATGGCTGACGCTGGTCGTCACATAGGATTTGTACATGCCCTGACCCCTTCCATGACGCATAATCCTGGGTTGAAAAGTTCAAAACGTCATGTCTAATGGTTTGCGTAGGCATTTTTATCAGGTCTATCCAACGTTTGACCTGACGTAGTTTGGAGTCCTGCACGGCAAGAGGCATGGATCCTCATGAGCCCCCGCAATATGCCCCTTGCTGACACCACTTTGTATGTCGACAGTGGACCGCCTGATGATCAAAAGCTAGGCGTGCCGACTACAAGAAAAAAAAAAAAAAATATATATATATATATATATATATATATATATATATATATATATATATATATATATATATATATATATATATATATATATTATATATATATATATATATAACCACCAACAAAACTTGAACCATGTTTGAGCAGAAAAAGACAAGACAGCTTGTCCTTGTTCTTCGGAACAAATCCGAAACTTCCTCACGATCCCGACTCATCCAAAGCCCCCCGCGTCAATAGCCGCCGACAACGCTATACGACACGTCCACAGCTATTGATGCGGGAACGCCTTGAATGTGTTAACAAGGACAATGACAGTTCCTTAACAGAGTTAACAAGGACAATGGCTATGAGTTGTGTTGTGTCTTTTTTTTTCCTCTCAGGAGTGTACGTGGTTCTTTCTTTGTTGTTATTTCTTCGTATTAAGACACGCCTTAAAACATACGTTTAGTCACGTCTGGTCAGAGACAAACAGACAATCGAAGCGACAGACAGCCTATGACACGCGCTAGTCACGTATTGATCAAACAAGCAGTCTGACGACGGTAACTGATGCTGAACCAAGGCTGTGTATTGAACTTTGACTCGTACCGTGAAGGGCAGCCAAGACGTACCACACGTCAGTACAGCATAATGCTGCAGCTGCCACAGCCCTGCCTGTCTTCAGTATTCCAATCCACTATTTTGTCATCAGATTGGGGCAGCGCGACCGTGCATATAACGTTTGATAGACCTGGCTAATAGTACCTGTGAAGGTTGTGAAGCCGAACCGCGACACCGACCAAAGTGGATTCAGTAGCGCTTTTCGTAACCCCATCATAGTTTCTGACTTTGAATCTGAGGTCTTAATTAGTCAAGTACTGAGCGTGTCACTATGTCAGGGTATGTAGACAGGACTGCGGTGTGGAGGGGCGGAGCCAGGCTACGTCCCCTAAGACCCACTAGGCTGCAATTTATGCTTGTATCTGACAAAATATAAGTCGATGTTGTTCGTTTCAAACATCTGCTAGCTGCAAATAGATTGGCACAGCTGCAGCTCTTTGCAGAATTTCGAAAGGTGGCGGGACATTGTCATAATTTGAAGAAATCGGTGACCTTTTGGTGTGCAAAATTTGACTAATAATGTGTCCGATTCGTTGGGACAGATTCTGCTGCAAAACAGCGTCCACACTACACAAAATTCACTTGTGAACATTTGTGCGGGTTGTACACATGGTATTCAGTGTTTAAATTAGGGAATTTTAGTCTCTTTCAAGCTGAAAAGGGTGCCCGATGTTGGGACTACGATGTGCAGGAATGGTCGCGGTTGCGCCGAGATGGCCTACGGTGTGAACTTGAACGTGGGATTACACTGTGCAAAAATCGCTGCCCCCCAGCCTACGTTGAATTGTTACACTTATTCATTATGTAGCTGTCTGATTTTAATTTACAGTAAAATACTTTCAATAAATTAGTTAAAATTCCACTAAAGGTCAAATAAAGATACATGTCGGAAAAAGAAGTATGATAGAGGTGAAGGAAAAGTGTCTGTTATGACAGAATGCATTTTGCTTTGCTAAAATGCCCCGGCTGGAATGTTGACTATTTCATATGATGCTGATCAACACGAACATTTGTGGGAACAACGAACACTGACAACACACGTTACACCCAAGTCATGTCAGCTGCAAGCAATGGCTTATGTTACTTATGGATGTTCATTGACTAACCCCTACAGTAACTAACTCCTATTTAGGTCCTCCTTGAACTATATGACTGTTTTTCAAATTCGCACGAAATTTGAGACAACAGAAAGTCCGTCTGAAAACCACTTTATTCAAAATTTGTTGGAAACATTTTTATATGAATCCACATACCTATTGACATACATATTTCTTGATCTCTTTTACCTTGACCTTTCTGATGGGTCATCCAAATTAGTATGCATAGGAAAGTCTTACCATCAAGTGCCGTTGTACTAAGTTTGGGCTTCGGTTTGTGAGTATTATTTGAGAGGAAAAAAAGGCCTTTTGTCAAAATATTGCTAGTTTTGACGTATTTCCTGATCCCCTGTGACCCTGACCTTTGAGAGAGGTCGCTGAAATTGGTACGTTTAGAAAGGTCTGGCCTGGGCCAAGTTTGAAGTCTGTGTCTTGAATGGCAAATACCATCGTTAAAATTTCCGACGGACAGACGACCACTGGCCCATTTCATAGACTTACTTTTGCTATCGCACATGAGCCAAGAAGTGCATGGTGGACCTCTTTAATCCGGGCAGAATATTCCCACAAAAAGAAGACAAAGAAGAAGAAGAAGAAATACGGTTGGATTTACAAACCTTGCTTGTTTTTTTAGCTGTAAGTAACTATGGTAATACGACTAACAGCTGATGTTAGTCGTGTTATCAAAGACACAAAGAGCTGTGGGTATGCTCATTCTGTGTTTTCTAATGGTCACGTTGCAAGCTTCACCTAAAGCAGATGTATATTAAGCTGAGCAAGCTGTGAAACAACAAGATTCTGTATCTGTATTGTGATGTACTGAACCAGATGTAAATCGCAACACGACTGACAAGATGACTGTCAGTCGTGTTATGAGACTGTCAGTTGTGTTACGAAACTGTCAGTCGTGTTACAGACAAATCTTACCTTTTTATTCAGACGTAAATACAATATACTCCCAACTCCCACCATAGTTTGAAGCTTTGAATCGCCTTACATCAGTTCACCATTAAACAAGATGGGATGAAATCCCTTCTATATGAGAGCTATCCGCCCTGTCACGGGTCTATACATTTTGTCTTTGACATGATCCTGATGTTGAAATATTTCCTATTGAACAAGATGAGGATTTCATCCCAATACCGTATTGTTTGGAGCTCACATGCGTTTTTCTTTTAGGAACATTCACAGTTGTTAATATTTTAAAGCTTATCCTTCTGATCCATTCCCCTCCTCTCTAAACCATCCTCTGATCAACACACACGCCGGCACACACAAATAAAGACGGACACACGGCGCTTCTCGCCATTAGTACGCTCTGTGGGCCGGAGTAGCGAGAGGAATTCTGGAGAAAAATAGCAGGAGCAGCAAAATGACGTCAATATCAATATAAGCTTGACGTCATGGCATCGCTAAGTCTCACGACAAAAAAGCAGACCAAAAGGGTTGACTGCCAGTGCCTGTAATTTAGAAAAAAACTACCAAGTGAGTAGGAAAAGGCACTGTCAAGGGAGAGAAGTGTGCATGATCGACCAGTGATCATAGATCTACTGTGGCCAAAGCACACACACACAAAAAAAAAGAGAGATAGGAAAGAGAGGGGGCGCTAAGAAAGTGACTGAAAGCAATGCATATGGAAGCCCCCCCCCCCCCCCCCGAGGGGGGGGGCGTATCACATATCCACTGTTCCAGCCACTCAGTGCATAGAAATTTAAATCTAGGTCCCCCCAAGGGGGGTCCAGATATTTAGCCGGTGTGGACAGCTGTTTCGGTCTTGACGACCTCTTCAGCACACCATCGGCAATACTGGAGGAAGAAGGAACTTCTGCTTACCTGCAAAGAAGACCACATTTTACTGTGGTTTCTGCAGGGGCATACATTCCATGCCTCCACCTAGAGCCAAATTTCCATGCACCCTAAGAGAGAACCTACTAAAAAGGGGGAAGGATTTGCAGTCGAAATTGTGTTAAAAAAGCAGACCGAAAGGGTTGACTGCCAGTGCCTGTAATTTAGAAAAAACTACCAAGTGAGTAGGAAAAGGCACTGTCAAGGGAGAGAAGTGTGCATGATCGACCAGTGATCATAGATCTACTGTGGCCAAAGCACACACACAAAAAAAGAGAGATAGGAAAGAGAGGGGGCGCTAAGAAAGTGACTGAAAGCAATGCATATGGAAGCCCCCCTGAGGGGGGGGGCGTATCACATATCCACTGTTCCAGCCACTCAGTGCATGGAAATTTAAATCTAGGTCCCCCCAAGGGGGGTCCAGATATTTAGCCGGTGTGGACAGCTGTTTCGGCCTTTTTAGTAGGTTCTCTCTTAGGGTGCATGGAAATTTGGCTCTAGGTGGAGGCATGGAATGTATGCCCCTGCAGAAACCACAGTAAAATGTGGTCTTCTTTGCAGGTAAGCAGAAATTCCTTCTTCCTCCAGTATTGCCGATGGTGTGCTGAAGAGGTCGTCAAGACCGAAACAGCTGTCCACACCGGCTAAATATCTGGACCCCCCTTGGGGGGACCTAGATTTAAATTTCCATGCACTGAGTGGCTGGAACAGTGGATATGTGATACGCCCCCCCTCGGGGGGGCTTCCATATGCATTGCTTTCAGTCACTTTCTTAGCGCCCCCTCTCTTTCCTATCTCTCTTTTTTTTTGTGTGTGCTTTGGCCACAGTAGATCTATGATCACTGGTCGATCATGCACACTTCTCTCCCTTGACAGTGCCTTTTCCTACTCACTTGGTAGTTTTTTCTAAGTCTCACAACGCCGTGTACACAGTGACGAAATTGATTTTTCAGGTCACTCATCTGAAAGGCACGCAGCCTCTTCCAGGGCTGACTGCTCCTTCCAAAACACAGCCTTTTCCAGGGCTGACTGTTTGATGGGAGTATAAGAGTGGATCCAAAACTTGCAAAAATGAATTAATTATTATTGAAAATATTAAAGAGGTACAAAGTTGGCTAACACACTTTTTCAATGCCTTTCTCCAAACCAGCTTATATAAAAAATTTCAAGTAAATATGGCAAAAAATACGGACTCTAATCTGGGTCAACCGACTTTCTATAAACGGTCTTTTCCGTCTTCAATGAGACATCCAGTTACAACATGCTCGGGGGCTCTCTTAGCCATCCCTTAAATAAAGTATTTCACCAAGTTTCAAGCTTGTGCGTACAGCAATGATCTGAGATTCTCGTGTCTACATACACACACACACACACACACACACACACACACACACTACACACACACACACCAGGGCCGGACCTGGGAAAAGTCGATGGGGGGGTTACAGATTCAGTATAAAGCGAAGGCGCGAAGCGCCGAGCCTTCTAGGGGGGTCCGGGGGCATGCCCCCCAGGAAATTTTTTTTTTCAAGGATGCAAAATGGTGCAATCTGGTGCAATCTGAGCCTTGAAAAAGCCATTTGTGATGGTCTGGGGACTTTGAGCTTTTTGAACAATCGAACTGACAAACTCTGGGGTACAAAAATTATCACCTGCCCCTCCCTTAAAAAAACACCCACCCACACACACACACACACACACACACACACACACACACACACACACACACACACACACACACACACACACACACACACATTTATTTATCAACAGAGATGTTTTGTATACTATTATTATTCACTACTTTTCGTTGATCGTTAACGGTATAAAGCTTTACCTTGTAGTTTATGAACATCAGGGCCCTGCTTTCGCTTTCAGTCTTGCTGCACTAGGTTCCTCGGCATTAGTACCATTTGTGAATTGTATCTTCTGGCAAAACAGTTCACTGCCTCTTTGAAGTCAATATCAACATCTCTGTGCACTTTCAGTAAAGCAAGTGCATTGAGTCTCTGTTGCCCCATTGTAGAGCGCAGGTAGTTTTTCAGGTTGCGCAACTGACTGTTTGAACGCTCACACTCGGCAGTAGTGACAGGCAGGGTGCAAAGGTTCTTTAGCATGATGAACAGGTTGGGATAAAAATCCCTGTCACAGTGTTTCAGTGCTTCTGATGCCGTGGATGGGATGATAGCTGTCGCATTCTCAGCAGCACTTCGCCATTTGCAAACCCACCGTTGGTATTCTGCATCAAGGGTAGCGTTGTCTGGTAGGTCAGACTCCCACAACATTGCCAGTGTCTTCACCCCTTCTGGAATCTGCATGAAACCATCCTGGTTGTCTATTAAAGTGCTTGGCACCAGACAGAGACCATCAACTGCTAGGTCAGCATTTTTGAACCTCGAGTCCAATTCGGTTGACAGGTGTTCCAAGAAAGGAATGGCAATTCTAATCTTGAAATATTCTTCTGGAGTGGCCGCAGGTTGGTTGTCACGGAGAGTCTGGCGGGATGCTTGACGAGGAACAACAACATCAGTTGTCAAAGCATTTGCCATTTTGCTGACTTCACCAAACCAGGCAACGAACGCTGTGTTGACATCTCTTCTAATAGAAGACATGCAGTTACTGACCTCTTTGATTTCCCTGTAGGCATCGACAACATCTTTTGTTCTTTTCTGGAGCTTCACTGTCAAGGGTTTTAAGTAACGCAAACAATTGCGGACGACAACGAATGCAACGAGGAAAACACTGCTGCTCAAGGTGTGGAGAAAGCCAGTTGCCTTGGTCAATGTCTCACTGTCCCAAATGTCACTGTCTTCACACATTTGTCCCAAACAGTCGTGAACAACCAGGAAGAGAGATGTGTAAACCTCCAGTGCTTCATGTTTTTCTACCCATCTTGTTCTGCACAGATCAACAAGTTTTGTCTTTGTCGTGTCAGGCTGAGATGCTTCGATGGTATCTTCAAGTTTTCTTTGTCTCTTTGGAGAGTTTGAGAAAAACAGTGACAGTTCCCTCAGTGCTCCCATCATGTTCTTCACTGCAGGCAAGCCGCATGCTTTTACAATGCAGACTCAAGCTATGGGAAGCACAGTGAAAGTACAGTGCTTTGTTGTTCCTTGCTTGAAAACGTGCCTGCACTCCTTTAAACTTTCCTGCCATGTTTGTGGCCCCGTCATAACCTTGTCCTCTAACATTGTTGAAATCAAGCCCCCACAAGGCCAGACACTCAACAATCTTGTTGTAAAGTGTTTCACCTGTGGTATCTCTGCACTGGACGAAGGCCAGGAACTCTTCACGAACTTTCAGACTTCCATCGACGAATCTCAATATAATTGAAAGTTGTTCCCAGTTTGAGCTGTCTGTGACTTCGTCAGCAAGCACGGTAAACTGTTTTGCTGCAATAATTTCTGCAAAAATCTTGTTGCGGATCTGATCACCAAGAACCTCTATCAGTCTGTTTTGTGTACTTTTTGAAATGTATATGGCCTTCTTATCGCATGTATCTAGAAGTTTCCGGAGAGTTTCATCTCCTGCATTGATGCACAGATTCAAAAGGGCATTGAAATTGCTTCTGTTCTCACTCTGAAGAATGCCATCATCACAGTTGCCCCTCAGAGCTAACTCCTGTCTTCCACACACTTCAACCATCCTGAAGAGGCTTGTCAGAACTTGTCGATTTGCAGCGATGTTTTCTGCATTTTTCTGATTGATTTCACTGGCGATGCTCTGCTCTGGTTTATCCATGATTGTCAAAAACTGCTCTCCATTTGCCATTGCATCTTTGTGGTGTTGTGATAACGAGTGCTTTTTGATCTGACCACAGGCTTTATTCCAGTTCTTGCATGGCGTCTTCACAAACTTGCCCAGGTTTTCAGTAGACTTTGCAAATAATAGGCAATACTTGCAGTAAGCCCCATCTTCGAAAGGAAAATACACAAGCCAGGAGTACTTTTGCAACCACTCATGCTGAAATTTTCGGTTCTTGTTGTTTATCACTGTTGTTGGAAACTGAAAAACCAGGTGATGGTCTCCAGTGTTGCCTTAGAAGATGCTCCTTGTCACTGTTTGACAGTGAAACGACTCGCGTGTGTTTCTTGAAATTGACTTCACCAAAATCGATATTTTTGTTGCTGGTGATCTGAGAGGAGAAATCTGAAGAGGAGTCAGAAAGCAGGCTCACATCCGACTCAGGCTGGTTGGTCATTGGCATGGCAGAGGATTCAGAAAGCAGGCCCCCGGCAGGCTGATCAATGCTTGAGGAGGAGTCTGAAATACAAATAAAAGTTGGGTCTATGAGAAGTCTGAAATACTAAAACGATTGTGTGTGTAACTGTGAGAGAGAGAGAGAGAGAGAGAGAGAGAGAGAGAGAGAGAGAGAGAGAGAGAGAGAGAGAGAGAGAGAGACCTGCAACAAGATAATTACATTTAAAGCATATATATGTCTTCGTTTACACACTTCAGTCAAGCTTAGATATATATTTATGATCTGAAATAACAGCTTTTCTTTTTAGACCCCTCCCCCCAAATGATGGACAAAATCTTTGCTACCTTATGACTCGTAGAGTCTTCTTCAGGCTAATGATAGCCAATGGAACCCACCAGTCATTTTGTTTAATATTAATTATTAAATTGAAACACTCAATCACGTATCAATTTCAGGTTGTATTTAATTTAATTTTTTTTTTTTGGAGAGGGGGGGGGGGGGGGGCAGTAAATTACTCACCAACACTGCTTTTACTTGTTCCCATGTCACTGTTTCGAACTCCACTGCCAGTGGTCTCACTTTGGGTTGATTTTTGTCTCTTTCGAGGAACTGCATCATCTGCCGTTTAGAAAAACAACTTTTATTATTATTATTATTATTATTATTATTATTATTATTATTAAAAGTTTTCTTATATAGCGCTTACCTGTAAACAGCTCTAAGCGCTTTACAATTTACTCAACAACAACAAACAAAAAGAAAAAAAAAAGAAAAAACAAAGACATAACATAAAAATTAAAACATGAAATTATCCTAAAAGCAACAACAAAAATGTAAAATAAAATAGAACCGTCTTTTCAACATCTTATATATGATTATGCATTGCAGGTGTTAACACGTCTACTACAATTTTATAATAATAATTTAATATAAAAAAAAGAAAAACAGTGGTTTTCTGACTAGTTCTTAGCTTATTTTAAATTTCATCAACAAAAGGCCTAAGGGTGAATAATCTTATTTTGTAGCACGTTGTTCACAGGCATAGGAACTGTTAACAAATTTGCTGATTTTCAGCAGTTGGCAAAATTTCAGCACATTTTTATTTTCCATTTTATTATGTAAAAAAGGCAGTGGTTGGGATGCCGTCATGATGGCTTCTTGTCGTTCCAGAAACCGAAGTCGTCATGACGGTTTCGCACCCGGAAAGGCTATGTTGCCGTCACAATTGATGGCGACGCTGTCAACAAGTGGCGTCAGATAGGCTATGGTTTCCATAGTCAGCCATCAAGACGGTTCTGTTTTGCTCTCCGAAGAGATTTACGTCACAATACATAGCTAGTAAGCTGCACTAGTGATAACGATACCTTATAACTTAGCCCTTGGTTTTGTTATTGAAAACGATATTTTGCCGTCCAAAGATTTTTTTTATAAATATAAAAGCAATATTGATCATTGATGCCGATATCTTTATTTTTTAAATTGACATTTTTAAAGTTATATATCATAATACTTTGTGAAATAAATTTTAGGCTATGCATTACTTTAATTGTTACCTGTTTTGGTATTTTAATAAGTGGGGCTGTTTTATATCTATGATATTCATTATATGCAGCTAGTATCAGCTCCTACAGCGTAGACTACACTCACAGGAAGGAAGTACCGGCGCCATCGCCACGTGCTCATTTGAATCGAATTCGGAATGGGTGAATTTTACCTAGTTCTACTGACTACATTTCTTTTATGAGACAAAATTGGATTTAAAAATGTACCCACCTTCTGAAATGGAGCTTGATGAAAACCAGCATGACAGTCGCCTACTGCCATCAGCATCTGTTTTTTTCAGTTTCGGCATTTTCGAGGAGACAGCAAAAGTGAAGTGTTACCAAAGAAAATAGATCTAGATTTAAACTTCCCCCCACAAACCTTAATGACGTCAGACGTCTTTTCACTGATCTTTCTCGGAAAGACGTGCACTGAAGGAGAGCAACTCTTTTGGGTACCTGGTTGATTCAACGGAAATCCATTTCAACGATGTTTTTGGACGATTCAATGATGGTCGTTTCAACGGATGTTCGTTACAACGAAATATCATAATTATCAACTTAGCGTCTTAATTAATCTTTCTAAAAAGTCGTTTTTGGGGGATTAGGGCTGTATCAAGGTGAAGGCGCTGGAAGAGGCTTGCGGCCAGAACAAGAAAATATGGCTGCATTTACTAATAATAGGGTTAGGGGTTGGGTTACTTGGTCGTTTCAACGGGAAAACGTTTTGGACGTTTAAACGGATCCCTTGAAATGGATTTCTGTTGAATTGTCTATAAATAACTCTTTGTGCCTTGGATCAAAAGTGACTAAAAACTGCAATGTTTTAAAAACAATTAAAAAAAATAATAAAACTTTGGAACTCCCTTTGCATAAAAAAAAATTCACTGTTTTTTTTTTTTGTTTTGTTTTTTTTTTTTGTTTTTTTTTAGTTGGGAGGGGGGGGGTTCCGTTGATTGATTGATTGTACATTGCTTAACGTCCCGACAGCAACAAGGCTTTCTCAGGACGTGCCTGCACTGCTTGTGAAAAAAAACCAAAACAGAACATTGAATGTATGTCGCCAGCCGGTCAAATACGTTAAATAAACCTAACACATGGGGCCTAAATAAAGCTAAGACCATTCAGCGACACACATCCAATATCGAGCTACAGGCAGTGCAGACAGTAGGGAGAGTTTTAAAAAGGCAAATACAGGTGAATGGACAAAGGGTAGACAGAAACACATGCCCCAGAATAGAGAGAAAAACCCACCCTGTGGGGCTGACCAGGGTGACCCTGGGAACTAAAAAATACCTAACCCCACCCAAGTCCCCCAGGGCAGACCCGGGTGGGGTGGGGGGGGTTCCGGAACCCAGGTAACCCCCCCCCCTGGGTCCGGCCCTGCACACACACACACACACACACTACACACACGGCCTTTCGCGCCAAATGTACGTTCAGCAACGAGGTTAGCATAACTAGACATGTAATTTTTATCTTGTTACTTCAGTTGTCAGAGGTTTAGTCCTGCCTGCCTTTGACATCATGGACATGCTATTAAATTCGCCCCACCGCGACCCATCCTAAAAAGTCCCTTCTATAAATAGAAGGGACTTTAAAAAGAACAGCTGGTCACATATTTATGTTTTAACCGACTTTGTTGTTTTGCAAATATAACTTATTTTACATAATACACATTATTCGCCTAAATATCACATTTGCTTTACTTCAAATGTTAATTTTTGTTTTGGCATTTGGAAATGTCACACCTACTAGTTGCACTGCAAATACTTCAAACAAGATATGTTTCCTGAACAATATATGAACAATATTGACTTATATTTTGTTTTATCCAAGCATAAATTGCAGCCTAGTGGGTCGTACGGGATGTAGCCCTTATCTCCGCTACGTGCACAGGCGTAGTCCTGTCTACATACCATGTATGTGGACCTGGTGCTTTGAGGGCATCAGATGTGCTGGCATTCTGAAACGGTACTGTGAACAAGGTTTCATAGAAACCACCCAGTACCGCAGTACCGTCTGTGGCAGTACTGGGTGCGTCTTGATAGTCCTACGCATCCATAGTCCTATGGCTGATAGTCCTATGTATCGATAGTCCTACGTATAGACAGTCCTATATATCGACAGTCCCACGTTTTTCATTGCCCTATTGATACGTACTATGTATGAATATCGAGACACCCCCGGAGTAAACTCCCCAGAAAGAACCACTCGGTGCGTACGCCAAAAGTACACTGTTATTTAACCTTTTTCATCCTCGTACACCCATTGCTTGAAGTACATTTGACTATGATAGTTCAAGGGTGGTGCCAGAATAGCTTGGCGCCTCAGGCGCCAAGCAATTCTGGCTCCATCCGGCTTGAACTAAAAGGGAAGATCTATCTCCTAATCTGTAGTGTAGCCTTCATAGGACAATAAGCAAATGTTTAACAAAAATCAGCCTAAGGATGTAATGTGTTAAATAAGATGCAGTGCGTCTCATTTGAATAATAATAATAATAATAATAATAATAATAATAATAATAATAATAATAATAATAATAATAATAATAAAGGAGATTTGTTAAGCGCCTATTCTAAAAGTAGCTCTAAGCGCTGATTCAAAGAAAAGGCTAACAACTAACACACACACACAACATACGCACGCACACACACACATACACACACACACACACACACACCCACACACACACGCACACACACACACACGCACGCACGCACGCACACGCACGCACACACACACACACACATACACACAAACACACACACGTGACCGTGATTAGGAATTGTGCATGGCTGGGGAAATGAACTAGTGAAAGGCAGCGTTGTAGACTCCGATGGGTTTTGAAAAGTGATTTAAATGAGGTGAGCGTTTGACGGTTACGGACCGGGGCGGGGAGGCTGTTCCAAGTGGGAGAAGGCACGACCGCCACGTGTTTTACATTTGAAATCTGGCTCCACCCGGCTTGAACTAAAACGGATGATCTATTTCCTAATCTGAACAGAAGTGTAGTACTTGTGGCGTACTCCCCAAGTAGGTCTTTCTGGGAAGTCAGTACTCCCGCAAACAGTACTACCTGATGTCACAGAACTTGGCTGAATCAGGCTGTCACAGAGACCACACCCAATCATAGGCCTATTGCCTGACACACTGATAAACAACCCATAAAGCCCTGACACGCCACGATGATGGTTCCGACAAGGGTGGTGCCTGTACTCTGACACCACCCTTGTCGGAATTATCATGATCGATATGTTTCCAGAACTGTGGCTTACACCTCAAAGGATATCTACAAAATTGATAATTTCATCCTCACGATGTAATGAGCGGGTCAGTCTCCACTTGTAGGTCAGTCGGTGTTGGCGGGGTACAAACAGAAACGTATCGCTTACACGTCCAAGAAGGTAATTATTGCAGGGTGGAGGTTAAGACATAAGATTAATAGCAGCAGGCCTTCAAAGCTTCAGCTTCCTGCCCTGCTGCGCCATGGACGTGTCAACTTGAGAAAAAGATGTGTGCCTGCTAGACATCGTGCAAAACAACTAATGCCACATAAATAATGATAAATGATCAGAGCCTTATCACATGGTGCATACACAAGCATGGATACCATGGAAAGAATTGTGAAGAAGTTGATCTAAGTCACTCGCAAGCCAAATCACTCACAGTTGAGCCACATCACTCACAAATGAGCCACATCTCTCCCAGTTGAGCCACATTACTCAAAGTTGAGCCAAATTACTCTCAGCTGAGCCAAATTATTGACAGATAAGCCACATTACTCACAGCTGAGCCACCTCACTCACAGTCGAGACACTTCACTCACAGTCGAGCCACCTTATAGTCGAGCCCGCACTTCACTCGCAGCTGAGCCACATGACAGCACTTGTGTATCAGAGTGAAACAGAACTCCAACACTGAGCAAGGTGCACCACACGCAGATTGCGAAACACACCAATTTACATACTGATTTATACAAGTATCGAAGATCGAAGTGGAGAGCTGCTTGAGCACTGTAGCATGTGCACATAGTCACGGCACACCTAACAGTCTGTGACCACCCTCCCCCCCCCCCCCCCGGCACCTCCACATTCCACCCCCCCCCCCCCCCCGCCCCGTCCTATCTATATCTACAGGGCCGAATCCAGAGGGGTGGGGTGGGTGGTGCTTTGGTACTACAGCACCCCCCCCCCCCCACCCCCTCGGCTGGCATCAAACTATAAAATAAGTGTGTTTAAAATCGAGTTGCAACGCTTGTTAGAAACACCAGTTAGAAACTTTCAAAAACGTCAGAAGAACAGTTTCGGTTGTGGTGTTTTGATATATACTAGACCCTGGCAATAGACAAAATAACAGTTGAGCACCCCCCCCCCCCTTGAAAACTGATTGATCCGGCGCTGATCTTATTGTATAGCCCCCTCGTCCACACATCAAAAATGCATAAAATAAATTCTGCAAGAGGCACAAATCCTCATGAGCCCCCGTAACTGCGGGGGCTCATGAGGATCTATGCCTCTTGCAGAATTTATTT
>BTPG01000004.1:199575763-199962306 GCA_036245525.1 Semisulcospira habei | reverse complement strand
AGTGTGGTGATGTTATAGTGCTAGAACTGTTTAAATAGATGAGTTTTGAGGGCGGACTGGAAGGTGGAGAGAGAGTGTTTCTGACGGAGAGAGTGGGAGAGTGTTCCAGGTGGATGGACCGTAGACGGAAAAGGAGCGAGGGCCGAAAGTGCTGAGTTTGGTGCGGGGGATGTGGAGGCGGAGAGGGTCGGAGGCGGAGCGGAGGGAGCGGGAAGGAGTGTAGGGGTGAAGTAAGTTGGAGAGCTAGGCAGGAGCGTAGTTGTTAAGGGATTTGTAGCAGAGAGACAGAATATTGTATTGGATGCGTTGGGGGATGGGGAGCCAATGAAGGAGTTTGAGCAGGGGAGTGATGTGGTCGGATTTCTTCTTTCTGAGGACGAGGCGGGAAGCATTGTTCTGGACGCGCTGGAGAGTGAAAGTGGTGGAGTGCGGGAGGCCGGAAAGGAGATAGTTGCAATAGTCGATGCGAGATAAGATGAGAGAGACAGCAAATTTGATAGCAGCTTCGGTGGTGAGGTATTTTCTGATCTGACTGATGCGACGAAGGTGGAAATAGCATGCCTGGGCCGTGGCGGAGACAAAGCTGGTCATGGAAAGAGAGGAATCGATGATAACGCCGAGGTTCTTGGCCGAGTCAGAGAGGGAGATGGGGGTGCTGTCGAGTTGAAGGTGGAGAGAGGGAGGGAGCTGGGAAAGTTTTTGGCGAGTGCCTACCAGCATGGCTTCCGTTTTGTCGTCGTTCAGTTTAAGTTTGTTTGCTGTCATCCAGTTTTCACACCTTCGTAGCAGTCAACCGTGCGAGTCAGTAGTGACTGAGTGTTGTCGAGTTTGTCTTTTGTCTGGTAGTTGTGAGTCGTCAGCGTAGAGGTGGTGGTGTATGTGATGAGACTGGATGATGTTGGACAGGGGAGAGGTGTAGAGTGTAAAAAGGAGAGTAGTATAGAGTATAGATTGCTTTACGTCCCGCAAGCGACAAAGGCCTTCTCAGGACGTGCCTGCGCTAAATGAAGAAAAGAACTGCAAGAAGCGCAGACACTGCAGGAGGGAGAATTTCAAAAGAAAAATACAGATGAATGGACCAGAAAGCAGAAATACAAACCCCCAAAAAGAGTAGAACCCACCTTGCAAGGGTTAGACAAGGTGACCCTAGGAACTAAAAAGTAGACAACCCCACCAAGGTCCCCTAGGGCAGACCCGGTGGGGGTGTAAAAAGGAGCGGGCCCAGGACGGACCCCTGTGGAACTCCGCAGGAGATCCTGACTGGATTAGAGGAGACGCCGTCGATGGTGACGGACTGCTGTCTGTCGGAGAGGTAGGTGAGAAACCAAGAGTGAGGCAGAGTCAGTGATGCCAAAGGAGTGGTGAAGGCGGTGGAGGAGGATAGAGTGATCTATAGTGTCAAAGGCAGCAAAGGGTTCGAGTAGCGTAAGAAGGGAGATGTTGCCCGATTCGGTGGAGAGGAGCAGATCGTTTAGGATATGTAGAAGGGTTGTTTCAGTGCTGTGATGTTTGCGACAGGCAGACTGGAAGGGACTGAGGAGATTGTTGTCGGCGAGGTGTAGGTTGGGCTGGTTGAGAATAACCGGCTTCTCAAGAAGCTTGGACAGGAAAGAGAGATTGGAGACTGGGCGATAGTTCTTGAGTTCGTTTGGGTCGAGGTTGTGTATTTTTTAGGAGAGGACGGACGATGGCGGACTTGAAGATATCAGGGACAGATGATGATGTTTACGTTTGGAGTCGGAGATCATTCTGCAGACTTTGGATCTGGTGGTTTGAAAGATCTGTCTGTGAACGGTGAGGTCGGATGAGCGCCAGCGGCGTTCCGCTTGTCTGCGCTCACGCTTGGCCTCAGCAATGTCCGTCAGTGAGCCAGGGGGAGGGGAGTCGGTTGGGCATGGAGCAGGTGGTGACAGGGACATGGGTGTCTAGGAGTTTTCGAAGGGAGGAATCGAAGTGGGATGCAAGATCAGGAGAGGGGGCGGGGTCCGAGAAAAGGTCGACAGCTTCGTCGAAGAAGCTCTCTCGGTTGACAGAATTTAGTTTGCGACGAGAGACAAGGAGCTTGTTTTTTTTTCGGGAGAGGTAGGTTGAGGAAGACGAGAATAGCGAGATGGTCAGAGGGGAGCACAGAGGAGGTGTCAGAGTCGAGAAAGAGTTGATCGGAGGTGCGGGTGATGATCCAGTCGAGGGTGTGGCCGAGTCGGTGGGTGGATTTAGCGATGTATTGTGTAAGATTGTGGTTTGAAAGTGACGTGCAAAGACGTTTTGTGTCAGGGTTGTCGAAGTGGAAGTTGAAGTCGCCCAGAAGGATGTGTTCCAGTTCCGGGTCGTGTGCTGTAATGGTCGAGGAGGAGGTCGAACTCGGTGAGGAACATGGAGTTTGTGAGTTTGTTTTGAGAGTGCGGTAAGACACTCTAACCGGCAATCGGATAACACCGTTTTAAAATGCATTCACGGTTTTCTTGAAAACCTGAAGCAGAAAACGTTTTGTGTGTGGCGTTTTTCACACGTTCACCCGCGAAAACATCCGACATGTAAGGTTCAGCCGCGAATACCTCGCATATGAGGTCACATTATGAGAATACAGACAAAACAATGAAAAAAAAAACCTAAGAACAGAAAGAAAAAAAAAAACCAACAAAACATGTACACATGCGAGCACACATACACTGACGTAAACAGAAAGTAATAAAGGCCATCAGTTTTCTAGGGTAGACGCGTAGGCCTACCCGTGACTACAAAGGTAAGGCGTATTCCTGTGACAACAAAAGGGACTTTGCGGCATTTTAAAGAATTTTGAGACTCGGGGGAGGTTCCAGAACCCCCCCCCCCACCCCCACCCCCCACCCCCAATTTGTGCAAGCACACACACACGGACGTAAACAGACCCCCAGCAAGTAATCAAGGCAATCAATTTTGTTTACTTGAGGGTTTGAGCGTACCTCTGACAACATCCCCATTTTTCATTCAAAAAGTCAAATTTCACCTTTTATGTTGCGGCTGAATGGAAAATGATTCTTCTAGCAGTGGGAAGTGCAGAAAAAGACTCAGTTTCTTCTTAAATGATTCCCCATCTTCAGGTTTTGATTGATTGATTGTACATTGCTTAACGTCCCGACAGCAACAAGGCTTTCTCAGGACGTGCCTGCACTGCTTGTAAAAAAAAAAAAAATTAACAGAACATTGAATGTATGTCGCCAGCCGGTCCAATACATTAAATAAACCTAACACATGGGGCCTAAATAAAGCTAAGACCATTTAGCAACACACATCCAATATCAAGAGCCACAGGCAGTGCAGACAGTAGCGAGTTTTAAAAAGGCAAATACAGGTGAATGGACAAAGGGTAGACAGAAACACATGCCCCAGAATAGAGAGAAAAACCCACCCTGTGGGGCTGACCAGGGTGACCCTGGGAACTAAAAAATACCTAACCCCACCCAAGTCCCCCAGGGCAGACCCGGGTGGGGGCTCTTCAGGTTTTGAAGACAAAAATGAATGCAGTTTGCCTGCACAGTGTTATCCGATATTTAGAGTGTCTGACCAAACATGAGATGTGTGCTAAACAAGGCAGAGCACAGGAAATTTGTGTGTGCGCCGGCCTTTTTTACATGTTCACCCAGTGAGTGATGAACTTCACCCACGCTGCAATTTCCGTCCGGCAGTGCCAGAGCGTGTACTAGCAGTGACGCTGCCGCATGCCATTGTGTTATCGTGGACCAAGGCCTCAACGGGAATGTCACATGACAAGCGCAGGTTGCTTCATAGCCTGAGCGATGACCTTCACCTATGTTGTACTGTCCATCCGGCAGTGCCCGAGCGTGTAGCGCTACCACGTCATCGGACATCGCTCGTCTAACGCTGCCGTATGGCACTGTCTTATGTGGAGTCCACGCCCGTTAACCGCTGGGACGGTACAATGGCCAAAAGGTATTCTTCTCAGTGGCCGCAGTGCTCTAGGTCGTTGTTGGCCCGATGATTTTTGCTTACTGGGTCAGTCAGGCCGATGTTGGCCGTAGTTCGCCCATCGGGAAGCGGCGTCAACCTGACTTGATGCGTGTCAAATGAAAACAACCGATGCTTATGTTACGACTGACACGCATGGGTGACTAGCTGCAGAATAATTTTTTTCGACAATAATCTACATGTACATGAAGTCTATCAGCCGACTGCAGGTGTAACATGGCAGCATGATCCCCACGGTACGTCGACCCGGTGTCACTTTGGCCTGACTGCCTTGCCCAGTTTGCAACGCAGGTCGATCTAGCGTAGGCGCATCGAAGGGCGTTACACCGGCTCAATGCACGTGCAGAGACGGAGCGCGCATGACGGTGCGTGACTAGTCACAAGCGTGACGTGCCAGCTGCCCGTGCGAGTCATATGGCGGCCACAGCTGTTGCTGTAACTGAATAGCGATGTACAAGGCTTGGCTGCCAACAATCAACTCGTCAGTAATTAACAACTCATTAACATGGGAGGTACCGAGATGGGGCTCGAGTACAGGTGATGAATGATTTGCACACAGTCACATGGATGCTGTTTTTTCTTTCAACTGCCTTGCTGTTATCTGTGCGACAGTCTTTTCGAGTGTGCAACGGTGTATGCCTGTGTGTGTGTGTGGAAGAAGAACATTTGTCTTAGGTTCAAATCTCAGTTCTAATCCATTTAGCCCCGACACACTACAACAGGAAATGGATCAACATTAATAATTCAAGGGTAGTGTCAGATTAGCTTGGCGCCATCAGGCGCCAAGCTAATCTGACACTACCCTTGAATTATTAATGTTGATCCATCTCTTGCAACTGGTACATAGTTGTTAGGTGATGCCTTAAAATTTTTTGGGAAATGTGACCTTGGGGTTAAATGAATTCACACACACACAAACGTGCACATACACACACTCTCTTGCACACACACTGTCGACCATCGAAGCAGCCAACATCAAGTTTCTCCACTTTACTGTCTTGTGTAAAGCACGCAGTATACAAACAACAGTAACTCACTCATGCGCCACAACACAGTCGCTAAAAACACCACTGTTGTACCGAGAGCTTTGTGGCAATGGGACAAAACGTTCACACTGGAGTGTCCACACGCCTGTTGACAATTCTGGCGATATTTGGAAGAAAAAAACCAATATGTCCGTTTTTTAGGAAAAGCAAGATTTTATTGTTACACAACGAAAATCTCGCTTTTATAAAAAAACCCAGACATACTGGTTTTTTCCATACAGAGGCACAATTGTCATATTGTCACAAAACCCATCACAGTACATCATTCATTCCAATTTCTCTCTTGAAATACGCACACTGTGGCAACAACATGGCATCACCCAAAATGGCATCAGACAGTCAACAGCAAACATACCTCCCTCACCCCCTCCCATACAACACCTACCCTCTCTAACCTCCCTCTATTCCCAGCACCAGATCATGACAAACACAGCCCAGCAACATACTGACATAAAATGCACAATCATTAGCCACCTGTGTAAAATGAATTTTTCTCTAAAATGTATTTTTTCGAAAAATACTTACCGATGCCATTACTCCATTGTAGTAATGGCATCGGTAATGTTTTTGAGGAAACAAACCTTGGTGAATAAAAACTTGCGTCCGGCTAGTATCAAGAAAGTAATACATGCCTTCAACCATTCCTGAAGGCAAGTACACAAAACAGTTGTGAAAAGGTCAAGACAAACTAAAACCCTACCCAGTAAGCAAAGGTCCTCGGGCCCGAGGCGGCCGCAGATGTTTTACTACTGGGTTTGGGTAAAGCCAAGTCATGAGGTGAAAAAAGGTGCAGTTTGCCCCTATGCCATTCTGTCTGTGACATTAACCCAATTAGCCCCGATGCCCTACCTACAGCGGGTGGACTGACCATGAAAATTCAAGGGTAGTGCCAGATTAGCTTGGCGCCTGAAGGCGCCAAGCTAATCTGGCACTACCCTTGAATTATCATGGTCAATGGTACACAGCTGCTAAGTGACACCTCTAAAATTTGGAAAATCCGGCCTTGGGGTTAAATGTGTGTGCAGCTGCTGGCACTGTTTACAGCACTGGTTGCTGCATGCACAAGGGGGTGTACGGGCTAATAGTACATGAGCACTGCTGCCCTGAGAATGAGCCAGAATGGAAAATCAGCAATGCAAAGTCAATCACCACTAACATTACAAGCAAGCCGCACCATGTTAGATCAACAGCCTTTGCCTGACAGCACACAGCACTTTATTCTGTAGCAGTGAACTAAACAAAAACATGGAACATAGAAATGTGGGAGACAGGAAGAGGGAGAGAAGAATGACGTTGGAAGAGCTAGTCCGTGCCTTAACCCCTGATAATGTTACAAGCCGCAGATCTGTAGAACTAATGTCTTTACACATTGGGCACCACACAGCAGTGACGTCCCTCTCACATGACATACTGTAATTCTATCATGCTCCGCACAGCACATGCCGTAACAGATACCACACAGTCCAACCTAGCACGGTCATTATGCCCAATCACCGTAGTTTGTTCCAAAAGTAGAAAAGCCCTCGTTCATAATGTGCTACATACAATGCGAACATCATCGGAAGAGGAGGAATCGTTTGGGCATGCGCCCGTTCTTAGTGTTGAGCGCGGCCTCAATGTCAGAGTACTTGGGCAACCCCTCCAGCGTTCCGTACGCTGCCACCGCCGGCTTTGTACGTAACATTCGATTGGCCACGCGCTGAATATCACTCTCCGTTATCTTGCCTGCAAAGACACAACAGACAGCGTACAGAGGCTTATCTTGCGTGCAAACTGTACTGACTGCCCATTAGATCTCCCTATCAATACCAATCAAATCACACTGTCATAGTACCCATGGAACAATGAACACCATCACAACATTTATGGAATGCTGTAGACGGTCACAGCATCCATGGAACACTCTACACCCTCACAGCACCCATGCAATAATTACACTATCACAGCATCCATGGAATGCTGTACACCGTCACTGCACCCATGCAGATGCAACACTGTTCACTGTCACAGCACAAACAGAATACTGTACTTCATCACATCAATGAAAACACACTTGACACTGCAACATTCTGTCATTTTTAACCTGCCGCATACAACACTAGTCCAGCACTTACTGATTTCTTCGTAGTAGTAGGAGGGCTGTTTGCGCTTGCCGGACGTGAGCACCTGGCGCCCGATGTCTTCAAAGACCACAGGCCGCGCCTCAAGGTTCATCATCAACATGGACTGCAGCTGCCGCTTGGCTCTTGCAAGTTCATCCTGGTTAAACACACCATACAGTCATTGTTATGCACTCGTGCATTATACCAGCCCACACCTCAAAGTTCACCATCAACATGGACTGCAGGTCCTACATTTATGACATGCGGTCACAGCAAGGTACACCATCGGCTAACAATTACTCAGAGAGAAACTAAGAGTGGCAGAACACCAAGACTGTACAGTCAAGTCCTAAGAACTCCAAGGGGTGACAAAAATCACTTCTTGTGACAGGAATTTGCATTAACCCAATGTGCAATAGGCTATCGGGCTGACGTCCGCCGTTGGCCCACGCACAGCTGTGCGCAGCCCATCGTCGGCCCGATGGCCTCTGCACTGGGAAGTGAAGGGAAATGATTCCAGGGAAACTAAATACTGTGTTAAACAAAATTTTGTGTTAACCCATTACAACTTGAGGCTATTTTTTTTAATTTGCTTAGTGTCCTATGAATGCTACATTACAGATTACAAGATAGATCAACCATTTTAGTTCAAGGGTGGTGCCAGAATAGCTTGGTGCCTCAGGTGCCAAACTATTCTGGCACCACCCTTGAACTATAGTATCAAAATTTATTTCAAGGAATAGTGTATCAGGATGAAAAGGGTTAAATGGACTGGACTGCATTTGTGGCTTACCGGATAGACCATGCCAGCTGTGAAGCACAGTTCTCGTACCACCACCTCCACCAGCTCTCGAATCTGAAACATTACAACATAAAGTCAACAAGGCAAATTCCAGCCGTCAAACACAATGTGTGCATCAGCCATAAAACATGAGAACACTCAGTCAACGAGATAAACGCCAGCCACCAAACACAACATATCCATTAGCCATGAAACATGAGAACACACAGTCAATGACATAAATGCCAGCCATCAAACACAATGTGTCCGTCAGCCATCAAACATCAGAACACAGTCAACGACATAAACGTCAGCCACCAAACGCAGTGTATCCGTCAGCCATGAAACTACGGTCAACTAGGTAAATGCCAGTTATCAAACACAATAAAGTGTACTAAAGCCCATGTACTGCTATCATGATGTTGGTTTTCTGTCATACTGGCAATGCCGCATGCAGTGTACACTTGCCATCTGACACAATTAGCTCCCAGGAAATCAGTTTGCGTGCGTGCGTGCGTGTGTGTGTGTGTGTGATGCAAAGATTGTATGCTGGAAAACCTACACCCCAGCTGACAAGCTGATCGTGAGGCTGACCCACCTTGGATGGGTGTGCACTTGCATGGATACAGAAGACTCCTGAATCCTCGTAAGCATGGTTGTAGGCTGTGGCGTTGTACATCCAGTGATACCTGAAACACAACATTCTTTGTACTTGGACAAAGCCCTGTGTAAAGTGTCGGTGCCTGCATGCACAAGATAGACATTTCCACAAAGTGCTTTGCCGTTTCATTTCCCAAACTCCTCTGACCATTGCAAAACACTTTTGTCATAATGATAATGTACTAACTAACCACCACACAGCACTTTTATCATAATGATAGTGTACTAACAAAGCACCGCACATTCATCATAATGATAATGTATTAACAAACCAACGCACAACACTTTCATCATGATGATAATGCACTAACAAACCACAGCACAGCACTTTCATCATAATGACAATGTACTAACAAACCACCGCACAGCACTTTCATCATAATGATAATGTACTAACAAACCACACACAGCACTTTCATAATGATAATGCACTAACAAACCACAGCACAGCACTTTCATCATAATGACAATGTACAAACAAACTACTGCACAGCAATTTCATCATAATGATAATGTACTAACAAACCACACACAGCACTAAAAAGAAAAGGGAAGACTGCCAGCGCTAATATTTTAGGAAGTTGACAAAGTAAAGTAGGTAAAAGCCCTGGGAGAGAATTGTACAGTATCGACCAATGATCATAGATCAAGTTTGATCGAAGCACAAAAAAAAAAAAAAAGATAGGAAAGAAGGGTGCGCTAAGTAAGTGACTGGTATGGAAGCCTCCCCACCCTCCCCAAGGGGGGCGTATCGCATAGTGATTAGATTTCCAGCCCTTTGATGCATGGAAATTTAGATCTAGGTCCCCCAAGGGGGGTCCAGATTGTTTAGCCAGTGTGGAAAGCTGTTTCAGTCTTGGCGACCTCATCAGAACACCATTCGGTATACTGGTGGAAGGCAGGAACTTCTGCCTACCTGCAAAGACAACCACATTTTACTGTGGTGTCTGCAGGGGCATACATTCCATGTCTCCACCTAGAGCTAAATTTCTATGCACCCTAAGAGAGAACCTACTAAAAGGGGAAGGGGTTGCAGTCGATATTGTAGTAATAAATGAAAAGAAAAGGGGAGACTGCCAGTGCTAATATTTTAGGAAGTTGACAAAGTAAAGTAGGTAAAAGCACTGTCAGGGGTGAGAATTGTGCAGTATCAACCAATGATCATAGATCAAGTTTGATCAAAGCACAAAAAAAAGATAGGAAAAAAAAAAAGTGGTTGGTCTTTGCAGGTAGGCAGAAGTTCCTGCCTTCTTCCACCAGTATGCCGAATGGTGTGCTGACGAGGTCGCCAAGACCGAAACAGCTGTCCACACCGGCTAACAATCTGGACCCCCTAGACCTAAAATTTCCATGCATCAAGGGGCTGGAAATCTACTCAATATGCGATACGCCCCCTTTGGAGGGGGGGGGGGGGGGAAGGGGGCTTCCATATTCACTACTTCCAGTCACTTACTTAGCGCACCCTTCTTTCCTATTTTTTTTTTTTTTTTGTGCTTCGATCAAACTTGATCTATGATCATTGGTCACACAGCACTTTCATCATAATGATAATGCACTAACAAACCACAGCACAGCACTTTCATCATAATGATAATGTACTAACAAACCACCACACAGCACTTTCATCATGATAATGCACTAACAAACCACAGCACAGCACTTTCATCATAATGATAATGTACTAACAAACCACCGCACAGCACTTTCATGATAATGATAATGCACTAACAAACCACTGCACAGCAATTTCAACATGATGATAATTTACTAACAAACCAGAGCACAGCACAACATAATAATACCATCATTACCCTAAATATATGATTGCTCCACGTTGAGATACAGTCTTGTGTACACCCCACCCCCTCACACACACACAAAAGAGCTTGTACCCACTTGTTCAGCATGTTGAGATACAGTCTCATTCACACACCACCCCCTCACACACATCACAAAGCACTTGTACCCACTTGTTGAGCATGTTGAGATACATTCTCATGTACATCCAACCCCCTCACACAGCGCTTGTACCCACTTGTTGAGCACACTAAGGTACAGTCTTGTGTACTCCCCACCCCCACCCCCACACACAGAGTGTTTGTACCCACTCGTTGGGGACGTTCAGGTAGTCGTGTGTACATCCCATCCCCTCACACACACAGAGAGCGCTTGTTGAGCACACTGAGGTACAGTCTTGTGTACACCCCCCCCCCACCCCCACACACAGTGTTTCTACCCACTTGTTGGGCACGTTCAGGTAGTCGTGTGTACATCCCATCCCCTCACACAGAGTGTTTGTACCCATTTGTTGGGCACGTTCAGATAGTCGTGTGTACATCCTGCCCCCTCACATACACAGAGAGCGGTTCTTGAGCACACTGAGGTACAGTCTTGTGTACAACCCCCCCCCCCCCCCCCCCCCACCCTCACACACAGAGTGTTTCTACCCACTTGTTGGGCACGTTCAGGTAGTCGGGTGT
The DNA here is from genome assembly GCA_036245525.1 of Semisulcospira habei. Taxonomy (NCBI): domain Eukaryota; kingdom Metazoa; phylum Mollusca; class Gastropoda; family Semisulcospiridae; genus Semisulcospira; species Semisulcospira habei. Next base: position 199,951,271 of record BTPG01000004.1, on the reverse strand, counting down.
ACATCCCACCCCCTCACACACACAGAGAGCGCTTGTTGAGCACACTGAGGTACAGTCTTGTGTACACGCCCCCCCCCCCTCCCCCCCCCCACACACACAGTGTTTCTACCCACTTGTTGGGCACGTTCAGGTAGTCGTGTGTACATCCCACCCCTTCACACACACAGAGAGCGCTTGTTGATCACACTGAGGTACAGTCTTGTGTACACCACCACCCCACCCCACCCCACCCCCCACACACAGAGTGTTTATACCCACATGTTGGGCACGTTCAGGTAGTCGCGTGTACATCCCACCCCCTCACACACACACAGAGCACTTGTTGAGCACACTGAGGTACAGTCTTGTGTACCCCCCCCCCCCCCCAACACACACACACAGAGTGTTTGTACCCACTTGTTGAGCACATTGAGGTATAGTCTCGTATACATCCCCTTGCCAGGCCCACCAGCGGAGAAGGATCCTCCGCCACCCATCATCATGTTGAGGACGCAGAATGCGATGAAGTCTGGGTCTTTGTGGGAACAACTCTCCAGCCCGATCACCACATGTGCCAGTTCTGGCATGGGGGTGGGACCCAGGCTAACTTTAGACAGGTCTTTCTCAATCTGCACACACAACATGACATGATTATGGTGCTGTAGCTCTAAACTTCAGGCTTAGTATGCATACCACCAGTGGCTCTAACATGAAATCACTACAGTACTGTAACTGTAACATGACATGATTATAGTGCTGTATCTGTAGATGACATCATCATTGTGCTGTAACTGTAACATGACATCATTATAGTGCTGTAACTGTAACATGACATCATTATAGCACTGTAATTGCAAAATGACATCATTATAGTGATGTAGCTGAAACACAACATCATAGTAGTGCTGTAGCTGTAACATGAGATCATTATAATGTAGCTGTAACATGACATCATTATAGTGATGTAGCTGTAACATGGCATCATTATAGTGATGTAGCTGTAACATAACATGACATTATAATGCTGTAAAATGACATCATTATAGTGATGTAGCGGTAACATGGCATCATTATAGTGATGTAGCTGTAACATGACATCATTATAATGCTGTAAAATGACATCATTATAGTGATGTAGCTGTAACATGGCATCATTATAGTGATGTAGCTGTAACATGACATCATTATAATGCTGTAACTGTAACATGACATCATTATAATGCTGTAGCTGTAACATGACATCATTATAATGATATAACTATAACATGACAACATGATAGTGATGTAGCTGTAACATGGCATCATTATAGTGATGTAGCTGTAACATGACATCATCATAATGATATAACTGTAACATGGCATCATTATAGTGATGTAGCTGTAACATGACATCATCATAATGATATAACTGTAACATGGCATCATTATAGTGATGTAGCTGTAACATGGCATCATTATAGTGATGTAGCTGTAACATGATAACAGTGTGGGGCAGATGCTGGTCTTCCACCATCTGGTGTTCAACAACAGTGTGGGGCAGATGCTGGTCTTCCACCATCTGGTGTTCAACAAAGTAACCTAAATTAGTACTGTAACTGTAACACTGGGATGAAGCCCAGGCTGACTCTAGACATGTCTTTCTCCACCTGAAAAACAACAGGTAGTGTTAAAGATTCTCATGAGCCCTTAAAGGTCATTATTTGGGCTGAAGAGGATCTATGCCTGAGTGTTTCAGATGTCATGCAGAGATTGGAGTTCACAACTACTTCAACTTACAATGACTCCCCACTACATCCACACTTGTCAATCAACTAGATCCCCATTGAAGCAAGTTCACAGTAATATAGATAAATCCATCCATGCTCACAGCACACAGCCACTTGTTACAGTGTTAAAGCAATAGTGGGCCAGGGTTTCAGTTGCATGAGTGAGCTTAGTCCTGCGCAAACCACTAAGCAAGGTGCACCTTGCTTAGTGGTTTGCGCAGGACTAAGCTCACTCATGCAACTGAGCCCAGGTACACAAACTCAGGTTTAGTATTTTATTTATACCACCAGTCCTCCTGTGTAATGCGCGGTGGACTTGTCAAGTGGCTTTGCTATTTATAGATCCATCACACAAAACATTCTACTCATGGCCACCAGTGTCCCTGCGCACTTTGCCGGGGACTTGTCCAGAGGCTTTGCTATTTATATGTATCGCACAAAACATCCCACTTACAGCGACGACTCCCCCGGTGTACTGTGCTGTGGACTTGTCCACTGGCTTGGCCTTCTCCACCACCTTGAGGTCAGCTGTCCAGATGGGCACCTTGTCCAGGGTGAAGTGTCGACGACACGCAGCCACCAGGGACTTGTGGTCCATCCCCACCCCTGCCACTACCATGCGCTCAAACGTGTGTGCGGTGTACATGTAGCGGTACAACACGTCGCGGTCGATCTTTGAAATGTTCTCCGCTGGACATATCTTGGGTAAGCCCAGCGTGTTGTCTCTGAAGGCTGCCTACAACACACACAACATCCGCACAATGCTAAACACAAGATTTACAAGTACATTCATGTAAATAAAAGCAAAGTACTGACCAGTGAAAGAGTGGAAGAAGTCAACATTTTATCAGCATTACTGCTTTCCGCTGACTGATTAACCCTTTTCATCCTGATACACTCTAGCTTGAAATAAACTTGACTGTAACAGTTCAAGGGTGGTGCCAAAATGTACTTTTCTCTAAAATGTATTTTTTTAGAAAAATACTTACCAATGTCATTACTATTAGGAAGGTACACTTAGCTTACCGATTTCAGCCTACGCATCCGTTGTGTACCCTACACAACCGGGGAGGAGAACCCCTGAGTGGCCTACCTTGCCTCCTATCCGGTCACGTGACTGACCGTATCCCACCAGTCTTGGCCTTAGCGTAACTGGCGGCAAGCGGGACAGGAGGGAGGGCCCTTCGAGTAATGCCATCAGTAAGTATTTTTCGAAAAAATACATTTTAGAGAAAAATGCATTTGTTTTTTCAAAACTCTTACCGATACTATTAGGAAGAATAGTGAAAAGGAGGAGGGTGCTGCCCACAATGCAACCCCACAAGCGTTAAATCATTGAGGCTCCCCCATGCGCCCACTCTCGACGATTTCAGCTAGGCGTACCTATGGCGACTGTGGTGCCGGGAGGGAGTGTTGGGCCGCTGAGATGTCCCCCACAAGGGCCAGACTGTCCTGCTGGCTGGACAGGTCCCGCAGGTAGAAGCGGGCGAAGGTAGATCAGCCCGCCAGCCCAAGGCCTCCACAATGTCCCACACCAAGCAGTTGCGGTCAAATGCAACACTCGCTGCCACTGCCCTGACCTCGTACGCCTGGATGTGCATCTTCTTCGCTGTCTCTGGGGCGAGTTAGTTAGTTATTTGGGTTTAACGCCGAGCAGGCAACTAAGGCCATCTCACGGCGGGAAGGGTAAAAATCTGGTCAGCTAGACTAAAAGAAAGGTCTTAAGACATGATGTAAATATACCTTAAAAATATGTCAGGCTAAAATGTCGCACAGGTCTTTAAAGAAAATGTCGGAAGACTCTCAAAAAGGTCAAAATAATAGAAACATAATCTATAAACGCTCAAATCTTATTAAAAATATGGCACTCTCTCAGAAAACTGAAGATCTTGTCCGGGGGCACATCCCGGAACAAAACCTTCAAGGAGTCTGCTGTGAAATGTTTATACCTTGTGTCGATTAGATCAGCACAAGACAACAAAAAGTGTTGAACAGAGTACTGCTCGTCGCAGGCATAACACCATGGACGCTCCTCCTGTTTAAGTAAATAAGAGTGCGTAACATACGTGTGGCCGATGTGGAGCCGAGCCAGGACAGTCTCCTCACGGCGGCTGCCGCAGCGATAAGGTAGACCGTCGGACAACTTAGGAAGGGCTTCATGCAGCTTGTTAGCTTCCTCTTTGTCCCACTCGGACTGCCACTCACGGGCTATGTACGCACTAGCCACATGTCTAAAATCACTATAAACAGTCTGTGTGTCAGGGACAGGGTCATTGCGGGCATCGTTGGCAGCAGAATCTGCGATCCTGTTGCCTTCGATGCCCACATGCCCTGGCACCCAAATAAAAATGATATCATAATATTCCTTCATCAACTCCGCGTGGAGCTCTCTGATCTGCACCAGCAGTGGGTGGTCATTTCCCGTGCCCTGAAGGGCCTGCAGGGCAGAAAGAGAGTCAGACAGAATCAGGAAGTTCCTTTCTCTAGATCGATAAGCATGCTTGAGTGCCAGCAGAACCGCCTGCAGTTCCGCACTAAATACAGATGAGTGGTCTGGGAGGCGGTGCTTAAATGGGCGTCTAGGATGGCGAGAGGATACTGCGGCCGCAGCCACTCTCCCATCCTCAGACTTTGACCCATCGGTATAGATGCGACAATAGCCAGGAAAAATTGAAAGCAGTTCATTGAGGCTCTGTTGGTATATGGCTGGTGGAGTAGAGTCTTTCTTGTGGGCAGTCAAGTCCAGCAAGATGTCAGGAACTGGTAAGAGCCAAGGTGGAGTGATGTGTTGCAGGGATTCCGAAACTGTGTCCAGGTCCAATCCGGCCGCCTGCAGATGAGGTCGGACACGGAAAGAAAGTGGACGGACAGCTCCCGGATGGGTATCGCAAATCTCTGCAAACGATGGTTTAAAAACACAATCATAGGCAGGATTGTCTGGATGGGCCTTCAGTTTCAGAACGTAGCTGAGCATGAGGCGGATGCGGCGAAGCTTGAGAGAAGGCTCCCCTGCCTCGGCATACAGACTAGGAACTGGAGACGTCCTGAAGGCCCCAAGACATATCCGCAGACCCTGATGGTGAATTGTGTTCAGACGCTGTAGCACAGACTTGGAAGCTGAGCCATACACCACAGAGCCGTAATCCAGTTTGGACCGAACAAGGGCCCGGTACAGACGAAGTAAGACAGTACGGTCCGCACCCCAGTCAGTACGACCGACGACACGAAGAATGTCGAGAGCCTTCTGACAAGAGGTTCTAAGGTAATTAATATGGTTGCGGAAGGTAAGTCTTTTGTCAAAAATGACCCCCAGAAACTTTGCCTCCTCGGCCACCTTAATTGGCACTCCAGCAATGCTCAGGCTAGGTTCTGGAAAAAATTTCGTCTGGTTAGTAAAATGCACACAAACAGTCTTGGAGGGCGAGAACTTGAATCCATTGAGAGACACCCACCGCTGGATGCGATCAACGCACAGCTGCAAGCGCCTCTCAAGGGACGCAAGTCCTCGACCACGTGCGCACAAAGCAAAGTCGTCAACAAACAAAGAGCATTCAGAATCATCCTTGACGGCCTTTACAATGTTATTAATTTTAATGCTAAATAAAACAGGAGATAGAATGCTGCCCTGTGGGACACCCATCTCCTGTTCAAAGGAGTCGGAGAGGGTGGAGCCCACACGGACATGGAACGACCGGTTAGTCAAAAAATTGTGAATAAAAACGGGCAGGTGCCCTTTAAAACCCATGTCCAACAAGTCAGACATTATGCCATACTTCCAGGTAGTGTCATACGCCTTCTCAAGATCGAAAAAAATTGCATAGACATGCTGCTTGTTGACAAAAGAATCTCGAATAAACGATTCAAAGCGGACTAAATGGTCAGTTGTACTACGGAAGCGCCGGAAACCGCACTGGAGGTCTGTGAGGAGACCCTGTGACTCAAGATGCCACACCAAGCGGGCGTTGACCAGGCGCTCCATAGTTTTACATAAACATGATGTCAAAGCGATAGGCCGGTAGTTGCCCGGGTCGGAAGGATCCTTACCCGGCTTGGGGATCGGTACAACCACAGCCTGGCGCCAAGACGGCGGAAAATGACCAGTTCTCCAGATATGGTTAAAGGCCTTGAGAAGTACAAGGAGTGACCTCTCAGGCAGATGCGTTAGGAATTGATAGTGGACGGTATCTAGGCCAGCAGCAGAGTCATTACATTTCTGCAAAGCTTGCTGCAATTCTGATAATGTAAACAGGACATTATAGTCTTCTGAGTTATCGGACTCAAAATCACAAATACGAGACTCTCGTTTCTCCTTCTCTCTCTGGAAGAAAGGTGAATAATGCTCCGTTGAAGAATTATGGGCAATGGTGGAGGCAAGCAAATTGGCCACAGCTTTTTTATCTGTAACCAAACTGACACCATCTCTAAGATGGCCAACAGAAGCCGAGCCACCTCTGCCCCTAATTCTCCGAACAGCCTTCCATACTTTCTGGGACGGAGTCCGAGAAGTTAAAGATGAGACGAAGCGTCTCCAGGAAGCACGGCGTTCACGTTTAAAAATGTAACGGGCTTTCGCCCTCTGTCTTTTAAAGGTTAAAATATTTACTTGCGACGGATTACGGAAAGCACGTCGCTGAGCAGATTTGCGCGCTATGTGGGCCTTGCGGCACTCTTCGTTGAACCATGGTACTCTCGGCTTTCGAGGGACTGATGCGGAAGTTTTAGGGATGGTTTCACCCGCTACGTCCAACAAAATAGTAGTAAAAGAAGAAATAGGTTCTTCAGATGACATGACCACCTCCTCTGTAAGACGAGACTGACAGAGGGAGGCGAACAGAGGCCAGTTAGCTTTCTTAAGATTCCAGCGCCCCACCGGCGGATCCTCCCCACAGCTGACCGATGACAGGACTACTGGGAAGTGGTCACTACCACACAGGTCATCGTGAACCTTCCAGTCAAAGTCCAGCATGAGAGAAGGGTCACACACAGTGAGGTCTAGAACAGAACTAGCTCCTGAACCTGGGTTAGAGTATGTAGGTGAACCATCGTTAAAGACACATAGATTAAGTTGAGAAAAAACATCTTTTAACATCTGACCTCTGCCATCATAGTGGTCACTACCCCAAAGGTGAGCGTGACCGTTAAAATCCCCCATGAGAATAAAGGGAGGGGGCAGTTGATCAACTAAATTAAAAAAATCATTACTACAGACCCGCAGGGATGGTGGCAGGTAAATACTGCATATAGTTATGGTCTTCTTCAAGGTAACCCGAGCTGCGACAGCCTGAAGACAGGTGTCGATGCTAACAGGGCTACATAAAATTTGGCTACTAATGAGAAGAGCCACTCCACCCGAGCGCCTCTCCGAATCAGAGCCTTTATGTATAGCGTTAAAACCATTAAAGGACACAGGGTCAGAAGTCTTCAGGTAAGTCTCCTGAAGAGATATTACTGAGGGGTTATAGCACTTGACTAAAAGACGTAATTCCTCAAAGTTAGCTTGAAAACCACGATAATTCCACTGAAGCAGAGAGTCCATGATTATGTCTTATCTGGGGGTGCGGAGTTTTTCCCCCCTTTGTCCTTTGTCTTGGAAGGAGTCGGAGAAACAGAGGGGGGCCGGCTCCCGGGCCTCCTCTGGTTCCTAGGAGATGAAGGGGGTGGAGCTGCCGCAGCATCGACAACTTCCACTCCCTCCATCTGCTCCTCCAACGCAGCATATTTGTTTTGAAGGGGGACATCAATGTTCCCCTTCTGGGCCCGTGCGCACGGCGGTCCCATAGATTTCTTTGACTTCTGGTCCTGGGCAGCGTTCCTGCCGCTAGAGTTAGCTGCCTTAGAAGGCTGACCAGAGCCAGAAACCTTTGGTGTTGACAAACTAGCAGGTTTGGGTGGGGGCTGAGGCTTAGGGGCAGCAGAAGGCGGTGCCACCGGACCGGTAGCGTCCGCCCTCTGCGTTCCCTGGCTCCTCGTCACCACCGGAGGAGGATTACTCTCCAGGGGTGAGAGGATCCGAGGCTCCGCCCCCAACCAAGAAGTTGGGGTTTGACAAGAGAAGTCTTTGGTGGGGCGCTTGCCTGCCACCGCAGCACTGAAAGTATACACAAAGTTGTTATTTGAGTTTGGCGCCGCCTCAGCTGCACCAGGACCGTCAACCAGTTTTTTTGCGTCCGCAAAGGACAGCCCCTTCTCCACACGCACCTGCTGAATCCTGCACTCGGAGATCCAACGAGGGCACTTCTTGTCCGAAGCCATATGCGCCCCCTGGCAATTCACACACAGGGGGATGGCTGTGCAGGACTCAGCAGAGTGTCCGGGCTTAGTGCAACGGGCGCATAGGGCCTCTGCCTGGCGGCATGTCTTCTGCCCATGGCCATACTTTTGGCACTTAAAGCACCGAAGGGGGAGAGGGACGTACTTTTTCACTTTTAGGGAGTAGTAACCTCCCCAGATGGTAGTAGGAGCTGTGGGGGTGCCAAACGTCAGGATGATGGTAGGGAGACGGATCTCCCTACCACCTCGTTTGGAAATGAAGCGCCTGACGTAGGTCACCCCCTGTGACTTAAGGTTCCGTACAAGTTCATCTTCAGACAGTTCGGCCAATGCTTGATCTTTAATCACTCCTCTAGAGGAATTCATTGTTTTGTGGGGAGTGACCTCCACTGGAGTGTCTCCGATGGAGGAGAGCCTCAGTAGCCCATTGGAGTGTGCCCGGGTACGGCACTCTACCAACAAGTCACCAGACCTGAGGCGCTGGGCCTCAGGCCTGCCAACACGGCTCCTGAGGGTCTCCCCCACCAGGAAAGGGTGCAGCTTGGAAACAGGCTTCTCTTTAACTTTGCTGTGGATAATGAGAAAGCGAGGCCAGACGGCCGAAACCTGAGGCGTCGCTTCCCCACAATCAGAGTCGCTATCATTTTCAAGGTCAATGTCAGTGGCTATGTGCCGCTTTGGTGCCAGTTTTGGTTTTTTGATATTTTCCATATTATAGTATGATAGATATTCATCCCCCGGGGGTCCCCGCCCGCCACCGAGCCCAACAAGGGAAAGTGCAATTGTCGGCGGGTCTCCAGCCGACGCACAATGGAGACTGCCCGAAAGATATACTCAAGGGGGTAAGCCCGATTGAACCGTTTGAGCCACCGCCTTCTATCACACTGTTGAATGCAGGGGAATACTGGCGTAAAGCACCCAATCAGCATCAGAGGCTATAGCGTGGTGCTCCGTATAACAACCCGCATGTCAACAGGGGGATAGGGCTCGACGTGACAAGAGCCGATTGACTAGGCCGGTACGACTAGCCTCCCGTTTAGGCAGAAGTCAAGGCCAAAGTGGAGTGTTTCAGCCACCAGGATCCTCTTCTCCCCCGACACGGGTCTCCAAGCACGGCAAACACTTGGGATCCAAAGGACCAAAAGCTCACGTGTATTTTTAAGGACCAATCCAACATGGTAAGACCTGGGTAAGCACAGCTCCTTAAAAACCGGACCAGTGAAAAAGACTGAACAACATATCTGCTGACATCAAGTCCTAATCCTGGACAAAGATGGCACCCGTCTGCTAGCCCACTCAGTCAGTCACGTGGAGGCCGGTGCCGGGTAGGCTGTCTCTGGGGCGAGGACTTTGCTGTCTCCGGAGTGGATGACCCAGCGTAGCCGGGATGAGATCGTCTGCGTGGAGATGTCACGTTTGACCGGAGCCAAGGGCAGGAATAGGCGGGAGCGCCCTTGTCTGATTGGCTACGATCTGCGCAGGTATATCCGTAGCGCTCTGACAGGGTCCTGCTAAAGGGACTCCCGGGACTGGTCCATTCCCCCGAGCGGGCGCATGGATAATACCTGGGGCGCGACCGAGGGCGGCTGATTCTTGGCCAAGAAGGCCTGGTCGGTGAGGAGTTGCCCTGATCCATCGGTCCTGAACTGCAGGTAGGCGGGGCGCACCGAGAACGCGTGTAATTTGCTCACCCTGGACGCTGTGGCGAGGGCCAGCAGGAAGCATGTCTTTCTGGTTAGGTCGCTGAACCGAGCCAAGGGCAGAGGTTCGAAGCGGTCTGAGTTGGGCCACGTCAGCACCCATGCCAAGTCCCAGCGCGGGATCAGCGAGCGAGAGACCGGTCGCTGAAGATCCAGGTGCGCCATCAGGTCCGAGAGGTCCTTGCAGGACGCCTGGTCTAGGCGGCCCAGTTGGCGGTACGTATCCGCAATCATGGCCAAGTAGCCTCTGATAGTAATGGGGGCTAGATTCTGTTGGACAAAAAGCCATAGAAAGAACTCGGCCAGCTTTGGCATAGTCAAGGCTGTGGGAGAGAGCTGCTGGGCGGAACACCAGGAGCGTAGGGCCCTCCATTTACCCTCGTAGACGTTTCAGGTGGAAGCTCTGCAGGCCGTTGCGATCGCCTCCACTGCCGCACGCGAAAAGCCTCTTGCGGAGAGGGCCTGCCGCACAACCTCCAAGCGTGTAGGAGCAGTCTCTCTGGGCACGGGTGGGACAGATTCTGCCTGGGCTGCTTGAGCATCGTGCGAGGGCAGGGGAGCCGCAGTGGGGGGTGGGGGGGGTGGGGGGGTGGGGGGTCTGTGGCCAGGTCCAGAAGGTCGGTGGTCCAGGTCCTGGACCAGCTGAACGGCGACACCAACCGCAACACCGCATTGCAGCTCCGGTGCTTCTGGAGGACTTTGGGCAATAGGAAGGATGGGGGATATGCGTACGCCAGCAGGCCGTCCCATGGGATGGAAAGCGCGTCTACCGCCCAGGCCAGGGAATCCGGAATGGGCGAGACAAACAGGGTGAGCTGTTTGTTCCACTGTGTGGCAAAAAGCTCGATCATCGGCGTCTCCCAGCGCGTGCAGATTAGCTGGAAGATGTCTGGACGTAGCAACCACTCCATGTGGAGAAGCTGGCCCCGCCGGGAGAGGGGGTCCGCGAGGACATTCAGGTGCCTCGGGATGTGTTGCGCTCGAAGAGCGATGCCGCGATCTCTGCACCACAGGAGGACTTGGTACAGGAGGATGCAGAGAGAAGGCGATCGAGTCTCGCCCTGGTTCTGGATGTAGGCTACGACCGTAGCATTGTCGGAGAAAACCAGGACCGCTTGGTGACTGAGACGAGACTCCCAGGCGATCAGGGCAAGCCAAAAGGCCTTCAACTCCAACCAGTTGATGTGCCTGCCTGCATGGTCCCGCGGTCAGTTGCCCGAGGTTGTGGCGAACTCCGGCAGCAGGTGAGCTCCCCAGCCGGAGAGGCTCGCATCCGTGCAGATGGACAGATGTTGCGAGGGTGAGAGGAGAGGGAGCAGCGCTGAAGAGGTCCAGAAGTTGGAGCCAAACCCTGGCTGGAACCGCCTCTGCACGCGAGACTTGGAGCTCCAGCTCGACTATCATCTGAATCCATGCCACGGGGAGCTGCACCAGGTTGAGGTCGGTCAGGAACTCCATGCCGAGGTGAATAAACCTGCGAGATGGCGTGAGGTCCGACTTGCCCGGGTTGACCAAGAAGCCGAGCCGGCGGAGAAGGGCGAACAGCGAGTCCCTGTCATCCTCTAGGGTGGCGGCAACCTGGTTCCGGAGGAGCAGATCGTCCAGGTAGTTGGAAGTCAGGCTCGAGGACGCCTGCCAGAACCTGGCGACGACACCGTCAACGATCCAGGTGAAAGTCCACGGGCTGAGGTTGAGATCAAAGGGGAGCACCCGGAACTGGTATACCACCCCTCGGAAGGAGAAGCGAAGATACCGTCGGGACAACGGGTGTATGGGGACGTGTAGATACACGTCCGCCAGGTCGAGGCTGACGGTGAAGTCCATGGGGCGGATATACTTGCAGGGCTCTGGCGGTTTCCATCCGGAAGCAAGGTGCCGAAATGTACCTGTTTAGCGCCAAGAGGTCTATGACCGGCCGCCACTTGCCGCCAGGCTTGGGGACAACGAAGAGGTGGCTGTAGAAGGCCGGGGAAACCTCGCCTAGAAGGGCTTCCGCTTGGCGCTGGTCGTCCGGAAGCTGAGCCCACAGGGGGTGGTGGCGCAAGGGCAGAGGAGACCGAAACGAGATCTTGAGGCCCTCCAAGACGTTCGACAAAATCCAGGGGTTGTCCGGACACAGCGTGTGCCAGCCGGCGCTGTGTAGCGCTAGCCTCCCGCCGACTGCAGACCCTACAGCCATGCCATCGGTGGGGGGGGGGGGGGGGGTCAAGGGGGCCTACCATGCCCAGGTCTCCGGGCGCCTCTGGGTCCGGAGGGGGCGGGTGCGGGGAAGGCATGCGAACAGCCGCGTGGAGGGGGGTAGGAGCCGCAGGGGCCTCTTGAAGGCCGGAAGACGGGTCTGGAGGTCTGCAGGGCGCGACCCATGACCTTGCGGCCAGCCTGTAAGCGCTTAGTCGAGGTGGCGGGAGCTCTGGGCCAGATGTCCATGAAAGCCTCCTTGACAGCCTGCCATGTGTCCCTGAAGAGCAGAGGTCCACCGAGCGGTGCCTGTCGCGGACCAAGGTGAAACCTTGCACGAATGCGGGGGAGGGGAGTGACGTGGGCGATGCCGGTCCTGGTGAGCCGCATAGTGCGAAGACCGGCACGTCCCCTGAGGGCTCGGCGGGGAGCGAGAGCGATCCCTGGCAGAGGGCCGCAACAGACGGGCACTGCGCGACAGGGGGGAAGAGCGAGACAAACGAAACAAGCGGGACCTGTACCGCGTACCATCCGAGCGACCAGCATCCCGATCCTGTGGGTCAGGTCTACCGGGCGAGTCCGGGCGACGCCTGTAGCGTGACCGAGGCCGCTGTGAGTCCCACTCAGACGAATCGGAGCAGTGGGGCGAAGTAACCACCGGCCGTCCTCCGTCGCGTAGCGGGGAGACCAGGTCTGCCGCGGTTCCCGCCCAGACGCATCGGAGCAGGAGGGCTGCGTTCGAGAGGGTGTAAGTCGGTCGAGGCCTGTACTGAATGCCACATTCGGACAATTCGGAGACGGGGGGGGGGGGGGGGGGGGGCAGTGCACGAGGGTTCTGCATCGATTGAGGCCTGTAGTGCAGGCCGCGCTCGGACGAATCGGAGCGTGGAGGCAGTGGATGCGAGGCCTGAGTCGTTCGAGGCCTGTACTGCGAGCCGCGCTCGGGCGAATCGGAGTGGGGGGGCTGTGAACGAGAGGGCATGGTCGACCGAGGCACATCCTGCGGGCCCCGCTCGGACGTATCGGAGTGGGGGGGGGGCAAGGTTCCGAGGAGCTTGTCCGTTCGACGCACGTCCTTGATGGCATGGTGGTGTGACTGAGGTCACTTCCAGCCCAACTCGGACATATCGAGGGACCAGAGTGACAGGATGCATACCTGGGTGGGACCGGTCTTGCTTTTTTACCATTGCGACAGCCGACAAATGAGATTCGACCATACGTCATCGGCACGCGCGCTGCACCAAGCTGCTCCCTCACACCCGACAAAGCCTCATACGAAGCAAGACGAAGGATTTGATTGATTTGTACATTGCTTAATGTCCAGACAGCAACAAGACTTTCTCAGGACGTGCCTGCACTGCTTGTGAAAAAAAAACCCCAACTAAACAGAACATCGAATGTATGTCGCCAGTTGGTCTAATACGTTAAATAAACCTAACACATGGGGCCTAAATAAATCTAAGACCATTTAGCAACACACATCCAATATCAAGAGCTACAGGCAGTGCAGACAGTAGGGAGAGTTTTAAAAAGGCAAATACAGGTGAATGGACAAAGGGTAGACAGAAACACATGCCCCAGAATAGAGAAAAACCCACCCTGTGGGGCTGACCAGGGTGACCCTGGGAACTAAAAAGTACCTAACCCCACCCAAGTCCCCCAGGGCAGACCCGGGTGGGGGTAGCAAGACGAAGGAAACAACAGCTGCCAGCCCTAACGCCGCCAGAAACGACCAATCAACCAAGACCCTAGACTATTATGTCAACAGAGAACTACAAGCAAAAAGGAAGTCATCGATTGTTTCCCACATCTGAAACAGGGGGGTTGAGACATTCCCCACACCTGACAAAGGGTGGATGGAATGAAAACAACCAAGAAAACCACAAGCAAGAAGGAACTCATCGATCATTCTCCCACATCTGAAATAGGGTGGTTGAGACTCACTCCCCACACCTAAAATAGGGTGGATGAAACTCATTCCCCACACCTGACAAAAGGGGGGATGGAACGAAAACAACCAAGTAACTCGTCCCCCACGCCTGAAAAAGGCTGGAAATCCAGGCGGAAAAATAAAACACCACACGACCGACAAGCTAGAACAAGCGACAAATTACACTGCCATCCTTTTTTCTGCTGTTTTAACAAAACACGTGTGAGACAGCTACTCAACCGAGGCCAACAATTGGCCCAGCAGCCCCCCACGGCAAAACCCTCAACAAAGTGACATCTGTCATGAATCGCTACACGCTATGATGTGATACTGTTGCTAAAAGACTTACCTCCTGCCAACGAGGAAGGCAAGCCACCGTGTGTACAACACAGACTAAGAATAGAGGAAACGGACACTGCCTACTTCGCATCGACCACAAAACAACGCGGCACCAGCTGTAATCCATAACACCAGGCAACACTGGTCACAAAGAACTCGTTTGAAAGCGCACAAAAGTGAAAGGAGGACGGAAACACTTGCAACAAGCGAGGCCAACTATTCTGTGAAGCACTCGAAGAAATGAAGGCCCTTCTACACTGACAAAATCCGGCACCTACCACTAAAACGGTATACAATTCAGGTAGCCCAACAAGCCAACGGCAACAACAGCGATCAATGAAACGACAGCCACACCAAAACAGCAGCAGCAGCTACAACATTAAGCTGCTTGTAAAGAATCAACTGTGAGATATGCACCACGGCAACACTGCGTACCATCTACACAGAGGGCAATACTACAAACACCAGTCTGTCGTATGTGTGGCACACAGCCACACAAACAACCGGCATCGTCTATAAACACGAATACACTGAGAATCAACAACAACAACGACGCTAAGTCTGGGATTGATCCGTCAAAACCGACGAATTAATAAACAAAGAATATGACTCCCACGTCCATACACACAGATTCCCAATGCTTCCTGGTGTCTTATCGCGGCTAAGCCCCTCTGAGCAGGAAATGACCTTGGACCTGACAGGCACAAGCACCGAGGGAACAGAAGACGTGGCGATTTAATCGTATCCCGACATAAGACTGGACCCTGCAAGGATTTGAAAGCGATCATACTTGACATCAATAACACTGCGTCAGGAATACTGCAAGGATTTGAAAGCGATCATACTTAACATCAATAATGCCGCGTCAGGACTACAGTTACATGCATGGACTACACTGACAACAATTACCATGTCCTATTGTAAGGAATAAAATGCGACACAGAGGAATACACCAAGGAATGGACTGAGAATTGTAGGCCGGTTCCCTGATGAGTAAATCGGAGCCTGTAGTTACTAACTACGAATGCCGATCGAAATACCCCCGAGTGTTTCACATTCTTCTGCTAGGATATTTAGAGGCATTGGGACCAGAGTGACAGGATGAATACCTGGGTGGGACCAGTCTTGCTTTTTTACCACTCAAGGCACTCAAAACAATACGGACATCATCCTAATGAAAGCCGACAAAAACAGCACAATCTTATCCTCAACAGAGACGATTACATCAGGGAGGGCCTGAGACAACTAGAGGACGGAATACACTACGAGAAAACAGATGCAGGAAACACAGAGGCTATCATAGCCGAAATTCTCAACACATCTGAGATATTATACAGAACTAAGAGGATAGACAAACAAACATACAAATTCCTACGGCAAACGGAAACCTACAAAAACACAGCCTCTTTCTACCT
This sequence comes from Semisulcospira habei, assembly GCA_036245525.1. Taxonomy (NCBI): domain Eukaryota; kingdom Metazoa; phylum Mollusca; class Gastropoda; family Semisulcospiridae; genus Semisulcospira; species Semisulcospira habei. The sequence goes on along the minus strand of BTPG01000004.1, from coordinate 199,935,694 downwards.
ACTTCCCAAAATCCACAAATACCCAACAGAGATGCTGGATGATATGGAGAAAAATGGAGGGCAAGGGAGAATTATAGCGGGTCGCCCAATCGTGGCGCAGTCAGCAAGCCCGACTATAGCCATAGCAAAATTTGTGGATCTCCACCTGCTACCCTTCGTACAAAAACAACCCAAATACATCAAAGACACCGGCGTTCATTAGTAAAATTGAACAAAGAAGGATCCCCCGAGAAACCAAGCTAGTATGCTATCATGTCACATCGAAGTACAGCAACATGGAATTCCACGAATTGCTGGAGGCAGTGAACCAAACAGTCCCAACATAGCTGAAACACCACCCATGCCACCGATAGAAAAATGCTACCTCCTGAGATTCCTGGAAATTATCCTCACGAATAAAGTCTTCACCTTCAATGGACAGCTCTACCGACAAAGAATCGGCGCCCCGACGAGCTCTAGAGTTTCACCGTAAGCCTGCAACATCAATATGGGCATAATACTGAACAACATCATCAACCAATTTCAGGAGAAAGAGAAATCATCTGGAACGGAAGATACAGAGATGACGGCTTCCAAATGTGGAATGCGGACAATGACACCATCAACAGGTTTTTTAACCTCGCCAACTCTATCACCCACTCCTAAAATTCACATACACCATCAAAGACCATACAGCTACCTTCCTGGACACTGAAGTCTACAAGGGAGAGCGATTTGAGCGTGAAGGAATACTGGACATCAAAACATACAGAAAACCGACAGAAACTTATCAGTACCTACAACGGGATTCAGCTCACCCTCAACACGTCTTCAAAGCCCTGATCAGGGGCGAAACAACCAGATATATGAGGACTAACAGCAACCTACAAAGGAAAATTCGAACACACTGGCACCACATGACAAGAGACCCAGAATGCAAAACACTCTTCCCCAATCCACCGCTGATCGCCTATAAGCGACATAAAAAAATAAAGGACATGATTATATCAGCGAAACTCAACACAAAAAGAGACACAGCCATGTCTGCTACCGACACAAGCAAAATACAAGAAGACGACACCGTAAACAACGACAACAACTAACCACCACGGCAACAACAGCCCTCTAGACGAGGAGTAGTAATGATCGGCCCTAAGCAGAGCACCCCATCCACCTACCTACAACAAAGCTAATCGCGCATAAACCCTCTTCACACTACCGCTCTCAGCAACAAGGAAACCAACCACACACACAGCATGAAGCTCAAACCCCGAAGGATACTTAAATCCACCCACCCCAACAAGGGAAAGAAAAGGATTTAAGAAACATACGGCGCTCCACTTAATCCAATTTACTCCATGGACCCAACGAGAATCTGACCTGCTACCACAAAGAAGGCAGGCGAACATCGCCCCTAATTCCCAGACATCCAAACATACCACAGATACCCCGGAGCAACGATACAAGCTAACCTCCTCTCTCCCCTTCAGCCCTAAAGACAACGCAACGGATGAAAAGAAAGCGATAAAACCCACGACCCTACTCCAACGGGACTACTAATGACCCTAAAAGGAAGATTAACAAGGATCTACTACCGCGTCAAAGGAAATACGGCTACACTTCACAACCAGCAACTGCCTTTCACCCTAAACTCATTGGGCCAAGAAAACTACGTAACCCTCAGGCGCAGCCCATAACATTGCCCACCTGGCTTATCCTTCTCTACACACCCCACCATACTTCAAGAGACGGAATTCCACAAACGGATTAGGAAGAACACATGATCTAAAACGGACACCATGACAAAAACATCGCACCCACCGACTTTAAAGACAGCCCTCTACCAAAATACTACACCAAGAAAACAATAGGCCGGTTCCCCCGACGAGTATATCGGAGCCTGTAGTTACACACTACGAATACCGATCAAAACGCCTCCCGAGTGCTTCACAAAACACAACGCATGCGACACCGGCGACCACAAACAACTCAGAGAACAGGCGTCGGGACCAGAGTGACAGGATGCATACCTGGGTGGGACCGGTCTTGCTTTTTTACCACCGGGGAGGGGGTGGGGGGGGGGAGGCAAGGCTCCCGTGGGCTTGTCCAGACAGGGGGTAGCCGGAGACGGAGGACACTGCGGGCCCCGCTTGGACGCATTGGAGCGGGGTGGGGGTTGGGGGGGGGGGGAGGGGGGGGGGGGGCACTGGTCCTGAAAGTGTTTCTGGCCGAGACAGCTCTGCCTGTAACGGTGTGGCAACTTCCACGATGTCGGGGGCGGCGTGCCGGAGGAGACCGGACGGTGCAGGAGGTGGGGAGGGCTGGACCTGGGACAGTCGCTCCCTTGAATAGAATGCCCACATCTGGGACCAACGCTCCTCAGGCAACGGGGCGCATGTCCGCCCTGAGGCACATCCTGCACATGGGAGGCAGACATCGTGGGAGTCCGTGGGCCACTGAAAATCCCCGTAGCGGGGGCAGGCCATCACCTGAGCACTGCAACAGAGAGCAGACATATGCGCCAGTGAAAGCGCAAGGCCGCCCAAACGACCACGTGTCTATTGTCCCACAATTAAAAATCTCAACGTCTACAGGGTTCGAACCCGGGTTACCTGCGCTGTAGAAGTATCGTACCGCTGCGCTATCGTGGCTATTCTGTACGTTTGGTATGGCCCCCTTCTTTATTCCTTGTTTTCGCCTCTATCAGTCTTTCGTTACAAAGCCCCCCCAACCGAATCACGGCAGGCGTGGAGAGCCGGGGAACAAACAAGCGTGAAAGGGCGCTAACGCGGGCGAAAGGTCCCGCCTAGGCTCATGTCTGTCAGAGGAATTCCCGCTACCAGTCTAGGAAACTCACTCAGAGTGCCCCCACCCGGGAGAACGCCGACTGAGAAGTGGTCACCAAGGCCTTACCTTGCCATCGCCAGTGAAGCTGTGAGGTAAACCACCCAGACGAGCGAGGTAAAGTAATCTGAGGGAAAAAACCGAGGTAATCCAAGCACAACATCAACACACAGTAATCCCACCATACACAGCCGCAGCTTAACCATGAGGCTGAAACCAACCGGTCATGGTGAGCTAAGCGCAAAGACTGGTGGGATACGGTCAGGCACGTGACCAGATAGGGAGGCAAGGGAGACCACTCAGGGTTTCCTGGAGTCTCCTCCCGTAGGGTACACAACAGATGCTTAGGCTGAAATCGGTAAACTAAGTGTACCTTCCTAATAGTAATGCCATCGGTAAGAGTTATGAGAAAACAAATAGCTTGGCACCTGAGGCGCCAAGCTATTCTGGCACCACACTAAAATGGTTGATCTATCTCCTAATCTATAATGTAGCATTCATAGGACAATAAGCAAGTTTAACAAGTCAGCCTCAGGATGTAATGGGTTAACTGATTAGTTCCAGGTTTAACATCCCAGCACCTGAGTGACATTGGACAACCCTAGGGGGCAGTTTATGGGGGATAGTGACAGCTATTTCCGATGGAGTTTATCCTGAACACTGATCAATAGGCCAGTTGCGAGTTCCCCAGCAGCGTGAAAACACTCGCTAGATTATGCAACTTTGGGCCGAGATTAGACTTAGTGAGCCATGAAATGAGGGCAACTGGGCTAGCTGTTACACTTAGCCGATACTGTTTTGCTGTGAATCACAAGTAATACAAGGCAAAATTTAAGCTCAGGTTGACAAATGACTGCGGACGATTGCTTCCTGGTCATACAGTTGTTACAATACAACCTTTTTTTTAATTTTTTTGGAAATAATGCTGAGAAAAACAATCTCTCAACATTCATTAAAACTGCATATAGACGAAGCCAGTGAGGGTGGCTTTGGAAAATGGTGTACCATGTCGTTTCAATAGCTAGTATAACTATTCAACTTTGTTATACCAACAGTAGATGCATCTTATTCTGTTATGAAAACTCTGCTAATATTGTGAGACATCAAATTTATACTTTTGTTGTTTGCGTCAGAAAGTGTACAAAAATACGGAAATTCTGTACCTAAGAAGTTTATTTTTTAATTTCCATCTTTCCATTAGACCACTTTCATTATTCCTGTTCTTGGTAAATAATATTTAGATTACTACTTGTTGATGCACATACACAAACAGCATTTGCGCCAAACAAACAGCACATACTCCAGGCAGCAACGGGTTAATAGTGTGCAATATTTCCCTTATAATGTTGATAGTATGTCCTACAATAAGGTGGACAAAAGGGGTAACTTAAATTATGATGTCTGCATGTCATCAAATGAAAGACTGTCCTGCTCTCCTTTTCTTTTGTAAGCAGGAGAGTTCTTCCGTTAAGTGTAAGTTGCAAAATCATACGGGATGATGTCTTCTCTTTCTATCTAATGTTCTTTTCTGTTCTGCATTGTTTTCACCTCATTTCACCAGAAGAAGGATCTAGATCCAACAGGTCAATATTTCCTCTCCTATTAGAGAGGAAACATTGACGTTTTGGATCTAGATTCTGAACTGTGTTACCATAAGGGTTTCATGAAAACAAATCTCCAGTGTGTAGGAAACCTTACCGTAAGGGTTTCAGGAAAACAAATCTTCAGTGTGGTAGGAAACCTTACCATAAGGGTTTCATGAAAACGAATCTTCAGTGTGGTAGGAAACCTTACCATAAGGGCTTCATGAAAATGAATCTTCAGTGTGGTGGGAAACCCTCAGATAAGAGGGTTTTCTACCACACTGAAGATTCATTTTCATGAAACCCTTATGGTAAATCAGTTCAGAAAAAAAATATATAGAAAGCAATGTGATTATAATGTTTATAGGACTATACTGACAAGTTAAATCATGAGCAGATGAAGTCTGAGGTGAAGACTGTAATCAGGTGAATTTTCACTTCTAAATAACTTTGCTGTATTATGTACTCTGCACAAAGTACATGTAATCATTTGTTAACCCTTTTCATTCCGATACACCCATTGCTTGAATATATATTTGACTATGATAGTTCAAGGGTTGTGCTAGAACAGCTTGGCGCCTGAGGCACCAAACTATTCTGGTACCACCCTTGAACTAACACCATTAAACCCAAATAACTAACTTGAACTAACATGGCTGATCTATCTCCTGTCATGTAGCCTTCATAGGACAATAAGAACATTTTTACAAAATCAGCCTCAGGATGTACTGGGTTAAGAGTTTATTTCTGGATCAGGCACACAAGCCACATATGGGCTTGCAACAACACATTCAGCATTAAAAATAGCAAAGCAGACACACTGCAAGCAAACTCTGGCTGAGCTGATCTCGCCATCATTTGTGTTCTAGGGGAATCAATCTCTCAGCAGCTGAAGTCGACATACGCAGGCAAAAGAGTTAACTCTTTCCCTACATAACATTTTCAGTGAGTCAGTTCCCTGCAGACGTAGCAGGAACAAGGATGTGTGTTCTCTGGTGATGTACATTTTTGGGGTAGATTGAATTAATTTTCACAGCCTCCCAAGGTAACAACCATAGATAAATTGGGTATCATTGGAAAGAGCATTAAAAGTACTTTTAAAAACTGCACGTGTTTGTGCATCGGTTTAGTGGGAAGTCAAACTAATTTGATTATTATGCAACAGAACAAACATGGCAGAGCAAAAAATGAGAAACGTGGTTTTGGTAGCAATAGTGTAAGCCCATGCAACGAAAAACCCAGATTTACTCACCAACATGGCAGGAAAATATATTCCACAAGCAAAGAAATCACACAAGAGAACGGTCTCTTCTTGAATCACAATATTACGAGCTAAAAATCACTGTTGAAACTGCGCTCATGAGGATCGAATAAGCTCATTGTCGGAGACGATCCACGGCACGTTGTCAGCTACTTTGGCCTTGTTCTGACACCATCCGACAAGGGCATTCACTTCCAGATAACTTAGAAATGGTTGGTGAAACATATTATAGTGGTTGCTTCCCTTAGATCGATAGCTGTGCGTCATGCGATTTTTGTACAAACACAAAGCTAGAATACTAGTGACTCGTCTACAGACGGCAACGAGTACAACGCTATAACGTAAGTGTTTCGATGGCTAAGGGTTTGTTTGGGCTAGCATTAAACCAGGAGCGATAAGTAGGGAAAGAGTTAAAGACTGCAAACAGGCGCAGTTTGACTTAAAGACGTAAAAAAGTTTGACTGAAAGACTGCAAACAGGTAAAGTTTTGATGGAAAGACTGCAACCAGTTTAGACATTTAAAGTTTGACTAAAGACCGTAATGTAAACAGGTGAAGTTTTGATGGAAAAAATGTCAACATTTTGGGCATTCAAAGTTTGACAAAAACAACTGTAAACAGGTGAAGTCTTGATGAAAACTTGCTCGACATTACATTTTGACAGAAAAACTATAAACAGTTGAGGTTTTATTGAAATACTGTAAATGTTTTTGGGCATTTAAAATTTGACTAAAAGATTGTAAACAGGTACAGTTTTTATGGAAAAACTGTCAACTTTTTTTGACATTTGAAGTTTGACTAGAAGACTGCTAAAAAGTTAAATTTTTAAGTATGTTTTGATGGAAAGATTGCAAGCTTTCTTGACAGCTGAAAATGAAAGACTGTGAAAAGAGGAACTTTGTGAAATTTAACTTACCGCATGAATCATCTCCATAAGAATGGGCTCAGGATCAGGACGCAGGTTCAAACCCTCCAACTCAAACGTTATTGCTGTGCGGGCATCCTCCACCTGTGCACATACAGCTATGGATGAAACATTCTATCACTCAAAAACACACAAAAATGGGCAAAACACTCTATCACTCACAAACACACGAGGAACGTGATTGGTATGCACATGTCCTGAACCTGTATACACACAACAACAATGAAATACTATCACTCACAACACGCAACAATGAAATACTATCACTCACAACACGCAACAATGAAATACTATCACTCACAACACGCAACAATGAAATACTATCACTCAAAACACGCAACAATGAAATACTATCACTCACAACACGCAACAATGAAATACTATCACTCACAACACGCAACAATGAAATACTATCACTCACAACACGCAACAATGAAATACTATCACTCACAACAAGCAACAATGAAATACTATCACTCACAACACACAATTATACTATCACAAAAAAAATGAAGACAGACTAATGTCTGTCTTCATTTTTTTTTTTTTGAAAGTGATAGAGTATTTCGCCAACTGTGTGTACAGATTCTGTATGTGTGCACAGCAATCACTTTTGTTGTGTGTTTGTGAGCAATATTGTGTTTCACCCATCATTGTGTCTAATAAATGATACGTGTGAATTGAACGTAAAAGTGCTACATACATGTACATATACCAGTAGAGAAGAGCAGGTTGTGAAAATTGGAAATCCGTAGATTTTTCACTTGTTTTTTTGTAGCATCACAGCATTTCTTACAACTGGCAATAACTATCAGGATAAAAGTGTATAAACTTTATATTCCATTATTGCTTTGTATGTCTGTTGCACATTTACACTGACCTCACTTATCATTTATTATTGAATTTTATGTGAAAATCGATACAAATAATAAAACTGATTCACTTCAAAAACAAGAAAGGCAAAGTCCTTATGGCTCACGTGTTATTTTGTATGACCATAAGTAAAGGGTTGGCTTCTGCACTAACAAAATCCATGTTTTCTCAAAATTTATTCAGTTTTCACACATCTGTGAAACCCCCGTGATCCTTGACCTTTGTGAGGAGTCGACTAATTAGAATACATAGAAAGGTTTTATCAACAGCTGCCTTTGTGCAAATTTGATTTAAAAGTTTGCAAAAATGTTGATAATAACTACAATTACTGGCATTTTATACACATTTGTCGACCTCTTGTGACCCTTGACTTTTTCCAAGGGGTCATCCAAATTAGTAGGCATAGATAGGTCTTACCCTCAGGTATCTCTGTAGCAAGTTTGGGTTTGGAGTTGTTAATAGTAATTGAGAAAAAAATTTTTTTTGGTCAAAATATGGCTATTTTTATACCTATTTCCTGAGCGCTTGTGATTCATGACCTTTCCAAGGGGTCATCCAAATTAGTATGCATAGATAGGTCTTACCATCAGGTATCTCTGTAGCAAGTTTGGGTTTAAAGTTGTGAATAGTATTTTAAGAAAAGATATCTTTTGTCAAAATATGGCATTTTTGGACCTATTTCTAGAGCTCTTGTGACCCTTGACCTTTCCGAGGGATCAACCAAATTAATATGCACAGAAAAGTCTTACCATCAGGTATCTTTGTACCAAGTTTGGGTTTGAAGATGTGAATAGTATTTGAGAAAAAAACATCTTTTGTAAAAATATAGCTATTTTGGACCTATTTCCGGAGCTTTTGTGACCCCTGACCTTTATGTCCAAAAACTGCTATTTTTGATTTTTTTTTTTTAATCCCCTGCGACCTTGACCTTGAGGTCACTGAAATTGGTATGTTTAGAAAGGTCTTGCCACAAAGTATCCTTGGGCAAAGTTTGAAGACTGTAGCTTGATTAGTCTCTGAGAAAATGCCAACGTTAAAGTTTACCATGGACGATGGCGGGCGGACGGACGGACGACACTGGTCCAGAACATACTCATTTTTGTTTCGCACGTGAGCCAAAAATGAATTTTTCACAAAAAAAAATATTTTTTGAAAAATACTTACCGATGACATTACTGTTAGGAATAGTGTCCTAGCTAGCCTAATTTTAGCGAAAATTGGTAGTGTACCTATATGGCAGGGGAGGCAACAAGGGGCGCGATAAGCCTAGACCAGCATCCCGAGTAGCCTCCCTTCCATCCCCATCTGGGCAACCACTCACCGGATTCCCGCCAGTTTCTTTTTACTTAGCTGACGAGCGGCAAGCGGGGCAGATGGGAAGGTTATTCGAGTAATGTCATCGGTAAGTATTTTTCGAAAAAATACATTTTAGAGAAAAATTCATTTGTTTCCTCAAAACACATTACCGATGACATTACTGTTAGGAAGAATTACAAAGAGGAGGTGGGTGCCGCTTACCACGCCCCTAACCCCCGCTGCCAACCAGGCCCACCCTTCCAGGAGCAACCTCCTGATAATTTTAGCTAAGAAGCCTACGCGGGTGCTGGGAGGGAGTGTTGTGCTCCAGGGATGTCTCCCACCAGCGCCTTGTTTCCCGCTGGCCGGAGAGGACCCAAGAGAACCTCACGCTGTCTGGAGAGGTCTCTCAGGTAGTATCGGGCGAAGTTGACTGCACCCCCCAGCATACGGCTGTGGCGTACATCGCTTTGGCTGCCTCAGAAAGAGGTCCCGGTATGCGGTGCATAACGCCACAGAGCCCGGAGGTATATCGTCTGGGCTGAGCTGTCATCCCTACCTGGCAGGTGAGCACGTCCCCTGCGTACCGGCTTGGTCCGTTGCAGGTGTCTATATAGGGCTCTCACCGGATCCTGCTGTCTGTATTCCGAACAGGGTCCGAAAGTCTGAAGAACCGAATGGTGACCACTGTGGCTACCCAGGAGGACCGGGTCTGGGCTAGGAAGCCGGGTTGGGCATCAGTTGTGCAGAGCCAACCATTTGAACTGTAAGTCTGAGAGGCGCGCTGAGGATCGAGCAGTCCGCAGAACCTGGCAACCGTGGTGAAGGCCAGTCGGGAGTAGGTCTTCCGTGGCACGAAGGTCGTCCACGTCAACTGGAGCGGGTCGAAGTGGTTCAAGACGAGCCACCGTAGCCCCGAGGTAAGGTCCCATCGTGGCACCGTGAACGAAGGCCAGAGGTGTAGACCGAAGCGTCAGAAGGTCGGTGAGGTCTTTACCGGCACCGGGGTCGGTCGGTCTATGCCGGTCCGCAACAGCGATCCTTGTCACTTACTTACTTACGCCTGTCACCCCTACCCGGGTATAGGCCGTCGACGAGAGACCTCCAGCAACTCCTGTCCTGTGCTTCTCCTTCGATTCTACTCCAGGTGGTTCCCAGTCTCTTGATGTCTGCTTGGAGGTCTTGACGCCAGGAGTTTCTCGGCCTACCTCTTTTCCTCTTTCCCTGGGGGTTCCATGACAATGCCTGCCTAGTGATACTGGAAGCTGGCTTTCTCAGACTGTGACCGATCCATCCCCATCTTCTTCGCCCAATTTCATTCTCTGCTGTTATCTGCTCTGTTCTCTCCCAGAGTCTGACGTTGCTGATCTTCTCTGGCCAGTGGATTTTCAAAATTCTTCTAAGGCAACTGTTCATGAAGGTCTGTACTCTGTTGACTGTGGTTTTTGTCAATCTCCATGTCTCTGCTCCATATAGGAGAACTGCTTTTACATTGGAGTTGAAAATCCGGACTTTGGTGTGTTGTGACAGCTCTCTGGAACTCCACACTTTTTTCAACTGGAGAAAGGCTGCTCTGGCTTTACCGATTCGTGCTCTGACATCTGCATCAGTGCGCCTTTTTTGTCTATGATGCTCCCGAGATAGGTGAAGGACTCCACCTCCTCCAACGGGGTGCCAGCAAGCAAGACTGGTTCTTCCCTGGTTGCGTTCAGCCTCATTGTCTTTGTTTTCTGTTTGTGAATGGTGAGGCCCACTTGGGACGAGATGTCAGCAAGCCTCGTGGTCTTGTCCTGCATTTGTTGATGAGTGTGGGACAGTAATGCCAAGTCGTTAGCAAAATCGAGGTCGTCAAGCTGTGTCCACAGTGTCCACTGTATTCCACTTCGTCTGTGCTCTGTGGTCATCTTCATGACCCAGTCTATGGCCAGTAGGAAGAGGAACGGAGACAGCAGACACCCCTGCCTGACACCAGTTCTGACCTGGAGCTCTCTGGTGAACTGCCCTTCGTGGATCACGCGACATGTCATGCCATCATAGCTGCTCTTGATCAGGCGGACGAGCTTTGTGGGTACACCGTAGTGTCGTAGGAGTTTCCACAGAGTCTCTCGGTCCACGCTGTCAAATGCTTTCTCATAATCCACAAAGTTGACGTACAGCGGGGAGCTCCACTCCAGAGACTGTTCCACAATGATGCGGAGAGTGGCGATCTGGTCTGTACATGATCGGTTCTTCCTGAATCCTGCTTGCTGGTCTCTCAGCTGGGGGTCAACGGAGCTCTTCATTCTCTCTAGGATGATCCTGTTGAAGACCTTTCCTGGTACTGACAGCAAGGTGATTCCTCTGTAGTTGGAACACTTGCTGAGGTCGCCTTTCTTGGGAAGCTTGATTAGGTACCCCTCCTTCCAGTCAGCTGGCATCACCTCCTCTTCCCAGATCTTTCCAAACAGTGGGTACAGCATCTCAACTGTTGTCTCTAGGTCTGCTTTCAGAGACTCCGCTGGGATGCCATCTGGCCCTGCTGCTTTGCCATTCTTCAAAAATGCCACTGCTTTTCTGATCTCTTCCCGGCTGGGTCTGTCACAGCTGATGGGTAGGTCGGTCTCTGCCGGCTGGATGTCGGGGGGGTCGGGTGGGCTAGGTCTGTTCAGTAACTCTTCAAAATACTCGGCCCATCTGTCGAGTTGGTCTGCTCTGTCTGCAATAGGCTTGCCTTCTTTGTCTTTTACTGGTCTTTCTGTATGGCCATACTTACCCGACAATCTTCTGGTAATGTCGTAGAGCTGTTTCATGTTGCCGCTGCCTGCTGCCTTTTCTGCCTCTGCTGCCAGGCTGTCTGTGTAGGCCCTCTTGTCTGCCCTGATACTCCTCTTCACCTCGCGGTTGGCTTCCGAGTATTCCCCCTGTGCCCTTACTTTGGCTGCTCTCGTGCGACTGTTGTTGACCGCTGCTTTCTTCTGCTTCCTCGCTTCTATCTTCTTCAAGGTCTGTGCCGACAGCCAGTCCTTGTGGTGGTGTTTCCTGAACCCTACAGTGTCTTTGCAGGTTGAGTTCAGCGCCTCTCTAACTGCCTTCCACTGCTGCTCTGTGGTGACCGCCTCCTCCTCATTTACTAGCTCCTGTAGCGCTTGAAACCGGTTGGACAGCACCAGTTTGAACTCTTCTCTAACTCCAGTTTCTCTCAGGAGGCCTACATTATAGCGCTGTCTTCTTGTTGTCTCTGTGCAGCTTTTCTTTAGCTTGAGCTTCATTCTTAAGGTAAGCAGATGGTGGCCTGAGGCGACATCTGCTCCCCTCCTCACTCGAACATCTTGAAGGGATCTTCTAAATTTCTTGCTAATGCAGATATGGTCTATTTGGTTCTCTGTTGTATGGTCAGGTGAGACCCAGGTTGCTTTGTGTATTCTTCTGTGTGGGAAGATGCTGCCTCCAATGACAAGTCGGTTTAGAGCACAAAAGTCTACAAACCTCTCCCCGTTCTCACTCATCTCCGAGCCTAGTCCCTGTCTCCCCATCACCTCTTCATATCCGGTGTTGTCCTCCCCTATTTTGGCATTAAAATCGCCCATGACGATGGTGATGTCTCGCTCCGCACATTTGTCCACGGCACTCTGGAGTCGGTCGTAGAACTCTTGTTTCTCTTCCTCGTCACTGTCATTGGTGGGCGCATAACACTGGATGACGTTCAGCTTGAGCTTTTTCTTGGTTCTAAAGGCTGCTGTTATAATTCTTGGCCCAAGAGGTTCCCAGCCCATCAGCGCTCTCTGTGCCACTGGTGACAGCATGAGTGCTACTCCTTCTGTATGGGGGGCATTCTCCTCTTCATGACCTGAATACAGAATCATCTCCCCACTTAACAGCCTTTTCTGGCCAGACTGCGTCCATCTGGCTTCACTGATGCCTAGCAGGGAAAGGTTGTACTTTTGCATTTCCGCTGCTATCTGGGCGGCCTTGCCGCTCTGGTACATGGTCTTGACGTTCCATGTGCCCATGGTTGTATCCCTGGATAGAGAGGCAGCTCGGTCCCGTGGCTTCCGAAGACTTCCGGCTTTCACCACAGGACGTCATAAGTCTTCTAGTAGAAGAACCTTCCTCCTCCAGGAAAGGAATTACTGTTAGTCTTTTCGTCGGCGTTTTTGTAGCTATTTCCTTTTTTGCAGGGTGGGGAAGCTACCCCCACGCCCAACCCCCTTACTAGGAGGACCAGGGGTTTTCTGTCGGGGTCACCTTCCCTTAGACCATGTTGGTTCACGGCACCTTATTTCATTCGGTGCACCCCTCTCACGAGGGACCCCCTATCCACCACCCAGGGGACGCGCCTCAACGCCGTATGGTCCCAGCGCGTGGGATCCTTGTCAGGAAGCCCCTAACGGCGAAGGCACCAAGATGATCGGTGAAGAGCCAGAGGAAGAAGTTCACACGCCGAGGAACCGTCTGGTCCATGTGGAAGATGCACCCGTCATCACCACAGTCATCCAGGATTCGCCGCTTCCCTTGTAGACTCGTCTGGTAGAGTGTCTAAAAAACTGTATCGATAGCTCCCACAGCTGCATGAGAATCCTCTCTGTTCGGCGCCGCACGAAGAAGTCCACACGCCCTGCGGAAGTCCCGTGAAGACTCTTGCTCGGGTAGCAATTGTCTCGATCTTCGCACCATCGAAGCCCCTGGCAGAGGAGGAGGAAGGAAGAGGAACCGCGTCCCGCGCTGCTCCAATGTAGGCGACTACTGTGGCGCTGTCAAAGAGGACGAGAAGCTCCTAACGTCGCCACTGGAACTAGCACCGTAGGAGGGTCGGCGAGGCGACGAGGACATCCCAAGAGAGGTAGAGAGCGTCGACCACCCAGGCTAGCGGCAATGGAACAGGGGAGACGAAGCGAGGAAACTGGCAATTCCAAGTCAGCGCGATCATGGGGAACTCACAGCCACACCGATCACACGAAGATGTCTGGACAGAGCGTCCACTCAGTGCGGAGCTGCTGGCCGCAACGCGCGATGGAGTCGGCAGGTCATGTGGAAAGCCCGTGAAGACTCTTTCTCGGGTAGCGCCGTCTCTACTTCGCATCAATGGAGCCCCCAGCAGAGGAGGAAGGAAGGGAGAGGAACCGCATCCCGCCCTGCTTCTAACGTAGGCGACTACTGTGGCGCTGTCGGAGAGGACGAGAAGCTCCTCACATCGCCGACGTGACATCCGATGCTGGGTCCCGAGGTCTGGAGGCCGGGTAGAATCTCTGTAGCAGGTGAGCACCCCTGGTGGCGAGACTTGTGACGGCGCCAGGGACATCTGGGGTGAAGGCGAGAAGAAGGATCTCCCATCGCGAGGCAGAAGGGATCCGCCCAGCGACGAAGGTGAGAACGGAGCAATGGCCGCACCTGAACCTGACTCGAGATCGTCCGTCGAGGGCAGAAGAGTCCGTGGAGAAGCAGGAGCAGCTGAAGCGGGTGGCAGTAGAGGCATCGTAGGGGACGTAGGTCCGCTGCAGTCCTCATCAAACCCTGATCGTGAAGTCATCATCTGGCCAGGCATGGGAATTAGAAAAGTGAAAAAAGTCTGAAATTTCCAGCGTGGTCCTTCATTTCAGCGACCAAAAAATCAAACGATGGGGGGGGGGGGGGGGGGGGGGGGGGACGGGGGGGGGGGTGTGGGAGAGTAGCGTGGTCCTTCATTTCAGCGGCCAAAAAATCAAACGACGGGGGGGGGGGGGGGGGGGGGGGGTTGCTTACCGGATCATGATCAGGTGCACACTAAACAGCACTCTGTCTTGAACGATATCCTTTCTCACCGCCATTTTCAATTTTCAACAACTCGTGATGCCACCATTTTCCCCACACGTACAGTGCGCGAGACGGTAAGCGAGCATGAAAATGGTGCGTTCAGTGTTGTATTGCCCGTTTGCACGGTAAAGTAACGACTGCGTTACAGCCACAATAGGTGACGCGTAACTCTAGCGGGCGGCATATCACTTGAACCAATGCGGCCTCGCAGTGTATAATGACCGGTGCTCAGTTACTTTTTGCACCCCAATTTTTTTTTTCGGCGGACAATTTTTTTTTTTGGCGGCTGAGCAAATCATTTCGGCGGAAATTTGCCTTTAGGTGGACAATTCCCATGCCTGCTGGCGCAGGATGCCTGCTCTTGAAAACACCCGACGCACTGGGTTCGCGAACCACTGAATCCGCCACTCCGGAAGTCGTCTTTCGTGAGGTTGATGAGTGATTCCAACCCGAGGCCAAGTGGCGCTAGGACATGACGTCGGACTTGCCCACATAGACCTGGAAGCCAAGCCTGTCAAGGAAATCCAGAAGTGCATCTCGAGCCTTCTCCAACGAAGACGCCGACCGGTTCCGCACGAGAAGATTGTCTAGGGAAGTCGACGTGGAGCACAGAGACGTCCGACAGGTCCTGTCCACTACAACGAAGAGCTACGGTTGAACCCCCAGAGGCAGCGACTGACACCGAAGGGAGCGTGCGACACTGGTAGAGCACACCGTCGAAGGCAAAAGGGAGGAAACGGCTGAAGACGGGCTGTCTGGGGATGCGCAGAATGTATTCTTCTCTAAGGAGGTCTCCGTCCGGTTCCGCAACCGCCAATCGTCCGCAAGAGAAGATGTCAAGGAATGTTGACGAGTCCCGGCTGACGACCCAGTACAAAGGCTGTACTGTGGCGCGAAGGCTCAGGTGGTCTCCACACCGAAGGCTGGGGCTGCGATGAACTTGTACAGAGTGGAGCGCGCGTCGACTGTGGTAGCCACTACCAACGGTCAGGAGGGCAAGGCCGCAGCGCAGGAGGTATCCCGAAGCACCAGTACACTCGAAGCGGTAGCTGGCAAGGCGTCAACACACGCTGGTACGCAGCATAGCAGGTGACTGGCCATCCCGGAAGCTCCTAAACCGCAGCGAGGGAAGGGAGTCTCCAATCCTCGATGCGTGGAACGAAGCACAGGTAGATGCTCGGCCATGCGTAGTCAAGTGCCGTCTCCACAGGCCGACACACAACGTCCCGGGACCGTAGAAAACTGTCCTAAAGCCCTGGCAGGAACCCTGTGTCGTGCGTCGAAGCTATTAAGAGAATAAAACGGATCATAATCTACAGCACTAACTTACCTTCCAGCTGTAACGCTCTACAATGTGTACACCCTTAAAAAACCCGCGAAGTGTACACCCAACCCTTACTAGCGGCCGTGGCGGGCCGACGCTAAGGCTGCGCTCGTAGTACTCTAAGTGCAGCGCGGGCGCGCAAACCCCACAGACTCATCCTGTCCAGGGTAAGGCCCCTGGGTTGGAAGCCATACATCTGTGGTGGGCAGGAAGGCGTGCGTCGTAACCCGTGCAGCCCGAGAAAACTTGTCCGTGAGTGTCAGGCGAACGCCGCACACTGATCCCATAGTCTCGCCCGGGGCGATGGTACTTGCACTGAGCTTGAGGCGGAACGCTTCTGTTGGCCTGTGACAGGTTTTGGTCGGCCGTACTCTTGTCCCGACGGCAGCACGGCTTTACCAGCCAGTGCTGGCGCTTAGCACTTAGTTTGCTTCCAGCTGCCAGAGAGATAAGGCGCCGCGAGGTCAAATTCCACTCTCGCGCGCTCATTCTATTTATATTGCACTTGCTACTGTGCGATACACGGCGTGACCGGCGCTCTGCCGCTATAACAACTAACTACAGGTTTGTATTCATAACACATCTCTGCCTAAAGTGACTGTTGTGACAGCAAAATCATTCAAAAGTTGAAATTCTCACCTACACACTGATACCAAACATGACAACATTCCGACTTGCACTTGTGTAGCAGGTTATGGTGAAAATAAAGAGAACGAGAATTTGTTGATGTACGATGTCCGTGTTTGTTGTGAAATTGACAAAGTTCCCACAGCCATAGCACGAAGACGCAACTTTTCCCAATCAAACACACTTGCATGACTAAGGGTCAGCATGCCTACAGTAAGTATTACTTACCGGATTTTGGTTCCATGGTGGGGGGTGGAAGCAGGAGGGTGGTTAATGAGGTCACTGACAGGTCGCGTGTTCTGGCATTTCTCGCCCGCAGACTCGGTACTACACAGACTGCTATTGCCATCCCGAAATCTGATCAGTCCATCATAGGTCACAATATTCAACAGTGTTTTTAAACATACCTTGAGGTTTAACACATTTTCTGACACACTAGACATAAGAACCGAATACTGAGTTTCTGTTCACAGATACACAAGACCCGACGCTGTCTATGCGAGAATTTTGTTCTGTTTGACTACTGGAAAAATGACGGAGTGGAGGACGGGTGACACGAGTGTCATGTGCTCGGTCATGAGCAGTCTGAGTTTTCCTCCTCTGTCTGCAAGCCAAATGTCCTGCTCTCTTCACCTCCCTGCTCACCATGAAGCGCCAAACCAAATCCCCACTTTGTCATAAATTCAACGCAGTGACATTCCAGGATATGTTGTTTCGGAATGATGCTACTGGCTGGAAAAGTACTTCGAAAAAAACGTATGTAGTTTGCAATCTTGTCATTGATGTCTTGCATTGATTCATTCTTGCTCTTCACCGGCATTTTGTGAGAAACATTAGCATGAACATGTGAGTAAAGGTCATTCAGAATTCGGAACTTTAAGGATATGTCATGCGCTGCTAGCATGCTGCATGAAGTTTAGGATCATCTGTCAGCTTCATGGTATTGCTGATAACACTGTCACCAACATCAGTCAACACATCATACTTCAAGTAATGGTGGCAGTGGTTGCCAACAAACCTAGATTGGTTATCAGAGCAATACTCTGTTTTCTACAGACATACACGGATCGCCTATGGCCTGCTCTGTCTAATATTGCAGTCATTTTTTCATTTCTTTCTCATCTTAACTTGTCAGCTATTTGTTCACCTTTGTCCACTTCTGAAACGCCAGACATATTTGCTCTAGCACGGGCTAGCACCTTCGACCTTCTTTGTATTACAGCTGATGATGCCACTGTTGTTGGTTTTCTTGGTTTGGGTATGTGCATAAAATACAAAGGCTGTCCTCCAGTCTTGCAACGAATTGTGGCATCAGCTGATTCATTAAGCATTGTGCGGTTTAGTGCCGTCTGATATTTTTCTTCCTCCTTTTTCAGTGGCATATGCAGTTCCTAGACAGGTCGAAGGCTGGGTCGTTTTATATGTGGAGATGTGGCTATATCGACACCTGTTTTTTCAATGGGTGAAATGGCTATTTCATGCGTCCGCTTTGCTGGAGGAGATGGGGTCCACACTCTTTGTAACGGCGACGTTTAAGCATCGACTGTGCATGGCGTTTTACGGGAAGTAGACATCGGCGGAATGAAAACTTGTATACCACTATCACCTTCATTAGTGCTGTTATTAATGTCAGTGTTATGAGCGTCACATTATGTGGATCGAAATGATCGTTTCTTCCCATGCCAACCCCGCTTAGCTGGTCATCCTCCTTTACCTAGCTGCATGAAGTGAACACACGCGACACATTCTTCAACACTTGTATTTGGATCGAACATGGTCCAAATGTGTTGTGATGAGGCAATATCAGATGCGCTATGCCACATTTCGCGTTGTCTCCTCGGACACGCGTGTTTCAGTCGAGTCTATCCGTTTCATCCGACTATAGCAACTCCTACACATTGTTTGGAGTGCATCACGTCTTTGTCTTCCTGGATATTAATTCCATAACACTTGTGGATTAAGTGTTCATAATTGATACAAAGAAATGACTTTTTATCCGTGCATTTCTTTTGTGATCTCTCGCCACATTCTGCACAACGCATTTACTCTCAGTGCATGGAACACACCTGTGTATACACAGACTGTATGCGTTTCATCAGACTCCATCATGAGCAAAAGTTAAATCAAAAGTACATTTACAAGGTTGGCTGTTAGTGTTACACTATTTCCCAAGAAAGAAACGTGACTATCTCCTCAATAGTATCCGTGTAACTAAACCCTCTCTTTGCCCAATTCCGGGAGTGTACGGCGGAACTTGTCTGTCAACACCTGTCAGTGACCTCAGTAATCACCCTCCTGCTTCCGTTCCCCACCATGAAACCGAAATTCGGTAAGTGATACTGTAGGCATGCTGACCCTTATGCATGCAAGTGTGTTTCATTGAGAAAAGTGGCATCTTTGTGTTATGGCTGTGGGAACTTTGTCAATTTCACAACAAATTCTCGTTCTCGTACATCAACAAATTCTCGTTTTCTTTATTTTCAACATAACCTGCTACACAAGTGCAAGTCGTAATGTTGTCATGTTTGGTATCAGTGTGTAGGTGAGAATTTCAACTTTTGAACGATGTTGCTTTCACAACAGTCACTTCAGGCAGAGATGTGTTTTGAATACAAACGTGTAGGTAGTTGTTATAGCGGCAGAGCGCTGGCCACGCCGTGTACCGCACAGTAGCAAGTGCGATATAAATAGAATGAGCGCGCGAGAGTGGAATTTGACCTCGCCGCGCCTTATCTCTCTGGCAGCTGGAAGCGAACTAAGTGTCAGCTATGGTAAAGGCGTGGCAGGCCTAGGGTGATGGGCAGCATCCAAGTCGCAGGAAACAGTCTGTGTTAATGGCGGCCTGTCCCGCGAGCGCGGCCGCCGTCGAAGAACGGAAGCCCGCTCTTCTTATAACACCCAATGGTCCATCCAAACCGTTCTGAGGGTAGCCGGGGCGTGCGATATCGACGTGAACCCGGCTCGTCCTATAACTCTTATCCGACAGATGGACGTACGCAAGTCCAGCAGTATTGTCCGGTCATGAACCCCTTTCACTGACACTCCGCCGTGAGACGGCCTTAGTCGCCTGTTGGCGTTAACCCCCGATCAACCAATAAACAATGTTACTGACCTTTGAAGTGAGACGCTGAAGCTTCAAGTAATCTCGTTGTGATCCCAATTCGTCACTTACATTCCTGACGAGCGGGTGCACACTAGTCCCGCAGTCTTGGCCATCGTGGTCCCCTGTCACCGCCCTGGGAGCAGGGTGCCTAACGTCTGTGCTGGACTAGCGTCGAGGATTGGAGGGCCGTACTCAAACGCGAGCGCCACATGGTCCAGCATTCTCGTCCCGCCGTGGGTACTTGTCACTCACCACGGCCGGGATGTCATATTCTTATCCCTGCTGAAGTATCCCCTGGGTTACAGTAAACGGCGGCACCGGAGGGTAGACGGGGTGTGTCATCCCGTCACGATCCCGTCTCGTCCATATTACTTCTATCCGACGAGCAGGTGCTCTCAGTACTTACGAGTTGGCGTGCACCAGCCGATGTTCTAGGAGTAGTCCCCGTCTAGCAGTGTAAGTCACACGAGCGCCGCATGGTGCAGCATTCTCGTCCCGCCGAGGGTACTTGTCACTCACCGCGGCTGGGACGTCATAGTCTTATCCATGTTGGAGTATCCCCCGGGTTGCAGCGAACGACGTCACCGGAGGGTAGACGGGCGTGTCTACTCGCTCAACCCCGTCTCATCCATATTATATCTATCCAACGAGCGGGCACGCGTCAGTCCAGCATACTTGTCTGGTCGAGGTCCCCTGTCCCTAACCTTGGAGCGGGGCGCCGAACATCTGGGCTGGACTCGTGTCAAGGGATAGGAGGGCAGTACTCCAGAAGCCGCCGCCGGGCTCCCAGCCCGGGTGCGGGTCGTGCATGCACGTGGCGGGCCAGACTCATACTGGATCCTCTCAGTACTTAACGAGTGGGCCCGCCCCAAACAGCCGTAGCTCTAGGGTCGGTAGCGGCTGGTCTAACCCGTGCCATCCGAGGCTCCACAACTGGGGAAACACATCTTGGCCCGTCTGTGGCAGCTGCCGGTGCGGGTGCTCGCTCTCGGCTCCCTGGTAAACTCGTCTGGACTGTGGGCCGTCATGGTGATAGGCGCTGCAAGCTGTAACCACTGCTCGTCCAGCCCGGGACACCATGCATCGTATGGTGAGTGTGGCTCCGCCGGCACAGTATCGGCAGATGGCATGCTCGTCACTCGCCATAGGAAGACCCCACAAGCGTGTAGGTGCGGACTTGTAACTGCAAAACATATTCAACAGTGATAGGCGAGCGAACGTGGCTCCCGGAGGCCACGCGACCAGCGTATGCGCGCGAAGGCAGACTTTGAACCAAATGCCAAATCACGGCCAGTGTCGACGCCCGGCGCTCTAAGCTCCCTTCCCTGAGCGCCGGTCAGCGACAATAACCGAGGTTTACCTTACCATGTCGGGGAGGCCGAAGGTCAACCAAGGACCATAGTAACCAACCATGCCGCCGAAGCGAAGCCTCGTACCACCAACGGAAGCGCCCACACCCTGAAGGTAACTCGAAGAAGCACCGTGAACACAGTAATCCAAGAGTCATGTGGAACACGGGAAGTAATCCAAGTCCCCAGCACCACAAGTCCGGTGGCAGTCACTAATAACACCAATAAAGGTAAACTCCAAGCTAGCACAGTGAAGTAGTCATCCCAGTCTAGTACAGCGAACACAGCAGAGCCCAAGCCACAAGGCGACCGGTCGCAGTGTGCATAGTCAACACTGAACACGGGAAGTAATCCAAGTCCCCGTCACCACAAGTCCGGTGGAAATTCACTCGTAAACTGATGAAGGTAAACGTCAAGCTAGCACAGTGAAATAGTAATCCAGGCTAGTACAGAGAACACGGCAGAGCCCAAACCACAAGGCGACCGGTCACAGCGTGCACAGTCAACACCGAACACGGGAAGTAATCCAAGTCCCCGTCACCCCAAGTCCGGTGGAAATTCACTCGTAAACCGATGAAGGTAAACGTCAAGCTAGCACAGTGAAATAGTAATCCAGGCTAGTACAGAGAACACAGCAGAGCCCAAACCACAAGGCGACCGGTCACAGCCTGCACAGTCAACACCGAACACGGGAAGTAATCCAAGTCCACGTCACCACAAGTCCGGTGAAAATTCACTCGTAAACCGACGAAGGTAAACGTTAAGCTAGCACAGTGAAAAGTAATCCAGGCGAGTACAGAGAACACAGCAGAGTCCAATCCACAATGCGACCGGTCACAAAGTACACTGCCAAGAAGCAGAAGCAGAGGTACACAACCTTTCATGGCTAAGAAACAAACTGGCGGGAATCTGATGAGAGGTTGCCCGGATGGGGATGGAAGGGAGGCTACTCGGGATGCTGGTCTAGGTTTATCGCGCCCCTTGTTGCCTCCCCTGCCATATAGGTACACAACCAATTTTAGCTAAAATTAGGCTAGCTAGGACACTATTCCTAACAGTAATGTCATCAGTAATGTGTTTTGAGGAAACAAATTTAATATTAAGATTATACATGTAAAATATTTTCCTTCCTTACATGATATTTAAATTCTAGACTGATTGAAAAGGACATGAAAGTATTCTGCTTGTATGTCCGCCTGTTGCTACCTGCCGTTGGGGTAGGATCTTTGTAAGAATTGTGAGTGTGTACTGCAACTAAATGCCATGTGTTCAGTTGCAGAGACTTTCGCATGTTGTACTGAATAAAATCTGATTGTAAATATCCACGATTTCTTGACTTGCTGCGGTCTCTTGATAGATGCTTACTGCATTTTGCATCTGATTGTCATTTCTAGAACTTGCAGATAATTTTTTTCCTTGGTTAAATTGATATCAATGGAACTGAAAGTAACTGGAAATAACCGGAACACATTGTTGGTCTCCCTTTCTTCCAAAAATGGTAAAATGGTACTGCCAACAGGATATGAGACCGAAATTTGTGTACGATTCAAATTGTCTCACGTCTGAAGTCAGGAGAATCCGAAGGAATAATGATAAAAATGGAAAAAAAATCGCTAGGTCAGGCAAAAGCAGGAGCTGGGTTGCAAAGTTGGGAGTTTGCTGCTGAAATCGGAAGATTTGTCAGAGTAATAGGGATGATATCATCAATAACCAACTCTGGTGTGAATAATGGGACCTGACATCCAACAAAATGTTAAAGCAGTGATGTTGGCTAAATGGGAAGGGGGGGGGGGGGGAGGAGAGGGGTGGGGGGAGACAGAGGGGGAGGGGATGCAATCAAGGACTTCCCCCTGTGTGAGTAGCAGGCCAGGGTGATGTGACAAAATGTTATGGTGGAGTGTGGTGTATGGCAAGAAACAGAGGAGTGTGTGGAGAACGTAACTGACCTCCTCCCGTGTGAAGAGCGGGCGGAGTGTGACATCAGACAGGATGTCCACCACCTTGTCCAGGCCCGTTGTTGCTGCCGATGCTGCGTACACGAGAGTGTCCCTGTCCACACAATACACAAATCCACTGTTTTAACATACAGGTCAACTTCAGTATATTGTGATACCTTGCAGCCATAACCCATTGAACCCCAAGGTCGCATTTCCTAGCTTTTGGAGGCGTCACCTAATGACAAAGTACCTTTTGCAGGAGATGGATCGACCATGGTAATTCAAGGGTATTGCCAGATTAGCTTGGCGCCTGATGGCGCCAAGCTAATCTGGCTCTACCCTTGAATTATCATGGTCAATCCATCTCCTGCTTATGTGCGCTGGGGCTAAATAAGTTTAGGTCACGACACATTATACTAACTACCGTCGAGTCCAGTTAACATGAACTGTGATAACACAAAATTCTGGTTCATAAACACTTGGTTTCCCTGGACCCTTTTCCCTTCACTTCCAAATCTGCTTAACACAAATTCCTGTTAACAAGAAGTGATTTTTGGGAATCCACTGGAGTTCTTGTTATCGGAACTCCACTGTACTTATGAAAAAATAAAAACAAGCAAACAGTCCTCTGGCTGACGTCAGCCTTAGTTAGTCCATATCAGCCAAAGGACCTTTTTTTCTCTCACTTGGTACGAACAGTAGACCCCGATTTGGATGGTCCACCATCTGGAACAATCACATTTACCTTGCGCGGACGATATGCTCTAATTGTATTTGATATCCACCTCGACCCTGACAGTCACAGATGTTTATGTAACCAGTGGTGCCCTGATAATACTTGCAAGGGCAATGGTGGGAAAAATTGGAATTACTGAAAATGGTACATGGAAAGCAAATCATAATTTATTAGGTCAATTGGATCTGAATTACATTTATTCTAAGATCAGTATAGAAAAGTGGCTCTTTGCAAAGATATTTGCAAAAAAACGTGGTGTGCTCTGATGTCGAACAACCTATAATGAAACCATCGATAAAGTGAATATTGACTTATTTAACTTATTACCCACCGAGACCCCTGACAGTCACAGATGCCTCCAATTTTCTCCAACTCTTGCATAATCAGGTCACGGTTCTTGAAATTGGATGTGTTCTGAAACAACAATGCCACTCGTAGTTAGACAGAACGCTGTGCAATCAGGTCACCGTTCTTGAAACAATATTATCACTTCTACAGATCGACTGACCTTAGCATCATCTTTTTAGCAATCAGGTTGATATCATGAGACATATATATGCAGGAGGTCAAGAGGGAATAGTAAGAAAAGTGACATAAACAGAACACGTGGGGATTTAACATGCATACATACTGACATAGACAGGTATGTGCACACACACACAAACAGTCCAGAACTGCCTACCCCTTTTTTGCAAATTTGGGGAACCACCAAGGCCAAAATGTGGGATTTGACATCAAAATGGGGGAATTTACCGATCGCACAAAGAAAAAAAAAAAACATTGCACATCGTAGGCACCACTATGTTCACAGTGGAAATGGTGGTCGCATGTTGTGCAAAAACCAAAATCGTCACCTCTTGACGCAGCAATAATGAACGACCATCGCTCCGTGTACGATGAACTAAAGCATGTCATGAGCAGGGCTTCTGTTTTCACAACAGGTTAAAGGGTCTGTAGACCCCCAGGTATAAATTTGAGAGTTAGTTAGTTATTTGGATTTAACGCCGAGCAGGCAACTAAGGCCATCTCACAGTGGGAAGGGTAAAAATCTGGTCAACCAGACTAAAAGAAAGGTCTTAAGACATGATGTAAATATACCTTAAAAATATGTCAGGCTAAAATGTTGCACAGGTCTTTAAAGAAAACGTTGACAGACTCTGAAAAAGGTCAAAATAATAGAAACATCATAGTCTATAAACACTCAAATCTTATTAAAAATATGGCACTCTCTCAAAAAACTCAAAACCTTCAAGGAGTCTGCTGTGAAATGTTTATACCTTGTGTCGATTAGATCAGCACAAGACAACAAAAAGTGTTGAACAGAGTACTGCTCGTCGCAGGCATAACACCATGGCCGCTCCTCCTGTTTTAGTAAATAAGAGTGCGAAACATATGTGTGCCCGATGTGGAGCCGAGCAAGGACAGTCTCCTCATGGCGGCTGCCGCAGCGATAAGGTAGACCATCCTCTTTGTCCCACTCGGACTGCCACTCACGGGCTATGTACTCACTAACCACATGTCTAAAATCACTATAAACAGTCTGTGTGTCAGGGACAGGGTTGTTGCGGGCTTCGTTGGCAGCAGAATCTGCGATCCTGTTGCCTTCGATGCCCACATGCCCTGAGACCCAAATAAAAAAGATGTCATAATATTCCTTCATCAAGTCTGCGTAGAGCTCTCTGACCTGCACCAGCAGTGGGTGGTTATTTCCCGTGCCCTGAAGGGCCTGCAGGGCAGAAAGAGAGTCAGAAAGAATCAGGAAGTTCCTTTTTCTAGATCGATAAGCATGCTTGAGTGCCAGCAGAACCGCCTGCAGTTCTGCACTAAATACAGATGAGTGGTCTGGGAGGCGGTGCTTAAATGGGCGTCTAGGATGGCGAGAGGACACTGCGACCGCAGCCACTCTCCCATCCTCAGACTTTGACCCATCCGTATAGATACGACAATAGCCAGGAAAAATTGAAAGCAGTTCATTGAGGCTCTGTTGGTGTATGGCTGGTGGAGTAGAGTCTTTCTTATGGGCAGTCAAGTCCAGCAAGATGTCAGAAACTGGTAAGAGCCAGGATGGAGTGATGTGTTGCAGGGATTCCGAAACTCTGTCCAGGTCGGATGGTGAATTGTGTTCAGACGCTGTAGCACGACTTGGAAGCTGAGCCATACACCACTGAGCCGTAATCCAGATTGGACCGAACAAGGGCCCGGTACAGTTGAAGTAAGACAGTACGGTCCGCACCCCAGTCAGTACGACCAACGACACGAAGAACGTCGAGAGCCTTCTGACAAGAGGTTCTGAGGTAATTAATATGGTTGCGGAAGGTAAGTCTTTTGTCAAAGATGACCCCCCAGAAACTTTGCCTCCTCGGCCACCTTAATTGGCACTCCAGCAATGCTCAGGATAGGTTCTGGAAAAAATTTCGGCTGGTTAGTAAAATGCACACAGACTGTATTGGAGGGCAAGAACTTGAATCCATTGAGAGACACCCACCGCTGGATGTGATCAACGCACAGCTGCAAGCACCTCTCAAGGGACGCAAGTCCTCGACCACGTGCGCACAAAGCAAAGTCATCAACAAACAAAGAGCATACAGAATCATCCTTGACGGCCTTTACAATGTTATTAATTTTAATACTAAATAAAACAGGAGATAGAATGCTGCACTGCGGGACACCCATCTCCTGTTCAAAGGAGTCGGAGAGGGGGGAGCCCACACGGACATGGAACGACCGTTTAGTCAAAAAATTGTGAATAAAAACGGGCAGGTACCCTTTAAAACCCATATCCAACAAGTCAGACATTATGCCATACTTCCAGGTAGTGTCATATGCCTTCTCAAGATCGATGAATATGGCATAGACATGCTGCTTGTTGACAAAAGCATCTCGAATAAATGATTCAAAGCAGACTAAAAGGTCGGCTGAACTACGGAAGCGGCGGAAACCACACTGGAGGTTTATGAGGAGACCCTTTGACTCAAGATGCCACACCAGGCGGGCGTTGACCATAAACATGATGTCAAAGCGATAGGCCGGTAGTTGCCCGGGTCGGAAGGATCCTTACCCGGCTTGGGGATCGGTACAACCACAGCCTGGTGCCAAGACGGCGGAAAATGACCAGTTCTCCAGATATGGTTAAAGGCCTTGAGAAGTACAAGGAGTGACCTCTCATGCAGATGCGTTAGGAATTGATAGTGGATGGTATCTAGGCCAGCAGCAGAGTCATTACATTTCTGGCTGCAATTCTGATAATGTAAAAGGGGCATTATAGTCTTCTGAGTCATCAGACTTAAAATCACAAACACAAGACTCTCGCTTCTCCTTCTCTCTCTGGAAGAAGGGTGAATAATGCTCTGTTGAAGAATTATAGGCAATGGTGCAGGCAAGCAAATTGGCCACAGCTTTTTTATCTGTGACCAAGCTGGCACCATCTCTAATATGGCCAACAGAAGCCGTGCCCACCCTGCCCCTAATTCTTCGAACAGCCTTCCAGACTTTCTGGGACGGAGTCCGAGAAGTTAAAGATGAGACGAAGCGTCTCCAGGAAGCACGGCGTTCACGTTTAAAAATGTAACGGGCTTTCGCCCTCTGTCTTTTAAAGGTTAAAATATTCACTTGCGACAGATTACGGAAAGCACGTCGCTGAGCAGATTTGCGTGCTTTTTGGGCCTTGAGGCACTCCTCATTGAACCATGGTACTCTCAGCTTCTGAGGGACTGATGCGGAAGTTTTAGTGATGGTTTCACCCGCTACGTCCAACAAAATAGTAGTAAAAGAAGAAACAGGTTCTTCAGCTGACATGACCACCTCCTCTGTAATACAAGACTGACAGAGGAAGGCGAACAGAGGCCAGTTAGCTTTCTTGAGATTCCAGTGCCCCACCGGTGGATCCTCCCCACAGCTGACCGATGACAGGACTACTGGGAAGTGGTCACTACCACACAAAACGTCGTGAACCTTTCAGTCAAAGTCCAGCATGAGAGAAGGATCACACACAGTGAGGTCTAGAACAAAACTAGATCCTGAACCTGGGAAAGAGTAGGTAGGTGAGCCATCATTAAAAACATAGGTTAAGTTGAGAAAAAACATCTTCTAACATCTGACCTCTGCCATCATAGTGGTGTGGTCACTACCCCACAGGTGAGCGTGACCGTTAAAATCTCCCATGAAAATAACTACAGACCCGCAGGGATGGTGGCAGGTAAATACTGCATAAGGTTATGGTCTTCTTTAAGGTAACCCGAGCTGCGACAGCCTGAAGACCGGGGCTACATAAAAACTGGTTGCTAATGAGAAGAGCCACTCCACCCGAGCGTCTCTCCGAATCAGAACCTTTATGGATAGCATTAATAAACCCATTAAAGGAGACAGGGTCAGAAGTCTTCAGGTAAGTCTCCTGAAGAGATAATTACTGAGGGATTATAGGATTTGACTAGAAGGCGTAATTCTTCAAAGTTGGTGTGAAAACCACGACAATTCCACTGAAGCAGAGAGTACATGATTAGGTTTTATGTGGAGGAGAAGAGTTCTTTCCCCTCTTTTCCTGTGCTTTGGAAGGAGTCAAAAGAAACAGAAGGGGGTCGACTCCCGGGCCTCCTCTGGTTCCTTGGAGATGAGGAGAGAGGAGCTGCCGCAGCACCAGCTACGACAACTTCCACCCCCTCCATCTGCTCCTCCAATGTAGCATATTTATTTGGAAGGGGGACATCAGTGTCCCCCTTCTGGGCCCGTACGCACAGCAGTCCCGTAACTTTCTTAGACTTCTGGGCCGGGGCAGCGTTCCTGCCGCCAGAGTTGGCGGCCTTAGAAGGCTGACCAGAGCCAGAAGCCTTTGTAGTAAGATTGGCAGGCTTGGGTGGGGGCTGAGGCTTAGGGGCAGCAGAAGGCATTGCCACCGGACCAGTATCGTCCGCCCTCTGCGTTCCCTGGCTCATCACCACCGGAGGAGGGTTACTCTCCAGGGGCGAGAGGATCCGAGGATCCGCCCCCAACCAAGAAGCTGGGGTTTGACAAGAGAACTCTTTGGTGGGGCGCTTGCCTGCCACCGCAGCACTAAAAGTATACACAAAGGTGTTATTTGAGTTTGGCGCAGCCTCAGCTGCACCAGGGCCATCAAACAGTTTTTTTGGCGTCCGCAAAGGACAGCCCCTTCTCCACACGCACCTGCTGAATCTTGCACTCGGATATCCAACGAGGAAACTTCTTGTCCGAAGCTATATGCGCCCCCTGGCAATTCACACACAGGGGGATGGCTGTGCAAGACTCAGCAGAGTGTCCGGGCTTAGTGCAGCGGGTGCATAGAACCTCTGCCTGGCGGCATGTCTTCTGCCCATGGCCATACTTTTGGCACTTAATGCACCGGAGGGGGAGAGGTTTTTGATTGTACATTGCTTAACG
The DNA here is from genome assembly GCA_036245525.1 of Semisulcospira habei. Lineage (NCBI taxonomy): Eukaryota > Metazoa > Mollusca > Gastropoda > Semisulcospiridae > Semisulcospira > Semisulcospira habei. The sequence goes on along the minus strand of BTPG01000004.1, from coordinate 199,906,698 downwards.
TCCCGACAGCAACAAGGCTTTCTCAGGACGTGCCTGCACTGCTTGTGAAAAAAAAAAAAATAAACAGAACATTGAATGTATGTCGCCAGCCGGTCAAATACATTAAATAAACCTAACACATGGGGCCTAAATAAAGCCAAGACCATTTAGCAACACACATCCAATATCAAGAGCTACAGGCAGTGCAGACAGTAGGGAGAGTTTTAAAAAGGCAAATACAGGTGAATGGACAAAGGGTAGACAGAAACACATGCCCCAGAATAGAGAGAAAAACCCACCCTGTGGGGCTGACCAGGGTGACCCTGGGAACTAAAAAATACCTAACCCCACCCAAGTCCCCCAGGTCAGACCCGGGTGGGGAGGAGGGGGAGAGGGACGTACTTTTTCACTTTTAGGGAGTAGTAACCTCCCCAGATGGTAGTAAGAGCGGTGGGGGTGCCAAACGTCAGGATGATGGTAGGGAGACGGATCTCCCTACCACCTCATTTGGAAACGAAGCGCCTGACGTAGGTCACCCCCTGTGACTTAAGGTTCCGTACAAGTTCATCTTCAGACAGTTCTGCCAATGCTTGATCTTTAATCACTCCTCTAGAAGAATTCATCGTTTTGTGGGGTGTGACCTCCACCGGAATGTCTCCGATAGAGGAGAGCCTCAGTAGCCCATTGGGGTGTGCCCGGGTACGGCACTCTACCAGCAAGTCACCAGACCTGAGGCGCTGGGCCTCAGGCCTGCCAACACAGCTCCCGAGGGTCTCCCCTACCAGGAAAGGGTGCAGCTTGGAAACAGGCTTCTCTTTAACTTTGCTGTGGATAATGAGAAAGCGAGGCCAGACGGCCGACGCCTAAGGCGTCGCTTCCTCACAATCGGAGTCGCTATCATTCTCAAGGTCAATATCAGTGGCTATGTGCTGCTTTGGTGCCAGTTTTGGTTTTTTTGTATGTTCCATATTACAGTGGAGTCCGCTTAACACGAATTTCTGGGGACACAGAAAATCACTTCGTGTTAAACGTATTTCGTGTTAACCAATATTGCCCTCAAGGAGAAAATGTGTAAGAGATGTGTGCGTGAATGAGTACGAGGTTAAAAGTGCACATTATCGTACTTTATATATGTATACCTTCAGCTCGCTAGGAAAACACAAGGAAATGTGTTCAGCTCACGTATTTAATGTAAAATCCATCAGGTAAAATCCATAGTAAGTTACAATCCATCAGGTAAAAGCAACACAGGCTGAAGTACAATCCGGCATCGGTAAAAGGGTTGTGTTGGTACATGAATGATGCAAACAACATGAATACAGTTCAGAAACGCTAGCCAATGAGAACACGGATTAAAACAGCCAAAGGCTATTCAGCCAATCACAGACTAGAGTTCGCTCTGATCTGTCGTGTACTACAGCGAGAGCGACACGTGAATTGATTTTCGGTAAATGGAATCTGTGTTTGTGTTAAACAGGTGAATAATAGTGAAATTGCCCTGGTTGGGAACCGAAACCAGCTTCGTGTAAAGCGAAAATTTTTGTGTTAAGCATTTCGTGTTATCAGTGAAATTTTAATACAGAATAAGAAGGCCATTGGCCGGGAAGGCAAAAACGGTTCGTGTTAACTGGAAATTCGTGTGTAAAGCGAATTCGTGTTAACTGGAGTCTACTGTATAGTATGATAGATATTCATCCCCCGGGGGTCCCCGCCCGCCACCAAGCCCAACAAGGGAAAGTGCATTCGTCAGTGGGTCTCCAGCCGACGCACGATGGAGACTGCCCGAAAGATATACTCAGGGGGTTATGCCCGATTGAACCGTCTGAGCCACCGCCTTCTATCACATTGTTGAATGCAGGGGAATACAGGCGTAGAGCACCTAATCAGCAGCAGAGGCTATAGCATGGTGCTCCGTATATCAGCCTTCATGTCAACAATGGGATAGGGCTCAACGTGACAAGAGCCGATTGACTAGGCCGGTACGACTAGCCTCCCATTTAGGCAGAAGTCAAGGCCACCAGGATCCTCTTCTCCCCCGATACGGGTCTCCAAGTACGGCAAACACTTGGGATCCAAAGGACCAAAAGCTCATGAGTATTTTTAAGGACCAATCCAACATGGTAGGACCTGGGTTAGCACAGCTTCTTAAAAACCGGATCTCTGAAAAAGACTGACCAACATATCTGCTGACATCAAGTCCCAATCCTGGACAAAAATGGCACCCCTCTGCTAGCCCACTCAGTCAGGGACTGAGGGGACTACCCACCCACGCCACATGGAGGCCGGTGCCCAGTGGGCATAAATTTTAGAGGGTACACAGACCCCCATCTGAGCGTAAGAGGGTCCGCAAATTTATTTAAGAAAAACTGCATCATCTATGTTTGTTTTTTTTAAATAAATTAACTCATTTCACTCTATCCTCTTTAAATTTGTTGTGACAGTGTGTGTGTGTGTCTTTTCCATGATACTGATTTTTTAACCGTTGAGCTATCGTGCAAAAGCCTCACACAGAAAAAGTTGGTTTCAACCCATTTAACCCGAAAGACTTATTTCTCCAATTTTAGAGCTTTTGCCTAATACCTGTGTACCAAAAGATGGATCGACCATGATAAAAAAAACTGACAAACTTATTTCTATTCAAATTTCTGGACTTGCTTTTTGAGTTCGCCTCCATGCACATTGGGAATGTCATCCGTGTGCCGTCATGCTTTAGCCATGGAAATGAACTCTGAACTGAAAACTGCGAGTCGCAGCGGCGGTGCCACACACGGCCCAGGGGTATCATTTCTGGTACTGTCGCTTGTCTATGGTGACGGCGGTGTCGAAGTGCAACTTTCTTCTAAGCGGTTATCACGATCAGACGGTGCCGGATTGAAGAATCCGAAGCATTTCAGCTTCCTTTGCTTTTTCTCCGCCATTTACAACTTCGTTCAACTGAGATCGAAAGTGAAACACAAGATGCGGTATCCCATAATAGAATGAATGGTGACATCACAGCAAGTAATGCGTTCAACATGTAGCACGCACTTTGTAATAACATGCTGACACCACACGTAAGCTAACAGTTTGCCCGTCCAGTTACACTCGCACGGATCCCGGAGTTGGGGTGATTCTGAACGCAGCCACGATCAAGCGAGCGGCTAAACGAACCAACTCGTCACTAAAAATTAGAATGACTATCACCTACCTCTGTTAGGTTACGCACAGTGGCGCAAGGATAATGTGTCTCGGACACGGATGCACTGAATTTTAGTGCGTACCCCTTAGTTACATTTTCAGTATGTGATTTTGAGTTTTAATGTGTCATAGATGCACTAAAATGGAAGCCCTGCATGAGCTTCGGCTTTTTCTTCTTTCCATCATCAGTTGTTGTGTCTTTCCGCTTAGACATGACGCCGGCAGAGCACGCAACATGAGCCTGAGCGAAAAAATGTAAGAGTAAATTTGGTGGACAGAAGTCTCGCGTTGTCTCACTTGAAGACTGAGAACACCGAGGGAAGACTGCGAAGACTGAATAATTATAATGCGCAAACAACGCGCAAAAACACATCTTGGCGATTTTGCAGGATTTTGACTTGTCACAATGCGTGAATCGGGATCGAAATGGGGGAATGCGTGATTCGGGTCTGAAATGGGGGAAAATCACACAAATTCCGTGACGGTAGGCAGGTCTGAAACACACACGCACACTGACCTACCCCAAATGCCAGTTTTTCCAGGAAGTGAGAGATGCCACTGGGATGGGCGACTTCATAGCGTGATCCGGAGTCAATCAACACTGAAAACAGACAAAAATACAATCCAAACTTCCAGTACAGGTAAGCAGCCACTCTCTGCTTCACAACCACCCACATTACCACTGACTAACAACATCAAACTCACTCTCTGTTCCACCACCAGCCACATTCCCACTGACTGACAACATCAAACTCAAGGGTCTGAAGACCACAATCACCCACATTACCACTGACTAACAACATCAGACTCACGGTTCCAATGACCACAATCACCCACATTCCCACTGACTAACAACAAACTCACAGGTCCAAAGACCACAACCACCCACATTCCCATTGACTAACAAACTCACAGATCCAAAGACCACAACCACCCACATTCCCACAGATTAACAACATCAAACTCACAGGTTCAAAGACCACAATCACCCACATTCCAACTGACTAACATCATCAAACTCACCGGTCCAAAGACCACAACCACCAACATTCCCACTGACTAACAACATCAAACTCACAAGTCCACAGACCACAACCAGCTGACAAAGGTCCGTATTCCACAATTTTAACAGTTGTACTCTGAAGACTACATAACAGCAAGTTCATTGACAAAAACTGCAGTATTTTTCAACAATGTTCAGTATCCCCACCTCCGCTATTACATTTTGCCTACCTCTGCCATAAGTTTTCTCTTTTCTAATCAGTATTGTCTACCTCCACAATGAGTATTTCTGTTTTCTAATTGATATCATCTACCAGGTGCTTTTTTCATTTTGTTTTTTTCATTTTTTGTATTCAATTGTTTGTACTTAACTTTTGGAAATTAATTATTTCTTGGACAATTAGCTTTTTGTTAAGCGCCTAGAGCTCTATTTTCTGAAGTTAGACACTATACAAGTACTCATTAATATCATTATTATCATTATAATGGCCTTATAAATTAATGTTTAATCACTGTCATTTAGTCATGACACATTACAACAGGAGATAGATCTTTTTGTGCTCAGCTTATACCTCCGATTGTGCAGAACTGTCCGAACTTGTTTTCCGATGAGACACGCAATCCGTTCTCCAATGTGGTGACCTCAGTCTCATGTTTGATGCTGTAGGAAGTGGCGTACTTGGGGGCGGGTATCCAGCTGATGGGCTGGGCCAGTGAGATGGTCGTGATATCTTTCTCCCCCCCGCTCTCTGCACTGCAGAACTGACGCTTGGCACTGTCTCTGCCAACACATAATTCTCATCATGAACACTTTGGCTGCCACTAGGCACTAGTACTAACTTTTTGAGGAGATGCCTACAGGAATAGCGATCACAAAAACCCTAATGACAGCCCAAAGGTAACCACCCTTGTGCATGCAGCTACCATTAAACAGCACCCATTAACCCCAATTTTGGATGTGCCCCTTAAAGACCATGTATATGTACCAGTTGCAGGAAATGAATTGACCATGATTATTTAAGGGTAGTGCCAGATTAGCCTAGCACCATTAGGCGCCACGCTAACCTGCCACTAACCTTGAATTATCATGATGAATCCATCGCCTGCTGCAGTATGTCAGGGCTACATGGTTTAATGGACTGTAAAACAGGAGTGACAAATGCAGGCATCCAGTCACCAATGACCCCTAAAATGATGCTGAGTGAACTGGAAAGTTATTTTTCCACACAATAAAAATAAAGAGGATAAAATGTTAAATTTCTAGAATGTGTTACAGCGTAAACTTTGTTCAGACTCCTTTGTTCCATTTTATTTTTAGGGTTTTACTCTAGATTTTACCTAGATGGGACCCAAGTTGTCCCCTAACATATAGCTGCCTCTGGTAAAACAAATTGATTTTTTTTCCTAAAGTTGATGTTTTGCGCTGATAAATGGTGATGCATTCACTTCGATGCAGTGCTACAGTGACACTTGTATCTAGATCTAGGCAATGTTCTGTCACAACGGTGTGTTAATTGGTATAGTGAGTGTGTGCATACTACTACTAGAAGTGTTATTATATACATGTGTGTTTGGGCACACTGTGTGAGCACATGGACACACATGTGTGTGTGTACATGTGTGCACAGGTCTGTGTGCACCTGTGGATTTCATGGATACTCTTGTGATAGCAAGCTACAAGATTGTAAGCCTGCGAACCTTATGAAGTATCTGTCAATTTCATTCTCATAAAATAGTTTTATTTCAGTTCAGTTTGGTGTCACTGACAAGTTTGTACGAAGCAGGAAAAAACCACTGAATCCACTTAAAATTTTGTAATAACTTGCAATATTAATAAAGATAAAGCTGAGCGACTAGAAAGCCTGATGAAATAACTTCATCGCTTTCAACGTCTTACTCTTATAAACTGAAAACGAACTTCCATCCACGCTTTAACACGATCATTGCGCACACTGCATTAAAGACAACGGGAAAACCACGATCTCTTAACGTTCTTGCCATCAAAAGTTAGCCAGTCTATCGTAAAGAACTAGTGCTAAGACAACGGTTCACCTTGCTAGCCGTCTGCAACCTTGGTGGACCATGCGACTGGCCAAGCGGGTCGCCATGATGCGTTTGGTCCACACACGGCAAGTCGCAAATAAAAATTACATCACTCCAAGCCCTTCCAAAGACACCACGAGTATGATCAAATTTAGTTTGCTTAAACACTTGTGATCACTGTTAGCTCTCTTTTAACTTAAGCCGTATTTTGTAGGGTTTATTTGTTTCCCGACATTTAAAATGGATCTTCTATGGCTCTGCGGTAATCTCTATTAGAGTTAGTGTTCTTGCTGATATGGCGTTTATTTTGTCGTCTGCTCCCGTGACTGATGGAACTGTTTCCAAGCTCTTATGGCAATCAATGAGCCAAAAAGCGAGTTCTTTCAGGGTCAGTTGGAGTGTTCCAGGTTTTGCTGTGCTGTCACACTGTTGCGCACAGTCTGTACTGTTAAACGAAGTTTATTATAATTTGGCAAAGTGATTCACTTGACTGAATCGACTGACTACGCCCGCCGTGCCCGCCCGGCTCAGTTGGCGGCGGCTGCCTTTGATTAACCGGCCGTGAAGTGTACACTGAAATGGATAAGCAGGACAATGTTGATGACTTCAGAAAGATAAATACTGTAGCCCTGCACTGTCCTGCTTCGGCATTTCTTAGTAGTAGTAGTATGAGTGAGTAGTAGTAGTATTGACAACAAAAACTAGTCCCGCGTGACTCTACTGAGGTCAGTCTTTGCAAATGCCGGTCCCGCTTTGGCTTTCTTTAATTTTTACTTTACTCAGTATGGGTCTGTCATAGAAAATCTCTGTAAATTTTGGTAATTCGTCCAGCTGGTTTTTAAAAGAATTCATATTTATGTGCTTCTTTTTTTTTTTAATGACTGGTAACTCATTCCAAACAATGGCAACTCTGCCGTTAGAAAACAAAACTTCCGCAGGAAGCTAGTGTAGTGCCGTACAGATTTCAGTTCCCTTCAGAGTTTCGGGTTCTGTCACAAAATGGTGCTGCAAAAACGTTCCAATTTAGGTCGTCGATGCTTCTCAGAAGTTTGTCCGCTGCCGAAAAATGGAATGTTTTCGTAGTCCCTAGTTTTTGTCTACCGTCTCAGTAGGGCTCGGCGGGAAGTCTCCGCCGATTTGCCGCCTAGGAGTGATGAGTCTGCGGCGCGGCGTCGTCCGCCGCCACTGATCTTAAGAGGATAGGATAGACTTTAAAGATAGTAGCGAAGTAGTGTTTCACCATGTTTTTCATGTTTCTTCCTCGTTGTAAACACTCAAACAAAAACAGATTCTGCCGGTTAGCGGTTTCAGTCCTACGGTGATGGCAAGACTTGCTCAGTATTGCCTATACTGAGCACGTCAGGACTTTCCCGACATTGTCAGTCCTGACAGCAGCGATTTCCATGAGCGGCTTAGTCCCGTATCCTCACAAGATGGCCGCCACGACTAGCGTGATGACGTCAGCTTCCCGAGCCGTATTCAGTTAAAAAATACCGTCGGGTAGACTTTGGGGCTGGTCGGAGCGCATTCCGGAGCATGCACATCACTGAGTGACGACGGTTTTCGGCGTGCGGGGTAGAAATTCTGGCAAAGAAGTAACAAGACTGACTAAACTGAAATGACGACACGTCTAGCTACACAAACCTTTCTAGAGCCTAACGTCTTTTTGGCGCCACTGAAAGCCGCTGCCGCCGAAGTGTGTGTGGTGTGTGAGTGTGTGTGTGTGTGTGTGTGTGCCGTGTGTCAGTGTGTGTGTGTGTGTGTGTGTGTGTGTGTGTGTGTGTGTGTGCTTGACGACAGCGACTCACAGTAGAGCCCGCATTTGACTGAGGACGCCGGAACAAGCTTGAAATTTTCTTGTAGCGCCGTTCTCCAGGAAAACACTGGACTCACTGCGCATGCACAACAGCACACCCTTTCTCTCTCAGACACACGCGCATAAAGTATACACTACTTTAAACCACCCCATCCGGCCTTCCCCACACCTTACATTCACTTCCTCTGGGATCAGAATAGGTGGCAGTCAGTCAACAGTTAGCTAAATATGACCTAAGTTTTAAATGCCCGACAAAAAAGAAAAGTCTTTAAGTGAGCCTTGAATTGTGACAATGTGGGCAGATTCCGCGTCCGTTGGCAGCGTGTTCCACACTTGGGGCGAAAAAGGTGAAAGAACGCTCCCCGACAGTTTTCATGTTGAGCTTCAACTCGGGATTTTTAACAGCTTTTCACTGGAGCGGAACGGAGGGTGCGTGATGGCTGATAGGCAGACAGCTTGGCAGAGAGGTACGGCGGGAGAGATCCGTCAAAATAGTGCCGATAGGCGAAAATTGCAATTTTGTACTGGCAACGGAATTTGACGGGCAGCCAGTGCAGCTGCTTCAGCAGAGGCGTAACGTGGTCTCTCTTTCGTTTCTTCAGTCAAGATGAGACGCGCCGGACATCTGACAGTAGACAGTAAACAGACCCCTGCCCCCGCCTTAACTAATTGCTAAGCCTTCACCACATCCCAGCTGGATATTGTACCTAAAAGAATTATCTCGAGAACGTTTTTTCGATTTTTAGTGATTAAGATGCTCATTGGCGAGAAACAAAACCGGGTTGATCCACACCGGAGTCCGTAATTTTTCAAATTTTTACTAGATATTTTGCATATAGCAAGATAAAAGAGAGATATTGAATGAGTTCGTTAATAAACATTGTACCTATAGAACTTCAAGTTTTGAGTGATAATTAAACATTTTTTGAAATTTTTTTTTTTATGTTTTGGGGAATAATTTCATGAATTATATGAGTTAATCTTAAAACAATTGAATATTTTTTTACGAAAAAAACCCACAATTTTCTCATTAGTAATCGCATGATTTTTCATATACGGTATTTACATAAGCGGCGATTAGGTCACTGAATTAGGCATGAAAATCAGCAAGAAAACTGCAACTTGAAGTTCACCCCCTGATACGTCAAATGTTAGTATTGCGATGAGTGACGTATACCGCATCGAGTCGCGTCATCAAGTGAGCCCCAGTGCTTCGTGGAAAACGCAGAAACAGACCAGCTACGCCTCAAGTGTCACACTTGAAGAACTTCCGATCAGTGGTCCTTACTTTCTTACATTTTCAGCCTTTTCAAGTCGGCAAAGCAATCGCTGTCGCCATTGCTAACGACGCTGTCCGACATTTTGTTTTTACTCTCCTCTCACGACTTTTTAAAAAATGTGATATTGAATGGCAATTGTTATTATACTGCAGTATTTTGTCTAAGGTGAAATATTTTTTTAAAATGTTTCGATATAAACATTTTATTTAAAATGCTTGGAATGATCTACAGTTGCTACAATACTTTGAGTGTACATGTATTTTTAGTGTTGTTTGGCTGCCTCACGTGGTGCATGTGTAAGATTCCAGACCAGAACTGAACTGTGCAACTGAAGTATGAATGTAAGGGATACACTTTTCAAAGTAGGCAGGCAGTTACAACTTTCGGCTTACACATGTGAGCAATCGAAAACCGACATTCCACACGGCGGGTTTCCTGAGCGGCTAGCCGCTCGATCACTAACTAGCCAAACTCTTTCTGGTACTCTATGACTAGAAAATAGAGGTAAATTAAACCTGCAGGGAGATATTAATCACTAAAGGTTTCGGAACCTTAAAGAGACATGAAAGTATATGCCGGCAACATACACTGCCGGTCGCCGGTTTCATTTTTGCACTGACGTGGAAAGCGCTCTCTGGTACGCTACAAGGGAACAGAACTAAATAAAATGGGCAGGCAGAGTTAAATCACTGAAGATTTTTTACCTTACGAAGATTGATTGAATTGATTGAACATTGCTTAACGTCCCGACAGCAACAAGGCTTTCTCAGGACGTGCCTGCACTGCTTGTGAAAAAAAATAAACAGAACATTGAATGTATGTCGCCAGCCGGTCAAATACATTAAATAAACCTAACACAAGGGGCCTAAATAAAGCTAGGACCATTTAGCAACACACATCCAATATCAAGAGCTACAGGCAGTGCAGACAGTAGGGAGAGTTTTAAAAAGGCAAATACAGGTGAATGGACAAAGGGTAGACAGAAACACATGCCCCAGAATAGAGAGAAAAACCCACCCTGTGGGGCTGACCAGGGTGACCCTGGGAACTAAAAAATACCTAACCGAAGAATAGTAATAATTATTACGGTATTTATAATGCGCTTATCTTATAATAATTATAACTTCTAAGCGCGCACTTACAACACGCATGCGCACGCTTTAGACAATGACTCACGTAACACAAATAGTGAAAATACATTACGACTACGGTCAGCTTGGGGTGGCGAGTGTGGTGATATAGTGCTAGAACTTTTGAAAGAGGTGAGTTTTGAGGGCGGACTGTGGAAGGAGGAGAGCGAGTGTTTCTGACGGAGAGAGAGTGGGAGAGTGTTCCAGGTAGATGGACCGTATACTGAGAAGGAGCGGGGGCCGAAAGTGCTGAGTTTGGTGCGGGGGTTGAGGAGGCGGAGAGGGTCGGAGGCGGAGCGGGGAGGAGTGTAGGGGTGAAGTAAGTTGGAGAGATAGGCAGGAGCGTAGTTGTTCAGGGATTTGTAGCAGAGAGATAGAATCTTGTATTGGATGCGTTGGGGGATGGGAAGCCAGTGAAGAAGTTTGAGCAGGGGAGTGATGTGGTCGGATTTTTTCTTTCTGAGGACGAGGCGGGCAGCATTGTTCTGGACGCGCTGGAGAGTGAGAGTGGTAGAGTGAGGAAGGCCGGAAAGGATAGAGTTGCAGTAGTCGATGCGAGATAAGATGAGAGAGACAGCGAGTTTGGTGGCAGCTTCGTTAGTGAGGTATTTTCTGATCTGACTGATGCGGCGGAGGTGGAAATAACATGCGTTTAGATATATGCCGCCGACATGCACCCTGCAGCTCTGTACTGTTTTCCATCCTGCCCCGCTTTGTCCGAAAGGAATAGATTCACATTAGCCTCTGATGTCCAAGGGGCTCGTGAGATCCAGCTCTCTATGACAAACATAATCTCCTCCAGCTGTCCCCTTCAATGCGGAAGATTCAGGGAGGGGATGGGTGGTGGTTGTGGACGGCTTACAGTTTTCCATCCTGCCCCGCTTTGCCCGAAAGGAATAGATTCACATTAGCCTCTGATGTCAAAGGGGCTCATGAGATTCAGCTCTTTATGACAAACATTCTTTTCAATGCGAGAGCTGCAGGGAGGGCATGGGTGGTGGTTGTGGACAGCTTTAAGATGGCTTTGATTATTTTTCTGCCCCAGTTAGTGTTACAGTTTAGTAAGTAAAAAAAAAAAAAAAAAAAAAAGGGGGGGGGGGGGTGTGTCTCTGGCTATTTGGCCTTACTAGGAAAGTAATATTATTACCAATGGTCTGCGAGTGTGATTGGATGGCTGCAAGTTTCACCATAGGTGAATTTCCTGTACTAAAATTTCCTGTACTACGGCTGGTCACATCAAGCCATCGCTGTGCCATGTACAGACATCTTTTTAAAACAAAAAACAAACAAAAAAAACACAAACAAACAAACAAACAAAGACAAATATATCAGTGCTAAATTTTAGCAGAGCCGAGTTCATAACTTGTACAAGGGCTTTCTCTATTGTAGGTGGATAGTCGGTCAGAGCGCGCACTTAGAGCATTGACCGGATCCAACCACTCAACATAGCCAGATCTGGAGCCGATACCCTTACGAAAACGCATAAGAAGAAACCGGGCCCAAGTTGTGGACACGGCCGCGTCGTGGGACTAAAGATGCCATTACGTGAAGCTTGAAGTGACGTCATTTCGCTGCTCGTGCTATTATTATTCATTAAAATAGCAATGCTACGCCAGACCACAGAGCTTACGAATAGCGAGAATCGCCGTGTGTCCGTCTTTATTTATGTGTGCCAGTGTGTGTGGATCAGAGGGGGGGGGGGGGGTTAGTTAGAGTAGAAGGAGATGGATTCCTGTCGCTACACGAGCTCACAAAGCGTACTAATGACGGAAAGCGCCATGTGTCCATCTCAGCTTATTTGTGTGCGCCGACGTGTGTGTTGATCAGAATTTGGCTTTGAGAGGAGGGAAATGGATCAGCATTATAAGCCTAAAAATATGAACAACTCTGAATGTTCTTAAAGGATAAACGCATCTGAGCTCCAAACAATACGGCAGACTTTGGGATGAAATCCTCATCTTTTTTTAATTCAATTTTATTTTTTATGTAAAAATAAAAACCTAACTCCAAAACAACCTTGGTATAAATGGATAATTGTTTTCTTCAAATATTTCTTAGATTTCATCGTCTCTTAGATCGTTTTTGGAGAATGTCCTGCCAGCAGCCCACCACGGCTGTTTCAGTTTGGCACTTAGTTTGTCCCAGACGGTTAGTTCGGTTCCAGACGAGCCGAGAAACTGGGTCACAAGTGGTGCTCGCGCGGTGAGGCCAGCGAGTCTCTCAGCTGTTAGGCTAGCTGATAAGCGGGCTTCCTGTAAGCGCAGTACAGTAAGGAAAATGACTACCTTTTGTTTTTCATGACTTTCTTATTTACTGTTCAAGTGTGTGATGAAAAACTTTGTTTAAAAGCAGACATTCTGCCCAGTGACACACTGACACCAAACACACTATAGAGTTGTGACAACTGACCAGTTGCCAGCAGGATAAGGTGTGAAATCAAGAGAAAAAAATCCGATTTCACTGTCTGTGTGCTCACAAACCAGATAGGTGAGGCTAGCGCTGGCAGAATTGTACACAAACCAAGGGGAATCACTCAGCGCTGGACAGACAAACAGTTAGATCTAACTGTTTGTCTGTCCAGCGCTGACTGTCTGTGTACATGTGTAGTAATATGTAGTAGACTCGCTGGCCTCACCGCGCGAGCGCCACTTGTGACCCAGTTTCTCGGCTCGCCTGGAACAAACTAAAGGGCCACTTTTCGGCGCTGGGCCAAACAGCCGTGCTGGACGTATTTTATTTGATTTATACACTCTCAGTGATCAACAACAGAAACGCGAATTTTTCACCATATCGCTTTTCTTCGTAAATATGCTTTTAATCCGGGTTATTTTGACGTGATTTATTAGAAAAATGTTATGAAGAGTCATGTCGTGTGCAAATAGAATGTTTAGTCTTATGAAAAATCGCACATCGATGACTTATGACGTAATCAGTGACACTACCATCACAGAATACTGAAAGTGAGTGCATCTGCAGAGGACACAGCTGAAAGCCAACCAATGTGCAGTGTCACTAGGGTCCATGTGCATGAAAAACCGGCCTGTTTGGTCTTGACCTACTTTTCGTTTGTCAAAGGCACCTAGTAAATAATCACATGACCTACAAGCATGAAAACAAAAAGTTTTTTATTTCTAGGTTAGAGGCCATATTTACCTGATCAAATGGATATGGGTGTGTTCTTTATCTCTGTGTCAGTCACTGGAGCATAACAATTGATTTGAAAGTAATTCACATTAAATCAAATAAGACTTTTATTAAGAAAATGATGTGCACCGGAAGTTCTGGTTCTCTAATGAATTTTTCGAGCCAAATTTCGTTTGAGGCAGTTAATAACATCATAAGCAATCCACACAACTCGTGTGTTAAAACACATCACAGGAAACTTGCTTCATAGAGTGTGTCCAGTTTTGCTTATTTTGACCACTAATAAAACCCTGTGTCCTCCAAGGTAGCCATGGGCGATAACTCATCCAATTTTGGGTGACGGTAGCTCAGACAGTAGGCTGAACATCTGAAGTAAGCAACAAATAAAATGTTCTTGTTTTGATGTCAGGGTGGCTCTTTGTTTGCGGGTACACTTACACTTTTCGCGTTTTTAATGGAAGTCAGTATACACACACTGCGCGCCATAAAAAATAAAAAAAAACTAAGACAGAGATTTGCCGGTCGATATTTTGCAGACGCCTAGACATTTTGAAAATCTGATTTCTTCACATTAAAATATTTTTAGTTCTCTTTACAACACTCTCAGCTGCATTTTGTCCACTGTGTAGTCTTTACGCTATGAGTACCCGGTACAGTTACCTACCCCCAAAATCAAAAATCGCAAGACGGACATTTCTGTGTGCTGCGTTGTTTAGCACACATCTCAACTTTGGCCAGACACTCTAAAAAAGCGGATAACACCATTTCACATAAACTGCGTTCATTTTTCTTGAAAACCTGGAGATTGGGAGTATTTTCATCAGAAAACTTTTTTTTTTTTTTTTTTTTTTTTTAGCGTGGCCTTTTCCACAAGTTCGCTCTCGAAAACATCGGGCATGTAAGATTCAGCCGCGAATGCCTCGCATTGTCTGAGGGCACTCAGCCATTGTGTCTGCACCTGTAGCCAGAAGAATCATTTTTTATTCAGCTGTCACAAGTGCTCGCCTAGCCTCCATTTGTTGTTGAGTAAGCTGAAAAATTGCACGGCTATTTCGAAGCGAACAAAGTTGGGTAGGGGTAAGGTGAGTGGGCGGTGTTGGGTAGAAAGGCGTTTCTGGTGGTATCGAAAAAAAGCCTGCAGGCACGGGCCGGAAGGGGGTGGGGGTGGGGGGGGGGGGGGAGAGAGAAGAGGGTCGGAACTAAAGTAGAGCGGCACCCGTTGAATTTGCCGACATCTTTAAATGAGGCTTGCAAATTATCATTTTTTGGTGTTTTTTTAGGCGATGTCATTATATTCCATGTCTGCAGTCTCTCCGTCTGTGTACTAATGTGTGTGTGTGTGCCGGTGTGTGTGTGTGTGTGTGTGTGTGTGTGTGTGTGTGTGTGTGTGTGTGTGTGTGTGTGTGTGTGTGAGAGAGAGAGAGAGATTCAGTGGACACCGACCCCAGTATCAAAAAGTTTTCGGGCCCACGACGGTCGCAGTGGGCCCGAGGACCTTTGCTTCCTGGGGAGAAACACATGTAAACAGTAATCAGTTTATTTTATTGTCTTTCTTCGCAAGTAGGGATCCCTGTTTCCTGTTAACATTTCTTTATTCTCTTCCTGCTCGCATAACACACACAACACACACACACACACACACACACACACACACACACACACACACACACACACATACACACACATACACACACAAACAAACAAACTGACAAACAATTGTTGGAATAATTCTGCCGACTAAAAGACTTGAAATAGATTAAAAAATAGAAAAGCAAAGCACTTGTACAGCGTATGTGTATGGCGAGAGGTGTATTTAACGATCTCGCACATGATATTATGTGTTATAAATGATGTCAGTTGACGGACTTTGTCGGAGCGGTGCCCTCCGCTGAACACCGGCGCTGTACTATAGCGACTGGCCTCCAGGTGCAGCTTTGATCGTTGTTTTATGTTGCCTATATAGGAAATTATTTTCCTTTCGACGGTAATTTGTTTCTGTTGTTAACTTGTATTTTTATGTACTGGCTTTAGTCAAGTAGGAATTTAACCAAAGAGCATATACTAGTGTGTTCAGGAGACATAGGGCTGTCTTAGCATTCTGTTTTTGTCAGGGAGGTTCGGGTCGGGATGAGGCCACTGGCGCCGCCCATTAGATGCCTTGGCGACGGGATTCACCCGTCCCAAATCATTGTCCATTTTGTAGCTCTGTTATTGTAATTTGTGGAATGAGCGAGTGAGTGAATGTGAGCAGCACCTGTGGTGGCAAAACAATCTTTGCTGTGTATGATTTTCTCTATTACAGCAACAATAAAGTCATCTTGAATCTTGAATGTAGG
This sequence comes from Semisulcospira habei, assembly GCA_036245525.1. Lineage (NCBI taxonomy): Eukaryota > Metazoa > Mollusca > Gastropoda > Semisulcospiridae > Semisulcospira > Semisulcospira habei. The sequence goes on along the minus strand of BTPG01000004.1, from coordinate 199,890,791 downwards.
ACCTGCCAAGGTGACCCTGCCAATGCCGGTGGCTCAGCAGAACCTGTGTCTATAGAGGAAACCATCGTAGACCGACTGCTAGATAAATATAAACTCAACCTCATTGACACACACGGACACGAGGTGGGGGGTGGGTGTGTGTGTGTGTGTGCGGGGGGAGGGGGTGGGGGGCAGCAAGAGGCATAGATCCTCATGAGCCCCCGCATCTGCGGGGCTCATGAGTATCAGTCTAATCCTCTTGCATTTTGTGTCACTTCTTGTGTCACTACGGCAGCGAAGGGGTTAAAATATGCAAATCTCTTCTACTCTACTTCGTTGTCAGCGTCATTGTATGGCGAGCTGTAAACAACAACAACAAAAATCACAGAAGTGCTATCGATACAAAACAACATGTGTCTCTTTCCACACTGAGTCTGTTCGTCTCAAGGCAACAAGCTGTTCAAACACTACTCGCGAGCTCCTGTCACGAATCGTTCGGCTGAGTTCATTCCGCTGCAGTCACTGACATTGGTCAGTCGTCTCCCCCGGATTCGCTAAACTGATCAACGGCAGCGAATCGAGGAACCGCTGAGACAACCAGTGTGCTTTTGTACTTGTAGATAGCGTGCACCGGACAGACGAAAACGACATTGACGGCTATAGGTCAGTCTTTGTGTGTAACACACCAACAATGACTCGCACACCGGTATAATTAACCCTTTGGCTTTCGGTAGCGGTTTTTGTCGCGATGATTCCGGCAGGAATCGCGACAAAAACCGCTACCGACAGCCAAAGGGTTACTTGTTAAAATATGTGTACGTAAAAGTAAACCTGGTCGTTACACCCCAACCATTTCCACGCCCCAAGCTTTGTCAAGAAACCGAAAGTCTCGTTTATGCTTGAAAATGGCCGCAGCTGTGAGCTGTTTGTTTGGATGAATGCTTAGACAGCTCACAAAGTATACCTCTTTGTGAAAATGAAATGATAGTCGAACCGAGTTTTTAACACGTGCAGAAAACGACTAGCAGTGCAGATCCAAATAATATGCAGATTTTAGAGACCGGGACTATTGTTGTACCGAACTGCTTGGGGCCGTGGAAATGGTTGAGGTCTAACACCAAGTGTTTAGTATAGCCATGCGATGTTGGAGAGCTTCACAGCGCTGTCACGGTCGTTGTCCGCCAGGTGAATTGTTAATCACTTCTTGGCGTTGCTGAGACTGTTGAGAATAAACTCGTCATCACTCTTGTGACCACTCGACCCGTAGATGGTCGTCGCTTCCGACTTGGTCTCATCCTCTTCCACGCTGTTCTTCTTTCTCTGGCAGAACAGTATGTTGTGCAGGGGCTGGAAGTGGAAGAGGAGGTGTCCCAGGCCGGCGCCGCACAGCAGCGACACGCACAGCCAGGCGTTGAGCGCCATGAAGATCAGCATCAGGCAGTAGCTGAGGAACAGGTAGAGGACGTAGGTGCCCATCTGTAGGGCGCCCAGTAGCGCTGTCTTGTGCGCCGCCACACTGTAACATACAAGCAACACTACACTGTAACTGACAGGCAGTAACACTGAGAAACATGACGATCAACATGAAGCAGTAGCTGAGGCCTGACTGAAGTGGTAGAGGATGTAGGTGACACTGAGTTGGCTGAGGCTAGTCCAGTAACACTGGTGTCTCCTTAAAGCACCGCACAGTACTTGAAAACACACACAATGACAGACAATTAACTTACACAAACAAAATTTTTAAAAAAGAAGTAAAAGGAACACAGTATGCAAAGGCCATCGGGTCGAAGTCGGCCGCAGTGGGCCCGCGCACGATTGTGCGCGGGCCTACTGCGGCCGACTTCGGCCCGTAGTATTTTGCTTACCGGGAAGAGAGAGGAAGACCCCCCTACCCGACCCCACCACTACGCCCACCTTTCCCCATCGTTCAATATTTTTCACAGGCGGTATGCAGATTTGTGAATTACGATCTGCTGGTGTGCACTGAGTTTCCTGGGTCAACTGAGTGTCCCGAACACTCCCCTCCCCCCCCCCCCCCTCTTCACCCCCACACCTCTTAAAGTTAATTGAACCGCCCCTAACACTAACAGCGTACTTAGAAACGGATGCAAGAAAGCCGTATGTTGTGTGTGTGATAGTGTGCGTGAATGCGTGCGCGCGCGCGCGTGTGTGTATGTGTGTGCGCGTGCATGTTGTAAGTGTTTTTGCGTGATGGGCGACGTGATGACAAAATCAATGAATTGTCCGCTGAATGTGCGACTGATAATCCATACACACACCGCTTCAGTCTGTACGGCGTGCCCCGTGCTTGTGACCAGGACGTGTATATTGAAAAACTGAAAACATTCAGTCAACGCCAACTTTTCAGCCTTTCCTCCTCGCACAGTAAAACGAACCCCTACAGTGCCAATGGACGTTAAACACTAAAGTACTGTCTTTTAAAGCAGGGCAAATTTAACACCGAATAATCCCATCAATCCAAGGAACACGGATACGAGTAAGGTCAGCAAGAGGCAAAGAACCTCATGCGCCCCCGCATCTGCGGGGGCGCATGAGGTTCTTTGCCTCTTGCAGTTGGGTGTGTTCACATTTTCCAGCACTAACGGCTTTAACATTACCAACAGCTACAATGCAAACAGCTGCTGCGCTGTGCATAAAGTTTTGGATTCACTTCGTTTTGGATGCACCATGCTTCTGGTCGTTAAACACAAACATACACGAATGCACACGCGAATAAATAGCTGTTAGGAGTACTGTAGTTGCTTTCATGTCCTTGCACCAAAAAAAAGAAAGAAAAAAAAAAAGGAATATTACCTACAGAGATGTTGGAGTCCGATATCATGATTTATACTGACGGGCAAAATAAATGCGACATTTTTGGAATCACCGGAAACACTTTGAAAAAATGTCGCATTTCTTTTGCTGGTCAGTTAATTTTAAAAAAATGTCGAGATGGTCTCATTAATAAAAGACGAGACTTACGTAATCGCTTCTCGTCTTTTATCAGGTCACCTCGACCTTTTCATAAATCACATCAGACTCCAACATCTCCCTGAAATAATATGACGGGTGACATTAGTTTGATACTAATTTCTATAGACTGATACCATCAGCGATCTGGTACCAGTTTCAGGCCACTTTATAAACTTCAAATACAATCGATCAAAATTTTCGAAACCTCAATAGCTGAGCTGACCTCGCGGCGCACCACGCGAATGTCCTGTGTCTGTCTTGTACAGTGTTTGCCTTCAGAGTGAATGGGTGTGTCACGTGAGCGTGCGTGTTGGGTTCACTTTGCGGCGCTTTGAGCCCGGCGATTCGCAGAAATTGGGTAAAGCGCCTGTACAATAACCGGTATTATTATTATCCCCGCCCACCACTCTGATCATCAACGTGTCGGTTACAAACTGTACACACGTGACTAACGGAGGCCGTGTCAATTGGCGGTGAGAACTTGCAGACGTTCGACAAATAAATGAATGATAAATAATATAAGTTATTGGTCGGAGGGGTTCGCTACACGGACCTAGTGTACGTCTGAGGGAGGTCAAAGGATTCCTTTGACCTCCCGAAGGCCTACAAGGGCGGGTCCGTGCAGCGAACCCTTTTGACCAATAACGTATTTGTTTTCATTCCTCCACTATTTTCGTACTGAAATCAATAAGACATCTTGCGACCTGGATCATACCAGACATGACTGACGTCAAAGGAATATACATTTATACATAATAGACTTATGACGTAATTTAAAATATGTCTTGCCGTTGCCGTCTCCAGTACTGAGTGTGCTTGTAGTTTTGAACAACACTAAGTAACTTTGTACTTTATAACGTTTGGCGATCTTTAATAGAACAAAACTGGCAACCAAGATGCGTCATCGAGAGGGCTACAATACGTCCGCCATTTTTCGCTACAGGGGCCTTTATATCACGGTCACATGGTACGGTTTGCGCTAAAGTGACTGGTCGTGTGACGTAGGGAGGAAAACAAATATATAAACAAACAACTGAATGAATGAATTAATGAATGAATACGAACGAACAAATGAACGAACGAAAAAAGTAATGAATGAATGAATTTATTGTGTTGACCTAAGGTGGCCGTGTGGCGGAGAGCACTGCCGGCTGACGGCAAACAAACAAGTAAGTAAAAAACAAATTAAAAAAAATATATAACAAGGTGGGATATAACAAAAGTCGGATATAGCAACACTTTTTGAAAGGTCCAACAGCACTTTTCAACGTAAAAACGGTACGTCGCTTATAACAAACATCGGATATAACAGTGTAAAAAAATAAATATATAAATAAATAAATATTTTTCAAATGTATTGACTTACGGCGGTATAGCGGACAACACTTGCAGACGGCAGACAAAGACATAAATAATTAAATAATAATAAATAAATTATATTGTAATGACACGGGGGGCCGGCGGTGTGGCGGACAACACTTGAGCGCCATGAAGATCAGCAGACAATAAATAAATAAATTAATTAATTAATAAATACTGTGCTGACTTACGGGGGCCGTGTGGCGGAGATCACCTGCAGACGGGCGAGGAAGAGCTTGAGACCTTCGAACACCACGCCCAGGATTCCCACCACCACACACGCCGCCGCCAGCTCTGTCACGGGACAAGAAACCACATTTATTAACACTTTCACTGGGGGGGGGGGGGGGGGGGGGGGGAGGGGGGGCACACCGGACAAAACCCAAAAGCAAGAGACATACTGAAGCGGCACCCCATAAAACGCACCACATCACCGTCATGCATCCAGATGCAAGTGATATATAGATCCTCATGAGCTCCCCCCCCCCACCCCCTTCAATGTATGCCTCTTGCGGGTATCATTTAGTAACTCATTTAGCCCAAACCCACTACACCACGACTGAGATGGATCGACCATGATAATTCAAGAGTAGTGCCACATCAGCTTGGCCTAACTCATTTAACCTAAACGCACTACACCAGGACTGAGATGGATGGACCATGGTAATTCATGATCATGACCATCAGGCGTCAAGCTGATCTGGCACTGCCCTTGAATTATCGTAGTCGATCCATCTCCTGCAACTGGTACATCAGTAGTCGTTAGGTGACACATCCAAAATTTGTGAAATACGGCCGTGGGGCTAAATGTGCTAATTTATACTTGTGTGCCTCAGCCTATAGACAGGGTTAATTCCTGACGTACAGCAATACGCGGCTATTTACCGGTTATTTACTGGCTATTTATCGGCTATTTAAAGGCTGTTTATCGGATTTTTACAGTTTGTCAGCACGCGGCATGACTCGAAAAGGAGTGAACCAGCAGTAATTGTGTGATATTTTCACAGCCGGACATCATTTCCTGCTGATTGAGGTAGTAGTAGCTGGGAAGGGAATAAACCATTGCGCGAAAGGTCTTTGGGCCGACATCGGCTTCAGTTCGTTGTGCGTGGGCCGACCGGCCTTATCAAAACACGTTTGTGAATGTCAGTCCTGTAAATATCATGTATTATTAGTACATAGTTTGAAACTGGTACTTTAATGGATACTGTTAATCAAATGATCACCTTGTTTAGCAAATTCTGGTGTGAACGTGTGCGGGTTTTTTCTTTTTTGGGTTTTTTTTATTTTGTTTTGTTTTGTTTGCGCTCTCTCTCTCTCTCTCTCTCTCTCTCTCTCGTCTCAAAATCTCACATGTCTCACTGCTCTCTCTCTCTCTCTCGTGAAAAATGGCACATGTGCTAACTGCTTTTTCCGTTCAGAAATAAAGTTTCAATAAAGTTTAGTTTCATTTCATTTCATCTCTCTCTCTCTCTCTCTCTCTCTCCTGTCTTGATTTGACTTGTATAAAGTGATTCTCACTGTGTGTGCCGGTACAACAAATTATTGTAGTTGTACTGTCAATAATCGTTAATATTTCCGTTGTGAGCATTGTATATGATTCACTGATGTACCTGCGAATGGGGTTTAAATAAACTTGAATCTTGAATCTCGCTAAGTGGAAACTACGGTTTCAGCTGCACCGCGTGAATTGATGTAACGTGTTACTAGTATGACCCACGACTCCAATCACACGGTCACCTACGCTAGGAACAAACCATGCGCCACTCCAGAAACATCGGCTTGCCGTTTTCAGTGACTCCGACACTCTACTAAAGATGATGTTTGTTAGTCTGTGATTTGGAATTTTATGGCGGCTCTCATAGAACCATACGGTCAGTCTAGAATCAGAAACCAGCCACGCACACATTTCTTTTAACACCAGTCACTGACCCGTTCCACCAAGCAACGCGCACGGACCAGGCATCTCCATGTCGTCTGTCACCTTGCCTACTCAGTGACCCAAAAAACAACAGACTGAAAACCCGACACTAACAACGATACATTTATTCTAACATTGAGGACCTTCCAGTGCCACATCCATGAGTGAGCGTAGTCCTGCGCCAGCCACTAAGCCTTGTGCTCCGCTCAGTATAGCGGAGCACAGGGCTTAGTGGCTGGCGCAGGACTACGCTCACTCATGCCACTTAACCTTGCTTCGGGGTTGTGTATTACGCTGGTGATGACGACTGAGGTGTGTGGAACGCCTGATCACGACTTCCCATGATCACGAGGTTTGTGGCACAACTAATCATGGTATCCAAAAGAGATAATCATTGTAAAGTGAGCGAGTATGGCCACACACGGTACGCCTTAAAAACACCAGATCAGGTGTACCAGGTTTATATTATTGTGTCACCTGCCAGATAATAGTTATGCGTTATTTAGTACGTGTTTCTTGAGCTCTTCCTGCAGCAAGTCCAGAACCACCTCTTTCCCACCCCGGCCACACCCATCCTTTCCAATCTCCGTCCGCACTGCCGACTAGCATGCAAAGTACTGCAAGGACCGGGGAACATATCGCAGTAAGAACAGTTGACTGGAGTAATCACATTTACATGTCACGCCGTATGTGTGTAACGTGCGAAACGTACAATCCTATAACAGGGGCGGATCAGCTATCTCACTGAGGGGAGGGGGGGGGGGGAGAGAGAGAGAGAGAGAGAGAGAGAGATGATGATGATGATGATGATGATGATGATGATGAAACTTTATTTCAAAGTTTTAACGGTAAAATGTTTTGACAGAAAACAAATCGTCATTTTACAATGCTAACACCTACAGCATAATGAGAGAGAGAGAGAGAGAGAGGGGGGGGGGGTGGTTGGGAGGGGGGGGGGGCGGGGATCGTTGGGGGTGGGGACGCCGGTTAAAGGGGGAGGGAGGGGGTGTAGGCGCGCCAAGCAAACACAAGGCTTCCTTGTTTGTGTATAGTAAGATCAACTTCGTGCGAACAGGAAACAAGAGCACAGCGGTATTTTATTGTTGATGACACTCATTATCTGCACTCTTGACTCACGCGAGTGGCTGGTGATGACGAGGGAAGAGAAGAGCAAGGTCTCGTTATATCCCGCGTGAAACACCGAATGGTTAATTTCCTGTAACACACAGGCGCAGTCCATTCAATGGGCATAAACTGAACAGCATGTCGTAACTGAATAAACAAAACTGCCCAGTATGTCAAAGGCTATCGGGCCGAAATCGGCCGCAGTGGGCCCGCGCACTGTCGTGCGCGGGTCCACTGCGGCTGCCGGATTTCGGCCCTATGACTTTTGTGTAATGGGTGAGAATGAATAAACACTTTAAGTAAAACGTAACACGGGCGCTCCTTACAGCATCAAGGGATAGACATGCAAATGAAACGTGTAAGAAACACTGAAACAAACATTTTTGAATGAACATCAACTTCCTGTTCAAGATGATACAACTACATTGAATGAAAAGTCAGTCAGTCCACCAGACAGTCGATCATTCAGGCAGGCAGTCAAGGCGGATTAGTCCTGAAGTTAGTCCGTTCGTCACGTCCCGAATGACTGGTGACTAATGAGGTTACGTTTCAAACGAACGACTCCCGACAACGAACCACAACGAAATCACGGCGGAGAATCAGCTTGTACCACAAGCATAGACACCACTCCAAACATCTCCAAGAGGCATAGATCCTCATATGCCTGAGGGCTCATGAGAATCTATGCCTCTTGGAGACGTTTGGAGTGCTTATCAGTGGTGCAAGCTGGCTATCAGCCGGATTTCGCTCTCCAGTCGTCATTTCGTCGTCGGTTGTCGTTCGTTGCAAGCGGAACTTCCCTGAAAACCTCCCGAATAAAGTGACTTGCTGTATAATTCATTAACAATATTTATTTCATTCATTTAATCCGTTCAAGAAAACTGTCGTCACTCTTTATCAAGCCCCCAGGAAATAAGTGCCCGCCTGTATATGTACATAGGTAGACATGGGTTGGGCTCAACGTCACTTACTGAGGGAGTTGTATGACGTCATTGAAAGTATTTAGTTTAGATGTCAAACATGCATTAATTAGTGCATGTTTGGCTCTAAAGCACTTTCAGTGACGTCATACAACTCCCTAAGTGACGTTGAGCCCGACCCGTGTCTGTGCTACTGAGACAGATTATAACTGACTGACAGTTCAGGACTACAGAACACATGTACGTGAATATAATGAATGTGTTCATACGTGCCCTGCGTGACTGTTAGAGTTGTCGTTATTAACAAAAATACGGTATGACATTGTACCGGTACGTTATACCGGTAAAAGTGCCGTTTACGGTACTGGGTTGTTACAGTAAATCGAAGCAGTACAACGACGAAAGGGAGGTACATGTAACCAGTGTGTGTTTCTTTCTACAGTGTGCTTCAGTGCTTAGTACATCACAGTTCCAAGTCATCTGATATGCGCCAATCACAATGAATAGATCAACCATTATGGTTCAAGTTTGGCAACTGCCTGTTGGTTTGGCCGCGTGGCGCCGGGCAAATCATGCACCACCGTTCCTCCGTCATACTCATATGCGGTTTGTGTGCGTGTGTGTGCGTTTGTGCGTGCGTGCGCGTGTGTGTGTGTGTTAGAAGGAGAGAAATGGCGTTAAAATACCGTTACAGAGTTTCGTACTGGTATGCAACTCTAGTGACAGCCGATATTTGTCTCCGCCACTCACTCGTAGCGGCCGGACTGAAGAACAAGCTTGTTCGGCTTACACTGGGTGATATCATTCAAAATTAATCAGTTTGAAAAAAAAAAAACTGCATCACCAATGCATGTCTGTGAACTCCATCTGGCTGCAAGTGGGAGCAGGCGGCAATAGGCACAGATCCCCATGAGTCCTGCAAATCTGTGGGGCTCATGAGGATACAGGCATCTCGGTTGCTGGTTCCATGTACGTCTTCGCATCAGTTTGTCCTAAGTTTAGTCAGCACGTGTGTATGACTAGACACTGGACACTATAATGTGAAAATCTGTGGGCACTGTGAGCTACGACTCAAAACGAAATTAGTTAAATGTTAGCAGTTAACCTGTTAAACACGTACCATTCGGGAGATCGACCAGCCATGACAGTTAAAGGGTGGTGTCCGAATAACTTGGCACCTTAACTCATTCTACCCCAACACCGAAATCTTTAAATGTTGCCGTTGTCCTTTGAAGACTGCATTGCAGTGCAGGACACAGCTCGACCATGATAGTTCAAGGGTGATGCCAGAATAGCTTGGCGCCCATAGGCGCCAAGCTATTCTGGCATCACCCTTGAACTATGAGTCATGGTCGATCCTTATCTTTCGGTGGCCCCTGGGGTAGAATGAGTTAAGGCGCCAAGCTATTTGAACACCACCCTTGAACTGTTATGGCTGTTGTTACAGTGTGGATGACTGCTTGTCTGAATGTGTATTACAGTAGTCCTCAGTAATGTCTGTGGATGTCCTCGTTACTAATATCTACTGATTACAGTCGTCCTGAAGTACCTAGACAGTGTCTCTTTTACTGTGTACTACGTCCTGACGTACCTGGTCATTCATGTTAGCCCCGCCGCTACTGCTGATGACGCCGTGTGCGTGACTGCCTGACGCCATCCTGAAACAGAAAAAAGACACATGAATTGATGACAAAGAATCTGCATAACCGCTCCCCAACTAGTGCCTCTGTCAAACCACCATATGATGCAACACACGTGCAGCAAATGTGGTAACGTGTTGAATCGACGCGTCATGTTTAGTCGCCCTAGCTTCAGTGAAGGTTCCGTAGTGACGAAAAATAAATAAATTATATACAGGCTTCAAGCTTCAAAGGACAAAAACCACGCCGGCATCGTTGAAAGATTGCGTGGACATTCCCGACACCACGTGATTGCGTGTCTTGCGTGAGATGATGTAATCCGATAGTATGCAACATGACGACAATATACAGATGTCTTGCTTGAGGTTGCACGACATCCAAGATGTCTGCCGATATTTCTTTTTCTTTTTTTAATTTTGGATGGTTTTCTCTCTCTCTCTCTCTCTCTCTCTCTCTCTCTCTCTCTCTCTCTCTCTCTCTCTCTCTCTCTCTCTCTCTCTCTCTCACACACACACACACACACACACACACACACACACACACACACACACACACATTACAAAAACAAAACAATCCTGCACATACAACTTCTTTCAAAAATGCATGCTTAGACATTATATGACGTCAAAATGCCTAACATTTTATTACGTAAAAGATTTCTAGTGTGTATCTGGCTAGTGCCGGCATTTCTTCTCGGAGTAGGGCCGGTCATAGTGCTCTCGACACCTTGACCTAAAACTGACAGACTTGGAAATACCTGTTCAAGCGAGTCAGCCGTGTCGCCCGCAACATTACACGAGCCATCTGGACATGTTCGGCCGGACGTTGCAATAAAAAATAAAATAATGACAGTTCAGTTCAGTTTGCTCAAGATGGACTAATCTCTTTGCTGCTCGGAAAAGCACATACCAGCTCCATCAGAAGTCTTCTCTTCGGTATCATGGCAATATTGTTCAGATTTTTTAAAAATGTTCATTTCAAGTCTTCTCCTGCGTCCGCTGTCTTTCCGTTCACACGGCCTCTTCTCAGTACAGAGGCAATTGATTGTGTGTGCCCTTGACTGGCCTGCACATAGGCCCTGTGATATCAACCTTGCCAGCGAGGGTGTCCGCTCGATCATTGCCCTGGAAACGATAGTAGTGGACTACTGCTGGTTCTCCCACGCGAAGACCAAGAGCCGGCTATATACAGAATCACACGATTATTGGCGACAGCGAAACAAACCAACCTTCACTACTGAGATACGCAGATCCATCACGGCGGAATCTGTACTAAGCTGCCTCGAAATCCAGACCAAAAAGCCGGGTGGACTGCCAAGCGCGTAAAATGCAAGTAAGAACCCAGCGAAGAAGAAACACGCTTAGAAAAGACAGCTACAACACAATTTATTATTATTTCGGGTCAAAATTTTCTACTTATCTTTTCATGAAGAGTGCAACTAAAACGTGGGTCCAAGGCGGCGAAACGGAGCGAGTTGACATCACAGTCACGGTTAGCCAGACTATAAAACAAGACGGGCTCTAACTCGAAGAGGCATATCTATTGTCTCGAGCATAGCCCGGGCAGGCTGCACGGGGATGGTCGTTGACTGAGATGACAGCGATGGACTGTATTTGCATGAGTCCTCAGACTGCGGGCATCATCCGGTGTTAAGTCTGCAATTGGAGTGTGCAGACGACAAACAGCGGCCGGCCTGTCAGTGGAGTCACATGAATCACTGCGTGTGACAACCTTAGTCGTTGACTTACGCCTGAGCGGCCGAGAACGGTGTACAGCCGCGCCGCCGGGCACTGCCGTAATTGCAAGAGCCGACACATGATCATCTAGACCAAAAAGGTGACTGCCAAGCCTCTAAATGCAGAGAAGAACCCACGTAGAAAGAAACACGTGTAGAAAGGACAGTTACAACAATCATAGTTATGTACTCGGCTTTCCGAGACTACGTGCAGGCTGCCCCGGCGGCTCTGGATACGCGGCATAAGCCGCGTGTCCGGCGGCGGCACGTCTCGAATGAGTTAATAATTATTTCGGGTATATGTTTTTTTTTTTTCTTCCCCAAAATAGACAAACAAACACGTATGCAATTCAGTCGTTCCATCTCTTGTCAGCGAAGAATGTTGGCCGGCGAATCACAACTGAGTTTTGCAAGACTGCCCAGTCTATGTCCATTCAGTTTCGAGAAAAACGAAATCTTCATTGATGCATAATGAAAAGCTCGCTTTTTCTTAAGTGGAAATGTCGGTTTTCTTGTCGAAGTTGTTGTTGCCACTGAGACCACGGTAGAGCTGTGGATCACAAGTTTACAATGTGTGTATGATGCTTACGCGCGTTCTCTCTCTCTCTCTCTCTCTCTCTCTCTCTCTCTCTCTCTCTCTCTCTCTCTCTCTCTCTCTGTGTATGCGCGTGCGTGCGTGCGTGTATGTGTCAGTGTGTGTGTGTGTGTGTGTGTGTGCGTGTGCCGTGTGTGTGTGTGTGTGTGTGTGTGTGTGTGTGTGTGTGTGTGTGTGTGTGTGTGTGTGTGTGTGTGTGTGTGTATGAGAGAGAGAGAGAGGGGGAGGGAGAGATTTTTTCTCAGACTAATACATGATTATATTATATTGACAGAAGCGACAAACTTACACAGAACATGCATAATCGAACAAACATGAATTGCAGAAAGTCGGACTGGCCACAGCTGTACGCATAAATGAATTGATATCTACTGTATAAAGTCAGTGTACAGTACACAACGAATTTTTAAAACAACACTTTTTACAACAGATCAACGCAATATAAATAAATAAATAAATACTTTGATTATAACAAGGTCGTATATAAAAACACTATTTCAGCCCTCTATATATAGTACTACTATACACAGACACTGTGCAGGAAACCGTTACCAGCTACTGGCGCACAGCTTATAACTCTTTCCATCCTGTTAAATTATTACGTGAAATAAATTTTGACTATGATAGTTCCAGGGCAGTGCCAGAATAGCTTAGCGCCGCCCAGAGGTATTCCGCTGGCACCACCTTTGAACTAAAACTACGGTTGAAAAAATCAGCCTCAGGATTTTATGTGTTAACAGTATTTTTCATACACACGCCTATACATGCGCACAAGTACTAAAACAATATCATTACAGCTTGCGGCTGAAATCCTTATCAGTCTCTGGTCCGCCTTTATGGCCTGACATTCAGTCTTATCGATGACTGATCCCAGGGCTACTCTGAATACACCAAACTGTACCAGGATTTCTGGTCTGTTCACCCCATTACTGCCGAGAATGCAAGAGACATAGATCCTCATGAGCCGCCCCGCAACTGCGCGGGCTCATGAGGATCTATGCCTCTTGTTGAAACTACTTTGTTATCTATGTCTCTTTGACGGTTGAGGCTGTAGGTCGTTGAATGAAGAAAGATTTCAAAAACAAACTATACCGCCGTCCAGTGGCAGGGTAGGGTCAAAGCAGCTGTACGGCGATCGATCACAACAGACAAGAGCTGTTACTATAATTAACAAAAATATAAATTTAAAGTATAAATAATAATAATAATATCAATAATATCAATAATAATATCAATAATATCAATAATAATATAAATAATAATATCAATAATATCAATAATAATATAATAATAATATCAATAATAATATCAATAATATCAATAATAATATCAATAATAATATCAATAATATCAATAATAATATCAATAATAATATCAATAATAATATCAATAATAATATCTTACTAGGCCCAGAGAGTAGAGTGACGTACGTCAACGAAGGTGGACAAGCAACAAAAGAGTTTACAAAATACGAAACCCAGACACAAAAAGTGACTGTCAAGATCTGCCAAGCGTGTAAAATGCGGAGAACAGTACAGCCTTAACGAAGAAAGAAACACACTAGAAATAGGACACATCAAAATGTATTAAACAACTTTGCTGCTAATCTTTTCTTTGGTGATCTGAAGTGTGACTGTGTGACATGTTTGTATATTTCTATATTGAAAAAGGGGTTTAACTCATTCACGACGTGACGCCTCCGGATACGCGGCGTCACGTCGTGAATGTGTTAACCCGGTCAGTGCCCGTTGACGGGAACTGTGTTCCTGCAGTCTCCGTCAGTTCAACACCGCCAACAAGCCTTCGCTATCCTAGGAACGTGGATTTAAAGTGGTGTCAGCAAGCTTGCAGTTGGGTGTGTTCAAATTTTCTCGGCACGTAACGGGTTAACCCGAAATGTATTATTAATAAAATGTGTTATTATTGTCCTTTGTAAGCGTGTTGCTTTCTTCGTTTGTATGTTCACTGCATGTTTTTGACTCGCGGGAATGAGGTTTAAAAAAAAAAATCCTCACCAACTGCACAATGAGGCGGTCTGACGTATGATGAATAGCAAACCTCCCTAATCTCGGAATTTATCTTTCTGCGAGCCCATCTTTCGAAAATATTAACTCAGCTACAGCCTGCAGGCACAGGTTATGTTTGCATAATACTTTAGTTTGAACTAGCGGAGTACGTGATGGCTTGAGTCCGTGTCAAAGTTGTTTCGCTGGCTTGTGTGTATGGCTAACCCCTTCATTGACGATTCAAACTGAACACAAACCAGCTGCAAGAGACTTAGATCCTCTATGCCTCTTTCTGACACCACTATACTGATCGTCTAGTCAGAATAGACCACTACAAACTACTGGACAATCAGATTAGCTCGCTGACTGTCAAATCAGAGCAACTTGATTTCGAGCAGTTTTTGAGTACAAACTGACATGCCAATCAGATCATGACACTGATAGCTTGCGATTCCGAGTTAGTTACTAGAGTTTATATGGTTTTAACGCCGAACTACAGCACGGTCACACGGCGGGTTCCTATTCGGATCAGCAGTGACCAAACAGAGCAGATCGATACCGACTGTTCAATCAGATTTGAGTTAACATATAAACACTGACCAATTAGATCAGATCGTTGTGAGCAGGGCCAACCGAGTCAGATGTATGACGTCAGAGTTCAGTCTGAAAACAACAACTAATGTGATGGCCATGGCCCAAGACGCTGTCCGCGACTGCACACTGGAGGCTGCACACCGGGCCAGTTTCAGTGTCTACCTGGGCTCCACTACTCACGGACAACCGGTCACTACTGGATGCAGAAATCAATAAGCACGTTGAAGTACTATTACGCGTAAAACTGAAAACACATTGCTGCACTATTTCTGTTTGTTACGCCGTGTCGACACACCTAATGAACTTCTACAGCAGTTCAAACGCGCAGCAAAAAAGCACACGCGTAATCACATTCAAGTTATTCTGCGAAAGCCGTTAGCGTGTCAGTCTATTTTTAGCTGTTTCTCGTACTGAAAGCGTTGTATTTACAGAACGAAGTGGAGTCATTGTCAGGTTACTTGATATATAGAGGACGTGTGCTGAACTGGATTGTACTGTGTCTAAATGAACCATAACTAAACATGTGTGTAGCGTTTCGAAACCGGCATCTGTTACTCCAGAAGTGTATCTTTGCCGAACAGTTACGGCGGTAGTGGGCCTTTAACCCTTTACATCCTGAGGCTGAATTTGTAAAATGTACTTATTGTCCTACGAAGGCTGCATTACATATTAGAAAACAGATCATCCATTTTAGTTCAAGGGTTGTGCTATTCCGGCACCACCCTTGAACTATCATAGTCAAATTCATTTCAAGCAAAGTGTATCAGGATGAAAAAGGTTAAACCACAATAACTAACTAACTGAAATCAACAAGCGCATCGGCAAGGCGTCTTCAACTCTGGTCAGCCCTGGCAAAGAGAGTGTGGAACAACAGCATGCTAACCATCATGCTGTTGTTGACTCATTGGAGACGCGCCATCTATACGGATACGCGGCGATTCCGCGCCGTGTATCCTTATACGGCGCGTCTCCAATGACTGAGTTAACGGTACGCCAAACTGACTCGGGCTGGGTAGGCTATGCAGTCTATAACTCAACGGACACAGAGATTACTCCGAACTGATGTAGTCGCTAGAGCTCCAAAAACACATGGCCCCACGAGCTCCTTAGCATCCGCGTTATCGCGGAATTGTTTATATTACAGCGGACAGCAGACGCAGCCGTCCCGTTTCTCACTTTCCTTTTTTGTCCCTTGTCTCCTTGACTGCGTGCGCAAAATAAGGTGAACTTGTGTGAAATCATTGAAAATTCACATCAACTTCATTTAAAAACAAATGAACTCTAGAATTTTTTAGTGCGTGTACGGGTTAGCGCATTTTTGGGGGAAACAATAGGCGCACAGGCCTCTTTTCGTGTTTGTCCTTGCTAAACTACAACATTCTTAGAGAGAGAAAGAGAGATGAAATGAAACTTTATTAAGAGAGAAAAAAAAAAAAAACAGCCTAGTGATAATAAAGTGTAAAAAATGGTTATAACTAAATAGTGTATACATGGTATAAGTGAAGACACAGTCGTACTATCCGTGAACTGAAAAACTCGAAAAGCTTTTGGTCAGGCATGGAGCCGCAGGAGCCAAAAGGAGGGGAGGAACTACGGTCGCAGCGGGTTTGATATGTGCCAGATATCTCTCACGACAGCTTGATGATAACTGACTCTCACCCACACTTGCCGGAATTCAGGGACCTTTTTTTCTCTGTCCGTTCAGTTATAGACTGTATGAGTCTATTAAGTCCCGGCCGGAAGGGATGGGATCCTAGGGAACTTGAAGAACGCATTCCTTACAGGCACTGCATGGGTTTGAAATTCAGGTAACCTCCTGAAGTTATCTCTTTGTCCAGCATTAGTGTAGGACATACTATGAACATTATAAAGGAGATACTGCGAACTACTAACCGTTCACTGTCTGAAGTAGGTCGCTTTAAGTCACACTGCTTGTGGGTCGACAGATGGACTGGCGTATATTACTGGGGCATTGCCCTCCAACACTGCGGACACTCATCTACGCGTACACGTCTGTGAATCCATCTGTCGGCGGATCATCTTTCTCCAAACTATATGACTGACACACTCAACTTAGTGCGCGCCGACCGCGGCTGTCAGTTCATCTAAACAATGTAACTGACTGACTGACACACCATCTGTTGACAGACTGATATGACCAGCCGCCGACTAGCGTCAACTTTCATAAAAAAAGACACAACGAATTCTCAGTATTCTTTTTTTTTTTTTTTTTGTGCTTTGGCCACAGTAGATCTATGATCACTGGTCGATCATGCACACTTCTCTCCCCTGACAGTGCTATTATCTACTTTACTTTGTAACCTCTCAGTATTCATGCTGGTTGTAGCAAACCTCCATACGTTGATCATGTATAATACTGTCACAGTTCAAGCGTCATGCGGTCACCTCTTCAGTCACTGCGGAGAAATTGCGAACTGACCCTACAGGAGGCAGAGCCTTGGCGCCAAGCTAATCCAGCACTACCCTTGAATTATCATGATCGATCCATCTCCTGCAACTGTCGTTAGGCGACACTTCCAAAATTTGTGAAATGCGGCCTTGGGGTTAAATTGGTTATTTCAGCAGCTATAGCCCAGGCCGCTTACCTAGCCTGCACAGTTCTGCAGCCGCCTGTACCTCAGGCACCGGATGACCGTTGCGTCATTGGTCACCCCCTAACGCGGGGAGTAGTAACTTAGAGAAACGATCATCCTGTGCCTGTGGCCTGTACTCCTCAGTGTATCTCATTCAACCCCACGCCCGTTTTTCCCAAATTTTGGAGGCGTCATCTAACGACTATGCACCAGTTGCAGGCGATGAATCGACCAATTCAAGGGTAGTGCCAGATTAGCTTGGCGCCTATCGGCGCCAAGCTAATATGGCACTATCCTTGAATTAGTCATGGTCGATCCATCACCTGCTATAGTGCGTCAGTCAGGGCTGAATGGGTTAAAACCAACGCTACAACCCTTGAATTTGATAATAACCCAACGAAGAAAGAAGCGCGCTTATAAAAGACAGTTACAACACAATTGTGTTGTAACGGTCTTTTCTACGCGGTGCTTATTTTTTCGTTGTGTTGCAACTGTCTTTTCTAAGCGTGCTTCTTTCTTCGTTGGGTTATTCTCTGCATTTTATACGCTTAGCAGTCACCTTTTTGGTCTGGATTTCGTTAAATTTAATGTCAGTACTGAACAAATCCAGTAACAGTAGACAAACTAACACTTGATGTTAGCAACAACAACAGCAACAACAAAGAAGAAGAAGAAGAAGCAAACACGTCAAGTAGATCTACTGTCATTGGTCTTACATTTCCTTATAGTGACGCTAACACACTGAGAAAAGGAAGAAAAAAAAAAAAAAACAACTCGAAAAGCCCTGCTAACTGAAACAATAAAAATGTGCACAGAACAATGACCCTCAGTGCCTAAGTTACAGGACCGAGAACACGTCTTTTGCCAATACAGCCGGGATGAAATCGCGACCACCGAGCCCAAAACAAAACGGCACCCATGGCTGTCAACACGTGCGATTGGACGACCGTCCCGGCACTGCGGCGTAGAATAGCCGTAGAATAGCGCGATGCTCATGCTCCCTTTAGGTTCACGGCAGTGCAAACTCGAGTTTGGAGACTAACTGAATAGATACGGGTAGTAGACTTGCCGAACGAGGCATATACTTTAACCCATTTCAGACCGTGTCTTCTCCAGATACTGACGCGGAATAACTCATTTAACCCCACGGTCGCATTTGACAAATGTTGGAGTTGTCACCTAACGACTACTGATGTACCATTTACAGGAGACAGATCGACCATGATCGGCCATCAGGCGCCAAGCTAATCTGCCACTACCCTTGAATTATCATGGTCGATTCATCTCCTGCTGTAATGCGTTGGGGCTAAATGAAGCCACGTATCCGGCTGCAGCACGTCTCGAATGTGTTAACCTTTTGTCTGTCCGGCGGTCGCGCGTTTTGTCGAGGTGATTCCTGCGTGAATCACCTGGGGACTAAATGCGCTACCGACAACCAAAGGGTTAACTGTTGAACTTACTGTCACATGAGTGTCTCCGGCCACTCTGCCAGATCAGTCCACTGCTGCCAGTGTCAGGTCAATCCAAACCACCGTAGCCGGTGTTTATACATCGGTTTCCGTCACAGGTGTACTGGACGGTCTTATTAAGTTCTTTACAACAATCAGACGTAGGCTTATATACTCCTATCTCTGAAACAATCGATAGACTGTTGCCGGTCCTCAAAATTAGTCACTCTGACGGTACTGTAGAGAAGCCGCGGGCTGTTTCACTGACTGAGTCGATTGTTAGACAGACAGAGACGTTATATAAAGCGATCTGCTCCACCTGCAGGCTTTCACTGCCCCGCTTAAATTCACCGATACAACGGGTTATAAATGATCTCTTGCCTCGGCTAAGACTTTTCCGCCCTTCTTTTCACAATCCATGCGAGCACTGAGACACACGTACCTCAGTGAGGGTTTCCACTGCTTCAGTTTTGAACGTAACGGAAGAAACTCTCATAGCACTGTGTGAAATGGAGAAGACTATAGAAAAGTCTTTCGTCAGTTTTACGACATTCAAACTTCAAGATTTCAGTCAGCCCTTTTGTCCAGCTTTATTGTAAGACATACTAAGAACATTTTATAAAGGATATATTGCAATCTATTAGCCCTATACTGCCGGGAGTAGGTCGCTTTAATTTAGACAGAGACGTTATATCACTGGGTGTCAATCGTTCACCCCTTCGGCCCTGACGAGGAATACTGAATGCCAAACAACTGCAAGATGTATAGATCCTCATGAGCCCCCGAAGACGAATTTGCATCCATGTCCATTGGACGGTTGTGACTTTTGGTTGTCTAATAAACAAAGATTTCAGAAGAAAAAAAATATGCGTCCTATGTTCATTAGACTATCATTCTCTTCTGTTCCTGCACGATCATATCAGTAGTCATCTTCATTTATATTCCATCTGTCCTCCAATCATCTTCTGTTTTTTGTCATCAGTGATGTAATCATGTAGTCGTCTAGTGATGTAACGATGTAGTTATGTAGTCGTCTAGTGATGTAATCATGTAGTCGTCAAGTGATGTAACGATGTGGTCTATTGATGTAATCATATAGTCGTCTAGTGATGTAAACGTGTAGTCATGTAGTCGTCTAATTATGTAGTGATGTAATCATGTGGTCGTCTAGTGATATGATCATTTAGTCGTCTAGTGATGTAACGATGTAGTCATGCGGTTGTTTAATGATGTAATCATGTAGTCATCTAGTGATGTAACGATTTAGTCATG
Source organism: Semisulcospira habei (assembly GCA_036245525.1). Classification (NCBI taxonomy): domain Eukaryota; kingdom Metazoa; phylum Mollusca; class Gastropoda; family Semisulcospiridae; genus Semisulcospira; species Semisulcospira habei. The sequence goes on along the minus strand of BTPG01000004.1, from coordinate 199,870,630 downwards.
TAGTCGTCTACTGTTGTAATGACGTAGTCATTTAGTCGTCTAGTGACGTAACTATGCAGTCGTTTAGTCGTCTAGTTATGTACCAATATAGTCATCTAGTGATGTAATCGTGTAGTCTTGTAGTCATCTAGTGATGTAATGATGTAGTCATCTATTAGTGATGTACCGATGCAGTCATCTAGTGATATAACGATGTAATCATGTAACCAGTTAGTGATCTAATCGTGTAGTCATGTAGTCGTCTAGGTATGTAATGATATAGTCTTGTAGTCGTCTAGTCATGTAACGATGTAGTCATGTATTCGTCTAGTGATGTAATGATGTAGTCGTGTCATGCACCGATGTATTCGTCTAGTGATCTAATCGTGCAGTCATGTAGTCGTCTAGTGATATAATGATGTAGTCGTCTAGTGATGTAACGATGTAGTCCTCTAGTGATACAATAATGTAGCGATGTAGTCATGTAATAATATAATAATAATACCGGTACTATATAGGCGCTTTTTCTCAATTTTTGGGTGAATCGACTCAAAGCGCCGCGAACTGAAACCCAACACGCACACTCACGTGACAGACACGGATTTCACCGAAGACAAACACAGTACAAGACAGACGAAGGGCCAGTTCAGCTACTGAAGTTACAGAGATTTTTGATCGCTTATTTGAAATTTGTAAAGTGGCCTGATACCGGTACCAAAGTGTGGGGGTTGGGGTGGGTGGGAGGGGGGTGGAAGAACCGGAGTACCCGGAGAAAGAACCCCCAGATGTAGTAGTCTAGTGATGTAACAATGTAATCATGTAGCCGTCTAGAGATGCAACGATGTAATCATGTAGTCCTCTAGCGATGTAATGATGTAGTCATGTAGTCCTACTTGAAGCATAGAAGTTGATACTGTCAGTCAGTAAGTGACGTCGTGATAAAACGCCTTTCTCTACCGTACCTTGCAGTCTTCGCTGTGACGTCGGTTCCACACTACTAACTCTACCACCACACATACACTATGTAATGATAACGGTTGCGTCCCGCCGGTTGCATCGTCAGTGAAATTCTGGCCGCAGTGTGTGTGACACCTGCCCGCCTCGCTAGTCATCTGCCACGTAACAGATGGTGGGGAGCGGGCGCGAGTACACACACACACACACACACACACACACACACACGCGCGCGCGCGCGCGTGCGCGTGTGTATGTGTGTTGAAATTAAAGCTCTAAACCGGTTGAGTCCAGCTTAAGTATTACAATAACTTTAGAACGGAGTACAATAGCACGAAATGGAATGACAGCGTGAGGCCTGTTATATAACTTGAGGTGATGACAGAATTCGAGACAGTAATTGTTTGGGGGGGGAGGCCGGGGGGGGGGGGGGAGGGCACGGGATGGGTGTTGTGTGTGGAGGGGGGTATTAGTTGATTAAAATCGTGACAGTAATTGTTGGGGAGGGTGTGTGTGTGTGTGAGTGGGGGGGGGGGAGGGGGGGGGATTTGTTCCCGGCGGCCTAACCTGAGCTGACGACCAACTGTATTGCGTTCACGAAAACTGAGATCGCTGAAAGTCTCTTGTGCTAACTGATCGCTTTGCAATTTCAATGATATTTATAACGTTGAGGCCCACCACAGACATTCCCAATTGGCATTTTCCGTTTCAGTTCTTCTAAAAGATTAGGTACGAGTTCAGAAGGCAGGTCGACCGTGATAGTTCAAGGGTGGTGCCAGAATAGCTTGGCGCCTACAGGCGCCAAGCTATTCTGGCACCACCCTTGAACTATCATGGTCGACTGGAGCCGGCTATCATGGCCAGTCTCTCTCCAGTTTTAGAGTGTCTGGGCAAAGAAAGTTGCAACATCAAACTGTCACGAGTAATCGTGACTGAGAAACCACCGGTCTTGACTTGGGGACGGGCGTTTATGGAGGACTCACTTTCTTTTTACCCACCTTGTGACTCACTCATCCGACACGCATGCTTTGGAAGCTACTCTCAGCTTAATTTTTTTTTTAATCAGCAGTGTGCGCACACGCACAATAATTATATGATAGCGTCAGTGCAGACAGGTCACACAATGATTGGTATACACTGCTGTCCTGCCACACAGTGGGGGGAAAAAAAAAACCCGCATGACGAAACGTTTTTTTTAAGGCTGACGTGAACAGTTCGATTCAGTTTCGACAATGACTGACTTTGATCCTTACTGATACATTCGAAACTGTAGCTTCAGTCAGGCCACTGAATGAATGAATGAATGAATGAATGAATGAATTTTATTTAAGGTCTCTTCACTTATAGGTGATTTTAGACCAACATACAAACACACATAAAACAGACACACACACACACACACACACACACACACACACACACACACACACACACACACACACCATTGAAACTTAATAATTATATACAAATTCATTACAAAAGTTTACCTATTAGAGTTGGACATTTTAACTTAACAATAATTTGTTTGCTATGCTTGCATGTACAATATTTTTAAGTCCCTTCTATTTTTATAAAAGGGACTTTTTAGGACGGGTCGGGGTGGGTCGATGGCATGTCCATGAGAAAATGGTGACGGGCAGGCTAAACCTCTAACAATTGAAGTAACAAGATAAAATTTCACAGTACGTCATGTCTAGTTACGCTAACCGGCCTCGCTGCTGCGAAGCGCCGTATGTGCGTATGTATGTATGTATGTGCGTATATATATATATATATGTATGTTTATATGTATGTATGTATGTATGTATGTATGTTTATATGTATGTATGTATGTATGTATGTATGTATGTATGTATGTATGTATGTATGTATGTATGTATGTATGTATGTATGTATGTATGTATGTATGTATGTATGTATGTGTGTGTGTGTGCGTATAATTATATGAAAACAATAAAATCTCCGATATTTCTGTACACACAAGCTTGAAACACAGTTGGCGAAATACTTTCTTAAGTGGGTGGCTAAGAGCGCCTCCGAGCATATTGTAATTGAATGTCTCATTGAAGACATTAACAACCGTTTATAGGAAGTCGGTTGACCCAGATTAGAGTCCGTAATAATTTTTTGTCATATTTACTTGAACTTTTGCATAAAGCTAGTTTGGAGAATGACATTGGATGAGTTCGTTAGCCAGCTTTGTATCCTTTCAACTTCTTTAGTAAAAATATTAATTTTTTTCGGAAAAGAATTAAAACATTAAAAAAAACTTTACTTCTAGAGAAAGTCACACAGTGGCGGTGACGTAAAAGAGGCAACTCCGTCACCACGCGGCAGACACTGACATAATACTCTACATATGACGTCATTCTGTCTCTCGCGCGCGGCTCTCTCGAGGCTCTCTCTCACACAAACATGCGCGCATCTCAGTCCAGGAGGAATAGATCTTCATGCGCCCTCCAGGCGCATGAGGATCTATGCCTCTTGGAGATGTTTGGAGAGCGCGCGCACGCATAGCACTAATACGCACACACACATCGACGCGCTTTCAGAAGAACATGCAGGTGACCCGTGTACTTAGTATATAGTCATGTAGAGTTTTTAAGTCATAAGATCTTACTGTATAATAGCATTTTTGTTTATGGGAAAAGGGGGGAGCATGGCCCCCCCCCCGCCCCCCCCCCCCCCCCCGCCCCCCCCCCCCCCCCGCCCCCCCCTAGATCCGGGCCTGAGATAGGCTTGTTACGCCTGTACTGGTAAAGTCAACCTGCTTTCACACAAATTATAGCAAGAGTGAAATTGTACCGTGAAGTTCTAGTTTTGTCACCATTTTTTTAGTCTCAAACCTATGAAGCGAAAGTGAAACTCATATCACGTAACTTACGTCATGACAAATGACGTTTGACAAATCAATGACGCGTATGTCCTGCGTCCCTTATAGAACTCACTGACGCATTGGCAGACTCTGCGAGACTTTTTCAATACTGAGGAGATAATTCAACATCAGAATCAGGTCAAAGACAAAAGGTAGAGACCACTGACAGCGAGGACAGCTCTCATATAGAAGGGACTTTGTGGGTTATGGTTCATCCCATCTTGTTAATATTTATATCATTTTGTCTGAACAAATGTTGTGATTGGGCATTCGAGTCGTGTTAGTAAACTGCCCTTAGTATTTATGTCCATTGATTCTTAATGAATACGTCCACAGCATATATATATCCAAACAGAGAGACACTAGTATGGACACCACAAATTATCGCACACTTACAGAAGTACCCCATGAACAGGCACTACCCGGCTTTTTTAAATGTTAAATCCGAGCTATGGGAACGATACTTACTGACTGCCTAGATGGAAGCCTCTCAGTCCACGCCCCCCCAACTGAAAAAAAATTGCTGATACTACCCCGCGAGCCATCACGGTCAGTCGTTTAGTCATTGCACGCACTGTGCGCTAGAAAGAAATATTGTACGTGAAGTCGACTTTGCTCTTAACACACGTCGGATATAACACACGTCGGATATAACACACGTCGGATATCTCGGATATAACAAAGTCGGATATGATCCATTTGGTTGTCGGTAGCAATTTTTATCACTACCGACAGCCAAAGGGTTAACCCATTTGAAACATTTGCTTGTCCTATGAAGGCTACACCAGAGATTAGGAGACAGATCAAATATTTTAGTTCAAGGGTGGTGCCAGAATAGCTTGGCGCCTAAGGCGCCAAGCTATTCTGGCACCACCCTTGAATTATCATCCATATTTATTCCAAGCAATGGATGTATCAAGATGAAAAGGGTGAAAATACGTTTTCAAAAGTTCCAGTCACTGACACTTTTTGTTTTGCAACAAGAAAACTATTGCTGGTCACCCAACATGTTGTCAAGTTGGGGTTTTAACGTCCGCGGCACCGGAGTATTAATGGACGATGGGTTAAGGGGGGAGGGGGGGGGGCGGGGGAGGGGGCAGAGGCAGCTATTGTCTATGGAGTACGTCCTGAACATTGATCAATTCAGGCGCACTGCAATTGAGTGTGCCACTCCGACTTGCCAGAAACATTTAACGGGCATGCTATCTGTACAAGCCCGTCATTTGGCCCGGTACTTTTGTTATATATTTGAAGTTCATTGTCAGTATATGCGTGTGTATTTACCTTACTGAAGATTGGTGATGGCACTAGTCCACCACAGGTGTCTCTGAGGCTGGACTGATGAAGACTTTCAGGTCGCCGTCACCAAACTACTGCATCACCGCAGGGTCCGGTCACTGCAGTCTAGAAAGGATCAGAAAGGCGCTCTTCAGAGCGCTCTGCCCCACGCAGGCATCAAACTCACTGACTGACTCCGGGCAAAACGCGCGACTCAGTGACAGACCAAGGATACTGACGGCCATGCGCTGGTCTATGATTTTGGACCTTGCGGCTGTCCGACGAAGTAAGCAGACGCGGGGTGTGCGACTGAGTCGCCTGTGATTGTGGACTGACCTGTTTGCCGCGAAGGTCCAAAACCACAGACCAGCGCCGGCTCGGCACAACTTTTGAAAGTATTGAATTCTCAAAAACTGTTTTTGACAGCAGCTGAAGTGTTTTCTTAGTCTCAGTTGTTGGTTGACGTATGCTGGTCGTTGACAGGAAGGCGTAGTTTACTAGTAAGTAAACGTTCCTGGGGCCCGCTGCAGGCGAATTCGGCCCCAGGACCATGTGCTGACCATCGTGAGAGCGGCCGACATCATGCACTGTTTATCAGTAACATCTAAAACCTGTCATCGCGGGTTATAATTCTGCCATCGCGTCAGTTGTATGTGTGTGACCTGTCATTAGTTCTAACTACGCATGTACCTGACATGTATAGCGACGCAATCTACAGGGACCAGTACAGTTCTTGGGTAGTGCCAGATACAGGGCCGGATCACTTACAAGTGGGGGGGGGGCATTTTTTGGGGGAGGGAGAAATTAACCACCTGAAGCAGAGTGTTAACGGTTTTTGAGCATATTTACCATCAGGGGGAAAAAAGTCGTACGCGCGGCTTATAGAGTTTTTAAGTCATAATATTTTTGTCGCATTTTTGTTTTATGGGAAAAGGGGGGGGGGGCATGGCCCCCCCGCCCCCCCCCCCCCCCCCCGCCCGCCCCCCCCCACCCACCGCACCCCCCTAGATCTGGGCCTAAGATAGGCTTGTTACGCCTGTACTGGCAAAACCTGTCTCCCTGAGCCCGGCCACCACTGATGTACGCTGCATGTTTCAAGTATAACAGGCTGTCCTCAGTACAGCTACGTATTGGCCAGACACCAAACAACAGCCTCATAAGGCGGGACCCGTAGAGCTCAAGGCTTGCGGCATCAGATGAAGTTACGGCTTGGGCGCCTACGAAGACTTGCCGCTATCGTGGTCAGTCCATCTCCCGCGACTGTTCAGTAATTGCCATGAAAACTTGAAACCAAGGTATAGTCAGACTTGCCGAGAAGTTGTGCTCAAATACGACTGGGCCTATATATAGACGACGACCAGCACAGATGGAGGATAATACCACATTAAACTTGCGCATAAAACAGGCGGCATTGACGTTTCACTGTCTGTCAGTCCGTCTCCTGCGGCTGTTACCGTTTAAACACTCGTGACGGCCTGAACGGCGGTTTCCATTCAAAATGCCTTGAACTCTTTCACTCAGTGCCGGGGCAAAGCGAACGTTATCCAGCTATAAGAGACATAAACCCTCATGAGCCCCCGCAGTCGCGGGGGCTCATGAGGATTTATGTCTCTTGTTAGTTCTACGTTCTTTATGCCTATAGGGCTCGGGAAGCTGATGTCAGTCCATCACGCCAGTCGTGGCGGCCATCTTGTGAGGATACGGGACTAAGCGCTCATAGGGAAATCGCTGTTTTTGTCAGAAAAGCCCTGATGTGCTATAAGCAACAACAGCAAGTCTTACCATCACTGTAGGAAACCGCTCACCAGAATCTGTTTTTGTTTGTTTCCAAAGAGGAAGAAAAATGAAGAAAAACGTGTTGAAACACTATTTCGCTACTATACGATGACTATGGTATCCTCTTAAGATGGCGGCTGACGCGCGGGCCGACGCGCCGACACTGCTAGGCAACGCGGGGAACTTCCCGAGCCCTATATTTGGTATCATCGCATCTAGTGTCCTTTACGCGACTGTCGGCAAGTGCACGGTCGTTTGATGCGCAGTTCTTGATCCGACTGGCAGTACGTACCATTACGCGTAAATTTGAACACACATTTCAGCACCATTAATATTTGTGTTTGTTATTCCTTGTCGACACACCTAATGGACTTTAACAGCAGTTGGGACACGCAGAAAAAGCACACGCGTAATGATCGCACATTTATTCTGCCCAGCCGTTAGCGTGTCAATATATTTTTAGCGGTGTATCTCGTACTGAAAGCGTTGTATTTATAGAACGGAATAGAGTCATTATCAAATTACTTGATATCAAAACGACGTGTGCTGAACTGGGTTCAGTGTCCTGTGTCTAAATAAACCATATCTAGACCTGTGTGTAGCGTTTAACCATCTGCTACAGAAGTGTATATTTGAACAGTTACGCCGGCGGTACTGCCGTGGGCCTTCAAGGTTAAGTTTACTCGAAAATACACGTATACTGACGAGCACAAAAAATGCAGTATTATTGGAAAAAAGTCCAATGATGTCGCATTTCTTTTGGGCTCGTCAGTATAGTATTCACGAGTTTTATGTACACGTGCCGAAGTAGTCGCCACTTGGATTCTCAGTTTACTTGAATAAGTAGCAACAACATGTCTAAAACTCACGTCCGGCTTCGCGGTTTACGTAAGACGTTAAGAAGTTATGTTTTGCCCGTACTCATGATACTGTCAAGGCGACTCTCTCTCCCTCTCCCTCTCTCTCTCGCTACAGTCACTGTAGTCTTTTGTTGTGTACATGCGGTCCAACCTCAGTATCGGCCAGCAGTGTACGTTGTCACGTTTGCCGCGTGATTCGGTGATTTTATCTTCATGGTTAGAAAGTACCGCATCATTCGGCGAAGGGGGGCAAGGGGAGGGGAGCTCGGGGGGGGGGGGGGGGGCGGGGGGGGGGGGGGAGCTTCACGGATTCACGATTTATTTGCGATTCACTAATCACAAATTAAAAAAAAAAAATAGCGTGGGCTTCACGATGCACGATGGACAGAGACGATGAAGAGAAAAGGTACCGCTTTCATAACGTGACCTCTTTCACTGGACGAAAAGCTAACGACGGGGTGGGGGTGGAGGAGGATGGGGGGGGGGGGGGGGCTTTCCCCAGTAGCAAAATGTCTTCGGGCCCACAACGGCCGCAGTGGGCCCGCGCACAGCCGTGCGCGGGCCCACTGCGAACGTCGTGGGCCCGAGGACCATTGCTTACTGTGGGTTTTTTTCACAGCATTCCTCAATATTATTTACCAGGAAATTAAACGACGGGAAAGGTGGTGGCCGGTACTATCTGATGAGGTTTCTGACTTGAATTTACAGTCTAGCAACAGACTTTCAGGTTACACAAAATAAACTAGTGACCTTTTCACGGATCATGAAAACCTTATAAAATTTTGGGCTTTCTCGTTTTACGACGATCCTTTCTTTCACGGGTCACGACGATGAAAAAAATTGCAATGACGAATCAGAAGAACCGGCCGATAAAACGCCAATCATGAGTCACGATTTTAGCCCCCCCCCCCCCCCCCCCCCTTGCTCCCTCAGTTATAATTCGCCGGTAGTATACAAGCTGTCAACAGGCGGTCTCTCTACATCTCTATCTATCAGTTGTCATTAGCTGTGTCTGAGTACACGGGCCAACTGACCTATATATATCGTGATTACAATTACTGCATGCGGAGTACAAGGCGGCGAATCAAGTTAACCCTCAGTTTGATTGTCAGTAACGCTTTTTGTCGCGATGATTCCTGTAGGACGGTGTGGGGGGTGGGAGGGGGGCAGTGCGGGGGGGGGGGGGGGGGGGGAGGTCATCGCGAAAAAAACCGCCACCGCCACCCAAAGGCTTAAACTGTACGGAGCTTTTTCTCTCTGAACAAGCTGTCACAGAGAGGGATATCGCACATTTAAATCGTGAAGCGTGATTTTGTCCTAGTTATATTGCAGGAGGAACTTTCGCTCACCGGGGCATTTAGTCTTTAACACGTTTAGCCCCGACGCACTACAGAAGAAGATGGATCGACCATGATAATTTAAGGGCAGTACCAGATTAGCTTGGCGTCATCACTGAGGCGCCACGCTAATCTGGCACTGCCCTTGAATTATCATGGTCGATACATCTCAGTCCTGCAACTGGTACAGGCATAGTCGTTAGGCGACACTTCCAAAAGTCAGCTTTGGGGTTAAATGAGTTAAAACTAGGATCCTAGGTTAAAAGAAAGAGCTGTATTATCTCTAGACATTTTCACTTCACGGCTTCATGTCAGTCCGGCGCCCGCCGTGCTGTGACAGGTTTATGTGACGTGCAAACAAGCAGAAGGCGCGTATGATCCCACGGTGCTTGGCTCGGCATAATTCTAAACCGTTTGCAAAACTCACGGATCGCCGACAGTGAAACATGCGGCCGCTGCTTACAAGACATAGTCCGCCAAGTTCAGCCGATTACTTAGCGGTCAGTGTCAAACGGTCACTCCGCCACTCTCCGCATTCGTCATTTAGCCAAGTGCACACACATACACACATATACACACACACGCACGCACGCACACACAAGCACGCACGCACGCACGCGGCACGCACACACACACACACACACGCACATCAGTAATTATACGCGCATGCACGCACGGATACATACATACGCAGTGACGTACACACGCACGCCGCACACACACACACACGCATCTACGCACATATACGCGCATGCACGCACGGACACACATATACGCAAGGACATACACTCACACGGCACACACTCAGGGCATGTACACACCACGCGCGCAAACACACACACACACACAAACACAGGCACACACACTGACACGCACGCACACATGCAGGCGCGTAAACGGCAAAGTGATATACACACGCGCATGCACGCACGCACGCACGCACGCACACACACACACACGCACGCACAAACACAAACACGCACAAACATAAACACACACATTACAAAATTTGACTCCAGTTGTGGTTTTGCTTCGCCCTTTACTCCAGAGAACATCTCACAAGCAGGTGTTTCTTTCTTCGTTCGGATGTTCTCTGCATTTTAAACGCTTGGCAGTCATCTTTTGGGCCTGTATTCCTTGTAAATCCAGCATCGTGCTACCAGTGTAGCGGTCTCCAGTGTGCTGAATCCGTCTGGTACACCGTGTCCAGACGGCCAACCTTTCTGCCTGACTACTATTGATAACAGCAAATACACACAGTTATTGCACACTTTGTGAAATGCATTTTTTGTTTTTTTGTTTTTGTTATTTGAAATAAAAGTATCATATGTAATACTTTCTTAGTGCATTTATTTGAATTGATCTGCTAGTATCTTCAATTACTGACGAGTACGAGTAACATATCATCCGCATGTGACTCCTGCGCGTAAAATTGCAAAACCCGGTTTACTCAGTAGCATCAGAGAATGCAATAATTTACTTGTCGTACGTACCGCCGGATAGTTTGTGGCACAAGAACTTGATCCACAGTTAGGAAAATCGCATCGGGGCGACGCAGGCGGCAATCGATTCGCGCACGGATGTGCTCGGGCTGACAGCCGCCGACGTTCGCCCGTGATTCTTACGCGAACTTACTGGACTGGTTTGTAGTTGATGTAGACGACGCACTTGCAATGGACATTTTATACCTAAGTGTATTAATTAGCATCAGTTTTTATTCAGCATTGGAAGCGCAGATCAGTCTTCCACCTTTGACCTTCCTAACGGGGAATATCCCAGTAAGCAAAAAAACCCTCGGGACAACGTCGGCAGCAGTGGGCCCACGCACCTTTGCTTACGGGGTTGGGACCTTGGCGAGACCGTGTCTGTTGTTGCACAAGGTCATGACCTTTAATGGGGTATTTGACCTTGTCGAGGCCGTGCATTTTGTTGCGCGAGACCATGACCTTAAACAGCCTTACAGGGCATTTGACCTTGGCGGGACCGTGCATGTTGTTGCACAAGGTCATGACCTTAAACGGGCATGCGACCTTGGGGAGGCCGTTTATGTTGTTGCAGTCGTCAATGGCGTCGTTCATCAGGTTGCAGTTCAGTGGCGTCGCCCGTGCAAACGTAACGCAGTCAGTACACGAAGATGTTCATGGGTTAGAAGTGGAACTCATATATCTGGAACAAACACAAACAAAGGCAACTTTAAACCGTTCAGTGCCGAGAAACACACGCTCCGGCATGCCCAGACACAGACCATACATTACACTGACAGTATCATTTGGGAATGCCCGATAACCCACCAACCTACCCCCTCCAAACCACACACACACACACACACACACACACACACACACACACACACACACACACACACACACACACACACACACACACACACACACACACACACACACACGGCACACGCTCACACATACACACTCACACACACACACACACACACACTGGCCAGCAGACTGACACACCAGATATGCATACACCACACTGAGAATCAATATGGGTTCATTTTGGGTATGTTTTAGGTTAATTTGGGCTCATTCTGAATCAGTTGTGTTTATTTGGGTAAAAAGACGGACGGGACCTTGTTTTCCAATATTTTCGAAGCATATTTCGCATGTCACGTAGTGAGGTGTGTATTTTGTGCATGTGGCTGCCTGTCTGCCACATGACCAAGGAGCGCGTTTTGCGCACGGCCACAGATCAAGCTTAAAGTGTTTAGAATCTGTATATGACTCCCTTGAAGTCAATTTTAGTATGGGCGATCTCTATACTGTTCTGTTCTTTGATTGGCTCAGCTCGCTCAGCTGTATAGCTTTAGTCGCTTGCAGGGCAAAGGCCACGGACCACAGTGCTGTTTCCCTACTGTCCAGTCTCTTAGCCTTAGTCCCAGTCATCCCCTAATTGTTCAATTCCCTAAAAAAACACTCCTGCCCACCAGCTGCACATTTGCCATGCACAAAATACAAAAAAAAAAAAAAAAAAAAAAAACAGCACATGACCCGTCTCATTTCTTGGCTATGAAACTGGTTCCTTACCAACCCCACACCCAAGCACAGCTGAAATCAGCGTGCCCCTCAAATCACTACGTCAAAGGCAACTCAACATAGGCCCACAATTGTTCACTGGAGAAGCTCAGGTGGTATGAATCGAAGCACCTAACATGTCTCCTTTCATCTAACCAGAAATTTCCAGCAAATTCCAACATCCAGCCCTACTACAAATTTTCAAACAAGGCCAAAAACTTACTGCCTCAACTGCCCAATTTAAATGCGTAACGTGACCTGAAAGGTTGTTTCGGTTTTGGTGGGAGGGGGCCGCGTGTAAAAATCACTTCTATCTAAAAGAGACATACTCATAATAATCCCTTCCTCTTTATGGTAGGATTCACGCTAAGTTTTTAAATTTTAATTTACCTAGACCACCCTACCCGGCAGACAGGGGAAACCGGCCGCCTGAAATCTTTGTAGGCCGCCTGGGCCGCGCCGGCTGAAGGGGTATTGGTCAGTCACGATAGCAATGTAGGACTCTCCAGCTGTGCACAAATTATTCCAAATCAGTGTCGGACCTCCAAATGTGATACCCAGATTAACCCAAAATGAACTCAACTGATACTACTGATAGTGTGGTGGACTGAGTTGATGTGCAAGAGGTCATGTGTGGGAGTGGGTTTTAGAGTATTACGGGTGCATATGTGTGTGTGTGCTAGTGTGGGTGTGTGCACTTGATGATGTCCACGTGCATGTGCGTCTGTCCCAGTGCGCAAAAGCCATTGGACCGACCGTCAGCCACCGTTGGCCCGTGCACGGGCTAACGGTGGCTGACGTCGGCCCGATGGCCGGCTTTTGCGCATTGGGTGTCTTACCAAGTCAGGTGGGAACAAGAAGTTCACAAGAACAACATTTATTGTCGAGGGGCCCATTGGGGCCAAATGACACATAGGGATCGGACTTAACTATCATGTACAATACTTTTTATCATTCTTTAAGCTCGTTCAGTCCACACGGAATTTTGCACTTTTCTGTCGGCAGTAAGTCAGTTCATCGTTCATCGCGCGGCGTCTGTGTTCGTGCAGTCCCGTCCGTATTATTCCTGTGAGCGCCGGTGAATTTCGTGTGGTCCGTGGCTCCGTCCGGTCTTGTAGTCTCCGACGGTCCGGGGCGTGAAAAAAAAAAAAAAAAAAAAAAAAAGAAGAGAGAGGAATACGCAGTATCAATGCTGTTTGGTCGTTACGTTTCTCTCCCTTACGGAGAAGCAATCAAATACAAACTTTGCTAGAGTGCATTGTGCATCCTTTCTTACTAGAAGTTGGCTTGGCTTATGGCAGTCTGTACTTGTAACTAGCTGGGTTCTGAGCTGATTATATAAACTACAATCGTCTAGCAGGTGAATTTCGTCCTCTACTACTCCACACGCGCGACATAGTCTATGTTCCCGGGGTGTGTTTGTATACCTGCCTCTTTGATGGGATGTGTGTGGATTTCAGTGTCGTCATGTCAGTGCCTTGTGTGTCCGGGAAGGTGCGGTGTGAGCATGCACACATCCATCTGGTGTGTACGTAGGCACATGTGCCTTGTGTTGGTGACTGTCGACACATAATATGATTGGGTGGATGGGTGTGTGCGTGCATGTGTGTCTGTCAGTCTGGTGTGTGCCAGTGTGCATGGTGTGTGTGGGCATGCGTGCTAGTTAAGTGTCCCTAGATGGGTGTGTGTGTTTGCATATGCGCCTCTGTTTGTTATGTCCAGGCATGCTTGTGTCTGCATGTGTGTTTGTTTCAGTGTGTGTGACAGTGTTTGTGTCAGTAAGTGCTTTCATGGAACATTTGGTGTATAAGTAAATCTTCCCAAATGAAATGCAACTATCCCATCCCGCTCCGACAAGAAGTAGAGCCGGCTGCCGTGAAGTCGCTGAAAAAAGGGAAGGCAGCACTGAGGGGCAGACAACATCCCTGCAGAACTAGTCCAAGAACGGGGAGAAGACATGATAAGCGCCTTACTAACTATCTGTAATAAGATCTGGCAGTCAGGGGAATGGCCCACACCATGGACCCAATCACTTACAATAACTCTCCCATAAAAAGGCAACTTACAACAATGTCAGAATTATCGCACGATCAGTCTTATATGCCACCCAAGCAAAGTTATGTTAAAGATCCTACTGAACTGGCTGAAGCCTCAGGCAGAGGAAATCATAGTTGAGGAACAGGAAGGCTTCAATCCGGGGCGCACAACTGAGCAGATCCTTCAACCTGAGAGTTCTATGTGAGAGGTGCCTCCAGCACCAGCAAGACCTCTATCATGTCTTTGTGAATTTTAAGAAGGCATTTGAGAGGGTGTGGCATGCAGCCCTTTGGTCCACCATGAAGCTGTACATCAATGCCAACCTGATCAAAGTAATAAAAAGAAAACCTTTACAACAAGGCCACTAGCGCAGTCTGCTTCAACGGCAAAATAGGAAACTGGTTTAGGACACCCCACCCGGTCTGCCCTGGGGGACTTGGGTGGGGTTAACTACTTTTTAGTTCCCAGGGTCACCCTGGTCAGCCCCACAGGGTGGGTTTTCCTCTCTATTCTGAGGCATGTGTTTTTGTCTACCTTTTGTCCATTCACCTGTATTTGTCTTTTTAAAACTCTCCCTACTGTCTGCACTGCCTGTAGCTCTTGATATTGGATGTGTGTTGCTAAATGGTCTTAGCTTTATTTAGGCCTCCCCCACCCGGGTCTGCCCTGGGGGACTTGGGTGGGGTTAGGTATTTTTTAGTTCCCAGGGTCACCCTGGTCAGCCCCACAGGGTGTGTTTTTCTCTCTATTCTGGGGCATGTGTTTTTGTCTACCCTTTGTCCATTCACCTGTATTTGCCTTTTTAAAACTCTCCCTACTGTCTGCACTGCCTGTAGCTCTTGATGTTGGATGTGTGTTGCTAGTGTGATGGTCTTAGCTTTATTTAGGCCCCATGTGTTAGGTTTATTTAACGTATTTGACCAGCTGGCGACATACATTCAATGTTCTGTTTTTTTTTTTTTTTTTTCACAAGCAGTGCAGGCACGTCCTGAGAAAGCCTTGTTGCTGTCGGGACGTTAAGCAATGTACAATCAATCAATCAATGGTTTAGGACAACAGTCGGAGTCAGACAAGGCTGCTTGCTCTCACCTACTCTTTTTAACATCTTCCTGGAAAGAATCATGACGGACGCTCTGAAAGATCATGAAGGAACTGTCAGTATTGGAGGCAGAACAATCAAGAACTTGCGCTTCGCGGACGACATTGATGGCCTTGTAGGAACAGAGGAGCTAGCTCAGCTGGTGGTAAATCTGGACAGTACAGCCATTGCGTTTGGAATGGAAATCAGCGAAGAGAAGACCAAACTGATGACCAATAACGCCAGTGGCATTGGCACCAAAATTGTGGTTGGAGGCCAAAAACTGGAAACAGTTAAGAAATTCGAATATTTAGGAGCCATTGTGACAGATGAAGGATCAAAACCAGAAATAATGTCCAGGATTGTGCAGACAACAACAGCGCTGACAAGACTGAAGACCATATGGAAGGACAGAAACATCACACTCTGCTCCAAGATCAGACTGATGCGTTCCTTAGTCATCTCAGTGTTCTTATATGCCTGCGAGTCATGGACCCTCACAGCAGACCTCGAAAAGAGGATACAAGCCACTACAATGTGGTGTTTTCGAAGGCTGCATGCTTGGCATTTCGTACAGAGATCATATCACGAACGAGGAAGTGGGAAGCAGAATCAGGCAAGCCATCAGGCCCTATGAAGACATATTAGCCATTGTGAAAAAAACGCAAACTGAAGTGGTATGGGCATGTCACGCGATCAACAGCCGGGATTGCCAAGACAATCCTGCAATGCACTGTGCAAGGAGGACAAAGGCCAGAGGAAGACAGACTAAAAGATGGGAGGACCTTGAATATCTCAGAGTCGGCAGGACTGACTCGAAGTGAGCGACACGCTAAGAATGGAGTGGAATGGAGAGAGCTGGTTGCCAAGTCATCAGTGGTGCCCCAACGGTCGGCAAGACTACTACACGGGATAGATAGAGAGAGAGAGAGAGAGAGAGAGAGAGAGAGAGAGAGAGAGAGAAATGCAAATGCTGACACCCCTACACACTGACGCGGGAGGTCGCAACACCATCACCCGTGAGCCCCATCAGGAAAGTACAGCAACGGGTCAAACCGCAACTGACGACACGGATATGATGTTGATGTGGTCAAATGCGCACACACGTCCCAGACGGGTTCACACACACTCCATACACATACCTATGGACATATCATCGAGTCAACACACATGAGTGCCCACACAACCCCATACAAACACACACATGAACGCACAGACATACTGACACATGCACATGCATGTGCACTTGAACAGTCGCTGACCAATGATCAGACAGATGGACACAAAAGCACATAAGACGGACACAGGTCTACATACTTCACGCTGACAGTATCATTTAGGTAACATTTTCAGGTATGTGCACTCTCTCCGGGCTACACATATTGACACTACACACCCTGACACATGACAAATGTACCAGCAAAAAACAAAACATTTTGTTTAAATATACATATCCGTGGTGGTCATTTGGTACTCAGATAAGTTCTCAAATAAATGATATGCAGGCATGCATGAGCACGCAGGCACACACACACAGGCACACACACACACACACAGGGAGACGCAACCATCAGAGTGGGTTACCTAGCATTTCATGTGAAAATGGGTTCCCATATTTCTATTTATTCTAAGGCTCTGGAATTGATGCGAATGTTTAGAACTCACATTATAACTAAGCTCTATAACTTAAAATAAAATAGACATTTTCTAGAAACAGAGCCACTAGATGCCGAAAAAATGGGTTTCTGCCAATAAAGTGGGTGGGTGTCTCTCTCACACAAATGAAACTGGCATTACAGTCAAAATGGGTGTCTTCACAACAGTAGGCGTCTGTAATAAGGTCAAGTTCATGGAATACTTCTTTTTCACATTAATTTTTTTTTTCCCAACTTAAATGTGTATGTGTGCTTTAACATTCTTTACATAGTATGGTGCAAAATTCAATAAACACTGGCCCGAAACCTTTCGATTATGATTTTTACAGAGGAAATCGTTTAAACATTGCTGCGTTTTGTCCTTTTGAAGCAAAACAGTTTATCATGGCATTGATGTGAGAATCAACATAATGTATTCTGGAAATTAAAGGACCTTTTTTGTGCGTTTTGGGGTACTCTGGAGTTTCAGACAAACAGCAACAGAGCATTTTGAATATTAACCCTTATCATTCGGAATACACCAGTGTGTGCAACTAGTGTAACTGAAATAGTCCAAGGGTTAGTGCCAGAATAGCTTGGTGCCTCTAGGCGCCAAGCTATTGTGGCACCACCCTTGAACTAAAGCCATTGGTCTATGTCCTCATCTGTAAGTACTGTAATGTAGCTTGCATAGAATTATGGCAGTGAACAGATTTGAAGCTATTTAGCCTCAGTATGACTATGATGCGGGTCAAAAAGTGTGGAAAAATATCAAAGATAGAAAAAGACCCAGACGAAGAAACGAACACTTAACTTATTCTACCCCAGCAAAATTTAAGATCCACCACGATAGTTCAAGGGTGATGCCAGAATAGCTTGGCGCCTATGGGCACCAAGCTATTCTAGCATCACCCTTGAACTATCGTGGTGGATCTGTGTCCTGCACTGCAACGCAGTCTTCTGAAGACGACTTCAACATTTGGGCTTAACTTATTCTACCCCAGACACACCACAGCAAAATAAAGATCCACCATGATAGTTCAAGGGTGATGCCAGAATAGCTTGGTGCCTATGGGCGCCAAGCTATTCTGGCATCACCCTTGAACCATCATGGTGGATCCGTGTCCTGCACTGCAACGCAGTCTTCTCAAGACGACTTCAACATTGGGCTCAACTTATTCTACCCCAGACACACCACAGCAAAATAAAGATCCACCATGATAGTTCAAGGGTGATGCCAGAATAGCTTGGCGCCTATGGGCGCCAAGCTATTCTGGCATCACCCTTGAACTATCATGGTGGATCTGTGTCCTGCACTGCAACGCAGTCTTCTGAAGACGACGTCAACATTTGGGGATTCCGATCTTGGGGTAGAACGAGTTAAAATGACAGAACAGAACACCGACATTAATTAACTAACTGACAACATAAGAAATCACTTGAAACTTCAGCCTTTATTTAACGTCTTTCGTCTCCAACAAACAACCAGCCATTCTTTCATTTGCAAAATGGTATGGCAGTACAACCAACCATTCTTCAGAGCATGGAATTACTCGTACTAAAAAAAAGAGGAAAACCCCTTTTCACTAGGGGGGTCCGGGGGCATGCCCCCCCCCCCCCCCCCCCCCCCCGGAAAATTTTTTGAAAATTTACATTAAAATTTGTGCAATCTGGTGCATTTTAGAGAGAAACTGAGCAGTTTAACCACCTAAAAATCTTGCTTTTTTTTTCTTATTTTTGGGGTGCACTTTTTATTTTTTGTGTCAAAGGTTTAAAAGTTATACTAAAACAAAGTATTCAACAGAATATTTATATCCAAATGCTTATTCAAAATACATCTGAATGTCTTTCCATTTTTTTTTAAATTTGAGTTTAATTATATAATATATATACTTTCTTTAATAATCTCTGCTTAATCAGCTGTAAGTATGGATTCCTTTTATCTCTTATTTAATACTATGTACCATGGTCACTGAGCTGGAGAAAGGTTATATAGATTTTTCAACATAATTTCATCAAACTTTACTGGGAAAAAAATACATTGTAATAAATTTATTCACCATCATGAGTAATATTTCCAATGGCACTGCTTTTAGCTTTCTTGTGTTTCGCTGTAGACACGTGAGCATCAAGTGCTACGCGGCCGCGTAGTTAATATCAACTCTGCGCAGTTCGCGGCAATACGCCTGCCCACAGGCCCGGCTAACTTGCGAATACACTGAGCGCGGAGCTCGTCGTTTACGCTTTTCTCGAGCCAAGTCCATCTCCAAATATTCTTGGCTCCAGAATCGTCTGACGTCTATTCTGTCTCCGCGTTTAAGTATTTTCTCTTCGCCGTATTTTGACCAGACTACGACTCCACTGAAGACCGGAAGTGACCTGTGCGAGCTAAAGCTAACGCCTCGCTCAATTTTCAATACGCGATTTGGGGATATCCGCCACATAAAGATCACGAAACACGGTATTGGAATAGTGACTTTACGATTTTGTTTTCGGCGGAAATTCGGCGGAATGGCAGCTTCATTTAAGCGGAAATCCGCCAAAAAGAGGAAAATTCCATGCTCTGATTCTTTCATTTGCAGAGTTTTTAAAATGGCATGCAGTATATTACAAAATGATCCCCCCCCCCCCCCCCAATAACACTCTTGTAATCAATTTTTACATTGTCAATGGTTTTCTTATCTTATTATATTGTCTTTTGTCCCCAGCCGGCTGTTTCGTTTTGCAAATCCAAAGGTTATACAGTATACAAAATGTGACCCTTTCTCACGAAACCAGTCTTAACTCGCAGCGAGCCAATCAGCACTACACGCAATAATATGTGGTGGGGGGGTCAATCTGGGGCATTTTCACTTTTTGGGAGAAATGTATTCTACATACACCAAAGTATCGTATGGTTAAAATCTTTATCATGAAAAATGCCATTAAATAGGTAAAAAATGATTTTAAAAGTCTGCCCTTGGCCCCAATTATGCTGCACACAGAAACTTCACAGGCTGTTTTCTCAAAATGGCCGCCGGAGGCTTTAACAACTTTAAACACTTAAGAACAGCTTTTACAATTTTTGCACTACAGCATACAGTCATATATCACAGTAATCAGCAAACACTGTAGTTTTCATAAATGCATATATGTCAAAACATGCAAAATGCGAGTTCTTAAGACTGATTTTGTGAGAGAGAGGGTCACAAATGATCCAGGCGTCCATCAGATTAAAAAAAAAAAAAAAAAAAAAAAAAAAAAAAGCAGGCTATACATGCTGAAACCACCCCAATAATAACACTGATGTAATAAATCTGTATGAAATCGAAAATGCTGCGAGTGGCGGCTCAATTCATTTCTTTTGTAACTTTTTCAGTCTGTTGCGGACGTAATCCTTAATGTTTGTCCAGCGCCTATGTCTAAGTGCAGGTTCCAGCGCCATTGCATACTGTATCTCGGCCTTTCCAGGAAGTTTGTTCATGACGAGGTGTGTCTTGAAACGAGTTTGAACAGCTTTCTCTTCAGCTTCCCCCCATGGTTTTCTTGTAAATCTAGCTTTCTTTCGAACAGGAGCCGACGCAGTACTGTCATCATCAAAACTATCTAGATTGTCATCAGGCTCTGGACGTCTTTTCTCCGTCATGCTCATCGATTCCTGTGTTGCTGACTTGCTACTTGCTTCATTCACAGGTGCTGTTCCCCCCGAGACCTCTCTGCCAGTTTCTGATGCGTCTTCATTGTCAAAGTCAATCTCTTCATCATCGCCCAGCTCAGCTCTAATGCAACTCTCAAAATCTGTCATCCCATTGTTAACTGACAGAAGAATCTTTGCCACTTTTGCCTTTTGAAGGACGTCTTGAGGTTGGCGGTAGATATGGCGATGTATCCGAATATCATGGCCAAGGAAATCTGCCAGCTGATCCTGGTCTAACTCCGAGATGGCCATTGACTGAGCCAAAGTTGCAACCTGTTTCCGCAACTGAGTAAATGTGAACATGGCTGGGTATGACACCCCTGCTTCTAGGGCATGGGCCTTCAGAACATCATGGCCTCTGTAAGGCCTCTGACCAGAAGGTGTGGCAAAGATGTACTGGGAATCAGCGAGAGCTGGCACCGATTGCCTCATTTGAAGGATTCTGTCCACAGTTGTCATCATCTTCTTCGTCAGCAAAACGGGAACACTCCTATTAAACTTGCCTCTGATTTCCACTCGCTGAAAATGATTCACCATTTTCTTCTCAACCTCTGTGAGACCTTTCAAGATATCTTGATTGGTGATCGATCCAATCTTAGCATTCTGGAAGTCTGACACCTTCATTCTCTGAACTTCTCCCCCTCGTTTTCGGTTGAAAAGTGATACAGCACAAAGAGTTGCTTTAACCACTGTCGGATAATCTTCCGAAACCATCCTTGTCTCAAGAAGCTGTTGGACCTTCCTCACATCTTCACATGATGGGATCAGCTTGGGTTTGTTCATGGTCATTTTCCCGACCGACTGGGCTGCTGTAGCGGACACACAATCATACCAGTCCCCGTCGAAGACGGAGTCAAACCGCTGCGCCTCAGAGAGCTCCTGTCGCCACCTGTCGTCTGAACCCTGTCCAAGCTGTTTGGATGCCTGTGACTGTTTGATCTGTGAACACTTTTTCAAAGCATGGCCTATGCGCATTGCGAGATTGCCTTTTTTGAACTGATGTGTGTCCTCATCAAAATCTGCTAGCTCTTTTACAGCCAGGACAACATGATCAAAGCTAGCTGAATTGATCACAGCATTTAAACTTGCGATTTTCATTTCTGACCTCACTCTGATAATCTTCAACAGTCTCCCTAACTCCCGCATCCTGGAGCTGATTTGTCCAGCCGTGTGTTCTTCAATGTCCCTGCGGTCAAATAATCTCTTTCCATACTCAAGAAGCAAGGGGTCAGTTCTGATGAGACGGCTTATCTCATCATCTCTCTGGGTAGCCAAGACCTTGTGGTAGAAGGAAAATTCAACGTCTAAGGGTATTGGAAGCATGAGCCGACCACGGCGAGCGGCGTCCCCTCGCCGAGTGATCTGAAACCCTCCTGGCTTCTGACAGCAACGTTTTGAGTGTACAGAGATCAGCTTTTTTTGATAGAGCCCTTTGCAATGGCTACAGGCGAGAAGGTCGTCTGCCTTACTAGTTTTGGTGCGATACTTAGGAATCAAACATCCGGATTTGTTTTCAAGAACAGCAACGTTATGCATGTAATCACCCTCATCTTGTAGTCTGATCCATGCTCGACGTCTCTGCTTGGTCCCTTTTTTCATCGACAAAATTTTAGCAACGTCAGCCTCATCTGCATGGACATCTTGTAAGTGCGTGCTCATTTTCAAGACAAGCTTGCCACACAATTTGCATGCATGTTTCTTGTCCCATTTGTACTTTCCTTTCCCTCTCTGCGACACGTGCACACCCGTTTCTTCTGTAAGTGCTCTTTCCCCACTCTTTCCAGCATCATGTTCCTCCTGCCTATCCACATTCTCATTGCCACCCCCTAACGCACACTGCACCTTGCTGGTACTAGCGTCACCAACACCTGGCCACCCCAAACCTGCCACTTTGATGAAATCTAACATAGTCGATACAATACTGTCTATGTCCGAGATCCCAGCAATTGATGCTGACACACCCTCTGAATCCGGTGAGCTCGAGCCAGGAACAAACTCCTCGTCATCACTGCCCTCGTATTGCGATGCGCTGGCACTGCTCTCAGTCTCGGGTCCATCCCAGGCGCCATTTGCCAACTGGAGAAAGAAAGAAAGAAAGATTAAAACCAAAGCTGCCTTAGAAACAGAAACAGCCCAATTTTGGTTTAAAGGGGCCTTGCACAAGAATAAAAAGAGTAATCCCGTGTATGACCGATTTACATATGTGTGACCTCGGTGACGAGGGCTGGCTTCTGCAGCAGTCAAAATCCACGTTTTCTGAAAATGCAAGCAGTTTTCACACATTTGTCAACCCTGCGTGACCCTTTAAGAGAGGTCACTCAAATTGGCATGTTTAAAAAGGTCTTGCCACAAAGTATCCTTGGGCCAAGCTTGAAGAATGTGGCTTGAATAGTCTCCGAGAAAATGCCACCGTTAACTCATTCTACCCCCAGACACACCACAGCAGGATAACAGGGGTGGGATTCTAGTAAGAAAGAAAACGCGGAAAATCAAACGACATTGGTGGGGGGTGGGTGGGTGGGTGGGGTGGGGTGGGGGGGGGGTGTGTGGGGGGGGGGGGGTGGTGGGGTGGGGGGGGGGGTGGTTTCATGTCCTTCATTTTCAGCGGCCGAAAAATCAAACGACAGGGGGAGGGGGGGGGGGGGGGGGATAGGCACGCGTGTCCACCGTTCGCCAAAGTATCCAAAAACCGACACGGGGAGCGAGACCAAACACACCCGAAAATGGACTTTGTTATGACACTCCTGATCTGCAGTATAAAAATGGAATGTGCGTACCAGTTTATGTTCAGATGCACACTAAACGGCACTCTGTCTTGGACAATATCCTTTTTCACCGCCATTTTCCACTGCGACCTAAAGCTACCGGAAGTGTCGGGCGATAGTGAACCAAACTGCATACAAATCCAACCCATTTGAGATTTTTTTGCCATTTAAGAAGATTTTTTTTTTTTTTCCTCGTCTTTTTTGTTGTTATTAGACGCGGAAAATAAATATGCTTCAGCGGAATTGTGAAAGAATTTCCACGGAAATCCGCGGAAACGCGGAAGAATCCCACCCTGGGATAAGGATCGACCATGATAGTTCAAAGGTGATGCCAGAACAGCTTGGCGCCTACGCGGGCGCCAAGCTATTCTGGCACCACCCTTGAACTATCATGGTCGATCTGTGTCCTGCGCTGCAATGCGGTCTTGAGAGGACAGGGGCAAAATTTAAGGATTTTGGTGTTGGGGTAGAATGAGTTAAAGTTTACCATGGACAACGGACGGACGACCAGTGGCCCAGAACATAAACTCACTTTTGCTTCGCACGCACGCCAGCCAATAAAATGAAGATGATCATAGAATCACTTTACTTACCAGTTTGTAATTGGGGGCATTCCGCTGCCGTCCATGCACCCTCCTACCAGACGCACCCTCTGTGGCAGAGGCTGGGGGGCCATGATTCTGCAGCATAGATCCTGATGGGTTTGGACATCCTGCTGCCATCCGGCGCTGGGTGTGTGCCAGAAAGTCCTGAGCCGGTGTGACCAAAATGGTGTTGCTGAGAACATGTCCAATACAACCATGTAAACCAACTGACATTTTGAATCAGATTGATTGTACATTGCTTAACGTCCCGACAGCCACTAGGCTTTCTCAGGACGTGCCTGCACTGCTTGTGAAAAAAAACCCACCTAAACAGAACATTGCCATGTATGTCGCCTGCCGGTCAAATACGTTAACTCATTCTACCCCAACACCAAAATCCTTAAATTTTGCCCCTGTCCTCTCAAGACTGCATTGCAGTGCAGGGCACAGATCGACCATGATAGTTCAAGGGAGATGCCAGAATAGCTTGGCGCCCGTAGGCGCCAAGCTATTCTGGCATCACCCTTGAACTATCATGGTGGATCCTTATCCTGCCGTGGTGTGTCTGGGGTAGAATGAGTTAAATAAACCTAACACATGGGGCCAAGACATAAAGCTAAGACCATTTAGCAACACACATCCAATATCAAGAGCTACAGGCAGTGCAGACAGTAGGGAGAGTTTTAAAAAGGCAAATTTATACAGGTGAATGGACAAAGGGTAGACAGAAACACATGCATGCCCCAGAATTGAGAGAAAAACCCACCCTGTGGGGCTGACCAGGGTGACCCTGAGAACTAAAAACTGGCAATACAGTAAAAAGCGATACTTCAGTTGCACATTCCTAAACGAGACCTGTTTGTGGACGTTCGTTCTTCGAATCGCGAGGCAGTTTTGCGAACGAGGATTGAAATCTGGCGCCATTTTTGTTTTTTAAAAAAAAAAAAGTCAACTGATAGTTACTGTGCATGCATGTGGCAAGTTAACACGTCAGAAAAAAAAAAAAGAAAGAAGAAACAAAATCGCGTGGCAGATTGACCTTGTAATGGGGTTATTGAACGAATTCCTTTCATTGAAGAAGAAAGCTTTTGTTAAAATCGTGGGGTTCTATTATCATTTACTACAAGACTCAACGGTCAGGCCCGGCCGGTGCGGCCGAAGACACGTTTGAAAGCAGACGCCTTATTTTTCTGGGCCAAACGGGTACGGGGATTGGAGGCATCTCTCAGTTAAATAACTGCACTGAACAAGTACATTTGGGCGTGCTCTTAACTAAGAAATATTGCATAAAATACCTCTGCAAATGCGAGAGAATGACCAGTGCGTCCGTTGGAGACGAAAGACGTTTAAGCAAGGGAAGGAACTCCGTTCATCGGTGTTGGACCAATCAAATTGATCTGAAAACACTCCGGCCGCTTCCGTGTCCACACACAGGCCCAGGGCATCCCTGAAACACAACGATGAAGTAAATCTGTTAAAATGGGCACATCGTATTTTGATATTTTTTTCTGAATTTTGAATGAAAGATAATACAGAAACAACCCTCAGAAAAAATGGGTTTCTGATCTGGCCACCCAAAATTTTACACCGACCCAGATTGCATAAGGATGGTAAAGAAAGTAACCCAGTTCAGTCATTTGGTGTACGCACACACACACACTGTGTCACACACACACACACACACACACACACACACATATTGTCTTTGACAAAACAAATTTATAATTATTTTAAACATCTAATACATTCTTACTAATACTTGTGCATCGGTAAATGTACCAAAATGATAACAACATTTAGGTATTTGGGTTGTCTTAGGCATTCTTTCAGTTCATTTCTGTAAAAAGACGAACCAGTGCTATGACATTCTAGCCGCCCGTAATAGGTCCTGTAACAGGATGGCAGAGGGTGATTCTACTCCTCCAGCGCTGGACGTCGAGCGGGTGAAGTCCTTGCTGACCACTCGCGCCCTGGGCAAACATGTCGTGTACAAACAAATCACAGAGACTACCATGGATGACGCCAGAACACTGGCAACGGAGCAAGGTGCGCTGCTGCTCCTCTCCCCCTCGGTTCTTTGGCTCTAGATATTTTCCAGTGCGCAAAAGGCCACACGACTGCAGCTGGCCACAGGTCACCATCAGATCGATCTCAGCACTGTCATTACTACATACACTCTAGTATGAGAGTGCTGAGATCGATTCGATCGCCTCATAATTAGTGTGTCATGGCATAAGAAATGCCGTACAACTGTTAGCGAGACACAACGTGTTTTCAGGTTGCCCCCATGGCACAGTGGTGATCGCAGAGCGGCAGACGAAAGGACGTGGGACGAAGGACCACAAGTGGGATTCCTCCAACACTGGAAACCTTTACCTGTCCTTTGTACTCTACCTCACACCCGACAAAACTGCAAGTCATGCCCTTTGTACATGTTTGTACTGGCTGCTTGTGTGGCACACTAATTGTTACACACACAACACACAACACCCATCCCCCCCCCCCCCCCCCCCCCCCCCCCCCCCCCCGCCGCCTTTCCGTGATGGTGACATATGGTTGTTAACCCTTTGGCTGTCGGTAGTGGTTCTTGTCGCGATGATTCCTGCATGCAGCTGTAAGGTTCAAATGCACAAATTCACACAACATTGCAGTTTAGGAGACAGATGGACCATGAAAGTTCTAGGATGGTTCCAGAACAGCTTGATGCTTTTACAGATCAACCTTGATAGTTTGAGGGTGGTACAGGAATGGCTTAGTGCCAAACTATTCTGGCACCACATAGCACTTTCATTGCTGATGATTGTAAGCTTTGTTTGTTTCAGAGCCGTGAGGGGTGTTTTAGTGTGGAAGTCGCTGCATGTCTCGCTACGCTCCAGGCTCTTCATGAACTTGACATCAAGCCTGGTGTTACCAAGTGGCCCAACAGCACCAGACAGCCCATGTGCAAATGGCCAAATGACATCTGGGTGAGAGGTCTCAAATTGGCCGGATTTCTGGCCGAGGATGGTCGACACACGCAGACAGACTCACAAGGCCAGGGTTCCTCTCTCGTCATCCTCGGCATCGGCATTAACGTCAATGCGGACATTCGAAAAAACGCTGAGTTGTGTAGCTTAGCGACAAGTATTTACTGTGAGATGGATGGGCACACGGTGGATCGTGAGATGTTCCTGGCATCTATTTGTAACCGTTTGGAAGAGAGGCTGGCGTGGCCGACGTCAGCCCTGCTGGAGAAATTTCGGGCGGACAACATGTTCCAGAATGGGATGGCAGTGACTGTGCATGACTTTGACACAGACAGCGACTTTGATGCAGTTTTCTCATCAATAGAGGACAACTGGGATGTATGCCTCTCAGGTGAGCATGTTAGCTTTGACGTTGTTTTCACATCAGTAGAAGACAAAGTTAACCCCCTTGTGCATGTAGCCACCAGTAGCTTTAATACTTTGGCTGCCGGTAGCAGTTTATGTCATGACACTACTGTTGGCTACATGCACAAGGGGGTTAATGGCTGTCACATGACCAGAGAATAACTGGGACATCCGCCAGACAGGTACTTCCTCCCCCATTTATTTCCGGCTTTATTTGACTGGCAGTGGATATTTGCCTTCGCAACACTTCATATAAATGTTACCATGTTAATCGACCATTGGTGCACAAGGACAGTGCCCACAAGTCATGCATAACTTTTGTAACATTCAGTTTGGGGACTGATATTCAGCTGATATTTGACTGGTACTCAGCTTTAACCCTTTGGTTGTCAGTGTCATTTTTTGTCGCAATGGTTCCTGCAGGCCTACAGGCGCCAAGCTGTTTAGACACCACCCTTGAACTAACATGGTTGATCCACATCCTGCCATACACTGTCAGGTCTTTATGGGTGAAAGGGCAGTAGCGACACCTGTTACATGTGCATACTAACATGGCTTGTGATAAGATGCATGGGTAGGAAATGTTAGTTAACCCGTTCAGCCCTGACGCGCTACAGCAGGAGATGGCTCGACCATTATAATTCAAGGGTAGTGCCAGATTAGCTTGGCGCCTGTCAGCGCCAAGCTAATCTGGCACTGCCCTTGAATTATCATGGTCGATCCATCTCCTGCAACTGGTACATAGTCATTAGATGACCCCTCCAAAATTTGGGAAATACGGCCGTCGGGCTGAATGAGTTAAGGCAGGACAAACATTGTGAACCTGTTTTGATGTCTCACGTTGGCACAGAAAGCACCTTCACTCACTGCTGTTTATTTTCTCTTGACAGGCGTCCCGGTCACTGTTGGCAATGAAAGTGGAACTGTGAGAGGTAACTTCATGCGGTTTTCGCTGCGTCCATGAGCATCACCTTAAAAAAAAAACGTTGCTGACAGCCAAAGGGTTAAAAGACCTACAGGAACCTGCACAGAGCTGAGCAGAAAACTAAAGAATTGTGCATGCTGAACTAACTGTTGGCTACATACCCAAGGAGTTGTTTGAAATGAAAAACAACAAACTTCATTTCGTATTTAGCAAATATGAGTTGTGTAGCTTAGCAACGAGTATTTAGCAAATATCATTCAGATATCACCAGGATATCCAAGTTTTCTCCTTTTATCCCTGTTTCGTTCTGAATGAAGTATTTTACAAGGCAACACCTTGATTGGGACCTCTGCAAAAGAGATGTTGTATATCTTACCTTATAAGCAATGTGGACTGTACTCGACATGTTTACCCTTTGGTTGTCAGCAGTTTTTGTCTTGATTTCTTCAGGAGTCCATTGCGACAGAAAGCACTGATGACTGCCAAAGGTTTAACACACTGAGTTCTAAGATTGACACTTCCACATTTGGGAGTTGCCTTCTGAACACTACATAGCAATTCATGAGACAGATCGCCCATGACCATTAAGGGTGGTGCCAAAATAGCTTGTGGGTGCCAAGCTATTCTGGCACCACCCTTGAACTGTCATGGGTGATGTGGCCTAGAGGCAACAAGCTATTCTGGCACAATCCTTGACCTATCATGGTTGGTTTGTATCTTGCTCTGTATTGGAGCTGCATGTATTAAAGTAGCATTATGTATAGGTTGAAAAAGAATTTTCAGCAGATTCACTCAGAAATGCACACCTCACTTGAGCTTTCAGTCTTCATCAGTGATGGCGACCTCGAACTCAGTATTTTATTTGCATGTGTGGGAAAGTCAATAATTTTGATAGCCTAGTTCCTGCCTTCTGAATATCTGCTCTGCACGCCACATATCTACGCTTAGCGAACTTAGAATGATGTAGCTGGGGAAATTGACATTGCATTGTGGGAGTCGAAGCGAAGCTTTATTTTTTTCAAACATTACTCCTGAATAAACTAAATGTGTTTATTGTGGCTTAGTTTTTTTTTTTTCCCAGTAAAATAACCTTTTCATAAAGCAGCAAAATATTCTCTCATATATTGGCGGACAAATTTTGAGAGGGACAGAAAAAATGGATAGCCGTCTGTCCCAAGGACGGACAAATATTGAGAAAAAAATGAACTTATCCCTGCTGTTTCAAGTACGCGAGACTGTAGAGTGCCTGGGGCGGATTTTTATGCTGTCCATGATGGACAATTTTAAATCTTAGCAGAAGGCCTGACCTATGGCCCAGAGACCTACGAGTGGCCTGTGACGTGTATTTACAAGGGAAAACACTGTAGCGTTCTCACCAGTCCTTGGGTCACAAGTCATGTTGTACACTTCTGCAGACCTTGTCCATAGCAAGGGTCTGCTGGGAGATTATGATTTTAATTTAACAATGAAAATGTCCAAACATGTCTGCATGCATACATAATACATTTTCATTCATGCAAAATTGTTAAATTGTGTTTGCGAAAATTAATGACGGTCTGTGTGAAATCAGTACAATATAATAAACTCGTTTCATGCTGTTCAAGCACTTGTGCGAGGGCCTTGCACATACGTGTATCCTGCAATGTGCTAGCAGCATACTGTCAAGACCCTTAATTAAGCATGCAGCCACTGGTAAACAGTTTACAGTTACACAACCTCCAAGCTTCCTTAGCCACATGCTTATTTCATTTGTATTTTAACTCGTTCAAGTTACACGCATCAATAGCTGTGGAAATGTGGAACACTTCTGCACCTATTGATTTAGTACGCTTTGAATGAGTTACCGATAACCCCCAAACACTGTGTGTACGTCAAGGGAGATAGATCTACCATGATAGCTGTCTGGTTACCAAGGCACTTCTACCTGTCAGCATTGTGACTAGAACGTCTCTTTCTTTGTGAAAGATGGCAAGCAATCCCCCATACAGTGAACTTGTTCTGTACACGTTTGAAGATATTCCGGAACAGTTTTTAATTAAATCCACATTCGCAAGGTGACTAAATCCAGACCCTAAAGGTGATGGATGAGCTAGTAAACTATGAAGAAATAACGAGGGAAGAAATGAACACGCTTTGAAAGAACAAGCACCTACACTAAACACCATCCAGTTGTGGGGGCTCTTGAGGATCAATGCCTCTTGCTGAAACCAGTTTGATCACATGCTCCTTTGACGGCCAGGGATCGTTGATGATGAATGTGCGATAATTTCAAAAACACAAGTGGGTTTACTGGTTTTTTGCTTGTTTCTCTGGAAGAAATTTATTTCCAATTTCTGTAACTGTTTTGAGTTTGTTCTTCTCTAGCTTTTCTATCTTCGTTATTGTTGTGTTCTAGGAAAAACGCATAGCACACTTGAAGAGTTAAAAGAGAAATGCACAACCAAACCTGAAGAGTTGAAAAGCTAAAAAGTTTTATTTATACATACATACATACATACATACATACATAAAAAAAAATTGTGAAAACTGTAAATATGTTGGAGTGGGCAATATTAAAATACAACATTCAGCACAAGAAGTACACAACATTCAGCAGGATCAGTTTTAAGGCACATCACTTGTAACGTTCGGCAGGATAAGTTTTAAGGCACATCACTTATAACGTTTGGTAGGATCAGTTTTAAGGTACATCACTTACAACAAAACGTCATGACATAACACTTACTGTACTCTTCAGCAGCTTCTGTTAAAACTAAGGTTAACAACGTCGCCAAAAAATCCAAATTCTCAAATCTGGGACATTGCCTGCTGAACCCTGCAAAAAACCTTGGTTTTCATAGAATTTTTTGTCAGTATGATTCCTGCAGGAATCATCGCGACAAAAGCCGCCACTGACAGCCAAAAAGTTGACAGTTTTTGGTACAGATCGACCAGGATAGTTCTAGGGTGTTGCTGGAATGGCTTTACTGTCTCAAGGACTACGCCGGCAAAATCTTTGAACTATCATGATCAAACCACATCTCGAATAGTGTGCCAGGGCTTAATGGTTTAATTCATGACATCCTCAGGGTGAACTTCTCTCTCTTTTTTTTTTAAAAGCTCTACATCACTGTTCTGGTGACAGATCAACCGTGCAGTTCAAGGGGGGTGTTGTATTAGCAACACGACCCTTGCACTATCATGATCAATCCACATCCTGTCATTGCATGTCTGTGCTGAAAGGGTTAACATAACAATTGAAACTAAGGTAGCGTCACACAGGAAACCTAAACACATTCACAAATATCTGCATCGTAAGAACATGACATTTCTTCAAGAATAAAAACGAAAATTACTGTCAAAATGACAGAAATATCAGAAAAGCTGTTTTTTCGCAACTCTTTCAGTAAAATGTACTCTGTACTTTGGACACACATAAGGTTTAACAGCAACAAAACTGAAATCATTTAAAGTCTCCCAAAAATATCTGCTCTTACAGTAATGCACCCAACTCCCACCACCATCTGTAATGTGACAGTATAAAAAGTATGCTAAAAGTATGTTCACAAACAATTACCAAACCCAATTCAAGGAAAAAATAATTGATTCCATATTATCTGGAACAATCCAGGCTTGAACGGTGTGGGCATTCCACGATCGTAGACACCCACACACAGACGGCATCTTGATTGTAGTGAACAAAATATGTGCAAAACATCAATGTAATTCAGTCAGCAAAATGTCCATGGGCTGACCTTTGCTACAGTTAACACTACGGACAGTTAACACTAGTGCGTTGTGCCCACTGCAACTAACTAGCACCAGCCCAATGCCATTGTGCTTACTGCGCACTTTCCATCAGATGGGGGCGTTTTACTTGCCCCTATGTGCAAACTAAACTCATAATGAGAACAATTCCACAATTTACAACGAAGCATCCATGTTGTAATAACACTGGCGATCCCTTGGAGGACACTGTGAATACGTAATGCGTAAACAAAACGCAGCCATCAACCCTGTGCTCCGGATACGTGTTGGAATTAAACGGGAAGCGAGAGGCACTGATCATCATAAACCCCTACAGATGCTGGAGCTCATGAGAATCTAATCTTCCTCCAGCTGGGTGTGTTGACAACAGGTGTGTATGGATAACATCTGATAGAAAAAATGCACAATACTGAATACCTTAATCTATTTAGCCCAGACACACACAGCAGGAGATGGATCGACCATGATAATACAAGGGTAGTGCCAGATTAGCTTGGCACCGACAGGCGCCAAGCTAATCTGGCACTACCCTTGCATTATCATAGTCGATCCATCTCCTGCAACTGGTAAATAGTCATTAATTAACTTTACCAACATTTGAGATGTGTGACCTTGGGGTAAAATAGGCAAAAAACCACCTGTGCCACCTGATAGCACTTAGTATATCTGCCTTGCAAGTGTGTTGATTTACACTTGCCAGGCAGATATACTAAGTGGGCTAAAGATGCTCAAGCTGACAGCGGCTGCAATCTCTTCACGCGCAGCAGTGCATGGGCTATCTATGGTCGACATCAACCCGAAGACCTTTCACACGCTCACTAGAACTTGGGACACGCGTAGGTTATCCCTGGACAAGATGCTACGACAACACCTGTACATCACTTATCCTGAAAAGGCTAAAAAAAAAAAAAAGTTGTGACAATTGTCTTTTTTTTTATGGAACAAGAGTTCCATACACTGGCCTGTGGTGATCTCTCTCTCACTCGCTTCAAGGTACACAAACAATCACTACATGAACAGTACGCAATTATCACATACTTTAAACCTTTTGACTGACCGTAGCAGCTCTACAAAAAAGCACTACGGGCAGCCAAAGGGTTACAATCTGACATACGACGACACAGACAAGAGATGGGTACCCACACAGACACACCAACCTAGGATGTAATAGCACCATAAGAGGACGAGGTGGGGGGTATGATACATATGGCTACACGCATAAAATAATGCTACACATGTACACTATGCAGGCACGACGTGGAGGCTGTATACATCATACATACGGTTGCACAGGGTAACACGAAACGTGCCCAATGCAGACACCCAAGTGGGGGCTATGATACATAATGGCTACACAATGCGTTACGACGTCTACAATATACAGATGGGAAATACTTCAAACGTTTACCTGGAGATCTACACGGGGGATGCCATTTCGTTGTTCTGAGTCAAGGTGTACACAATGTGGTTGATGGATCAAAATTCCTGGCCACTTACCCCCCTAGTGCATGCAGCCAGTAATGCAAACAGTATAATTAACCCCTTCTTCACCAGTGATCGCGAATTTCAAGTCTAAAACCAGTGCACATTGACCAACATTCGCGTGAACAACATAGTGTAACTGTGACCAAAAATGAGCATAAAGAACACAGGACTAACAAGAGGCACAAACCCTCATGAGCCCCCGCGACTGCTTAGAGCTATAATTATTATAAGATAAGCGCATTATAAATACCGTAATTATTATTATTTATTATTATTATTCTTGCGCCTGGGTAGCATTTGCTTTGCTCTGGCAGTGAAGTGGTTAACGCTGCCTTAAACAGAACCAGTGGCTGCATGCACCACAGGGTTAAGTATTGTTAAACAATTAACACTGTCTGTGCCAAGGAACAAGACACAATGTACGATGACATTTTTGGGGTTTTGGAATATAACACACAATACTCATGGACAACTTGACAGAAACTGCTGTTTAACTGAATATTCAAACAATTATGGTACCAATACATGCACTGAATAGTGGATTAATAGTGGTTGTATACAAGCACGTACATCTGTTCACATGAATCCATTACAACTAACCCATTTAGCCTTTACGCACTGCAGCGGGAGATGGATCGACCATAATTCAAGGGCAGTGCCAGATAAGCTTGGCGCCTGATGGCGCCAAGCTAATCTGGCACTGCCCTTGAATTATGGTCAATCCATCTCCTGCAACTGGTACACAGACATCAGGCGACACATCCACAATTTGGGAAATGTGACCCTGGGGTTAAATGTTTCGTACTTATTGTTCTTGCTGCAGTTTGTTCTCTTTTAGTTTATTACGTCTATCTTAACCCCCTTATGCATGCAGCCACTGGTACTGTAGACAATGCATGTGATTGTACTGTGAACAGCACTGCTGGCTGCAAGAGGGTTAAGCATCAGAACAATCGACATTTGGAATCACTTTTCACCCTTTGGCTGTCTGTAGCGCTCCCGACACCTAAAGGGTTAGTCAACAGAGCAGCATGAGTCTGTCCATCATCTGTGTACATGCCCGTTCACAAAACTTTTAACAAAGTAACTGGAAAGTAAAATAATTCAGAGATTTGGTCGAAAAGCTCCCTTGTATACAATGTTAATGAGTTTACATTCATGTATATCAAACAACTATGATGTGAACCTTGCCCCAATTGTGAGTGCAGCCACCAGTATTGTAAGCAGGGCAATCCCAACACACACACTGGGAGTTAGTACTAGTGGCCGCATGTACAAGGGAGGCAATATTCCCCATGATTTGTTCACCAGTCGTGGATTGAATTTCTTGCTTTAATTCATCCTGCGGCTGAAATTAACAATTTTTTTAGATATCCCTTGAGGATTACGTCACAGATCGACCAAGACAGTTCATGGGTGACATCAGAATATCAGAAGCTATTCTGTCACCACCCTTGAACTATCATGGACTGATCCACATCCTGTTGTATAATGTCAGGGCTTTATGGGTTATTACAACACACAATGCCAGATAAAATCCCCTTTTCTGTCCAATCCTAAACTAAATCCAGGATCCACAAGATGACACTTCTGTGAGAGTATTATGCATGTTGTTGATGCAATGGCTGATCACTACACCCCTCTCTTGTCACTAAATTGACACTGCCGTTCCTTTGTTTGAACATCTCAACACAAACCAACCCTTCACAGGAAGTATGCTGTACAATGAGGTGGGAAAAGCTGCTAAAATTCCAAACCATTTTATTGTATTATAATTTATATACACATGTATACACGAACAAAGGTATGGGGCTATAAGCAGAAATGTTTACTCGCCTAGAACTATCAGCCTCATATGACAATGAGCACAATTACTAAATCACTTGTATCAAACATTTTCGTGTGAAATGAAGGTGTTCTGACCCGTTATAACAGGTCCTTGGGCCGATCCATGTCAGCAGCAGTTGGAAAATACTGCCGATACTGGCCCGAAGAATTTCCGCTCATCCGGTGTAGCCTACTTACATAAACGTGTTCTACCGACAACATTTAACGGAACATGACAAGCCGACACGCACCGTGTGAAACGCCAACTGAAACGTGATGCGTGCGGTCGTGGTCCGTGGAATTTGAGCACACGATGAGCAAACCCCTTGTCAGTGGTCATCTCTTCTATACTCTTGTCAACTATTCTCTCTGTAATTCTAGCTACGTGGAGATTTCTCAGCCCTTCTGGCAGGCCCCACAAGGCACCGACAAACGTGACCATTCTACATGTCAGTGACCTGAAACCTCTTGCTGCATCTCCCTTTGAACCCATTTGAACCCAATGCACTGCACCATGGACCATGATAATTCAAGGGTAGTGCCAGATAAGCTTGGCGCCTGATGGCGCCAAGCTAATCTGGCACTACCCTTGAATTATCATGGTCAATCCATCCCTGCAACTGGTACGTAGTTTTAGGCGACACCTCCAATGCGGCCATAGGGTTAAATGGGTTGACCTCCTGTGGTGGTAATGTACACAGTACCGGTGGCTGCATGCACATGAGAGATAATTTCAACTCTGGTTTTATGCCCTAATACAATACAAAGTTCAATAATATTACACTGCATATCTCCGTCTCCCTTGAACACACACACTGACACAATCACACCATGTTCTAAATACATTCGCACGCGCAAAAACTTACTCACAGTCACCAACACTAGCACACATGACACACTGGCTAAAAACATTTCTCAGTGTATCACCTATCTTTTTTTTCTTTCTCTCTCTCTCTCTCTCTCTCTCTCTCTCCTGACCGTCCCGATGTGAAAATCTGACAGAAAGTGTGGTGCAAATGAAGTAAGGCATGATCTAAGGAAACACTCTACCAGCACACACATGATGCTCTAAACAACAGGGGCCAGTTGCACGATTAAGCTTAGTCCTGCGCCAGCCACTAGTGGCTGGCACAGGATTAAGCTCACTCATGCAACTGATGAATACCTTTGTAGCCAAGCAAAAATGTCTGCACGACTAAACTGAAAATGATCTACACTCCACAAAGTGACGCCAACCTAACTTGTGTCACTAACACCCACTCGTGCACGCAGTACTGTACACAATATTCATGGCTGCTTGCATGAGGGGGAAAAGATGGGTATAAAATAGCAACATCGCATGCTCTAAGTACCTGACCGCAGGATTAAAAAAAAAAAACATGAGGGAAAAATAGCCGGGAAAAGTAAAACAGTAAAACGCTGTAAACACTGTAAAACAAGTGAACTAACGGGCGTCCGTGAGGTATGAGGGCTTTATACTGTGACAGAGAGAACGCACCTTCAAACACCCCAGATCGTTCTGGTTAATTATGGGCAACCTTCGCTGCATCAAGTTCCTTCGCTAAATAACCCTGAAACACTATGCCAGGAGATGGTGGATTGAGCATGATAATTCAAGGGCATTGCAGGATTAGCTTAGCGCCAAGCTAACTTGGCACTACCCTTGAATTATCATGGTTGATCCACCTCCTGCAACTGGTGCACAGTCGTTAGGTGACTGGGAAATGTGGCCATGGGGTTAAATTCCCATCGCTCATGGGCAACCCCGGTACAGAAGCTAATTACATCCCCTACATAGCAGTCTACCCACAATCCACTGGAAAAAATGGCAGTACAATCACACTTCTCAGTCACACATCCCACAGCACGGACATCACATCGGGTACCAGTATATATAAATGCACGCTTCACTGACACTGTTTATCAAGCACACCAACAGTATCACTCATTCCATGCGAGTGCTGGCCTGCGATTCTGGAGTCTGTTGCATGAGTGAGTTTAGTCCTGTGCCGGTCGCTAAGCGAGGTGCTCCACTACAGCACTAGTCCTGCGCCAGTCGCTCAGCAAGGTGCTCCGCTATAGCGGAGCACCTTGCTGAGCGACTGGCGCAGTACTAAGCTCACCCATGCAACCGACCACTGGACCGTTGTCAATGCAAGCTCTAAGTTCCAAAATCACAGATCAGCACTCAAACTTGCAATCCACAGTATGGTGCGATTTTTATTCTATTAAAGTGCATAAAAGTGTGTCTTGCCCCAAATTTCATAAACATCCATTCTCGTGCGGCCTTCGCCTGGGTACCAAGGACACACCGAGTGGAGACTCAAAATCTTTGCACATTCTGGCTGCGAGCGTTTCAGGCTGAGCGAGTCTCAGCCCCCCCGAGGGGCGACAAACTGCGAACAGCTCAGCCATTCAGTGGCGACTCAATATCGATGGTTTTGAAGCAGTTGTCGGGGAGTGAATCACGGATGGCCATGATGTTCTCCACATCCTTTTTGAACTGCGAGAGGTCCGTCTCGTACTTGTCGCGCCAGCACTTGATCTTCTTGTTCTGCTCCTGTAGCATGACCAGCTCCGCGGCGATGTTGGCTTGATTCAGCTCCGCCTCCAGTCGCGCTAGCTCCTCCTCCAGCTCCCTCAGACGGTCTGTGTCCACATCCTCCAGGTAATCTGAAACACGAAACGTTAACCCTTACAATTTTGATACACCCACTGCTTAAAATAAATTTGACTGATAGTTTAAGGGTGGTGCCAGGACAGCTTGGCGCCTCAGGCGCCAAGCTATTCTGGCACTACCCTTGAACTAAAACAGTTGATCTATCTCCTAATCTGTAATGTAAGATTCAAAGGACAAGAAGCAAATTTTACATAATCAGCCTCAGGATATAATGGGTTAACATACATCACCAAACATCCCGGAAAGCTGATAAACAGCAAATACAAGGTCTAGACCAAAAAGGTGACTGCCAAGCATGCAAAATGCAGAGCATAACCCAACGAAGAAAGAAACATGTTTCAAAAAGACGCTTGACTTAGCTTCTTCACACCTAGCCAATTGCACACTTGTCTATTCTGAAATATAATAATTGTGTTGTAACTGTCCTTCCTAAGCATGATTCTTACTCTGTTGGGTTATTCATAGCAAACGCAAGGCATAAAAAAACTCAGAAAAAATGCAACATTTGCTGTTTAAAACGAAGCTGTTACTGTGTGTGAATTGTTTTGTGGAGGATGCTGACTTCGTTCACCTTTTCAAGACCTGCCATCTGCAATAGGTATAGATCCTCATGAGCCTCATGAGGATCTATGCCTCTTTGCTGACCAGGATCAATTCCAACTTTTCCTCTCAGCAAGATGCATAGATCCTCATGAGCCCCAGCGACTGCGGCGCTCATGAGGATCTATGTCTCTTGCAGCTGGATCTTGTTCAGTGTTTTTCGGCATTGAAAGGATCAAAGGGGTTACTGTGGGTTTAACCCTATGCCTGGTGTGTTACTCACTGAGGATGTTCTTGATGTTGGTGACCTGGTCCAGAGCATTGTTGACTTCTGTGGCAGCTGCGTCTGCTGTCAGCTGGGCTGCTGCTGCTTTCTTACGCGCCTGAAAGAACAACAGTAACAAATAATATCACAACTGTTACAACAAAGATTCTACCCTGTTACAGCTGCAACAACTCTATACTGTCACAACTGCAAACAAAATACTAATTGTATGACTAAATGGGGACTTAATGTGTTAATGAGCACCTACGGTTGCAGGTGCTTATGATAATGTATGCATCAAGCTGATGAGGTGGGGGGTTTGGGGGGGGGGGGGGGGGCGTCCCTTCCAAACTGTTACCTCTTCGATCAGGATCTCATCATCCGTGGCTTGCTTCTCATAGTTGGTCAGCCGACTCCCTGCGTCCACCACTTCCTGAGACAAGGTCGTTGCGTCATCTTTCAAGGTCACAGCTTTGTCCTTGGTGTCACGCGCCTCGTCACGAATCCTGCGTGCCTCCTGACAAACAGACACAGGGAGACCAGATTGCAGAAAAGTTGGGACATAACTAAATCACACGTGACCTAAACTTTAGGTTGTTTGTTGACAAATCTGTCATAAGCATGAAAAATGATGTCCGTCTCTTGTTATTAGAAAAATATTACTCATGTTATTAGCAACGCATGCCTCTTGTTATTAGCAAAGTGTGATTTGTATTTGAGATGTGACATTTAACCCATTTCGTCCTGAAGCCCTACAGCAGGAGATGGACTGACCATGATAATTCAAGGGTAGTGCCAGATTAGCTTGGCGCCTAATGGCGCCAAGCTAATCTGGCACTACCCTTGAATTATCATGGTCAGTCAATCTCCAGCAACTGGCACACAGGCATTAAGTGACACCTCCAAAATTTGGGAAACATGGCCTTGGGGTTAAATGGGTTAACATAAAACAAATCAATACAGACACCAGCAAACAGCTTGAGGTCTTTCAAGAATGTTGCTCTGAAGCTGCGGAACTCACTTCCAGAGTCTTTGAAGATTGCAGGCTCGCTGCCTTCACTTATAAAGACATTTAAGACCACATTTCTTCCGGTAAATGAACTGACTGTTGTTTTCTCTTCTGCAACTCTTTCTTCCATGTTTTTGTTTCAAACTGGTTCTTTTCTATCTCTCGTGACATAGATAAGATAGTTTATTGCCATATGTTTCCATGTACAAAACAATAAAAACATTGGAATTTGTCTTGATGTCAGTTACTAAGACTAAAATCACACACACACACACACACACACACACACACACACACACACACACACACACACACACACACACAGAGTAAACTCTAAAATATTATTTTCATGTTTTCATGCTAAATACTAAGCAAATACCGGTATTAAACATGGCGAACGGGCACGCTTCACTGATTCAGTTAAAAGCTGACTGTACACATTCCGACAAGTTCTCACTCGCCACTCGTGCTCTCTCCAATAGTCCGGTTGATCAGAGAGAGCACGAACAGCCAAAGGGAAAAAACTGTTGCGGAATCTGCTGGTCCTGGTACTATACAAATGAACATCATCATCATCAGATATTTATTCCCCAGCCACTGAAACAAGGCCATACACTACAGCAAATGCTGGTGCTGGTGAGGATCTACGCCTCCCTCATCTGTTTCTCGTCGTGTTCAGACACGCAAAGGGCCAAAGCGCAAATAAGATGAACTGTGCACTCACATTGGATGCATCTGTGGCAGTCCTCTCTGCCATCTCGGCCAGCCTCAGTCCCTCCTTGGCATCATGGTCCGCCCCCTGCAGCGCGTCGCGAGCCTGCTGTGTGGTGTCCAGTGCCTCCTTAATCATGGCCTCAATTTCTGGCACCTTGGCCAGCGCCTCATTCGCCTTGTCCTTGTTCTCGCTCACCAGCCTGTCAAACTCTATCACACACAAAACAACAATCATTAACCCATTCAGCCCCAACAAACAAAATTAATTTTTCTCTAAAATGTATTTTTTCGAAAAATACTTACCGATGACATTACTTTATGGAAGTGTCTACTACTTACTCAATTTCAGCCTAAGAACTTGTTGTGTTCCTACACAACCCGGGAGGCACTCGGGGAACCCTGACTAGGGCCGAGAGTTCCTCCCGCCCCTGCCCATCCGGTCACGTGGTGTGACCAGTCAGTCGTGATACTTAGCTTACCAGCGGCAAGCGGGGCAGGTGGGAGGGTCCTCCGAGTAATGTCATCGGTAAGTATTTTTCGAAAAAATACATTTTAGAGAAAAATTAATTTGTTTCTTCAAAAACATTACCGATGACATTACTTTATGGAAGAATTGCGAAAAGGAGTAGGATGCCGCGCCCAACTTACCCCCTGAGAGGGCTAAGACACAGCCATCCACCCAGTCGCAAAACTCCTGACAATTTCAGCTAGTTCATACCTAAGGTGCCTCTGGCGCTGGGAGGGAGTGCTGCGCTGCGGCGATGTCCCCAACCAGTGCGAGGTTGTCTCGCTGGCCCGACAGATCCCTGAGGTAGAAGCGGGCGAAGGTAGATTCTGCCCGCCAGCCCACTGCTGCCACGATGTCTCGAACAGCACAATTGCGATCGAAGGCGACGCTCGTGGCCATGGCTCGAACATCATGTGCGCGTATCTTGAGCCTCTTCGCACCCTGTGGGGAAAGGTCCTGGTAGGCAGTCCGTATGACCCAGCGTAGCCAGGAAGATATCGTCTGGGTTGTTATGTCATTTCTGCCGTGGGCCAAAGGCAGAAAGAGGCGTGACCATCCTAGACGGATGTGCTTGGATCGGCGTAGGTATACGCGTAGGGCGCGCATAGGATCTTGTTGCCTTGTCTCCTGGGGAAAGTTCACGTCTTTCAGCGGCCGTATTGTTATCACCTGGGGCGCAGTCAAGGGAGACCTGGTCTTGGCGAGGAAGGAAGGGTCTGTGAGTAGCTGCACGGAACCATCCACCCTGAACTGGAGGCAGGCAGGGCTTGCCGACAGCACGTGCAGCTCGCTTACTCTGGCCGCCGAGGCCAGAGCCAACAGGAAGCAGGTCTTACATGTCACATCCGCGGAGCGACCCAGGGAAAGCGGTTCGAACCTGTCTGAGTTAAGCCACGTCAGTACCCATGGTAGGTCCCAGCGAGGGATCAGTGAGCGGGAAACTGGACGCTGCAGGCCAAAGTGCATCATCAGGTCTGCTAGGTCTTTGCAT
Organism: Semisulcospira habei; assembly: GCA_036245525.1. Taxonomy (NCBI): domain Eukaryota; kingdom Metazoa; phylum Mollusca; class Gastropoda; family Semisulcospiridae; genus Semisulcospira; species Semisulcospira habei. The sequence goes on along the minus strand of BTPG01000004.1, from coordinate 199,828,703 downwards.
TCGCCAGGGTCTGGGCAGCCGAGGTGACGGTAAGTGTCAGCAATCATGGACAGGTATCCTCAGATCGTGATGGGGGCTAGGCCTTGGTCTCCAAAGAGCCAGAGGAAGAATTCAGCGAGCTGTGGAGTAGTCAAATCGGTGGGGGAGAGTTGTTGGTCAGCGCACCAGGACCGAAGCACTCACCACTTTCCCTCGTACACACGTCTGGTCGAGGGTCTACGGGCTGAAGTGATAGCTTCCACTGCTGCACTCGAGAAGCCTCTAGCAGTGAGGGCTTGGCGCACAATCTCCAGGCGTGAAGGAGAAGCCGCTCCGGGCACGGGTGGAATAGCGGCTGGCAGGGTTGCTTGAGCATCATCCTCGAGGTAGGCAGACGAAGAGGGGGACCCGTGGCGAGACTGAGGTCGGTGGTCCAAAACCTGTTACAGGAGAACAGGGCGACCAGCAACACGACCGCCTTGCATCCTCTGAGCTTGAGTAGGACTTTGGGAACGAGGACCGTCGGGGGGTACGTGTACGCGATGAGCCCGTCCCACGGAATGGAGAACGCGTCGACTGCCCAGGCTAGGGCGTCTGGAATCGGGGAGATGAAGAGGGGGAGCTGGTGAATCCACCTTGTGGCAAATAGGTCAATCATGGGCGTCTCCCAGTGAGTGCAGATCATCTGAAAGATGTCTGGGCGTAACGTCCATTCCGTGTGGAGTAGCTGGCCGCGCCGAGAGAGGGAGTCGGCCAACACGTTCAGGTGTCCTGGAATGTGTTGAGCTCAGAGGGAGATGCCGCGGTACTCGCACCAGCACATCAGTCGGTAGAGGAGAATGCACAGATCAGGTGAGCGCGTACCGCCCTGCTTCTGAATGTAGGAAACGACTGTGGCGTTGTCCGAAAGGACCAGCAGCCCCTGGTGGCAAAGGAGCGCTTCCCACTCGATGAGGGCTTGCCAAACCGCTTGCAGCTCTAACCAGTTGATGTGTCTGTCCGATAGGTCTGGAGTCCATACGCCGGATGTCGAGAGGAACCTCGGAAGCAGATGAGCACCCCACCCAGAGAGACTGGCATCCACGCAAAGAGAGAGCTGAAGGGGCAGTGAGGCGAGAGGAACTCCCGAAGTGAGCCACGAGGTGTCCGTCCAGCACTGCAGATGGGGGCGAAGGATCTGAGGCACAGGCACCGGGGCATCTATGTCGCCGGAGGACGGACGCCAATGAAGCTGGAGGTGCAGCTGGAGCGGCCGGGAGTAAAGATGACCGAGGGGGAGTAGATCCGCCGCTGCATTCATCAAGCCGAGCAGTTGAAGCCAAACCCTGGTGGGGACCGACACCGCCTGCGCTACCTGGGCGGCTAAGGAAGCTAGCTTCTGGATCCGAGGCTCCGGCAAACTCACCCTGTTGAGGTCGGTCGCAAATTCCATGCCGAGATGATTAAACCGGCGTGAGGGAGTGAGGTCCGACTTGCCCGCGTTGACCAGGAACCCCAAACGCGACAACAACAGCAGCAGGGCACCTCTGTCCGTCATCAGGGCGGTCTCTGACTGATTCCTCAGGAGAAGGTCGTCGAGGTAGTTGGAGGTCGGACTGGAAGACGACCGTCTTGCCTTGGAGACGATGGCGTCTATGATGCGAGTGAAAACTCAAGGGCTGATGTTGAGACCGAACGGAAAGGCCCGAGAGATCGATGACGGGACGCCACTTGCCGCCCGGCCTGGGAACAACGAAGAGGCGGCTGTAAAAAGCTGGGGAGTCAGGACGAGACACTACCTCTGTGGCGGCCTTCTGCAGAAACGAGCCGACCTCTCCGCGCAGTGCGATGGCTTTGAGCTCGTCCGACGGAAGCTCGGTCCACAAGGGGGAGTGTCTCAGCGGAGGTGGCGAACAAAAGGATATCGAGAGTCCCTCGGTGATGGTGGAGGGCACCCAGGGGTCATCCGGAAGCAGCAACCGTCACACATTGCTGCAAAGGGCAAGCCTCCCGCCGACAGGAGACCCCGGAGCGGTCGGCGGGGGCTGGAGCGGGAGAGAGTCAGGGGGCCCGCTCGCGCCCAGGGCAGACCTGGGACAGGCGGGGGCAAGAGTCGTAACAGGTCTGGAGCGGCCAAAGGCGGAGGCCCGCCGGGGTGCCCTGGCGTGAGCTGGAGTGGAGGACGAAGAGGGTCTGGAGGACCGCAGGGCGAGACTCACGGACTTGCGGGCTGCTTGAAAGCAAGCAGTGGCTACTCTGCTAGGCCAACTGTCCGAGTTTGCGTCCTTCACCTTCTGCCAGGTCTCGCCGAAGAGGAGGGGGCCACCAAGGGGAGCACGACAAAGCTGAGTTCAGATTGGGGGGCATTCCGCGGCAGGCCTGTAGTACCGCAACTCGACGCATCAGGTCACAGTTGGAGGCGGCCGCCATAGCGTTGACCGAGGAGTGATACGCTGCCAGGTTGGGCGCGACCGGGAGGGCGAGGAGGTCACCAAGAAGGGGCGTAAGCGAAGCATGCCAGGCGTCCTCGATGCGATGGACGAAAGCTTGAGTGAGAAGCTCCAGGAAGCCCGCGCAGGCCAAGGTGTTCCGCACCAGACGCCGTCTTATCCAAGCCGTGTGGAAGGGCACGTCTCAGCTGAGTGTTGCCGCCAACCTGCACTACCGCCAGATGATCCAACGAGGAAAGGGGACAGGTGAAAGACTGAGAATGGCCCGCATACCAGGACTGGTGGAAGGAGATGTCGAGGTCAGCCGGCCACTTGCGATCCGTGAAGAAGGAGTACTTCTGGGAATCGGCCTGGAGATGTGCAGAGAAGAAATCCCTAAGATCCTTAAAGCCGGGGGACGAGGCAGCGACTTTAACCTCTTTTGCTGACGTCCTGAGTCAACAAAGGCGGACACCTTATTCTTGAACGGGGGGGGGGGGGGGGGGGGGGGGGGGGGAGGGATGGGGGGCACGCGTCGTCTGCCAGAGCGGCCGCGATCAGACGAGCTGCTTCGTGGATCCCCAGAAGCGTTTCCGCGCGCGACGCTGAAGGAGTCCTAGACGACACAGGATCATCCGTCCTGGCAGAGCGAGACGAGGGGGAGCGGCTGTCCATGCTGAGCAGGGCTGAGACCAAATCCTCTGCCGGCGAGGAGTCCGGGTGGAGGAGATCACACTATCCATGTCCCGACGAGAGAAGGTAGCAGCCGGCGAGTGTCGTGTCCTCTTGCGAAGCCGGGGGGAGGACGGGGGCAAGGTGCGACCGGGCGAAGGGGGACTGGCGCGAGCCAGGCGCCTGCCATGGGGGTGGAGCGACTGCGATGACGGGAGCGACTGCGGTGGCGATCCCTGGCAAGCTCCTACTACGGGGCCTGATTGGCGAAGGAGACGAGTGACGTAACCTGCGAGGGGAGGCGCATCGAGATAGGCGTGATGCGGGGCACGGGCCCGAAGCTAGTGAAGTGGTCAATCGCGATGAGGACGAAGAGGGCCGGGGGCTGCGGCGGCCGTCATGTACAGCATCACGATGCTTCCTCCGTTTGTCGCCGGGACGCGCGAGGGTGTCTGGAGCTGCTGCTGGCCGAGCGGGAGTTGTCAGGACTGTCAGTAGTGCATGGACGAGTGGACACAGGTATCTGCTGGCCTGCCTCCATAAGGCGGGCGCTCTGCCGGCTTATCGACTCTCCGTAAGAGTATGCGGGCTTCTTCTGGCGAGACCTATCAGGACTGCCAGTGGACACTTGACGGCGCGAAGCACGTCTCTGCAGGCCTGCCTATGTAAGGAAGGCGCTCTGCCGGCATACAGACTCTCCGTAAGAGTCAGTGGGCTTTGTCCAGGCGGGTGTCACAGATGACGCAGTCCTGTGGTAAAAGCTGGGCTCATGTGTCCGGCGGGTCGTTCGTTCCACAAGGTAGGAGCGGGCACGTCTGGATACATCTACGGGCACGGAGGGGGGACCAAAATGGACGATCGGTCACTTGCCAGTGTCGGGCGCTCACGCCGGTAAAACCCCCAAAGCTGCGACCAACGTAGTTCTGGCCAGGCGGCACAGGCATCACAGGTGTGGTCGGAAACGCAGCCAGCACAGGGAAGGCAGACCTTGTGGGCATCGCTCGGCCATCGGAAGTCGCAGCACTGCGGGCAGGTGAGCACTTGGCCACTGCAACATATATCAGACATGACAGGCGACCGGGCGCGGGCACTGCGAGGCCCCGCCAATGAAAACGAGAGATCGACGCGAAAGCTGTACGATCGAAACGAAGCCTCAAGCCAAAGCCGGTACCGGGTCCGGGGTCCAGCTGAGGGCTGGGACCGATACCTTACCTCTCTTGAGATGGGGGGACGGGGGGGAGGAACCTCCATACCACCCACAGAGTGCGTCGGAGGGAAGAAGTCCCGGGCGGGTCCGCGACTAAAAGTCCACACGCAACCACGGAAACCACCACGGAGAGAAGCGCTGGTAATCCAAAACAAACAGCTCCCAGTAGCCCACAAGGTAAACACAAGAGCGTACAAAGTCCAAAGGAACACAGTAATCCAAAGGCGACCGGCCCTTTAAGAACCGGTTGCAACCAGTCAAGGTCCTGTAGGCTACACATGTCTGAACAGTGTGAGCTAAGGAGAACGAATGACTAGTCACACCACGTGGTACATGACCAGATGGGCAGGGGCGGGAGGCAACTCTCGGCCCTAGTCAGGGTTCCCCGAGTGCCTCCCGGGTTGTGTAGGAACACAACAGGTTCTTAGGCTGAAACTGAGTAAGTAGTAGACACTTCCATAAAGTAATGTCATCGGTAATGTTTTTGAAGAAACAAAGCAGGAGACGGATGGACCATGATAATTCAAAGGTAGTGCCAGATCAGCTTGGCGCCATCAAGCGCCAAGCTGATCTGGCACTACCTTTGAATTATCATGGTCCATCCATCGCCTGTAACAGGTAAATAATTGTTAGGCGACAACTCTAAACTTAGGGAAATACAGCCTTCGAGTGTAAAGGGTTACAAAAATGATTACATTGGAAAGAAAGGTTGATGGCCGCCAGGGATCTTTTGCCTACTGGGCAGGTGAAATGTCCCAACAAATCTTCATCTACACAGTTCAAGACATTTGTCGTTCCAAAAGGGATAGTTCTGTGACAGATTAATTCTCTTTGTTTATTACCATACTGCAAAGGGAGGACAAAAAACTCACCAAGCAATGTCTGCAGCGTGTCGTTGGCCTCTCGTAGCGTCTGCTCTCCTGCACTCACGGCCTTGCGAGCCACGTCTCTGGCCGCATCCACTTCTGCTAGCAGCTCATCCAAACGCTGAAACGCAATCACACCACATCAACCATAAGCATGACCCTTATGTAGCCTTTGCTATGACCCCATGATGACCCTGAAAGTCACTGTCATGTAATCCACTATCATAGTACCATTATCATCATAAATACCTGCTGCAGCATGGTTTGTGTTTCTCTGCATTACCTGTAGCAGTGCGGTCCCATCAACTAGCATGGTACGAGACGCGTTTCTCTGGTCCTCTATTCATCATCACTATTATTACCTGTTGTAGAGTGGTCCTGTCATCCAACATGGTATGAGATATGTTTCTCTGGTCTCCTACATATCATCATCATCATCATCACCACTATTATTATATGTTGTAGTGTGGTCATGTTGTCCAGCATGGCATGAGACGCGTTTCCTGGTCCTCTATCTGTCATCATCATCATCATCACTATTATTACATGTTGCAGCACAGTCCTGTCATCCAGCATGGTACGAGAGGTCTCTCTAGGTCTTTCCTTATCATCATGATCATCACCATTATTACATGTTGTAGAGCAGTCCTATCGTATAGCATGGTACTAGATATTTTCCTCTGGTCATCTACCTACAATCATCATCATAACTATTATTGCATGTTGCAGTAGAGTCCCATTGTCCAATATGGTACGAGACGTGTTTCTCTGGTCCTCTACCAACATCTTCATTATTATTACCTGTTGTAGAGTGATCCCGTCATCAAACATGGTACAAGACATTTTCTCAAGTCCCCTATCTAACATCACCATCATCATATCATTATTATCATCACAATTATTACCTGTCATAGGCGGTCCCATCGTCCAGCATGCTATGAGACATTTCTTTGGTCCTATATCTACCTATCTTTAACATCATTCTCACATCACTATCATTATCATCACTATTATTACCTGTTGAAGCACAGTCCCATCGTCCAGCATGCTACAAGACGTGTTTCTCTGGTCCTCTACCTATCTTCAGCATCACTCTCACATCACTATTCTCATTATCATCACTATTATTACCTGTTGCAGCACTGTCCCATCATCCAACATGTTACGAGACATGTTCCTCTGGTCCTCCACCTCTCTTAGCAGCTGCTGGTTGCTCTGTAGCAGTTCCTGCGCACGCATCTTGATTCTCTTTGCCTGCACACACAGCACCACACCTACATCAGCATCAGTCAGCTGCTCACCCACCAACAGCCATCCGCAAGAGGCACAGATTCTCATGAGCCCCTGCAGATGCAAGGGCTCAAGAGAATCTTTGGCTGTGACCAAAAGTGGCTGCAGTGGCTCCTCCCACTGCAGGTGTCATTGCGGTATTAAAGTTAGCTTGCTCATCTCACTGAGGACACTCAGTATGTACAGTGGAGTCCTCCCTGCTCCGTGACTTGCTGAGGGTGGGATAAGGTAACCATTTGTACATAAACGATCGCACAGATCGAGCTGCTGCATCTACCGTGGGCAGAGGGTCATGGGCCCTACGGAAGACTGTTTAGTGCATTAAACCCCAATCCAGACTGCCAAGCGTGTAAAAAACGGAGAAGAACACAACAGAGAAATAAACACGCTTAGAAAAAAACAGTTACAACACAATTTATTAATATTTCAGGTAAATACCCTTTCAGTTTTAGATGGATCGACCATGATAATTCAAGGGTAGTGCCAGTCAGGCGCCAAGCTAATCTGGCACTACCCTTGAATTATCATGGTCGATCCATCTCCTGCAAGTGGGTTAATAACATGCGTGGCTTACTGCTTACCTCCTCGCTAATCTGTTGAGCCTGGTTGGACAAGGCAGCCACATCTACAGTGGGCAGGGGGTCCTGGGCCTCGCGGAACAGACTGAGTGCTTCCTCGTACGCCTCGTTGGCTCGATCCAGTGCAGTCTGTGCCAGCTCCTCCGTCCGGTCGTACAGTTCACTAGCGTCCTGGAACCTGAAGGGGGCAGGGGGGATAACTGTGTTAAAAATGAATTTTTTCTCTAAAATGTATTTTTTTCAAAAATTCATTTTTCTCTGAAAGGTATTTTTTCGAAAAATACTTACCGATGACATGACTTAATGGAAGTGTCTACTACTTACTCAATTCTAGCCTAAGAACCCATTGTGTTACCACACAACCCGGGAGGCACTCGGGGAACCCCCAGAGGGACCGAGAGTTGTCACAGTCTCCCGTTGCTGCCCATCCGGTTCCGAGTCACGCGTTGACCAACCAGTCAGGATACTTAGCTCACCAGCGGCAAGCGGGGCAGGTGGGAGGGTCTTCCGAGTCATGTCATCGGTAAGTATTTTTCAAAAAAATACCTTTTAGAGAAAAATGAATTTGTTTCTTCAAAAACATTACCGATGACATGACTTAATGGAAGAATAGCAAACAGGAGGAGGGTGCCGCACCCAAACCCCCCCAGGGCCAATAGGGTCCCTCCTCTCTGCCACCATTCCCCACTCCCTAAGCCAGGTGTGTACCTACGGCGCCGGTGGCGCCGGGAGGGAGTGTTGCACTGCAGTGATGTCCCCCACCAGAGCGAGGTTGTCTCGCTGGCCTGCCAGATCCCGGAGGTAGAAGCGGACGAAGGTTGATTCTGCCCGCCAGCCCACAGCAGCCACGATGTCTTTGACAGCGCAGTTCCGGTCGAACGCGACGCTCGTGGCCATGGCGCGTACTTCGTGTGCACGAATCTTCAGCCTCTTTGCTCCCTGAGGGGAGAGGTCTATGTAGGCTGAGCGTATGACCCAGCGCAGCCAGGAAGATATCGTCTGGGCTGAGATGTCAGGTCTGCCAGGTTTTAACGGCAGAAAGAGGCGTGAGCGTCCTCTCCGGACGGCTTTGGTTCGGTGCAGGTACACGCATAGGGCTCGCACAGGATCTTGGTGCCTGGTCTCCTGGGGGAAGTTCGTCCCTCGTAGCCATCAAAGGAGACCTGGTCTTGGCAATGAAGGCAGGGTCCGTCACCAGCTGTACGGAACGATCCGCTCTAAACTGAAGGTAGGCAGGGCGCGCTGAGAACGCGTGTAGCTCGCTAACTCGGGCCGCGGTGGCAAGCGCCAGTAGAAAGCATGTCTTACGAGTCACATCAGCAAGTCGGGCCAGCGGTAGTGGTTCGAATCGGGCCGAGTTCAACCAAGTCAGTACCCAGGGTAGGTCCCAGCGAGGAATGAGCGAATGTGGTACTGGACGCTGCAAGCCGAAGTGAGTCATAAGGTCGGCCAGGTCTTTACAGGCGCCGGGGTCCGCGCGGCCGAGGTGCCGGTAGGTGTCGGCAATCATGGACAAGTAGCCCCTGATGGTGATCGGGGCCAATCCTTGGTCTCCGAAGAGCCAGAGGAAGAAGTCAGCGAGCTGGGGGTTAGTCAGATCGGTGGGGGAGAGATGCTGGTCGTCGCACCAGGTGCACAGTACTCGCCACTTTCCCTCATAGACGCGCCGGGTCGAGGGTCTGCGTGCTGTAGCGATAGCTTCCACTGCTGCACTCAAGAAGCCTCTAGCGGCGAGGGCTTGCCACACAACCTCCAGGCGTGTAGGAGTAGGCGCTCCGGGCACAGGTGGAACAGCGATTGTCGTGGTTGCTTGAGCATTGTGCGGGGCGTGGGGAGCTGCAGTGGGGGGGTGCGTGGTGAGGCTGAGAAGGTCAGTGGTCCAGGACGGGGTCCAAGCGAACGGGGCGACCAGAAGGACGACCACGTTGCATCCCCGCAGCTTGAGGAGGACTTTGGGAACGAGGACTGTCGGGGGGGGGGGGAGGGGGGGGGGGGGGGGGGGGGGTACGTGTAAGCGATGAGTCCGTCCCATGGAATGGAAAGGGCGTCGACTGCCCAGGCCAGAGGGTCCAGGATTGGAGAGACGAATAGGGGAAGCTGGTGATTCCACCTCGTGGCGAACAAGTCGACCATCGGCGTCTCCCAGTGGGTGCAGATCATCCGGAAGATATCCTGGCATAAGGTCCATTCCGTGTGTAGCAACTGGCCGCGTCGGGAGAGCGAGTCCGCCAAAACATTCAGTCGGCTGGGGATGTTCCGCGCGCTGAGGAAAGGTTGCGGTCCTCGCACCAGCGCATCAGACGGTAGAGGAGCATGCCCTGTTTCTGGATGTAGGCCACAACCGTCGCGTTGTCTGGGAGGACGAGCAGTTGCTGGTGCCTGAGTTGTTTCTCCCACATGACAAGGGCTTGCCAGACCGCTTGCAGCTCCAACCAGTTGATGTGCTTGTCCGCGAGCTCCGGGGGCCAGAGGCCGGACGTCGTGAGGAACTGTGGAAGCAGGTGGGCTCCCCAACCAGCACGACTCGCGTCGACACACAGGGAGAGATGAGGAGGAGGAGAGGTCAGGGAGACTCCCAAAGCCAGCCATGTTGTGTCGGTCCAACGCAGGAGATGGAGGCGTATCAGCGGGGTCACGGGTACCATGGCGGTCAGGTCGCCTGAGGAGGGACGCCAGAGAAGCAGGAGGTGCAGCTGTAGCGGCCGGGCGTAGAGACGACCGAGGGGGATCAGTTCCGCCGCCGCGTTGATCAAGCCAAGGAGCTGAAGCCAGACTCTGGCGGGCGCTGCATCGTGCTGGGCTATCTGGTCGGCTAGGGCTGTCAACTTCAGGATCCGTGGCTCCAGCAAACGCACCCTGTTGAGGTCGGTAGCGAACTCCATGCCGAGATGAACGAATCGACGCGAGGGAGTGAGATCCGACTTGCCTGTGTTGACTAGGAACCCCAAGCGAGATAACAGCTGCATCAGAGCATCCCTGTCGGCCTCTAGGGAGGCCTCCACTTGATTCCTCAGGAGGAGATCGTCAAGGTAGTTGGATGTCGGGCTGGACGATGACTGCCGCGCCTTGGCCACCACAGCGTCCATGATGCGTCTGAAGACCCATGGGCTGAGGTTGCGACCGAAGGGAAGTGCACGAAACTGGTAAACTACCCCGTCGCAGGCAAAGCGTAGGTACCTCCTGGCAGTCGGGTGCATGGGAACATGGAGGTAAGCATCGGACAAGTCCAGACTGACCGCGTAGTCCATGGGCTGTACGCCAGCACGGAGGGCCCGGGCAGTCTCCATGCGGAAGAACGGGGCAGAGATGAAAGCATTCAACGCAGAGAGGTCGATGACTGGACGCCACTTGCCACCTGGTTTGGGGACTACAAAGAGTCGACTGTAAAACGCAGAGGTGTCTGTGCGTCGCACTACCTCTGTGGCGTCCTTTAGCAGGAGAGCGGCGACTTCTCCGCGCACAGCGCCGGCCTTGAGGTGGTCCGACGGAATCTCGGTCCACAGCGGAGCGGAGTCCGGGAGGCCACCTATGGTCAGTGAAGAATTCCGAGTCCTGGGCACTGGACAGGAGGTGTACTGAAAAGGCGTCACGTAGGTCACGAAAGCCGGGGGGCTGCGGCCGGGGGGCTGCGGTAGGGACTTGAACCTCTTGACCTGTTTCCCAGCGTCCACGAAGGCGGAAATCTTCCTCTTGAGCGGGGGCGACGGAGGGCAGTCCTCCGGAGGGAGCGTGGCAGCGATAAGTCGAGCGACCTCGTCGAGGGCCAAGAGGGTGTCCGTCCGCGAGGAAGAGGTCAACCTGTGGGCGGTCGAGGAGTCCGACAACGAAGCGCGAGGTGAAGGTGAGCGGCTGAGTCCTCCGAGCAGCACGGAAGCGGAGTCGTCGGCGAGAAGACTCAGGGTCTCGTCGTCCCACGGCCGGGGGACAGGCGAACGGAGTGGGCGCTGGGGGCTCCAGGCGGGGCACTCCACACGGCGGTGGACAGCGGTGGCGGGCGCAGAGAGACGAGGCAGTGAGCGAGGCGCGAGACGTCGAGGCGAGGATCTACTGCCGCGGGAAGGGCGTCCAGGGCGCGGAGAGGGGAAGAGGGGCAGGACGAACGGGAATCCGGTCGCGAGAAGGAACGAGGCGAGCGTGAAGACACTGAAGAGCGTGGCGGGTCAGGATACTTGTGCGAAGAGTGGTCCTTCCTCCTCTCTCCAGGCGGGGAGCGAGCAAGATGGACGGATCTTGCATGTCGGGAGGGTTCCGTGTCGCCCGGGGGCGAAGGACTCGTGCGTGAGAGTCTCTCCGAGCCGGACTCAATGAGGCGAGGTGACTCCCCGTAGGGGCCAGCGGGCTTTCTTGGAGACAAGCGGGGATCGGAAGAGGACATGGTACGGCGGGAGGCACGTCTCTCCGAACCGGACTCAGTGACTCAGGCTTTGTCCGGGCGCGCTCCCTCCTGGGAGCGGCCGCATCGATCAAGGACCCACTCCGCGCACGAGGCTGTTGCGTCTGGCATGGCGTCTTCTCCATAAGGTTGTCGCGGTCTCGAGCGGTCGGTGCAGGGGGCACGGAGGATGGCATCTCAACTGGTCTTGAAGCACTCACAGGTGCCGGGCGCTCGCGTCTGTAGAAGCTCCATAGCTGCGACCATCGCAGCTCAGGCCAGGTGGAGCAGACGTCACAAGCGTGGTCGGAGGCACATCCAGCGCAGAGGAGACAGACCTTGTGGGAATCCGTCGGCCACTGGAAACCTCCACATTGCGTGCAGGTCATCAACAGGCCACTGCAACATACAACAGACCTGAAGGCACGCGGGCGAGGGTCTAGGGGACCCCGTCCAAGCAAGGCGGGCCTTCACAACAAAGCACAACAACGAGTTACAAGCCTGTCAGTAAGCGCCAGGGACTTCCCAGGCATCCCTGCAAGCTAGTGGGCGAGGGCACGAGGAGCCCTGCCAAGCTAAGGCATTCCTACACAACAATGCAAGCACACACGAGGGCTACAGCAACAAGGTTAGCGTCTGACAGCGTCAAACCTATGCGCGAAATGGCGACAGGGCGCGGGCGCGAGGGGCCCCGCCAAGCTAAGGCAAGCAACGACGCATTAACACAACAAGGACAAGCATGTTACGCTAGGTACAGGCATGTAGCAAGCGTCCGGTCCCCACACATAGCCAAGCAACGGGGAGAGGGCGTGGGCACGAGGGGCCCCGCCAAGCTAAGAATGCCAAGGACGCATCAAGATTCTCAAAAAAATCAAGCCCACGAGGCAAGAAGTGCCACGCAAGCCACCCCAACTAAGCCAAACACAGCGCGCAAGCTAGGACGAAGATGAAGAATGTCTTCGAAACTGCTCGAGCCGGTGCCCCGCCCGGGAACCGGCCAAGGGCCAAGTCAACTACCTTACCTCTCCGCCGGAGCGGGAACGGGGGAGGAAACGTCCATGACACCCACGGCACGACCGGGGGAAGAGCCGGTGTAAACACCACGTAGCGTCAACCACTGAAGAAGACAGAGCGGCAGCAGTCAATGAAGAGGGACCACAGGCGGAAGAAGACGAAGCGTAGGCAAAGGCAAGGCAGCCATGGGTTCGGAAGCTGGACCGGTCGAAAAAACTTCTAAGTCCGCAGGCTAGAGCAATACGTCCGAACAGCGTGAGCCTAAGTAGCATGACTGGTTGGTCAACACGTGACTCGGAACCAGATGGGCAGGAACGGGAGACAACTCTTGGCCCCTCTGGGGGTTCCCCCGAGTGCCTCCCGGGTTGTGTGGTAACACAATGGGTTCTTAGGCTAGAATTGAGTAAGTAGTAGACACTTCCATTAAGTCATGTCATCGGTAATGTTTTTGAAGAAACAAACACCTGGCGTCGAGACCTCCAAGCAGACATCAAGAGACTGGGAACCACCTGGAGTAAAATCGAAGGAGAAGCACAGGACAGGAGTCGCTGGAGGTCTCTCGTTGACGGCCTATACCCTGGGAGGGGTGACAGGCATAAGTAAGTAAGTCAAGCCATCTAAAAAATTGAAGCGCAAGTATGTAGGAAACATCCCGATGAAAAAAGAAACACACTTAGAAAAGCCAGGTAGGATGACACACGGTAATGGGGTAAAACTGTGATCTACGTCTAGCACATACTGTAAGATGTGATGCGTACTCCACTGTGTACTTACTCTCGCGTCATACGTTCAATCTCAGCACGATTGGAGTCAGGCATTTTGAGCGCTTCCTCGGCCAGACGTAGGGCCTCGCGGGAGGTGTTGAGTGCATTACGTGCAACGTTGTCTATCGTCTTTGCATCCTTCATTTGCCTACACACAAAATTCAACATCTATTACAGTCACACACATCCCCACCCACTGAGTTTACTAGAGGAGATGACGCCTGCACACAAAACACCCAACATCTGTACAGTAAAACTTGTTTTCTGCAAGAAAAAATGATATTAAAAAACAGGTGTCTTGACGGGCAAAAAGAAGTCTTGACCGGCTGACAGTGTCACCTGTCATTAAAGACCATCATTTAGGTGGCTACAGCCACAGCCACAGCTACAGCCACAGCCACAGCTACAGCCACAGTCACAGCTACAGCCACCTAAATGATGGTCTTTAATGACAGGTCATCTCTCACAACTCAAAACAGGTTTTGCTGTAGAACGAAAAATATCTGACACCATGATACTGGTAGTGCGTCTGACTTCACTAGCCTTCGTAAATCAACATCTGCAGGTGACACATACCATCAGGCAATTTATTCCATCTGCAGGAGACACTGAATCTAATGAGTTCCCACGGCTGCAGGGGCTCATAAGAATGCATGTCTCTTGCATGGAAGGGTCAGCCCTAGTATCTCTGCATACGCTAAAACTTGAGTGATGATTATTTACGAGCCTCGACTTGCTTTTGACACACAAGTTCTGGCTCCGAGGCTCTTCAAAGCAAGCCAAGGCTCGTAAATCACCAGCAGCCATGGGATAACGTATTTATCCCACTGTCGTATGATCCCTTCAGTTTTTCTTACAATAACCCTGAAAGGGCCTCCATAATACGAAGTGCTGCAGCAATGTTGTCAACAGCTCTTTATCAAATTCTACTGCGATGTCAACATTGATCTACTGCGTTTAGCGTACTGCTGTGCCTAAATTTACGACCAAATGTGGCTGTTACTTGGTAGGCGTAGGCATAATATGATACAATCACACCAGACGCAAGCACGTAGGGTTCTTGTAAAGAAACTTCACTCAGCTGCAAACCCGTCACACGTGGCACAAGGTTGTAGACCACACTGGAGTAACAGTACCAACAATATTTTATTGCAGCGATGCGATCTCTGTACAATGCATCCACAAATGCACCAACACTGATACACTGTCTCCTCTACAAAGCATCAACACTTTTGACACACTGCGTCTCTCATACCGTCCATGTATACACATACTTCCTAACACGGTCTTTTATACTATTACAGATTTGCTTGAATAATCCAGCAAATAAACACAACACAACCAATCAGAAAAGAAAACGTAACAAAAACTCATTAATATTCATTAAAAAGAACACTGTAGATAAATCCAGAAGTTTCTACTAACGTCTAGGTGAATTCGATACAATGTTATGCAATGTTCCCAACAACTTTGACCTCATATTTGAGGTCACCAGAATGATCGCGCCCCTTCAAGAACACTCTAGGTCAAACGAGGTTGGACTTTTGCAACAATGTAACGAAAAGACGTGTCATTTTAACTACAAAACAGAAATCGATTGCAATTCTTCAGGCAACAAAAAAGAATCCTACTAAAAAGGTACATAATTCTTATCCAAAATAACTCAAATGAATGTCGGATCTTTCCTATGATTAACACACACATGCTCTCAAAAGAAATAACACAACCACAAATGTAACAGTGGCCCTGGTCTGAGTGTAGTTCCATCTGCCAGACGGTCGAATCATCCCAGAATGTAGGGGATGGTCACGGAACATGATAAAGAATTTCTGACATCACGTGACACACAGGAGACACAAACTGTAGTCAGGTGATTACCATGCAGAAAAGACACATGTAAAGATCAAAGGAAACCCCACCGACAGTGGGTTATGGTCATGTCTTTGTGCTCACTTCATAGACTCGTCCGTAGCGCGCTGCGCGATTTCTGTCATCTGCTGTGACTGTTTGCCGAACTGTTTGAGCGCCTCCAGAGCTTGAGCCAGCGCCTGTCGACCCTCCCGCCCGATGTAGTCATCTGCTTCACGTAAAGACTGTTCCGCGCGACGGATAGCAGCCTCCGCAACCTGAGGGATGAAACAGCACCATCAGTGTTCATTGTCATCGCTGGATAATGAATGAAAATAGTATAGCTGGCCCTAGTCCCACTTGTGCAAAAAAAAAACCACTAATGCTACTGTAAAAAGACAGGTCCTCTCTAAAGATTAAGTTTTGAAGGGCAAAAAGTGTCACCTATCATTAAAGACCATCATTGAGGTGGCAACAGCCACAGCCACCTCAACAATGGTCTTCAGTGACAGGTGGTCCCTCATAACGGCGGTCGCTCAAAACATGTTGTCCTGTGTTACATGATGAATGGCGTTGACTGCGCATGACTGACCTCGATGTCTCGAATACTGTCCCGTGAAGCACCAGCTGCCGACGCAATGCCGCGTGAAATCTGTCCACACTTGTCAAGCATGGAGCGCAAAGCTTCCTTCAGCTCCTGCAGTTGTTGGCCAATGGTCCCGTCGCCCGCTGGATATAAGAGACATCTTGATTAACCCATGTAGCCCCAACCCATTACAGCAGGAGGTGAATCAACCATGATAATTTAAGGGTAGTGCCAGATTAGCTTGGCGCCTGATGGCGTCAAGCTAATCTGGCACTACCCTTAAATTATCATGGTCGATCCATCTCCTGCAACTGGTACTTAGTGAAGTCATTCGGTGACAACCCCAAAATAAGGGGAAATGTGGCCTTGGGGTTAAATGGGTTAACAGCATTTCTGACAGGACTGATCGTCCTGTCACCCACTGGACATGACATACTGATTAACAGCATTCCACAATAACTGGACCATTTCAATTTGACAAAAGGAACAATTAACGGGGACACATCTCTGCAAAACTCACAGAACAAAATAATGAAAAGCTAATATCTAACAACATATTATCAGGCTTCAAATGAACCATCTGCATGGATGACAGTACCAACACTTGAAAAGACTGAAAACCGTCCATGGCACGGCCAGCAAGAGACATAAATTCTCATGAGCCCCTGCTGACTCAGGGGCTCATGAGAATTTATGTCTCTTGCAGATGGAGCAGGCTAGCTGAAGGGATGTTTGGTTTCAAACAAAAATCTGAAATTCAGCTTCCTTGGATTTTGAAAAAGCTCAATCAGCCTCCAGGACGGAAGACTGTCACCCATGCATCTGGATCTCTTAGACTCACTGGAAGCGCTGCGTGCATCGTTCAGCAGGATGTTGATGGAGGTGTTGACCTGGCCGAGGACAGAGAGAAACTCTGAGTCATTGAAGAGCGAGGGGTTGCTGCCAATGTTGTTGATGAGGGCCGTCAGGTCACGAAGTTTGCCACGGTGGATGTTCACCTGCTCCTGCACAAGGTCGTAACACTGTGGACAATCTGTGAACAGAAAAAGGAGAAATATTCAATGACTGGTGAGATTAAAGACCCTAAGTGCTCCTAGAGCAGTCTCAACATTGCACAAAACCGTTTGATGACTATCAACACCTCATATATACAAAATGTAATATTCAATGACTGGTGAGATTAAAGACCCTAAGTGCTCCTGGAGCAGTCTCAACATTGCACAAAACCTAACACTGCGGACAATCTGTGAACAGAAAAAGGAGAAATATTCAATGACTGGTGAGATTAAAGACCCTAAGTGCTCCTGGAGCAGTCTCAACATTGCACAAAACCTAACACTGCGGACAATCTGTGAACAGAAAAAGGAGAAATATTCAATGACTGGTGAGATTAAAGACCCTAAGTGCTCCTGGAGCAGTCTCAACATTGCACAAAACCTAACACTGCGGACAATCTGTGAACAGAAAAAGGAGAAATATTCAATGACTGGTGAGATTAAAGACCCTAAGTGCTCCTGGAGCAGTCTCAACATTGCACAAAACCATTTGATGACTATCAACACCTCATATATACAAAATGTGATATAATGCCTTTTAACAAGTGGCTATGGTTGTTATTTCATTCATAACTGCGTGATTACATCACTTTGTGTCCGTGTCACCACTTAAGTGTATGCGCCACTCAACTCCGGAGAGCCAAGGTAAAAGCTATTTATAGCACAACTCCTGGTCCGTGAGCAAAACATTAAGTGCCTGGCGATCTTATATAACGGCCTTTGTGGGTTACAACACAGTCAGGTGTCTTAATTAATCTGTCTGTAATTAATTAATCTGTCTGCAAGTCAAATATGCAGTTATGCCCGGAAATCAATGTAACACGTTTGTATGGTCACTGCAAACGCACGATTAGTTTAAACACTGTGGACAGTGTGTGAACAAAAAACAAAGACATACTGATCAATTGGTGAGAATTACAGTACACACCGCAGACAGTGTGTGAACAAAAGACGGAGACGTATTGATCAAACAGCGAGATTACAGTAGCACTGCAGACTGTGCAATGATGGTGACCAGGTAGAAAAGCTTTGTTTACATTTTGTTCCATGTTTAACAAGCGACAATTACATTTTGAAATCTGTCTGAAAGTTTACCTGGTACCTACTCAATAAGTTCCTGACTACCAACCCTATGGCTGTCGGTAGCGGTTTTTGTTGCAATCATTCCTGCAGGAATCATCGCCAAAGAAATGCCACTGATAGCCAAAGGGTTAACATTCCTGCTTTAACTGGGTTTTAACTTCCTTGTGCATCCACCAGAAACTGTATACAATACCTGTGGCTCCACGCACAAGGGCTCTAACCCATTTAGCCCCGAGTCCCTACAGCAGGAGATGGATTGACCCTTGATAATTCAAGGGTAGTGCCCGATGAGCTTGGCGCCGATAGACGCCAAGCTCATCCGGCACTACCCTTGAATTATTATGGTCAATCCATCTCCTTCAGCTGGCACACAGTCTTTAAGTGACACCTCCAAAATTGTGAAAATGTGCCTGTGGGGTAAAATGGGTTAAAGAAAGTGCCTACAGAAAAGATTTCATTTCTCCAACACAGCTCAACTCACCAAGACACCCGGCAGCCATGTTGTGCTTGTTCTCCTGACAGCGGTCACAGCGTCGTCCATCCACGTTAGGCCGGCAGGGACAGTAACCATACACATCACACTGCAGGTCCAGCGAGCCAATTGGGTCACAGTTACATGCTGAAAGATAAAAAGAAAACAAGAGTGGCAAAGCCATCAAGGTTCACCACCCCCCCCCCCCCACCCCTCCACACACACAAAACTAAATCATGTCCCAGACTCCTTATGTGGATTTTAAGGTTTCCAAGTATCTGTCATAGATCTTCACAACATGACAAATCTTGACATGACCGTAATAACATACAACATGACAGAAGAAGTGAAAAGTTGTCTGACCTATGAGAGAGGTCACTCAAACTGTTGTGTTTAGAAAGGTCTCACTACAAACTATCCTTCTGCACCAGCACAATTTAAGCATTTTTCACACATCTGTCAACCCGCCATGACCCTTAACCTTTGCGATGAGTTGACTAAATTAGTACACATAGGAAGGTCTTATCATCAGCTACCTTTATTCCAAATTTAATTGAAAAGTTTGAATAAATGTTGATAATACAGACAACTCTATCAAAAATTGGCATTTTACACACATCTGCCGATCTCTTGTGACCCTTGACCTTTCCGAGGAGCAAGGATGGGCAAACTACTTTTAAAAATTAGTCCGCTACACTACAGTTACATTTGTAAAAAATAGTAGTTCGCTACTTTACAATTACATTTTGAAGAAATGTAGTTCGCTACTTTTACGCTACTTTAAAAAAAGTAGCTAACTACTTTTCAAACTACTTTTTTAAAAACTGTAATCACAACTGGGACTGATAAGTATTTTGAAGTTCAAGTAAATATCAAGTCAAAAATAGCCTTTTCTTAAATATACAATATCTTTAGTATTATTTCAAATTATTATAATCATAGCTATCAATACTTAGGCCTACCTATTTTTTCATCATTATGATTATATTTATTATTATTATCATTATTTTTCTTTTGATTTTCCCCACTTTGTTTTGTTCATAAATTTGTAACATACATAGGCGTAGCAAATATCATTTTTATTCCCACTTACCCCCTTCCAAGACCACCCATATTCAACTTGGTCTAAACGTTTTATCACAATGTCAGAACGTAAGTGTTCAAAAAGACTAAGCTAAGTAAAATAAATAAATGAAAAAAAAAATGAAGTATGCCAGGCATTGCCAACATCATGCATTTATTCTAGGCTTTTCTGTAATATAAATTAATTCCGAAGCTTTGTGTTCTGTTCGGTATCAAAAAGTACAGTGATCGAAGGGCATGAGTGAGGATTCACCTGTTGTGTTCCCAGCCATTCTAATACTAGTAATAGATGACAATAGATTGGCATTCATTAGGACAACTCCCCTACTAAATTTAAAACCGATTTATACGGGGAAAGCCGCCATTATGTTTTATAGGCTATATATCCTGTTCAGCACTCTAAACAAGAAAATGGAATTCTTTCCGTAAATGAAAATAAATTAATATAGCTTTTGTCATCCCAGGTGAATGCCGATAGAATAAAACCGGACGCATTTCGCAATGTAAGAAAATCAAAATAGGAAAACTCAAAAAGTCAACAAACCTTGAGATGAAGCCTAGCATGTTCTTAATTAAACGAACTTTAGTTCGCTAACTCTGACGAACTAGAGTTCACGATCTCGGACGAACCAGGTTTGCTCTTAATTGGATGATCTAAAGATACGGCGAAGCTAGTTCGAAGTAGTTCACGAACCTCGGCAAACCATAGTTCGCTGTCGGAAAAGGTTTGCACAATGTGTTGAGCAAAGCAAGGCGAACCTTTTCTCTGATTGGTCAAAATTTTTACCCTCTTCTGCGTTGGAGATAAGAAGACAGTCGCTGATATGCCCAACGGCGATATTTCACTCGTGCGAAGAACAAGACCTATTTTTTTTATTGATTTGTGGGAGGCGCGGCGCTGTTTGTGGGGTCGCTACTGCAAGGAGTACAAAAACAAACATCGTTCAAATCGCGAAGCGGCTGCCATTTTGAACACCTTCGCAGACAGTAAGTATGCCGAATCAAGCACTTCAGTTAACTCATTCTACCCCAACACCGAAATCCTTAAATTTTGTCCTTGTCCTCTGAAGACTGCATTGCAGTGCAGGACACAGATCGACCATGATAGTTCAAGGGTGATGCCAGAATAGCTTGGCGCCCATAGGCGCCAAGCTATTCTGGCATCACCCTTGAACTATCATGGTCGAACCTTATCTTCCTCTAGTGTGTCTGGGGTAGAATGAGTTAAGAAAGAGAACCATGGCAAACCTGGTTTGCTGAAGTTCGCCTAGGTTCGTTCAACCTCAATTAAGAAACAAACCAAAAGATTGCTGATCTTCTCCGATCTAGGTTTGCCGATCAAAAGTTCGTCCAATTAAGAACAGCTCTAAGATTGGATGCTGTCGTCTTCTGCTCGCTGAATACTCTTTGCATCCGTACTTGCATTTGAATATAAATGCATTGTCCTTTTCTTTGAGATGAAAAAAATCTAGATACGGTTCAAACAAAGTGGGAAGTTTCTCCATCTTCTGCGGTCAAAAATTTGTGCGTTCTGTGCTTGATTTGAAAAACAAAGACTGAGATGACTGGCGCGCGCTTTTGAAAGTCACGTGGCTTGCTATTGCTATCAGCCAATCACAATCATGCTTCCGTTCGCGGAGCGAGTGATCAATCTCGCGCGAAACAGCAATTTCGCCACTCGCTTCGTCTTGGCTGAAAGGGATGGGCAAGTCACATGGCAAGGAAAGTAGCGTAGCGAAAGATACATTTTTGCTACTTCACTACTGACAAATTAGTAGTTCGCTGCTTTACAACTACTTTTTAAAAATATGTAGTTTGGATCGTTACAAACTACTCCAAATAGTAGCAAAACTACAAAATGTAGTCGCTACTCTCGCTACTTGCCCATCCTTGCCGAGGAGTCATCCAAATTAGTATGTATAGATAGGTCTTACTATCAGGTATCTCTGTAGCAAGTTTGGTTTTGAAGTTGTGAATAGTATTTGAGAAAAAAACATCTTTTGACCAAATATGGCTATTTTGGATCTATTTCTTGATCTTTTGTGACCCTTGACCTTTCCGAATGGTCAACCAAATTAATATGCATAGAAAGGTCTTGCCACCAGGTATCTTTGGACCAAGTTTGGGTTTAAAATTGTGAATAGTATTTGAGAAAAAAATAAATTTTGTCAAAATATTGCTATTTTTTTACCTATTTCCTGATCGCCTGTGACCTTGACCTTTATGAGAGGTCACTGAAATTGGTATGTTTAGAAAGGTCTTGCCACAAAGTATCCATGGGCCAAGTTTGAAGACTGTGCCTTGAACAGTCTCTGAGAAAATGCCAATGTTAAAGTTTACAATGGATGACGTACGACAGCGGACGGACGACAGACAGACAACCACTGGCCCAGAACATAAAAGACTCACTTTTGCTTCGCACGCGAGCCAATAAGTAAATAGATATATATATAAATGTATAACTCAACAAATAAATCAATATTTGTTTATTTTAGTCAAATTAACAATTTTGTTACAAATATTCCAAAAATGAAAGAGGCACAGATCCCCATACACCCCCACTCCACCCCTCAAACAATATAGGAGTGCTCTTGGGGATCTTCACATGACTATTATAAATCTCTCATGGGCGACAGTTTGAATAGACTGAAAAGAGTTAACCCATATCATACTGAGGCTAAAAGCTTCAAATTTGTACACTGCCATATGCAAGCTACATTATAGTACTTACAGATAAGGATATAGACCAACGGCTTTAGTTCAAGGGTGGTGCCAGAATAGCTTGGCGCCTAGAGGCGCCAAGCTATTCTGGCACTACCCTTGAACTATTCTAGTCAAACTTATTTCACACACTGGTGTATTCTGAATGATAAGGATTAACGGATTACCTATGCCCCATAGCCAATGGCCAGCAAGAGACATAACTGTGACCCTCTCTCACAAAATCAGTCTTAACTCGCATTTTGGATGTTTTGACATATACATTTCTGAAAACTACAGTGTTTGCTGATTATTGTGATATATGACTGTATGCTGTAGTGCAAAAATTGTAGAAGTTGTTAGTGTTTAAATTTGTTAAAGCCTCTGGCGGCCATTTTGAGAAAACAGCCTGTGAAGTTTCTGTGTGCAGCATAATTGGGGCCAAGCGCAGACTTTTAAAATCATTTTTAACCTATTTAATGGCATTTTTCATGATAAAGAGTTTAACCATAAGATACTTTGGTATATGTAGAATACATTTATGCAAAAAAGTGAAAATGACCCAGATTGACCCCCACCACATATTATTGCGGGTAGTGCTGATTGGCTCCCTGCGAGTTAAGACTGGTTTCGTGAGAGAGGGTCACAAATTTGCATGAGCCCCTGTGTATGCAGGGGCTCATGAGAATTTATGTCTTGCAGATGGAACAGACTGGCTGAAGGGCTGTTCTGTCTGAACTAAAAAGCTGAAATTCAGCTTTCTGGGATTTTGAATACACTGAATCAGTCTCTAGGACTTAAGACTGTCACCCATGATCACTGAAGCATGCCATACCTTGACAGCCAGTCTGTGAGAATCCAAAGAAGTGTCGCTGGCATGTGTCGCACCGTCGCCCAGTAACGCCTGGCTTGCACTGACACTGACCGCCACGCTGTTCACACGTGTAGTTGGTCGACCCAATACGGTCACAGTCACATCGCTCACAACCTGAATAATAGATACAGTTGCAACGCACGTTTAGCTGGTCGACCCAACGCAATCGCGTCATTCACAATCTAATCAGTAACCGATAGATACACTTACAACACGTCTGCAGTTGGCTGACCCGACATGGATACAGTCACATCGCTCACATCCTGCATAATAAGCGACACAGTTACAACACACGTACAGTTGGTCGACATGGTGGGGCCACAGTCGTGACCTGAACGATAACCAACAGAAAACTTACAACACACATGCAGCTCACAGAAATTAAACAACAACAGTGACCATGTTTAACCCCTGAAGGTGATGCTCGTCCCACTGCAAGAGACACAGATCCTCATGAGCCCCCACAGTTGCGGCTCTCTAGGATCAATGTCTCTGGCTGACAAGACTGTGTATCCATGTTGCTTGGACCGCTGAATCTCTTTGTAGCCGAATTAACCCATTTAGCCCCGACGCCCTACAGCAGGCAATGGATTGAGCATGATAATTCAAGGGTAGTGCCAGATTAGCTTGGCGCAGGCGCCAAGCTAATCTGGCACTACCCTTGAATTATCATGGTCAGCCCATCGCCTATAGCTCGTACACAGTTGATAAGTAACACTTCCAAAATTCGAGAAATGCGGCCATGCGGTTAAAGATTTTGGAAACTCAATCTACATCCACTGGCAGTGAAGTGGTTAACCACCCTGTACATGCAGCCAGCAGTATTGTAAAAAGTGTGTGTGTGTGTATAGTAATAAACAGTGTGTGTGTGGTACTTCACACTGTACAGTGTGCATGCATGCACGTGCGCGTGTGTGTTTGTGTTTCTATAAACAGTGTGCGTGGTATAGTAAAACCAGTGGCTGCATGTGCAAGGGTTTTAACGTTCACAAGTATTTTCTCCATCCAAAACTCATATGTTAGGGACACGAACCGACACTCCCATCAAGACCCCCATTCCACATTCCCCTTCACTGACCCTTGCCGCTGTCCAGGTTCCAGTAGCCGGGTTCACAGCGGTCACACTGCCGCCCGCCAATGTTGGGCAGACATGGACACTGGCCCGACAAGGGATCACAGCCAATAACGCCTGGCTGGATGATAGTACCGCTCGGGTAACAGTTGCATGCTGAAAACAAACAAATCGGGTTTATTCAAAATACATTGTTTAAAAACCCAGTTTTCCACTAAAGTTATAACAGATGTGAGAGAAAGAATAGTTCACATGTTTATAGCCCCAACATTCTAAAAAAAGTCTTATTGAGGCTAAAAGCTTCAAATTTGTACACTGCCTTATGCAAGCTACATTGCAGTCCTTACAGATAAGGATATAGACCAATAACTTTAGTTCAAGGGTAGTGCCAGAATAGCTTGGCGCCTAGGGGCGCCAAGCTATTCTGGCACTAGCCTTGAACTATTTTAGTCAAACTTATTTCACACACCGGTGTACTCAAAATGGTAAGGATTAATGTTTTACATACCCTATACTATGGGAAACTTAAATGTCATTGCAGATTGAAGCGGCTGGTGGAAGGCAGTGCAGGCTAAAAATGGATCACATACCTTGACATTGGCCCTTGGGTTCAGCCAGGGCATCACCATAGAAACTGGGCAGACATTTTTCACAGTAGAAACCACCAGTGTTGTAGATACACTTCAGACACTCCCCTGTTGTCCTGAAAATCACAGACCAGCAGATATAAATGTACACATGTAGCTGCACCATACCAACATACAGCCATTCTTCCTTTGAATTTGATTCCAGACACATGATACAGATAGCATAAATTATATATCTACCTTAACCCATTACATCCCGAGGATGACTTTTTAAATTTTGTTTATTGTCCTATTAAGTCTCTATTGCAGATTAGGCGAGATCCACCATTTTAGTTCAAGGCGGAGCCAGAATAGCTTGGCGCTTCAGGCACCAAGCTATTCTGGCACCAACCTTAAACTATCATAGTCAAATTTATTTCAAGCAATAGGTGTATCAAGATGAAACGGGTTAATCCACTTAGCCTTGATGCACCTCAGGTGATGGATCGATGACGACAATTCAAGGGCAGTGCCAGATTAGCTTGGCACCATCAGGCACCAAGCTAATCTGGCACTGCTCTTGAATTATCATGGTCGATCCATCTCCTGCAAATGGTACATAGTCGTTAGGTGACACCTCCAATATTTGAGAAATGCGGCCTTGGGGTTGCGTGGCTTAAATGGAAGAAGAGAAGTTGGAAACGTACGAGTTACAGTTGCCGACGGCATTGGGGTCGATGTTTCCATTACAGGAGCAGGGCATGCAAGGTCGGGCTCGCCCGTAGCGACCGGAGGGGTCACCAGAGTATCCATCCAGACACAGGTCACAAAGATTGCCTGGCAGACAAAACGGAGTTCAATGTAAAATCAAGAAGGTCCAGTTGATATGTATTTCAGACCTTCATCAGGCTGAAAGTATTACCAGTTTTTGTGTGGAACACTTCCTGCTGACACAGTCCTAGAGCTACTGACTGGAAAAATAGTGCTTAACAAAGTACTATTTTACCACAGTCCGTAGCTCTAGGACTATACCAGCATGTGAGCATTTCACAGCCTGTCTAATAGAAGTTTGAAAACAAATAACAACAAAAATAAATCTTCAAAATTTTCGGGCAGAAATATTAAATCAAACATGACTGTAATTGGGTGATAATGTTACTTTTCTAAATATCATAATGGCAAGGAAATTTACACATTAAAATATAACCTGAAGTTTTAAGTTTACTTTTGCAGACTTCTTTGTGGAGATTAGCCCAAAGCCAACTTAGCCCAAAGAAAACACTACGTGAAATTCCCTTTACTCCTTTTCAGGAGTGTCAATAATTATGCCTACGTCCACATCCCTCCTCACACTCTATATACACAGCATCTTTGTCAGGCGTCCTTTCTAGAGGCAAACTGAAATCAGTTTGACATAGTATCAGTATGCAGACCTACCTCCATAGCCATCCTCACACTCGGTACACACAACATCCTTGTTGGGCAGCTGGATGCATGGACCGTTCTTGGGGCATGGACATGCCTGGCAGTCCTCGGGTGTGCCCGCGGTAGGGTCACCATAGAAGCCACGCGCACAACGCTCGCAGTTCGTGCCCTCTGTGTTGTGCTGGCAGATACAGCGCCCTGTAAGAAAGGGATTGATACAGAAAATGAAAAACTGAAACTCATAGCCTAGAAGTTGTGTCCATATTAAGGCCTCCCATGTTCTTTCACAACAATCATTAACAAGGCATAAAATATGGTTAAACAGACACATGGGTGACAGTGTGAAATATTGAAATGACTGAAAACGATCCACGAACTAACTATGCCCCATTATCCACGTCCAGCAAGAGACATAAATTCTCATGAGCCCCTGCACCAGCAGAATTTATGCTCTTGTACATGGAGGATCGTTGAAGAGCTGTTCTGTCTGAACCAAACAGCTGAAGTTCAGTTTTCTGGGATCTTGGAAAAGCTGAATCAGCCTCCAAGACTCAAGACTGTCACCCATACAGACCTCTGGTTTTGTGCTGATAGGCACACAACCCTGTGGAAAGAGAAATAACATGCAGATACTAAGCAAAGTGGCTACTCTGCTCACTCTGCTATGGGGTGCAGAGAAAAAGATACATCTTAAAAACTACAATGTGTACCAACCTGTGTTGACATCACAGATGTCAGAGTGGCTGTTACATTCACATGGCACACAGCGTGAAAATGAGCCCCCGTTCATGATATCGCGGCGATATCCTGGGGCACATGACTCGCAGAACTGGCCGACATAGCCCTCAGGACACGTACACTGCTCCACCCAGGCAGCTGGCGATCCCGAGTTGACACCTTGCCCTGCTGTGCCCAGCTGGATGTTGTCGATAAATCCCACGCCTAAAACAAAGTCATCTACACGTTGCAAATTCAGTCATTTGTATATTTGAGTGAATGATGATGCCATGTGTTTGTATGGGCAGACAGTGAATTTCCCCATGAGGGATTAATAAAGTATTATTGTATTGTATTGTATTGTATTATCAGCTCGCATGATGGTTGTGTACAGAATGGACATGGCAGCTGGCAATGGTGAAAATACAAAGAGACTTGACAAGGGGTTTGTCTTTTCCAATAATTTGTCAGACTCTTTTTAGCAAAACGGATTGTAAAATTTACGACTTATTGATTAGAGGCTACTCAAGCTGAGGACCTCGGTTAACCCATATCATACGGAGGCTAAAAGCTTCAAAAGTGTACACTGCCATATGCAAGCTACATTATAGTACTTACAGATTAGATATAGACCAATGGCTTTAGTTCAAGGGTGGTGCCAGAATAGCTTGGCGCCTAGAGGCGCCAAGCTATTCTGGCACTACCCTTGAACTATTTTAGACAAACTTATTTTACACACTGGTGAATTCTGAAGGATAAGGGTTAAACGATGTTATCTGTGTAACCCTTTGGCTGTCGGTAGCGGTTTTTGTCACGATGATTCCGACAGGAATCATTGCGACAAGAACTGCTGACAGCCAAAGGGTTTTCATAAGACTGGTTTCTGTGAGCAAGAGGCACAGATTCTCATGAGCCCCTGCAGCTGCAGGGGCTCATTACCATCTATGCCTCTGGTAGATGAAAGGACTGACTGAAGGACAAGACTGTGAAAGAGCGACAACAGTGTGCACACACACACACGCACACACACACACACACGTACACACACAAAGAGCAACGTACCATCTGGACTGTACGTAGCCCTGATCTTGACCGCCGTCACATTTGCCAATATGGAGATAAAATCCTGCGCTTTGAGTCGTGGCGACCACTGATAATCTGGGTCCTCGTGCAGACGGAAGGCGTAGTTCTGCGCCTGGACGCCAGGCACGGGGTTGCTCTGAGCGAAGATGTGCGTGGCCACCGATTGGCCAGACCCCTCAATCACGATGTCCACTACTGAGGGTCGGGCAGTCTCCTCCCCGATCTGCAGTTCAAAGGTCAGGAACTGGTTGTAGCTCAAGCGCTGGTCACCTAGGTAACGCTCTGAGAAAAACAGAAAAAACAGGTTATATTTTTTTTAGCTTCATATGGTTTTGTGACATAAGCTGCAAGGCTTACGAAGGAACTCTCACACTGATTGGCCACTGCGACTACAAAATCTCAAAATACACTTTCGTTCAGAAAGTTTTTGCCGAAGTGTTGCGTTGTCTTGTCCCAATAGGAACCCATTAAATCCTGAGGATGAAATTATCAATTTTTTTAAGGCATTCTTGGAGGTCTGCACCACAGTCTAGAGACAAATCAACTATGATAGTTCAAGGGTGGTGTTAGAATATCTGACACCACCCTTGAACTATCATGGTCCATCCAAATTCTGTCAGGGCTTCATAAGGTAATACAGTCAACCAAATCTTCAGTGCTGTTACCTGGTGCAAAGAAGTAGACTACCTCACTGGACTGCGCGCTCACCCCCAGCTTCTCTGTCACTCCGTTAAACTGGGTCTCCACCTCCGCCCCGCTCCGAGTGAATGCCGTCCAACGCTGTTTGCCTGGAAAATGCAACATGCCATTCTCCAACTTGTCAAACTGGTTGCTTCAAACTTGTGTAGGTTAACGCATTACCAACAGAAAAGTGCACATACCAGACCTGTCGTGGTCAAGGCCTTAGCTTGTTTTCACGAACACAGGCATCGCCACTTCTAAAGTCACTCACTAAACAAATAAGCCAAGGGTTAAATGATGTTTCCAATCAATAGGCACCAGTTTTAACCAACAAATGCATTCCTCTCTTTAACCCACTTAATCCTGAGGTATTACTTCCCAAATATCATCTAACGGCTATGAACTACTTGCATGAGATGGATTGACCATGATAATTCAAAAGTAGTGCCAAATAAGCTTGCACTACCCTTGAATTAGCATGGTCGATCCATCTCCCGCTATAGTGTGTTGGGGCCAAATGGGTTAAATACTTTCATGTACAGCAAACGCAAAAACTTTCAAAAATTAGCGCTACATTGATATTACATGCAAACTTTATGAGTAAGTGCAACCTCTGATGACCCACTTCTTATGAGGGACACTGTTGCGAATCAAGATATTCCAGAGACAGAGATGAATGGTCGTAACACATTTACTGCCAGCATTAGCCTCTCCTCTTACCCGTCTCAAAGTCAGTGGTGATATTGTGTCCGTAGTAACCGGAGGCGCTGTCGCAGACAGAGCTGTGCCCGTAACAGAAACAGGACAGGCAGCCGTAGGGGTTCTCCTCGCTCAGGCCAAAAAACCCAGCCTTGCACCTGTAATGACATGACAAACATACATAAGCGCATATCATCGTAAGTCTCAATACAAGACAGAGCTGTGTCCACAACAGAAACATGACAGACAGCAGAACAGGTTCTATTTACTCAGACAGAAAAACCCAGCTTTGCATGTGCAGTCACAAGAAATATAACATTAAAAGTCTCAATAACGAAACCAACGGTTTCAGATACATCACCGGACAAAAAAATATGGCTGACATGACATTGGTCTTGAAGGCAACAATGTAGATCTGGTGCAGGACAGTATCAACACACCAAGGTAAAGTATCATTGGGTCAAATTTTGATAAAATCTGACAACTGGTTTTAACTCTTTGGCCATCGGTAGCGGTTTTTGTCACAATGATTCCTGCAGGAAATCATGACAAAAAAGCGCTACCGACATCCAAAGGGTTAAGAGATATCACCTGGACAAACACCTATGACAGACAAATTTACAGCCAAAGTAAACTTGTGCTATATGTAGGAGATGTGTTACTGAGGTGTCACACGCGATTACTAAGTGATGAACCCTTACCTGTCACATCGCCGCCCCTCCGCATTTTCCTTGCATGAGCACTCTCCAGTCCGCGTGTCACAGTGAGGCTCATTGTTCTGGCTGCCAGCTGTCACGCATGCACAAGGTCTGCGGACAAGAAAAAGATAACCCGATTCAATGCATCCAAAATCAAAAACATCAAATACTCCCCTCACTCACCCCTGTCACCCAATTGACACTGTATATTAACCCTTTGGTTTTTGGCAGCTGTTTTTGCCGAGTTGATTCCTGCAGGAATCACTCAACAAAACCCGCTACTTAACAGCCAAAGATTTACCAAAATCTATTGATGGGCTGCCACAAGCTTCCAATTTGACCTTGGGTTTTGTAAGCTTCTGCCACATGTACAACTGAGCCTGTAAGGTATCCGTCTTACTTTTCACCCTTTGGCTGTCCGCAGTTTTTCTGTCACAATGACTCCTAAAAAAAACGCTGCCAACAGTCAAAGGGTTCCTTATACTGCTAAAGTAGGTCGACTTACTGGCATCCATTTTCCCCAAAGTCAAAGTAGTTGGGCAGACACCGGTCACACCGCTCTCCCCCCACACCCGGTTTACACCGGCACTGGCCCTGGTCATCACACTGCAGGCTCTCAGACCCTGAAACACAAACGGCGAACACATCAGCCACTGACAGTGATTACTGGCCACTTGCAAGAGGCATGATCCTCAAGAGCCCCCGTGGTGGGCCCAACCTTGACTACCGAGGGAAAATTAACACTATCCAACTGCATGAGACACAGATCCTCATGAGCCCCCAGGACTGGGAGGGCTCATGATGATCTGTGCCTCTTGCTGAGACCTCGGTAGAATTTCCCTTAACAACAAAAATAGAATACAGATTCTTCCCTAAAAAAAAACAACACACTCACCAACTTCATTACACATGCAGGGCAGACATCTGTTCTCAGGCATGCGCCTGTAGTGGTTCTCTTTACAGAACTCGCAGTGTGCCCCAGCTGTATTGTCGCGGCAGTTCTGGCAGTGACCTCCATGGCCCGTCTGCTGGTAAAGGTCACGATCAAAGTAGCACCGATCTGACAAACCGTTACAGTCACATGCTGGAAGAAAAAGAAACGAATGTCAAATGTTGGAGCGTTTACAATAATAAAAACAACACTTCAAGACTTCTTTTAGTGCACACAGTTTACAATTTTGAATCAATCAGCAATAATATTGAGAAGGTAATCCTGGGTAATAAAATACAGCTCTGACCCGACATATCGCGAATCATTACATCGCGAACCCAGATATAGCGCAGGGGGGTACCTTGGATCCCCAAAAAATCGGACCGACCGCGGACGGCGGTGAACCACAAAATAATTTGTCACTGGCCTTGGCTGTATCACGCTCCACCCGGTGCTGCACACACCCCTGACACCACCCGATGCGACAACTGGGAGGGCGTCCACACACTGAACACCCACAAACCTTCTCCAGATGAAGAACACATACATACATGTATGTACATAAAGAGGGTGGGAAACAGAGTCAGTGTATAATGAGGATCTAGGCTTCTGGCACATGGCAGATGTCTCTCCACTTTACTGGCTGCTGGGCGTGTAGGAGCATCTTCACACAGACTACAACATGACCTCCTTCTAGATATGACCACACACGTAAATTATGCATTAATAGGAAACACTGATTCAATGCACATCAAGGTATACATCTTTTCACAGGTGTCAAGTTTCGCAGCCGGCCGTTATGACCTGAAGGTTGTGAAAACTGACGCTGAACCCTCGTTCGCCTCCTCTATGAAGAACACAGGCAATGATAGGAAGACCTTAGGTACAGCTGCGAGGAATAATGAATGTCTATGCTTGCTGCAGAGTTAGGCTGTCCACTGTTGAAGTTTAAGAGAGGTGTGCTACCCTACTGCCGGTGCTCACCGGTCATCATAATCGGATTTTCTCACCGTGCGTGATGGCTTCAAACAAAACACACTAGTGAGGTGATCAACCTACTCATTGAAGAATAAAGGCTACCTAACTTGTCTCAGAAACTGTCTATTGATGTGTGTGAATGAACAAAAACTGAAAATGTCCTTTGTACGTTCTTTTTCCGTGATGCTAACAGTGCAAGTAAGTGTTTTTGTACTCGGCTATAAAAGAAAGAACGCACAGGCGATAGATAATGCCTACGCACACACCCCAATACTCATCGGAAACCCCCCCCCCCCTCCCCCCAGCCCGATATCTCACGGATGGATATATCGTGTTCCCACTTTGTGGACCACTCCTATGACACTACGGTGTACCCACAAAACTCGTCTGCCTGATCAAGAGCAGCTACGATGGCATGATCCATGAAGGGCAGTTCACCAGGGAGCTCCAGGTCAGATCCGTGTCAGGAAGGGGTGTTTGCTGTCTCTGTTCCTCTTCCTACTGGCCATAGACTGGGTCATGAAGAGGACCACAGAGCAGAGAAGAAGCGGAATACAGTGGACACTGTGGACACAGCTTGACGACCTCGATTTTGCAGACGACTTGGCATTACTGTCCCACACTCATCAACAAATGCAGGACAAGACCACGAGGCTTGCTGACATCTCGTCCCAAGTGAGCCTCACCATCCAGAAACAGAAAACAAAGACAATGAGGCTGAACGCAACCAGGGAAGAACCAGTCTTGCTTGCTGGCACCCTGTTGGAGGAGGTGGAGTCCTTCACCTATCTTGGGAGCATCGTCGACAAAAAAGGTGGTACTGATGCAGATGTTAGAGCATGAAT
Source organism: Semisulcospira habei (assembly GCA_036245525.1). Classification (NCBI taxonomy): domain Eukaryota; kingdom Metazoa; phylum Mollusca; class Gastropoda; family Semisulcospiridae; genus Semisulcospira; species Semisulcospira habei. Next base: position 199,796,157 of record BTPG01000004.1, on the reverse strand, counting down.
CGGTAAAGCCAGAGCAGCCTTTCTCCGGCTGAAAAAAGTGTGGAGTTTCAGAGAGCTGTCACAACACACCAAAGTCCGGATTTTCAACTCAAACGTAAAAGCAGTTCTCCTATATAGAGCAGAGACTTGGAGGTTGACAAAAACCACAGTCAACAGAGTACAGATCTTTATAAACAGTTGCCTTAGAAGAATTTTGAAAATCCACTGGCCAGAGAAGATCAGCAATGTCAGACTCTGGGAGAGAACTGAGCAGATAACAGCAGAGAATGAAATTGGACGAAGAAGATGGGGATGGATTGGTCACAGTCTGAGAAAGCCACTTTCCAGTATCACTAGGCAGGCACTGTCATGGAACCCCCAGGGAAAGAGGAAAAGAGGCAGGCCGAGAAACACCTGGCGTCAAGACCTCCAAGCAGACATCAAGAGACCACCTGGAGTAAAATCGAAGGAGAACCACAGGACAGGAGTCGCTGGAGGTCTCTCGTCGACGGCCTATACCCTGGGAGGGGTAAGTAAGTATTTTGTGGACCCCCGACGACCGATATATGTCAAGTCACAGCGGTATGATGATGATAATTATGATGATGAATTGGACAACTTAGGATTAGGTAAAAATTAACAAAATTTGGGAGTTGTTTTCTGCTGAGTACACTACAGTTCAAAAGACAGATTGACCATGATAGTTCAAGGATGGTGCAGGAATAGCTTGGAGGGTACAGGTGCCAAGCTATTCCTCCAAGCTATTCCTGCACCACCCTTAAATTATCATGGTCGATCTTATATGTAGCAGATCTGACCAGCAGATCACACGTACCCGTATGTACACATTCATTTCCCTTTCAAGAGAAATTCATTTTTCTCTAAAAGGTATTTTTTCGAAAAATACTTACCGATGACATGACTTTATGGAAATGTCTACTTCTAGCTCAATTTTAGCCTACTTACCCGTTGTGTGCCCACACAACCCGGGAGGCACTCGGGGAACCCCCCCTAGAGGGGCCGAGAGTTGTCTCCCGTTTCCCGCCTTACCAGCTCCGGTCACGAGACCGGCCAGTTTTTTGTGATACTTCGCTCGAAAGCGGCAAGCGGGGCAGGAGGGAGGGTCCTCCGAGTCATGTCATCGGTAAGTATTTTTCGAAAAAATACCTTTTAGAGAAAAATGAATTTGTTTCCTCAAAAACATTACCGATGACATGACTTTATGGAAGAATTGCGATGAGGAGGAGGGTGCCGCGCAACTCTTAATGGTAACAGCGCCGTCCTCCCAGTCGCAACCTCCCGACAATTTTAGCGAAGTGCATACCTACGGCGCCGGTGGCGCCGGGAGGGAGTGTTGCGCCGCGGCGATGTCCCCCACTAGTGCGAGATTCTCTCTTTGGCCTGCCAGGTCCCTGAGGTAGAAGCGGGCGAATACAGATTCAGTCTGCCAGCCCACGGCTGCCACGATGTCCTTGACAGCGCAGTTTCGGTCAAATGCGAGGCTCGTGGCCATGGCTCGTACCTCATGTGCGCGAATGTGCAGCCTCTTCGCTCCCTGCGGGGAGATATCTTGATACGCGGAGCGTATAACCCAGCGGAGCCAGGACGAGATCGTCTGGGCTGTTATGTCATTCCTGCTGGGTCTCAGAGGTAGGAAGAGGCGCGAACGCCCTCTGCGGAAGGCTTTAGATCGTCGCAGATAAACTCTAAGGGCGCGCACGGGATCCTGTTGCCTGGTCTCCTGAGACAGAGGGTTGGTTCTTAGCGGCCGTAAGGTGATAACCTGAGGTGCCGTCAGAGGAGACCTGTTCTTGGCCAGGAAGGCAGGGTCAGTGAGGAGTTGAACAGACCCGTCCGCTCGGAACTGTAGGCAGGTAGGCCGCGCCGAGAGTGCGTGTAGCTCACTCACCCGAGAGGCGGTAGCAAGGGCCAGCAGGAAGCACGTCTTTCGTGTCACATCTGCGAAACGGGCCAAAGGTAAGGGTTCAAATCTGTCAGAATTTAACCACGTTAGCACCCAGGGCAGGTCCCAGCGGGGAAGGAGTGAGCGGTGTGTTGGGCGCTGGATGCCGAAGTGACCCATAAGGTCGGCTAAGTCTTTGCAGGCGCCCGGGTCTGGGTGTCCAAGGTGTCGATAAGTGTCAGCGATCATGGACAGGTAACCCCTCACGGTGATGGGGGCCAGGCCTAAGTCTCGAAAGAGCCAGAGGAAGAAGTCCGCCAGCTGAGGATTAGTCAGTTCCGTGGGTGACAGGCCGTGCTCAGAGCACCAGGAACACAGGACTCGCCACTTTCCCTCGTAGACTCGGATGGTGGAAGGTCTGCGGGCCGAAGCGATCGCCTCCACTGCTGCACCCGAGTAGCCTCTAGCTCCGAGGGCTTGCCGCACAACGTCCAGGCGTGAAGCCGCTCCGGGCAGGGGTGGAACAGCGGCTGACGCGGTTGCTTGAGCATGGTGCGTGGGGCGGGAAGCAGCAGGGGCGGGTCCGTGGCGAGGCTGAGAAGGTCGGTGGTCCAGGAGCGGTTCCAGGCGAACGGCGCAACTAACAGCAGGACCGCCGAGCATCCCCGAAGCTTGAGAAGGACTTTGGGTACGAGAACCGTCGGGGGGAAGGCGTAAGCCACCAGGCCGTCCCAGGGAATGGAGAGTGCATCGACAGCCCAGGCAAGTGGATCGGGAATCGGGGAGACGAAGAGCGGCAGCTGATGGTTCCACCTTGTGGCGAACAAGTCGACCTGGGGAGTCTCCCACCGGGCACAGATCATCCGAAAGATGTCCTACCGAAGGGTCCATTCCGTGTGCAGGAGCTGGCCGCGGCGAGACAGCGAGTCGGCTAAGACATTCAGGTGTCCGGGGATGTGTCGGGCTCGAATGGTAATACCCCGGTCCTCGCACCAACGCATCATCCGGTAGAGGAGCATACAAAGGTCGGGAGAGCGAGTGCCACCTTGTTTCTGGATGTAAGCCACCACAGTCGTGTTGTCCGAGAGGACGAGTAGCTCCTGGTGTCTGAGGAGATCCTCCCAGAACTGCAGGGCTTGCCACACCGCCTGCATCTCCAGCCAGTTGATGTGAGTGTGCGCTAAGTCCGCGGGCCAGGGCCCCGAAGTCGAGAGGAACCGAGGAAGGAGATGAGCGCCCCACCCAGTGAGGCTGGCGTCGACACAAAGCGAGGTCTGGGGAGGAGGGGCGGCCAGGGGAACTCCCGACGCTAGCCAAGAGTGGTCGGTCCACCGACGAAGATGAGGCAGCAGCATCTGGGGCACCGGAACCAACGTCGTTAAGTCGCCTGACGACGGGCGCCAATGGAGTAGGAGATGCAGCTGGATCGGCCGGGAGTAGAGACGACCTAGGGGGATAAGGTCCGCTGCGGCGTTCAGCAGGCCCAAAAGCTGGAGCCAGACTCTGGCGGGGGCCACGTCCAGTCGTGCTAACTGACCTGCTAGGTCCGCAATCTTCTGGATCCGAGGGGCTGGGAGGCGCACCGTGTTGAGGTCGGTCGCAAATTCCATGCCCAGGTGCACGAAGCGGCGGGACGGAGAGAGATCCGACTTGCCGTCGTTCACTAGGAAGCCCAAGTGTGCCAGAAGCCGTAGCAGCGCATCCCTGTCCGACGCGAGCGAGGTCTCTGACTGGTTGCGTAGGAGGAGGTCGTCTAGGTAATTCGACGTCGGACTGGAGGAGGACTGCCGGGCCTTGGCGACTACGGCGTCCATCAGCCGGGTGAACACCCAGGGGCTGAGGTTGAGACCGAACGGGAGCGCGCGAAACTGGTATACCGCACCGTCGATCGCAAAGCGGAGGAACTTCCTGGAGGCCTGGTGCATCGGGACATGCAGGTACGCATCTGAAAGGTCCAGGCTGACTGCGAAGTCCAGAGGCTGGACCGCGGCTCTCAGGGCTCGAGCAGTCTCCATCCGGAAGGAGGGGGCCGTAATGTACTTGTTCAGGGCCGAGAGATCGATCACCGGTCGCCATCTCCCTCCAGGCTACGGAACGACGAACAAGCGGCTGTAGAAGGCTGGGGAGTAGGGGACGCGTACCACCTCCGTGGCGGCTTTCCTCAGGAGGGAGGAGACCTCTCCCCGAAGAGCGGAGGCCTTCAACGGATCGCTGGGGATCTCGGTCCAAAGGGGGGAGCGACGCAGAGGAGGCGGGCTGCGAAAGGCGATCCGGAGGCCGGCCGAGACGGTGTCGCAAATCCAGGGGTCGTCGGGAAAGAGTGTGAGCCAATATCCGCTGAAAAAGGCTAGCCTCCCACCGACCGGAGACCCCGAAGTGGTCGGTGGGGGCAAGGCTGGGGGGCAGTCAGGTAGCCCGCCCGCGACCCGGTCGCCGGGCGGGACGGGGCCAGGCGGGGACACGGGCCCTGGAGGGTCTAGGACGGCCAAAGGCGGGGGCCTGCTCAGGGGCCGAAGCAGGGGCTGACGCAGCAGCGGGTCTAACCGACCGCGAGGCGCGACCCCTAGCCTGGCGGGAGGACGGAAAGCGGCGGGGAGGAGGAGCACTCACAGGCCAGCGGTCGGGGTTGGAGGCTCGAACGGATGACCAGGTGTCGCCGAAAAGCAGGGGGCCACCCAGCGGAGCACGACGAAGCTGCGCACGCAGGTCAGGTGGTATCCCTCGGCAGGCAAGCAGAAGGGCGTCTCGACGCATCAGGTCACAGTTGGCGGAGGCAGCCATAGCGTTAACGGACGAGTGGTAGGCGGCTCGGTTGGCGACTTCCGCTAAGACGAGTAAATCCCCAAGGAGAGGCGTGATAGAAGGATGCCAAGCGTCTTCCACACGACGAACCAGGGCTTGAGTGAGCAGCTCCAGGAACCCAGCGCAGGCTAAGGTGTTCCGCACCAGAGACGCCGTCAAATCCAGGCCACGAGGGAAAGAACGGCGAAGGAGGGCGGAGCCGCCAGCTTGCGACACGGCCGGGGGGTCGATCGCAGGAAGAGGGATGGAGAAAGCCTGGGAATGACCGGCATACCAATCCCGACGGAAGGCGATGTCCAGGCCAGCCGGCCAGCGACGATCGGAGAAGAACACCGGCTCTCGAGACGCTGGAAGTTGCAGGTGCGCTGAGAAGACATCTCGCAGCTCCTTAAATCCAGGCGGCTGGGGAAGCGACTTGAACCTCTTCACCTGACGCTCGGCATCCACAAAGGCCGAGACCTTCCTCTTCAGGGGGGGAGAGGCTGGGCAGGAGTCCGCTGGCAGAGTGGCCGCGATGATCCTGGCGGCTTCATCCAAGGCTAGGAGGGTCTCCGCCCGGGACGACGACGGAAGGGTCGAGGGGACATCATCACCGACGTCGGAGGGCGAAAGGGAGCGAGCATCCTCCTCCAACAGGGCTGAGACGGAGTCTTCGGGCAGCAAGCTGAGGGCTTCTTCGTCCAGGGGGAGGCGAGAAGGCGGGTGAGGCACCACGGAAGGTCGAAGCTTGGGCGGGGCCGCATCTCGAACCTCGCGGGAAGCCCGGGCATGAGCCGGCAGCGACGACGGAGGCGGGGATCGCCGAGGCGAACGCGGGAAGGAGCGAGGAGGGGTCCTGTCCGGTGCGCGGGAACGACGTCTGGGTGAAGTACGGCGGACAACCGAAGAGGAGTGCCGATCACGGGAAGAAGGTCGACGATGGCGGTGACGCGGCGAAGGCGAGCGCGACCGAGCGCGCGACGAGGAGAGGCGGGGGGAGCGGCGACGCTCCCGGCGGGGGAAACGATCCTTCCGGCGGCGCTCGCGGGGCGAGCGCGAGTGTCTAGCACTGACGGTGGAACGGGAAAGGTCGGGGGCGCGACTGTGTCGCGTAGGTTGAGGCTGACGTCTCTCCTGGCCGGACTCAGTGAGAAGGGCTCTATGCCGGTGTACAGATCCTCCGGAAGGATCAGCGGGCTTATCGTGGAGAGAGAGAGGAGCAAGGCCAGTCAACATGGGACGGCTCGTGGCGAACTGCTGCAGGCCGGGCTCAGTGAGGCGGGCGCTTTGCCAGCAAACAGACCCTCCGGAAGGGTCAGCGGGCGTGGCAGCAGTGGCAGTCCTCTGGTCATCGAACAACGCAGGGTCCCGACGATCCATCCGTTCCGAGAGGCCGAGGCGAGGAAGAGCGGTCGTTACCACAGGGGCGACGTCAACAGGAGTGGGACGAGAGATAGCAGACGGAGGTCGCTCTCGCCGGTAAAAACTCCAGAGGTCAGACCAACGGATCTCCGGCCAGGTCGCACAGACATCGCAGAGATGATCCGAGGCGCAGCCCGAGCAAGGGAGGCAGACCGCATGGTCGTCCGTCGGCCACTTGAAGTCGCCGCATTGAGCGCAGGTAAGCATTTGGTTCCTGCAACAGACAAAGAGTACAAGGTCGCAAAGGCGGACAAGGGAGCCTAGCCCCACACCAAGGTACTCCAAGCGCCGTAACCACCGGCGCGTAAATAGTGGCTACAGTCTCCCAGAGCTAAAGGGCCTTTAAGGTAGACGCACGGAGTGTGGGTGCCCGAAGGCCCTACGAGAACAGAAACCCTAGTCTACAAGGCAACGTCTTCTCGTAACAGTGAAATACCCAAGGAGAGAAGGCGACTTCCCTCGAGGAGACTCGTAAAAAAAAAAAAAAAAGGTCGTGCAAGGCGCCGAAGCGTAAGCTCAACAACTGGCGCCGACGTAGTAGCAAAGCCGAAAGGAAAGCCAACGGTAGCCGGCTCTCGGCCCGAGGGCCGGCTGTGGGAAACTACCACTACCTTACCTCCGAGACGAATCGGGAACAGGGGGAAGGGTAGTCATACACCTCCACAGCCTAGAGGAGAGCAGCAGAACGACGCCAGCAGAGGCAGGGCACAAGAAGGCAGGTCAGCGCTAGGAGGCGCAGAGCACACGAAGAGGCAACGAGCGTAGGCAAGAGAAGGACCGGTCGAAGCGGCGCGAGAGCAAGGCCAGACACGTCTTCTCTGTACGAGCGAAGTAGCAGAACTGACCGGTCTCGTGACCGGAGCTGGTAAGGCGGGAAACAGGAGACAACTCTCGGCCCCTCTAGGGGGGGTTCCCCGAGTGCCTCCCGGGTTGTGTGGGCACACAACGGGTAAGTAGGCTAAAATTGAGCTAGAAGTAGACATTTCCATAAAGTCATGTCATCGGTAATGTTTTTGAGGAAACAAACAGTATTTCTAACTTAGGTCAAATCAAACATGAACCCTTTCAAAACCAAACAGTCCACGAATCATGGATACAGGCATAGATCCTCATGGGTGCCCCCGCAACTGAGGGGCTTATGAGAATCTATGTCTCTTGCAGTTCAATTGTGACACTAGCATAAAGTGACCATCCAAACAAAACAAAAATAATAATAACAAATTATCAAAATTAATGAAAATAAATCCCTTTGAACATTAAAGAACAATCAAACAAAATGGATACTGTTACATACTTCACTTCTCACCCCAGGCAAAGTTTGCAAAAAAAAAACCCCAAAAAAAACAAAAATACAGCAAAAGCCAAAAAATACAACAAATTAATATGCCCGCAAAATCTCACCAGCAATACCCACCATTTGTCATCTGTGTGCATGGAAAGCGAAGACAAAACAGTTAAATAAATGTGAAGACTTCGGTGTAAATCGCTGATCATTTGTCAGGCTTTTGTGTCAACCTTTTGGCTATCGGTAGCACTTTTTGTCGCAATGATTCCTGCAGGAATTATCACAATGAAAGTACTACCAAAAGCTGAAGGGTTAACCGTGTATTATTTGTTAGGCCTGCAGTCTTGTTAGAATATTATTCACAACAGGGTTTAAAAACAAAAATGAAAATAAGACTACCGGTACATTCACTTAACCCATTTAACCCCAATGCACAACAGCAGGAGGTGGATTGACCACAATAATTCAAGGGTAGGGCCAGACACACTACAGTGGGAGATGGATCAACCATGCTAATTCAAGGGTGGTGCCAGATTAGCTTGGCGCCTGATGGCGCCAAGCTAATCTGGCACTACCCTTGAATTAGCATGGTCGATCCACCTCCTACAACTGATAGTCGTAAAGTGGCACCCCAAAATTTCAGAAATGCAGCCTTGAAGCTAAATGGGTTAATAATGTATGGCCACCCCTGGGCAGTGTAAACTACCATGGATGTACAAACACAGATGTGAATCACTCACGTTGACACTCATTTGCATCTTGCTCAGTGGCGCGGTTCCACGGCCGGTCGTTGTAGAAGGGGAGACACTCACCGCAGTCCGCCCCTGTTGTGAAATGTTCGCACGTGCACACCAGACGGTCCTCTAGAGTCTGATCACGGATGATTTCACATGAGCTGCCGTGACCGTTACACTTACACCTGGCACAGGTAAAGGTTGCATTAATAGTGTTGTCATTCATTTTCACATACTTCTCTGAGCATATTCACATATGGAAGTCTAATACTTAGTCCTTTTCACATACAGTAGAACCCATTTTGAGCAACCGCCATCACGAGAGATCTTTTGTCCCCTGGACAAGGGGAGGGGTTACAGCACTAGACACTGATCCAGGCTCTCTGCTAGGATTTAAAATGGTCCATCATGGTGACGGTCGATCATGTACAGACCAGATCGGCACTCTCCACATCATCGTGGAACAGTCTCTGGAGTGGAGCTCCCCGCTGTAATGTCAACTTTGTGGATTACGAGAAAGCATTTGACAGCGTGGACCGAGAGACTTTGTGGAAACTCCTACGACACTACGGTGTACCCGCAAAGCTCGTCTGCCTGATCAAGAGCAGTTACGATGGCATGACATGTCGCGTGATCCACGAAGGGCAGTTCACCAGAGAGCTCCAGGTCAGAACCAGCGTCAGACAGGGGTGTCTGCTGTCTCTGTTTCTCTTCCTACTGGCCATAGACTGGGTCATGAAGAGGACCACTGAGCAGAGACGAAGCGGAATACAGTGGACACCGTGGACACAGCTTGATGACCTCGATTTTGCAGACGACTTGGCTTTACTGTCCCACACTCATCAACAAATGCAGGATAAGACCACAAGGCTTGCTGACATCTCGTCCCAAGTGGGCCTCACCATCCACAAGCAGAAAACAAAGAGAATGAGGCTGAACGCAACCAGGGAAGAACCAGTCTTGCTTGCTGGAGGAGGTGGAGTCCTTCACCTATCTCGGAAGCATCATTGATAAAAAGGGCGGCACTGATGCAGACGTCAGAGCACGAATCGGTAAAACAAGAGCAGCTTTTCTCTAGTTGAAAAAAGTGTGGAGTTCCAGACAGCTGTCACAACACACCAAAGACCGGATTTTCAACTCCAACGTAAAAGCAGTCCTCCTATATGGAGCAGAGACTTGGAGGCTGACAAAAATCACAGTCAACAGAGCACAGACCTTCATAAACAGTTGTCTTAGAAGAATCTTGAAGAACCACTGGCCATAGAAGATCAGCAAAATCAGACTCTGGGAGAGAACACAGCAGATAACAGCAGAGAATGAAATTGGGCGAAGAAGATGGGGATGGATTGGTCACAGTCTGAGAAAGCCACTTTCCAGTATCACTAGGCAGGCATTGTCATGGAACCCCCAAGGAAAGAGGAAAAGAGGCAGGCCGCGAAACACCTAGCATCGTGACCTCCAAGCAGACATCAAGAGATTGGAAACCACTTGGAGTAAAATTGAAGGAGAAGCACAGGAGTCATTGGAGGTCTCTCGTCGACGGCCATACCCTGGGCGGGTTGATAGGCGTAAGTAAATAATCAAGGTGACGGACAGAATGACAAAAAAATCCATCCCAGGTGCTCTACAGTCCATTGTGAACTTAAAACACAACAGGAATAAGTTGGGTTCCCCACCCTTGAACTATTTTAGTCAAACTTATTTCACACTGGTGTATTCCGAATGATAAGGGTTAACGGAAAGCCTGTTATCATCATGACCCAATGCATCTGTGGGGGCTTATGATGATCTATGTCTCCTGCTGTTGGATGTTGGTCACTGAGCTCCTGCAATCAAGGGGTTAAAAAAAAGGAAAATGCAGTGGTAGGGGTAAAGATGGTTGTCTACTACCTCAGTTTTGAGTACCTGGGCTCAATAGCATGAGTGAAATTAGTGTTGTACAAGCCACTAAGCAAGGTGTTCTGCAATAGCTGAGCACTTTGCTCAGTGGCTTGCGCAAGACTAAGCAAACTCATGCAACAGACCCCCCAGATCAAAGTCTTAGACATTTGTTAGCATTTGTAATGTAACGTTCAGGAGCTTTGGATTTTAACCCATATCATACTGAGGCTAAAAGCTTCAAATTTGTACACTGCCATATGCAAGCTCCATTATAGTATTTACAGATAAAGATATAGACCAATGGCTTTAGTTTAAGGGTGGTGCCAGAATAGCTTGGCGCCTAAAGGCACCAAGCTATTCTGGCACTACCTTTGAACTATTTTAGTCAAACTTATTTCACACACTGGTGTATTCCGAATCATAAGGGTTAACAACATTCAAAATACAAGTAGTAAATCTCCTATTCTAATGCTGTGGTTAGCATTACCTGGCACCAACGGCCAAGTCAGAGATGGCATAAAAGTAGGACTTGAGTACACGTGGGTCCCCGAACACCTCGTCACCAAACGTGTTCATGCGTGTCAACACAATCTTGATGTCCGTCGCCGTCACCCACTCCTGTAAACACAGACAAACACAATCATGAAGTGACCCATTCAGCACGGACACATTAGAACAGGCAACTAACAATGACAGTTCAAAGTAGCGCATCAATAGTTAATACAGTCAATTATTATGTCAAAGATGATTAAATCCTGCAGCTGCACTTCTAAAATTTTGGAGGTGTCACCTAATCAGTTGCAGGAGATGTACTGACCACGACAAGTCAAGGGTAGTCGCAGATTAGCTTGGTACCTCATGGCACCAAGCTAACCTGGCACTACCCTTAAATTATCATGGTCGACCCATCTTTCTGTAGTAGTGTGTTGAGGCTAAATGGGTTAAAGATGTTGTTCATATTATTATTACATGGTATTTATATGGCGCATTTCTTATATTATTTATAATATAACTCAATGCGCAGAATGTAGCCGCGAACTGAACCCAACAAGCACGCTCACGTGAATCACACGCACTCACTCACAAACTGTACGTAAACACAGAACATTCACGTAGTGCTAAGGGCAAGCTCAAGCGAGCTACTGAAGTGACGGTATTTGGAAATCGTATTGTATTTGAAATTTTATTAAGTTGGCTGAAACTGATACCAAAGTGGAGGGGGAGGAAGAGCCGGAGTACCCGGAGAAAGAACCCCCGACAGTCCGCCCGAATTAACGGTGACATTTACTAGAGGAGAAAAATCTCACGCCGGAACCTGGAATCGAACCTCGCACCTTTAGCATTGGTGGCAGGCGCCTTAACCACTGCGCCACGGACCGTTATCAGCTGACAAATTATGTGTGAAGTTGACTGCACCTTTCTTTTCAACCAAGATTTTGAAAAATTATTAATGCTACGCAAAACACACATGTTTCAAGTTACATCATTGTATTTCAATTTTTTTTTTTTTTTTTTAATTTCCAGAAATTTACATTAGTTGCCTAGACAGCCTGCTGAAAACGAATGACAATATTGTATGCATCATCACGCCCTATCCTTCCAGTCAGGTGAAAGGTCAGTGCTAATTTCCATTCTCATTACTCCTCACTTGACCCCAGCCTGGCCCCACCAGCCTCTCTCACACTAACACCCCCCCCCCCCCCCCCCCCCTCAAATTTACTCAGTCTTTTTGCTGATTGAAGTGTGTGCAAGAGGCAAAGACTCTCATGAGCCCCTGCAGTTAACTGCAGGAGCTCATTAGAATCTATGCCTTGTTGGCAAGAATCCCCCCCCCCCCCCCCCCCCCCCCCCACAATGTATGTGTGCCGGTCCATCAAAGGAGAACACTGATTATACACCGCAAGTACTAGTGCAAGATTCTGTTGGAAAAAAATGCTGACTACAGGAGAGACTCAATGTGCTCCGTTTTCTTTGTAATGCACTATCATCTACCCAATCACTTATAATAACTCTCCCCAAAAAAGGCAACTTACATCAATGCCAGAACTATCGCACGATCAGTCTTATATCCCACCCAAGCAAAGTCATGTTAAAGATCCTACTGAACAGGCTGAAGCCACAGGCAGAGGAAATCATAGCTGAGGAACAGGCAGGCTTCAAACCAGCGCACAGCACAACTGAGCAGATCTTCAACCTGAGAGTTCTATGTGAGAGATACCTCCAGCACCAGCAGGACCTCTATCATGTCTTTGTGGATTTTAAGAAAGCGTTTGACAGGGTGTGGCATGCAGCCCTTTGGTCCACCATGAAGCTATACAACATCAATGCCAATCTGATCAAAGTCATAGCAAACCTTTACAACAAGGCCACTAGCGCAGTCTGCTTCAACAGCAAAATAGGAAACTGGTTTAGGACTACAGTTGGAGTCAGACAAGGCTGCTTGCTCTCACCTACTCTTTTCAACATCTTCCTGGAAAGAATCATGACGGACGCTCTGAAAGATCATGAAGGAACTGTCAGTATTGGAGGCAGAACAATCACGAACTTGCGCTTTGCGGACGACATTGATGGCCTTGCAGGAACAGAGAAGGAGCTAGCTCAGCTGGTGGAAAAGCTGGATAGTACAGCCATTGCATATGGGATGGAAATCAGTGTAGAGAAGACCAAACTGATGACCAATAATGCCAGTAGCATTGGCACTGAAATCATGGTTGGAGGCCAAAAACTGGAAACAGTTAAGAAATTCAAATACTTAGGAGCCATTGTGACAGATGAGGGATCAAAACCAGAAATACTGTCCAGGATTGCGCAGACAACAACAGCACTGACAAGATTGAAGACCATATGGAAGGACAGAAACATCACACTCTGCTCCAAGATCAGACTGATGCGCTCCTTAGTCATCTCAGTGCTCTTGTATGCCTGCGAGTCATGGACCCTCACAGCAGACCTTGAAAGGAGGATACAAGCCAGTGAAATGAGATGTTTTCGAAGGCTGCTTGGCATCTCATACAGAGACCACATCACAAATGAGGAAGTGGGAAGCAGAATCAGGCAAGCCATCGGGCCCTATGAAGACTTATTAGCCATTGTGAGAAAACGCAAACTGAAGTGGTATTGGCATGTCACGCGTTCAGCAGGGCTTGCCAAAACAATCCTGCAAGGCACTGTGCAAGGAGGACGAAGGAGAGGAAGACAGAGGAAAAGATGGGAGGACAATATATCAGAGTGGACAGGACTGAAGCTGGGCGATTCGTTGAGAATGGCAGAGAACAGAGAGGAATGGAGAGAGCTGGTTGCCAAGTCATCAGTGGTGCCCCAATGGTCGGCAAGACTATGGGATATAGATAGATAGATAGATAGATCATCTACATTCATGCACATGTACATCCCCAGTATCAAAATGTCTTCGGGCCCACAACGGCCACAGTGGGCCCACTGCGGCTGTCGTCAGCCCGATGACCAGTGCTTAGTCACTGTAACTTAATGGGTTGTGGCCGTTCTTCGTCAGGTTGGCATACCCTTACTTCCAGCCTTGAAACGTCCACACAGAGCACTCTGCCAGGGCTCACCAGGTTCTCTGCATTATGTGCATGGTGTTCACAAAGACAGAAATCTTGGCAGAGTGGAACATTGCTTCAGATCCCAAATAGGTCAGGCGATTAACACATTCTGCTCCAGGACCGAAATCCGCAAATTTTGAAGTTGCCCCCTGAAGACTTGTTTACACTTCTGGAAACAGATTGAGCGTGATAGTTTAAGGGTTGTGCCAGAATAGCTTGGCGCCTATGGGCGCCAAGCTATTCTGGCACAACCCTTGAACTATCACGCTCGATCCATGTTTTGCCGTGGCGTGTTGGAGTTAAACGAGTTAAGCGTCGAGTGAAAGAGAGCGAAGGAAATAGCCCTGTCATCGGTTAGAACCCCCCCGACCTGGCCCCCATGGTGGCTGGATTTGCAATCCAGGGAAAAAAAGACAGGCTTGTTCAATAAAATGTCCACTGAAAGGTAAATCAAATTGGCACAGTTGCAGTGCGCCTGAATTGATCAGTGTTCAGGTCATACTCCATGGGCAACGGATGTCCCTGTCACACACCCCCCCCCCCCCCTCCCTAACCTGTCCATTATCACTGTGGTGTCGCGAACGTCAAACCCTGAGCTAACCAAAAATTGAGATCCATCTAGGGGAGGTGGTCATACAATACAATAACTAATGAAAAGTCGAAATTCCACAAATTTACGTGTTGTTATCCCAAGACTGCAGGCCAGTTCGTGGGACTGATTACAACTGATAGTTCAAGTGTGTCACCAAAGCAACTTTTCTTTTGTATCTATCATGGTCTGTCTGTAGTCCGTATTTTCTTGCAGTATGGCAGGTTTGAGCGTAACTCATTTAGCCCCAAGCACCTTCACAAAATATCTGATCGACCATGATGGTTCAAGGGTGGTGCCAAAATAGCTTAACACAGTTAACACATTTAGCCCTGACACCACAGCAGACGATGGATCGACCTTGGTAATTCAAGAATGGCGCCAGCTTAGCTTGGCGCCATCAAGCGCCAATCTTGGTAGATCCATCTTTTGCAACTGGTACATAGTTGTTAAGCAACACCTCTAAAATTTAGAAGTGCGGCCTTAAAGTTAACCCTTTTAGCCCCAAGGTCTCGTTTCTCAAATTTTGGAGGTGTTGCCTCAACGGCTATGTACCCAGAGGTGCCTACCCCTCTTAGACCATTTTGTGTAATGGGCTGCTTAAAAATGTGTATTTTGTGTAATCATTTCAGCGCAACACGCAACAAAAAAAATATACCACAGCAAACAAATTAAAAATAAAGACATTTATCCATACTGTTAGTTATTTTATTCACACAATATCAGGTATCACTGTAGCAAGTTTGGGTTTGAAGTTGTGAATAGTATTAGTATTTGCGATTTTTTTTTTAAAACTTATTTATTTATTTATTTTTTTGGGGGGTGGGGGGGTAAAAATATGGTCATTTTAGACATATTTCTTGAGCTCTTGTGACCCCTCGACTTTTCCGAGGGATCAACGAAATTAGTGTTCATATAAAGGTCTTTTCATCAGGTATCTTTGTACTAAGTTTGGGTTTGAAGTTGTGAATAGTATTTGAAAACATGTCCCAACTGAATAGCTATTTTTTATATATATTTCCTGATCCTCTGTGACCTTGACCTTTGTGAGAAACTGTCACTAAAACTGGCATGTTTAGAAAGGTCTTGCCACAAAGTATCCTTGGGCCAAGTTTGAAGACTGTAGCTTCAATATTCTCCGAGAAAATGCCAAAGTTAAAGTCTCAGAACATACTCACTTTTACTTCGCACGTGAGCCAAAAATGTCTTTCGTGCATGACAGGTAGCTGTTACTTAACATGCATCAGTAAAAAGGGGATCTGTTACTGCGACACATTAGTGTCCATGCATTTCCAGTATGCCGATACACTGTAAGTCTCCTACCTGGTCGCCAGATGTCAATGTTTACACCTGTCACTGTACGGTATATCCACAGTCTAGACAACATGTAATAAGCGGCATTGAACGATGTTGTCTCATACACGATCGGATGGAAGTATCAGTGTTGTAACGACAATGCATGTACTACACGTGTGACCAATGTGTGTCAGTGTCCACAGAGTCACCTACAGGTGCACCAAGGTGTAGCATCAGAGAAACGGAATATCAATTAGAACCTCCAAATTCAGCTTCAGAATCAAGCCGTACGTCATTGCCGTTGTCAGTGCCTCAACCGTCGATCGCTCCAGCTGACACTGCCAACACGTGGTTATGCTGCCACGCGGCAGGTGGGCACACGTGTCCCAATACATCAAAGCTATCTGCTTTTGAAACCATGTCTCCAAACACAAAATATTATCACTCCGAATATCTTACACATTCACTCGCCATTTTGACCGTAATGCGTATGCTAGCACCGCAAAGCTGACTGCATACCACGTACAAAAGTACGCACGCACTGTCAGGACCCTGTAATGTAAACATGTGTCAGTGCGACGGGCGAGGTCACCACACGCGCGGCGAGGCTCGCGTATCACCGGGTGCGCGATATAAAACACCTAGCGGTTTTTTGGGCAGCACGGTATACGAGACCGCCAACCAGTACAGCAGTTTGCCGGGCCGAACGGGTTAACGAAAAAGTGCTTTATGTCAGCTTTGGGATGTACTACTGACTGCCTTGGCCTTGTGCCCAGTGGACTCCAAATGTCTTTGAATATCATACTTTTGTACGCGCCACTGTGAGCAACACCAAAGTCCTTGTCTGCACATGTTGCATGCATTTGTAGCAGAGGAGCCCCCTGCTATCGCTAGTTACTACCCGCGAGTCAGACTTCAGTGTTTCAGTGCACGCTTGGCGCGCTGTGTGCGAGTATTCTTGCTGCCTTGGCCAGTCAGTGTCTAGCGGACTACACGCCAAAGCTCAGTGACATAGTCTCTGGTTCCAGAGGCTGAGGAGCCTATATAAAGCGGCCGATCTTCAGTCCACAAAAAAGCCCCCCCCCCCCCCCCCCCCCCCCCACGTAAATTGCGTATTTTGGAGGAGCTTGTCGTATTCGCGTAACTTGAGCCGAAAATGCGTAAAATTACGAGCTAGCGCGTAAGGTAGGCACCTCTGTGTACCAGTAGCAGAATATGGATTGACCATGATAATTCAAGGGTAGTGCCAGATTAGCTTGGCGCCTGAAGGCGCCAAGCTAATCTGGCACTACCTTTGAATATCATAGTCAATCTATCTCCTGCTGTAGGGACTCGGGGCTAAGTGGGTTACTGAAATGGTGAATCAAGCATGTTGTGCACTTTTCCCCCCTGTGTGTGGCAGTTATTGACGGCCACCAAGCCCGATAACCTCCTTCGGATTCAAAAACACACACATGTAAATCGGGTGACCAACTGGAACTGATCCTCGTGAGACTCGGCAACTTGCATGATCTCATGAAGCTCTGCGTTTCTCAAAGATGGCTCCCCATGCCATGTGACTTGACGGATGGGCTCCGGAGGAGTGTGGACCCTGCCCCACTATAACAAGGTGATGGAGGGGAAATCGCCCCTCGACCAACTCAAGTGGGCAAGCTCTGGTTGAGGCTCGTGTTACATTTATACCATTTAACCCGGAGGCCACATTTGAAGGTGTCTCATAACGGCTATGTACCAGATACAGAAGGGCAGACCAGGATAATTGCACGGGCAGACCAGGATAATTCAGGGTCAGAGCCAGATTAGCTTGGCGCCTGATGGCCCCAAGTTAATCAAGCACTACATTTGAATTATCATGGTCGATTCATCTCTTGCTGAAGCGCGTCAAGGCTAAATGTGTTAAGGTCATATCTGTCTGGTTGGTTGTACATTCAATAATTGGACACACACATACACATACACTGCTTAACAAAACACACACACACACACACACACACACACACACCAAGCATGCACACACACACATGAAGCAGGCAAGGCACTGGTAAATTCTGTGGAGATCACAGTCATGATCATCAAAACAAGTAACGCAAAGACATACGGACAAACTGCAAGTGAGCAAAAATATATAACAGTGAAATTGTGATTTGGGAGTGCACTTTTTTCATACTCATGATCCATGAAAAACGGTTTGTCTTGAAATGTGAAAGACAAAATAAGATCTTCATGACCCATGAAAATGTCCCAGTCAATTAAAGAAAATATGAGAAGTCTTTGTACACACTGTAAACTCAACATCTTTTATTTCCATCATGTAAAGTGAGTGCTATTTTCTGGGATTCAGGATTCGCAGAAAGAATAAATCGTCCTGAATCCATGGTGACACCCAGCCCCCCCCCCCCCCCCCCTCTCCCCAGCGCTAGTTACATAAGCCATTTGTGGCCCCCTCCGCGCCCCCCCCCCCCCCCCACTCCTCCCATTTGCACCCTGAGAGGTGAACTCTGCCACACAGCCCCAGTCAGGCTTCATTACAGCCCACAGGTGCTGCACACGTCCACAGCACTCACACACGAGCGGGACACCCGCAAGAGTCATAGATTCTCATGGCCCCTGCAGTCGCAAGGGTTCATAACAATCTATGTCTCTTGATGACCGACATGACACAACAGCGGAAGTGACGTGGTGCAGATTACCAAATAAATTAGTGATGAAGTGTGCCAGGTGATGTTGCTGAGGCACAGACCCCAACCCCATGTTGCACTGACCCCCTGTTGCTGAGCTTCTTTCATTACATCGTCATATCTCATTACAGTTTTGAAGACAGATACAGGCGCCAAGCTATTCTGACACCACCCTTGAACTATCATGGTTGATCAACATCCTGTCATAGCAAGTCAGGACTTCGTGGGCTACGTGGACCGATGCCTCCTACTTGCAAAGACTAGTTCACTGACATCTGTGTTGGCTTGCAAGTGGAGGAGGTTACAGGAGTACAGCCTACAACTGCTGTGAACGGGACGGGAGGGAGGGGTGTGCTGCTGGCATCTGTATCCCGTGCATACTTCTTAATTATCTCATCACGTGTGCACACACACACTCTCTCTCTCCGTCTCTCTTTCTCTCTTGCGAGAACAAGTCTGTGTTGGGCGGACCAGACTGGTTTTCATGGAGGATCTGATGAACAACATCCGCCTTGGATCATCCACATGAATGGAAAAACCAGATGATTACATAACCCATTAGATCCCGAAGCTGATTTTTTTAAACTTTGCTTTTTGTCCTATGAAGTCTACATTACAGATTGGGAGAGAGATCAACAATTTTAGTTCAAGGTTTGGTGCCAGAATAGCTTGGCGTCTGAGTGCCAAGTTATTCTGGCACCACCCTTGAACTAACAGTCACATTTATTTCAAGGGATAGGGTTAAGTGGTCCATGGTCAATGTGTGTGTATCATCTACCATCGAGTTCCCTGGTGATGAAACCACTGAGAAGTCTGATGAGTGATTTTCACATAAATAATAATGTCATACCTGTAATATATCACTGTCACTGAACTCAAAGGCAGACGGCCGTCCCTCTAAGGTACTGAAGGCCACACTGCCACCCGTCAGAGGGGAGATATCGCTGAACTCATCTGAACAGATGGCCAAAGCCTCGTTCTCTGAGGTTATGATGCCGCGACGTGGGAGGCTGCAAAACACAACGGTAACATTCACCCTTTTAGTTTAATCATACTGTGAAGCACACACTTCAGCTGTGTATATCATGTGATGTTGATGCATCCTGGTAAAACCCTTGAACAATCTGAACAATTGCAACAACAAAAAAAACACTCACAATAAACTTACAAGATCTTCATACAAAATCTGAACCCATCTTTTGGTTTGCCCGAAAAAGCAAGCAAGAAGCACAGATCCTCATAAGCCCCCACATTCGAGGGGTTCATGAGGATCCATGCCTCTTGCAGCTGGCTCCATGGTCTTTAACAAGCATTAACCCCCATGCGCTTGCAAAGACAAAGTGGGGGGTAAGAACTGTAAAAAGCGAGCGTTGTGTTACCTGTATGTGCTCTGGCAGGAGGCACTGTAGAACTGGTATGGCCTCCAGGGACTGTCCTCACGCGTCCGCTTGTAGATGGCAAAACTCTCCGGCCGCGGGGACATGAACCGGATGCGAACGTAGGTGATGTCAAACGCCTTCCCTGCAAAAAACAATAGTGTCCACTGACCACTCTCTACTGAATTCACACTTTAATACACATAAACTGGAAGTCAGCAGCTGAATTACAACATAATAATAACAATTATACTGCTTATTTGAGAGCAATGTCAGTGCCTGGATTGGCCAACAGCTCTAATATATATGTAGTGGAAATTTTTGGAGTTCAATATCATGATTTTTTTTAAAAGTCTCGTTGGCTGATAAAAGCCCTCTCAGCTTTTATCAGCCCATCCTGACATATAAAGAGTGATATCAGACTCCTGAATCTCAATAACTGATCATGTCAGTCGGAAATTGAGTCAAATAGATTATAGATTGACTGGACAAAGAAACATGGACAGAGAGACACATAAAACCAAAAAATGTATTTTCAAATTCAGTAATGAGTGAGAGGGGGGGGGGGGGTAGTAGGGTGGGGGGGGGGGGGTAGTAGGGGGGGGGTGTGGGGGGGGGGGGGGAGGGTGTATCATATCATTTTCACTCAGTGTCATCATGTCAAAGCTTCTACCTTAAAAGAACTGATGTAACAAGTTTACAATTTGCTTACATTACTTTAACGTTTTTTTTATAAGTTATACAACTCCCCACAATAAAATGGTCAAAAGAAAAGATTAGTGTTGGATGTGTTTGTTCATACTCATGCCTTGCTTTCCACACCAAATGTTCAAGTACCCTTGTTAGTGGACTTAAATACCATTACACAGATCCCTGGCACCCCTTTGTTGACATACCTATGTGAAGTACGACAAAGAGCCTAATCCACACAAGAACCCATTTGTCATCCTGTTTGCTTACAGCTTAAAAAATGATGTAACAAGTTTATAATTTGCTTACAATTACTTAAACTTTTATAAATTCTGTAACTCCCCACAAAAATAATGGTCAAAAGAAAAGATCAGTGTTTGATGTGTTTGTTCATATTCACGCCTTCTTTCCACACCAAAAGTTCAAGTACCCCTGTTCATGTTAGGGATTTTGGATCACTCGCACCTCTTTGTTGACATACCTTTGTAAAGTGTATGCGTTTTTGAAATCTTTGTTTCATTCTAAGCCAGAGAATCTAACCTACCTAAGAAGCATACATCTTCATGAGCACCCGCAACTGCGGGGGGTTCATGAGAATCTATGCCTCTTGCATTTGAGTTTTGCTTGTGTTACAGCAATGAGCACAGCGCAGGGGTTGACATAGCTATATGGAGTGTACTGTACTGTAGTGTTTGTGTACACCTAGGGTGACTCACTCTTCACACCATAATGCTTACAAAGCGCTTGTCATAATACAAAAGTGAAGTACACGTTTGCAGTGCAGGTCACAAGCTTGTTTAAAAACCAGAAAGATGTGTTTCAAATTCTACTCTGACTCAGCGTGCGCTCTTGAAGGAAAGTACCTCATTTACGTGTATGAAAATACTGTTGGGCCTTGGGTTTGGGGCCGGAAATTGAATAAGAAAAAGGGGCTGCCACAATAAAGGGCATGCCATAAAACTTTTTAGTTTAAATCTAATATGTCTGATCTGTATACTACATTGTGTATAACATAATGTATCACTAGACATTGACACGGGATCCATCAAACTGAACCCTGAAGGATCTGCCACTAGTACCAGTCCCATAAAGACCCTGATGTTTGTGTGTGTGAACGTGACTGTGACATTTGTAGCGATTGTTTAGCGAACTGTCCACTACAAGGACTGTGTGTTTAGAGACCCTGCATCTTATTCCCAATACCATCCAGGACCCACAGCCCCACTCCCCGTGAGGAACTTTGGTGGAAATTAGCTCACAGGCCACACAGGGCAATTAGGTTACGCCCCCTTTTCACACACTGTTCTCTATTAGCCTCTTGCAACACAAAGCTATGAACGAAGAACCTTTCTGCCAAAACAAAACATCCACGCGGAGCATATCGCAGGAGAAACATTTTCAGCAATTCTTAACAAAATTAGGAGTTAGCGTTTTTCACAACACTCTAATGCACTAAGTACTAAGAAGATAGACTGCCACGTTTCAGACATGAATGGCTGATGGTTTTAGAGCTGCACCAAAATTACTACCTGCACCCCTTGGTGCCTGGTCTGTGGAGTACCATTGGCTGTTGAGGCTGACCGTCAGCACCACACATGCAAAGATCCGAAAAGAAAGACTCATGTTCAAGCTAGCAACCCCATATTTTGCAATAGTATAAAATGCTTCAAAAAGTAGCAAAAATGTGACGTGAAAGCGTGCGGGCATCGGGGGGGGGGGGGGGGGGGGGGGGGGGGGGGGGAGGGGGGAGGAGAGGGGGGTGTTAATGCTTTGGGTTAGTATTATTTGGGTAAGCATAGTAGGGTTAGGATTCGGGTTAGCATAGTAAGGTTAGGCTTACCATACTGAGGGTTTGGGGTGAGGGATATTTGGAGGGGGGGGAGCCAGGGGGGGTGGAGCCGGGGGGGGGGGGGGGGGGGGCGGGGCCGCGGGAGGGGTTTTGATTGATTGATTGTACATTGCTTAACGTCCCGACAGCAACAAGGCTTTCTCAGGACGTGCCTGCACTGCTTGTGAAAAAAATAAATAAACAGAACATTGAATGTATGTCGCCAGCCGGTCAAATACATTAAATAAACCTAACACATAATAAAGCTAAGACCATTTAGCAACACACATCCAATATCAAGAGCTACAGGCAGTGCAGACAGTAGGGAGAGTTTTAAAAAGGCAAATACAGGTGAATGGACAAAGGGTAGACAGAAACACATGCCCCAGAATAGAGAGAAAACCCCACCCTGTGGGGCTGACCAGGGTGACCCTGGGAACTAAAAAATACCTAACCCCACCCAAATCCCCCAGGGCAGACCCGGGTGGGGCGGGGCCACGGGGGGGTGGGGGGGGGGGTAAAAAGGTGCTGTTGGGGGTGGGGGGATGGGTGGGGGGAAATGTGTGGAATGGATTTTTAGGCATAATAGATATGTTCAGGATACAGTAGGATGATTTGTGTTTGAAAAAGGTAAAGAGGTTTCTCACACGCTAACTTCTCGATAGCATTTATGACAACTGTGCCTTTCACCGCACCACACATTCTAAACCGACTTCAGAAACCAGTCAAAGCAACATGTTTTGTTGTCACCACACAGAGGTTTGCAGTTTACAGCATGTTTTCACTAAGAAGATGACTCTCGCTCACAAAGCCCCAAATGCACTGTGCGGGGGAAAAGGGTGTGTTTGAATGCAGTCAAAACAAAAGAAAGAAAAAAAAAAAATCGGCCAACTGACAACCGTCAAATTTAACTAAATTTCATCTAGATCACACCGTAATGACTGTTACCTTGTCAGAAGAGTTTTTTAATGTCTACTATGACAGAAAATGTGACCTGGGATTGTTCCTGTGTGTTTTCTAGCCGCTTCTTTCACCTTCGCACAAATATGCACCATTGTGCCACTATAATCATTATACAGCTAAATTAAGCTATCTGTATGGCATCAAAAGTGCCGACATGGCATAAAAACACCTAATATCAACATAAAAAGCAAAAAATGTCGATTTTGGGGGCACAATCTCCTTCTAAACACCAATAGTAGAAAAGTTCACTCTGCCTGCGCAGGCCACACAGGGCAATTAGGTTACGCCCCCTTTTCACACACTGTTCTCTATTAGCCTCTTGCAACACCTATGAACGAAGAACCTTTCTGCCAAAACAAATAACATCCATGCAGAGCATATCACAGGAGAAACATTTTCAGCAATTTTTAACAAAATTAAGAGTTAGCGTTTTTCACAACACTCTAATGCACTAAGTACCCCATGACAAAACTGTCGTCTGCAAGCCTGCATACAACCGTGCACATGCCTCAATAACACACTAGGTCGACTTAAATTACCCAGATTTTGCTTTTTCACACCACCTGTCATGCCTTTGTTGCTCAAAACGCCAAAAAAGGCAAAAATTTGAAGTTTTACACCCTAAAAACAATTGCAAAAAGGGAGGACATTTTTGGAACTATTTCTGGCGGAAAAGTTACTACATGCACCGGAAGCAATTGCCCTGTGTGGCCACTGTTTTGGAACTATTTCTGGCGAAATAATTACTACATGCACCGGAAGCAATTGCCCCGTGTGGCCACAGACCAAGCAGAAATGAGCTCATAGACCTTCATGAATGCCTGCATTTAAGCGTGGTGGCAGAAAAGCATGATGCCTGTAGGTGCCACGCTTCTCTGCCACCACCATTGAACATTCTTGGCCTTAGCCTGAACTTGTATGCCGTTTATTCAGGCAGAAGCTATTCTGGCACCACCAATGAGCTCTAACGGTAGTTCTATCTCCAGCTGTGGTGTGTGTATGGTGGGTGAATGGAGGGACACTATCTAGAAATCTGTAGGGTGGGAGGGGTGGAGGAGAGAGGTCAAGGGTCATAGTTCACGTGGTGAGGGGACCTAGTAATCCATTGACAAACATGGCCTGTCCGACAGTGAGCGGATCTGACAGTTTCGGTCAACATCCCGCCAACAGGGGTCAGTTGCATGCCGGAGTCCAGTCCTGCGCCAGCTACTAAGCAAGGTGCAAAGCACCTTGCTTGGTGACCAATGCAGGACTAATCTCACTCATGCAACTGGCCCCTGGGGCCAGTTGCACGAGTGAGCTTAGTCTTGACTAAGCAAGGGGCTCACTATAGCAGAACCCCTTGCTTAGTGGCTGGCGCAGGACTAAGCTCACTCATGCAACTGGCCCCTAGACCATACACAAACCCCTGTCACCACCTCTACCTGCACAACACTGGCTGCAATATGAAGCAAAAATTAATATTATAAATATATGCGCCCATTTGCTAAGGCCAGATGAGGGTCTATTGTTTCAGCAGATCCCTAGTTGCCAAAATAAAACCAAGTGTCCATGTCCAACACTGGTGCGCCTGTTCTCACATTGTACTCATGGCATGGACCATCCACACACTGCACCTGACACCTTCAGTAAATGTCAGTCCCCCAGAAGAAGAAAAAAAATATTCAATTGGTTGTGAATTGCGAGGTCAAAGTTCATTCAGACTACCTTTACCCGTGGCATGGCACTATATATGCAAAAAAAAAAAAAAGCAAAAAACAACTTGGCAGCTGGTAAACCTAAAGAAAAACAACAAAAAATGGGCTTGTGTTGCTTAACTTTAAGCCGCCGTGAGATGGCCTTAGTCGCCTGCTCGGCATTAAACCCAAATAACTAACTAACTAACTAGCTTAACTTTAAGTGATGTGGAGTGATAAAAAAAACATGCATTTATGCAACATTTTGGGTTGCTGTCTTTTTATTTTGCTTCTAACACAGGATGTATCCTGCTAGTACTAAATCACCTTTCCTGCCTATGGTGATGTATGTGAAACAAATAAACCATTTACTGCCCACATGGCACAATTAAAAGTAGGCCACAAGACTAACTAACCCAGTTCTATGCCTGCGCCTGCGCATTGAGTTATATTATAAAAATGAGAAATGCGCCACATAAATACTATGTACACACCTGCTTTATCCACAACACGATTACTCCACCTGGTGATCACCGGTATCAATGTGGGCTACACCTCCTGTCCGCAGTCCTACCCACTACAACTGCAGGCCACCTGCAAGTCTGTCTCTTGCAGGCAAGCATTGTGGCTTCACCCAATACACTCCAAATTTGTATCAGCCCTTTTCACTTTCACCACGGATATAAATGAAGCACTCTCAACTAAGCAACCGGCACAGACCGTCATAAATCCCTGAGACTTCAGGGGTCACGACAATCTATGTCCCTCGCTGAAGAAAAGAGTGGCGGCTGATAACTAGTGCAGGTAAACAGCAAGGAAGGAACCGGCACACTCTACATTAGTTAGCGACTTACAACTTTACACTGGTTGTCTCCCGCAATTCGCTGCGCTGGTCAACGCAGCGAATTGCGGGAGACAACCAGTGTGTTTCGCAATGTGTAATCTGCTAAGACATACACTCCTCAGACCATAGTAGCTTTGACTAATGATGACAGTACTATCATCGAGCCCCTATGCGTGATATCTGACGGATAGTGCCTGGTCAGTCTAATACCTCTAGACACTGATTCACTGGTAACCTCCCTAGATCCAACTCTCCTATAATTCAGCAGATTGAGCGAGGTAACAGAGAGCAGTGTGGAGCTTCTCAAACATACTAAATACATACATGTATAAAATAGACACATTGCGATAATGGCCGATGGCACAAAATAATAATAATAATAATTTTTTTGTAGGCCTATTGAGGAAATGACTGCCTTTTTCAAGACAAGGTGCACTTTCTTTCTACGTTTTGGTGCAGTATTGATATAAAACCCATACTGTGTATCTGAAACTCATAATAGAATTTGCTCAGTATCTACTAGTTGTAAGGGGTCTAACCTCCACTCCTCACCCAACCCCCTCACAATCATTAATTAACCCCACCCCACCCCCTTATGAAGCCCTTTGGACTTGAGGAAGCCTGATCAAATCTTAGGTAGTATAGAACATAAAGATAGTTCTACTTAAGAGAACCAAATTTTTCACATATTTTCCTTAAAATACCTGGGTGGACATCTTTATGGATTACCGGAAAACGAGGCCTGCCAGACTGGCCCCTCTTGGGAAAGTCAAGTGGTGTTCTACATGGCTTCTGCCCGAGTACAGTGCTGGGGTGCTCAAAGTCAAGTGCTTCGTACAGAGCAAAAGACCATCGGGCCGATGTTCGTCACAGTGACCCCGCGCACATCGGCACACTGTCCAACATTGGCCCGAAAACCTTTCGCTTACTGAGATCCAATTTCCACTCTAAATAATGCTGCTCATTAGGCTCTCATCCCCACTCAATATAATGCTGCTTGACTCTGGGGTCACCACAGGCAATCATTCCCATTTCCAATAGCTCTTTTCAAAACCGGACTGGCTACAGAAATGTCTGATGAAAGGCAAAAATCTACTTTCAAACGCTTGTGGAAATTAATTTTAGTCGTTATTATTTGGTTGAGGGGTTTTTTGTTTGCTTTTTTAATACTATTTATGCATTTGGCAGTCTTTTTTATTTTACACCTGGATTTCGGCACAAATACAGCCAGCCTGTTCTGGCGGGGTTTTATTTTACCTGTGTACCTATCGCCTGACTGAACCCAGACCCAGCGACATTCACCTGTCAAAAGCTAGACAGGGTAGGGTGGAGAGGGGAGAAGGGAGGGGTGCACAAGACTGACGGCTTTTGGTGTAGCCACAGGTTAGCGTACAGGTAATGGTAGTAAAACACGCACTGTCTGCATACACTGTACTTGGTGCTTCATGGCTCACCCCGGCAAAACGTTTTCTATGTTCTATGGCCTCTGTTCTACAGAAACTGTTCTGCTCAACAAATCTGACGGTGCAGACTGACTGAAACCGGTGCCCCCCCCCCCCCCCCCCCAAAAAAAAAAAAAAAAAAAAAAAAAACTGTGTGCATGCAGCCACCGGTAGTGTTTACTGCAAAAATGGCTGCACGCACAAAGGGGTTAAAGCCTGAAAGCGTCCCATCGTAAACCGGTTAACTTTGGGTGTCGGTCGCGATTTTGGTCGAGGTCAGTGATTCCTGCAGGAATCACCTCGACCCAAATCGTAAAGGGTTAAACGACGACGTGGTCTCACGAGAATGACAGTCCGAAAGGCAGCTACTGCTACGCCATTAGATTTTAACCCATTTGGCCCCAAAGCCCTACAGCAGGAGATGGGCTGACCATGATTCAAAGGTAGTGGCAGATTAGCTTGGCGCCTGAAGGCGCCAAGCTAATCTGGCACTACCCTTGAATTATCATAGTCAGTCCATCTCCTGCAAATGGTACATAGTCGTTAGGCAACGCCTCCAAATTTGTGGAAATGCGGCCGCGGGGTTAAACGGTTTACGCATAACGGTGTGCACAAACCACCCGACCAAGCGTGAGCGGCTCCAGCGTGCCCTGAGTGACCCCCACGCCCGTGAAAGAGCAGCCAACGCTAATCCCCTCCCATTTTCACATCAAAGGGCCGACCCGAGGGGGTCCACACGCCGGACACGCTGCTCTAAACTTCACCCTAAATACGACCTCCATTGGACTAAGTAGGGAGGGTCTGAACGTTGCAAGCATGATATAATTCACATGAGCCCCTGAGGTTGCACGGGCTGATGTGAATCTATTCCACTCAGAGGAAAAGCAATAAGTGCGGGTCCGTTCATAACAGACTGAGACTGATCACGCCTGGGAGCACACAAAATGCCCGCTCCCTATGTCACCTCACTAGTGTTAGTCTAGCGACAATTTACAAACATCTATGTGAAAGACGCATAGATCTTCATAGACCTATGCCTTTTGATAGCCTGTTTTCAATCCTTGTTTCTACAATGAGGTACTGTGGTCAAAACTGTGAGGTTAACCTGTCTACACTGGTACGCAATCTCTGATCAAACACAGACGGCTATTCACCACTGCTCCAATACTGAACACTTTCGTGTCTCGCTGCATATTACAGATCTGTGTTCTGCTCAAAGAGCCAACTACTGAGGGTTCAGTCTGTAAACTCCACAACACTAGATCTAGCCACGAAGACCCATCCCGTTCACTTTACCCGAGCAATACACTAGCAGTTTGCTGCAATATATGTGTATGTGAAGCGAGAGAAAGTACTTTATGTTCAGCGAGGCACGGTAAGAAACGTATGTCAACAAAATGCTTACTTCAGTATTTTTAACTCGTGTCAACTTTACTCTGACAAATGGATGGTTAACGGAAGGTATGTGTACCAATATGAGCCTGTTTGTATGTGTTGGCAGGAGGAGAAGGGGGCGGGATGAGAATCGCGGATAAAATACACGCAATCGCAACACACATTGACAAAAACACGCACAGTGCACATGGCCTACATAAAACAATGCACGTGAGACTCTGGATACCGGGACAGCAAAGCCTACATCTAACGGTGAACATGTGTGGGACAGATGAGGCAGCGAGGTATGTGGCCGGAAACCACTCATTTCCTGCAAGTCCTACAGTAATGGCGGCTCCCACCGGCCTCCTCCTACAACCACCCCCCAGACAGCAACTTAAACCCTTTGGCTGTCGGTTGTCGTTTTTGTCGCGATAATTCCTGCAGGATTCATCGCGACAAAAACCGCTACCCACAGCCAACTAGTTAATGATCCAGTCAAGCCATATTTCCACCTGCAAATCCCACTACGTCAACCGCGGAGATTTACGCATAAATTCTGCCGTCCTGCCAACAAAATGCACACATTCTCATGACACCCTGCGACTGTTGGGCGCTCATGAGGATGTATGTCTTTTTCATTTGTTGCTAAACAACCACAACAATAAACCCCCCTCGCACACTGTGGGCTGCGACTTGTATTCAGGTGCATTACGTCTAGTCTGATAAGCCATTACGCTCTTAATCTGCTAACCACTTGCATGTTACGTCCGGCAATCTGGCGACTGATTTCACAATCTCAGTCCTTTTCTTCAGTTGCACTGCGAGAGAGTGTGGACTGAATTCAGACTCTCGCGCTTTTTCTTTACGCCAACCTGATGGTAGCACATTGGTTGTCTTCCTCGATTGCTGCGCTGATTAGCGCAGCAATCGAGGCAGACAACCAGTGTATGACTGTAGACGAAGAACAGTGAATGCTGACAATGTCTTCGGCGATCTCTGAACCAAACACAGTGGTAGGAAATACGTGGGCAATGAAATGTTCTTTAATCTGGGTCAGGCTACCGCACCCTAAACTGTAGTACTGCCACAGGTGTTGAAAAGAAGTCTTTCTTTCTAATTCATTTAAAGGCCCGCCGTACCGCCGTAACTGTTCAAAGATACACTTCGGTAACGGAGGGTTACGAAACGATTCACACAGGTCTAGCTAGCTAAGGTTCATTTAGACACAGGCTAATCTAGTTCAGCACACGTCGTTTTGATATCAAGTAATTTGACAATGACTCTACTCCGTTCTATAAATGAAACGCTATCATACGAGAAACAGCTAAAAATTGTTTGACACGCTAACAGCTGGGCAGAATAAATAAGTGTGATTACGCGTGTGCTTTTGCTGCTTGTCCCAACTGCTGAGAAAGTTCATTAGGTGGTTTGACAAGGCATAACGAACACAAATGGTGCTGAAATGTGTCTTCAAATTTACACGTAACATAATGGTACTTTAAGGCGGCCGCATCAATATCTGCGGAAGTGTCGTGTAGCGTTGCCGCCGGCAACACTTCCGCAGCTATTGATGCGGGCGCCTTGAATGAGTTAATCCTTTGGCTGTCGGCAGGGGTTTTTGCCGCGACGATTCCTGCAGGGATCATCGTGACAAAAACCGCTACTAACAGCCACAGAGTTAGCATCAATAGGTCTCAGGTCTACAAGAACACACCTTTCCTACCTACACTCCCTTTCCACAACATCGTTTGACACTGATGAAGCTTAGACAAAAGTTGCTTCTTTTCAATATAGTGCAAGTTCCATGTGTCTCCGGGCATACACCCTCACTCTATCCAGCAATAGAACCTACGATGTCTACATATCGTACACATTCCCCTTGCATTCTGAAAACGCAGAGAACGTGTACAAACTTTCTACAGCCGTGCCCAGAGATGACAGACGGCACGCGGCCGGTGAAACCTTCTGTCTATAGTGAGACTGCCAATTTAGCAAGCACCTCGCCGCTCAGCTCCACAGCCCACTACATGTACATGTATTACTAACACAGGTAGCCCACGGATTGATAGCCACAGACAAGAAGAGTCTGAAATAGCTCAGGCAGTTAAGGTAGCAGATACGGTGGCTGGACGGTTCATTTTTTCTTATTTTTCTAACAAGAGATATATTCAAGCTACATGCTTGAAATTTGGCATGGTATTGCAGGAGACATGTCTGCAACTAGGAAAAATGTTTGTTTGATACAGTTTAAAGTTTTAATATTAATTTTAATTAATTATGCTAATTTATTCTAAATTTTCAACGGCCCAAAAACCCAAACTTTTTGCCAGTGCCAATTCTAAACAGTTGTTTTTTTCCCCTTAATTCTTTTTTAGTTTTAAACTACACCATAAAATGAAGCTTTTGTCATACCAGAATTTTTATATCAGTATTTGTTTGTTTTGTACAGGCACATGAAATTTGACACTTCAAGTTTGTAATTTTGTTAATTAAAAAATTTAATATCAAAAAAACAAAAACAGCTATACTAATTTTGGTATGACAATAGCTAGGTATTGGTATGAAGAAGCTGCACACCAAATATTATGGTAATTGGTTAATATTTGTGAGTACAGTGTGGGAAAAATGAACAATACCTGGCAATTTTCGCAAACTTCGGCGAAGGAAAAATAATACACAAAACAGCACATGATCCTACCTTATGTCCACTAATGCCCCCCTGCCAAGTAAGGAAATCCTTCAGCTTCATCCTGCTGGTCCTCCAGTGCCAGCCTGCACCTTCTCCTCGCTCTTCGTTGCTCATATGTTGCCCTGTTGGCTTGACGCTGAGCATTTTGAACGCGCAAAGTATCTTTCAACATCAGAAAGTCTTTGGTAAATTTGCCAACACACAATCCCAGTTTAGACAGAATGTTTCCCAGAGCTGAAGCTCCATCATTGAAGACTGCTACAGCAATATGGACTGAAGTATTTACAGAAACAAGTCCATGATTACCTCTTTTGGGGCAATATTTCCAAATAAGTCCATTGAGCGACTCGTTGGCGTTTTGAGTGTAACCTTCAAGACACTTTTTCAAGAGCTGTGTGTTTGATAAATCTTTAAAAATAGGTTTAATTTCATCTAAAACTGCCCTAGGTAAACTAGAAGTGTGCCTGTACCTGTCTACAGTGCCTGATGCAACTGCTTGTCTGTATGGACACCAAGAATCTTTGCAAAAATTGTGCGTTGGTTCAACATCTGTTGAATTGTAATGAAAGAAGATGGCCCATACTGCTTGTCTCATTGCCACTAAATTATTTTTATTTCCCCTGATTGCATTTCCATAATGAGTCTGAATGCTATCTATTTTATCCTTTGTCAGCCTAGCTTTCCCTCCAATTGTTTTTCCATCTGCTAATTTCCTGTTTCCCATGTTTTTTTTCAGCTGTCGCAGTCGTGTGCCCATTCGTTTCTGAATATGCCCGACACATTCAATTTTTTCAACCTGTATTTCCTCGCCATAGGGTTTTGCATCATGTACACATTTGAAAGAGTGTGTATCACCATCACCAATATATCTAGTGTATCTGAGTTTGTGATTGTCAACAGAGGAACAGAATATGTCTTTGATGATGCCTTGTTCCATAGACCCTGATGTGCCCGTGTGATTTTTTGTACAGCTGTCAGCATGATTGGCTTGCCATGTCTGATATTTTTCACTGTTTTTATCTACCTTTTCATACTTTTCACAGGATTTGCACACTTTTGACCTTGTTCCCATGCCCCCCTTTGCATCTAGCATTGCTGCAGTGAAAAGCAAATGTGCTTGCTAAACCTTCCCTCTGTAATTCTATTAGTGAAACTTCACTATGACATAAACTGCACACCAGCTGAGAGGAGATGTTCTGTCCTAGCAGTTCAATATCAATTATCCTATTTCCATGTACAGAATCTTGTTCTACTGTTTCTGTCTCTGCCTCACTTGTTTCACTTTCACTAGTTTCAGATTCATAATATAGCTTGTAAATGCCAGACAGCTTTCTTTCAGAACATGTCGAAGTGGGCGTGGCAGTGTCTTGAGATTGTTCGGCACTTGCACTATTATTTATGTTTTGCGATGATGTGGGTTCATTGTCATCGTTCTGATCAAAGCTAGCATTTTCACAGACTCGTTTTGCCTTGACAAATCTATTTTTAGGAGGTTTCTTCTTCTTACGCTTCTCACCTCTCCTTTTGAGATCTGTAGACATGATCAAACTATCACAACACACGATGAATATAATAATCCCAGTCAAGAATCACATGCTTTCACATGGAGGTGGCCATTTGCAAAGAAACAGTAACTCTCGGGGTGTATTAATTGCAGGGAGAGGCTCATTATTTCCCTTGGAGTTTAGTAATTGCAGGGAGAGGCTCATTATTTCAAGCTAAACGGTGTTACTGAAGACAAAATAGATTTCTCAGCTGCCATCTTGTTTTTCGGACCAAAACTGTCGACACCCTACCCTACGAAAAAATTCATAACAAAAAAACTATCAAATTGTGAATAAAAACCTGTTAGAGAATGATGCAAAAATGATTTTTCTATTGAAAGAAATATGTATTAAACACTACTTCCAAAACATGAATTTTGACCCTTTGCCCACTGTATCTGCTACCTTAAGCGTCAGAGCGAAAGACGGCTAAAGGAATAGCTACGTCGTAGATTCGAGTCCCCGTCCCCATAGCCGGAGTCCGCAATCCACTATCCAGGTGAGAAAAAAAAACAGGCTTGTTAAAAAAAATAGCATGTCTGTTGAAATGAAAGGTCCTGGTAAATCAAAGTGGCACAGTAGCAGCGCACCTAAATTGATCAGTGTTCAGGTCATACTCAGCAGGCAATAAATGTCCGTCCCGCATAACCTGCCCATTAGCGTCGTCCAGTACCAATCACAGACCAGCATACCATACTCGGTTTTCTACATACGGTACCGTGGAGTTTGGCGAAGGTGAAATGACACTCGCTCACTGACTGATGCTCCACTCTGATAATCACAGACACGATCCCTCAGTCACAGACTAGACAGCAGGCATCAACCATCTGCACCAGGCATAGAGACTCCAACACACACACACAGACTGGATGGGGTCTCGAGAGGACTGTGTCTGTAGTGTTCTGCCGTTCCCTGAACTATACCCTATAGCCGGTAATCCGGTGTTCACTGACACTTGATCTATCGACGGGATTCTAGGAAGTCCGGACATGCCAGAAAACCTGAGGCAGACAAGACTGCAATGTCATCGTCAGCAGCCAGACAGCAACACACATGAAGCAATTTCTGCCGTGATTTAGTTCACAGTAAACAAAAAGTGTCACACATTAACCCTTTGTCTGTCGGTAGCTGCTTTTTGTCGTGATGATTCCCGCAGAAATCATAGGCTACCAACAGCCAAAGGGTTAACTGGCCTTGAAAAGAAGATGGTAAGCAGAGCTCCATGTATCTAGGATGTACTGACTAAAATTCTTAAGTCATGTACTGAAAATGTTACAAAGTGGTAAGCAGGCATAACATTCCAGTGAATCTGCATCCGAGATGCACTATTTTTCGTGCTGATAACTTATCCAATTTTCTTACCTTAAAAAATGCTCAGACGGGGTCTGTGTAAACTCTTAAAATTTTATGCAAGGTCTATAGACTGCTGTGAAAACGGGAGCCTTTGGCAAGGGCAATGAATTAAACCTGAAACCGTTTCTAGCACAGAAGTTGGGATCAAAAGTTGTTCAGATCCTTTCGGTGCCCAGTCTTTGAAATCATTTTCGTGGTGGATAAATGACGTCAAGCCCTAAACGTTTAACCTATTTAGCTATTTGACAGAGTACTTCGTGTTTTGTATCTAACGTTAGCAATATATTGTCAATAAAGATGGAGACGAGAGATGTGCCTTGTACTAGAAGCAGAATTATCGGTAAATAAATAATAAATAAATCAGCGCATTAAATAGGCGCTTTATCCCAATTGAAAATTGGCTCAAAGCGCTGCCGCGAACTGAACCCAACAAGCACACTCACGTGAATCATGCGCATTCACTCACACACTGAACACAAAACATTCATGTGGTGCCAAGGGCAAGCTCAAGTGAGCTACTGAATTTTTTTTGGAAATTCAAATCGTTTATATATTTTAGGAAGGTTACAAAGTAAAGTAGGTTATAGCACTGTCAGGGGAGAGAAATGTGCATGATCGACCAGTGATCATAGATCCACCGTGGCCAAAGCACAAAAAAAAAAAGATAGGAAAGAGAGGGGGCGCCAAGAAAGTGACCGAAAGCAATGCATATGGAAGCCCCCCCGAAGGGGGGCGTATCACATATCCACTGTTCCAGCCACTCAGTGCATGGAAATTTAAATCTAGGTCCCCCAAGGGGGGTCCAGATATTTAGCCGGTGTGGACAGCTGTTTCGGTCTAGGCGACCTCTTCAGCACACCATCGGCAATACTGGAGGAGGCAGGAAATTCTGCCTACCTGCAATGACAACCACATTTTACTGTGGTGTCTGCAGGGGCATACATTCCATGCCACCACCCAGAGTTAAATCTCCATGCACCCTAAAAGAGAACCTACCAAAAGGGGGGAAGGGGTTGCAGTCGATATTGTAGTGATAAATGAAAAGAAAAGGGGAGACTGCCAGCGCTAATATTTTAGGAAGGTTACAAAGTAAAGTAGGTTATAGCACTGTCAGGGGAGAGAAATGTGCATGATCGACCAGTGATCATAGATCCACCGTGGCCAAAGCACAAAAAAAAAAAGATAGGAAAGAGAGGGGGCGCCAAGAAAGTGACCGAAAGCAATGCATATGGAAGCCCCCCCGAAGGGGGGCTTATCACATATCCACTGTTCCAGCCACTCAGTGCATGGAAATTTAAATCTAGGTCCCCCAAGGGGAGTCCAGATATTTAGCCGGTGTGGACAGCTGTTTCGGTCTAGGCGACCTCTTCAGCACACCATCGGCAATACTGGAGGAGGCAGGAAATTCTGCCTACCTGCAATGACAACCACATTTTACTGTGGTGTCTGCAGGGGCATACATTCCATGCCACCACCCAGAGTTAAATCTCCATGCACCCTAAAAGAGAACCTACCAAAAGGGGGGAAGGGGTTGCAGTCGATATTGTAGTGATAAATGAAAAGAAAAGGGGAGACTGCCAGCGCTAATATTTTAGGAAGGTTACAAAGTAAAGTAGGTTATAGCACTGTCAGGGGAGAGAAATGTGCATGATCGACCAGTGATCATAGATCCACCGTGGCCAAAGCGTTTTTTTCATTTATATATTTGAAATTTGATTAAGTGGGTTGAAATTGATACCAAATTCGTGGGGGAGGAAAGAGCCGGTGTACCCGGAGAAAGAACCCCCAATGGTCCGCCCAAATTAACGGTGACACTAGAGGAGAAAAGTCTGACGCCAGAACCGGGTATCGAACCTCGCACCTCTAGCATTGGTGGCAGGCGTTTATACAGGTACTGTGTCCCCTGTGTGCGTGTTGCAGGGTGTGTTTTGCCAAAGACCTACAGATACACGGCGAGCAGCTGATAGGGTATTAGTAATACCGGCGTGTGTAAAAATGGTTGTTGTGTTGCGTCTAGTGTGGTAGCGCAGTGGTAGTGCTTGTCACTTCTCACTTTCAGCTTCCACCGCTGGCTAGCAGTATTGCGAAAAGGAGGGCAGAATGTGTCAGTCTCTCTCTGCCAGTACAGCCACAGCCTCTCCAACAACAAGCCTCATATAGTGCCTCCTCGCGGCGACATACGGTAACTGAGCACCTTATGGACTCAGGCTGAACTACAGGGCAAAGGGACTCGGAGGAGGTCTGGCCCCCAGACACGCGGCATGCAGGCCCACCGGTGTGTGGATACGCTGTAATGCCCGTGAACCAGACTCCCAACTATGGATAATTTATAGCCCCACTGCCTTGTGGGTGCCTTGGGAGAGGCAAAGGCTATGGGAGCAAACCCCAACAGAAAACCAACCATGGGCAGAGTGGGCTCATCAGCCCTGGTAGGCAGCTATTCTAGGTGCAACTCCGTACAAGAGTGTGGGTAGATTGGACTCATCAGCCTTGGTCGGCAGCCATGTCTAGGGATGGGATATGAACAAACTCCCTGGTTAGACCAGACTCATAAGCTGTGGCGGGCAACTGGTCTAGGAGAAGTTAACTCCAAAATTAAAACAAGGGCAGGGGAAGCTCTCAATCCCAGTTAAGGAAATTCTCCTATGAGAAGGAAAACTCCAAACTAAACCAATGACCAACGAAGTCAGAGTGTCGCTGACTATGCCATCTGGAATAGTGTGGAAACCCGTCGAGCACACATGCAACCCTCATGATTCAGGAACGCTGAAGAGAAGAAGTATTACCGGTAACCCCTTGTGCATGTAGCCAAATGTAGTCCCTACACAGCACTGGTGGCTGCACAAACAAAGGGGTTAACACGGTTAGGGCAGGGCATCCCCCCCCCCCCCCCCCATAGCGGCTTCTGTAGCTGATACTAGTGATAGTAAACCACACAGTAAAATCCCTTACTTTTCAACACTACCTTCAGCCGCGCGACCAGACCCAGCCGACTGCAGGAGGCATCGATTCGCATGAGCCCCTGCAGTCGCAGGGGATCATCATGAGAATCTATGCCTCTTGCTGGGTCAGTGACATTTGCATCCTGATCTGGCGCTGTACATTCAGTGTGGAGCCACTTCTTACTCAGCTTCTCCAGCATACCACAGGTCCAGGGAATGAAGCCTGTATTATTACACACTAGAATCTGTTTTTAAACCACCACCTTGTTTGAAAAAAACAATGGTCCTGAAAGACATAATTATGCTCTCTAAAGTGAGGCCCTGAAGGGCAAAAAGTGTCACCTGTCATTAAAGACCATTATTTAGGTGGCTGTAGTCACCTAAGTAAATTATGGTCTTTTATGACTGGTGATCTTTCACACAAGCAGTGGCTCAAATAAAACAGGTTCAGCTATAAATAACATAAACAGTATCGGTATGCTTGTCTCACAGACTATTGTAAAAAGGAGATGGGTTCAAATCATTACATTCACATTTACTGGGACTCAACAAGAAATCTATGAAATTCAAGGTAATAAAAGGTCTAATAAACTTTTATTGCATCACCAACCCTTTTAAACTGTCAAATGACTAAAATACAGCATCAGTGTTGTATGCCAGTACATACAACGTAAATCAAAATAAAACAAGGACATCCTGTAATTGATCAAAGTAGCCAGTACAAGGAACAGTCCACAAATGGCCACACATTTATTTTATAACTTTGTCTTTGAAGTTTATTTCTGAGGATGCAAACAATTTGTCTTTTGCCTGAAACTATAGCAGTGTACTATAGTGGCACACTTTGCAGTTTCCGTCACATTTCCGGCCCTGTTTCCCATAGCAAATGTTTGATGCTAGTTAGTGCATAGATCTCTATATGAGTCACGGATTCTCTCTTCCTCTCCAAATTGTGGGCCAATTACTGAATGAACTCTCTCGTTACTGATGTCATTTCAAATGGTGTCATTGTTGTGAAATTCAGTAACATAGTACTGAACATAACACCAACATCTGGAAATTGGTTATTTCAGGCTCCTACTAAGGAGCCTGAAATAACCAATTTCCAGATGCCAATGTTTATGTTCAGTGTTTTATCATGAATCAGACCCAGATACAAGGCAGTCCTGAAAGTGTTACAGAGACAGGCACTAGATGTTAACCACTCATTTCCGTTTCTGTGGGTGTTTGTTTACAGTCATGTACCAAGTTGTGCTTCGTGCCAAACAAAGATAACACGAAGCTGAGGAAATCAATGCATTTATTAGGATGTTACTGGAATGAAAGTACAGAAAGTACATGTACCAAATACACATTGTGTGTTTGTGTCCTTTCTTTATTTTTGTATATTTTCGTGGGTGGAAGGTGTGAAATGTGATGCTAAGAATCCACTGACACAAAGCTAGGCTACAGAAAAACAGAAATAACCTGTGATAAGATGTTGACCCTAGACAGAGGCCTGCAGCAAAGGTAGAGAGAAACAACCTGGACCAAAGCAGGACATAAAATCTGATGAGGGCAACATGAAGCACGAGTGTTCGTGTGGAGGTTTCGTAATGAGACCACCAAGTCCTGACACTTACACACTCATTTGGCGTCACCTGACTGTCTGGGTTAATGAATGCCACCATGGATATTATGACACTGACCTAAGTGGTTGTTTGAAAACCACTTTGCATTCTTGTTTGTGGTAGAGGCAGTCAAGAAAAACTGCATTTGCATCCACTAGCATATTTTCTTACAAACTGTAAAAACGCAATCTACTTCGGTTTTAAACTCCCCTTTCCCTTACAGATCGTTTCCCACACATTTATAACGTGTGTGGATGATTTCCCTATCACTGTATCACAATGACAATGGAGCAGATTTCTGCCAGGAAAAAAATGCTCAATTCAATCACAGTGTAATGGTGTAGTCTAGAAACTTGTAAAGAACCATACACACATTGACAGGCAAGCAAAATGTGTTCCAGACCGGTTAGTTTTTTGTTTTACTCGTAGTGGCCCAACTGAGCAGATTGAATTTTCACTATTCCTCATCCCTGTGCTGCACTCTGTAGCCAATAATGCAGACATGACAAGTGAGAAAGTTGCTGACTGACACTGATGGAGCTGTGTAATGTCAATCTGAAACACAAATCAGCCACAGAGTATCTAAATCAACAAGAGACATAGATTTACATGATCCCCTGCTGTCGCAGGGGATTATGTGAATTTATGCCTCTTGGGTATGCCGATGGAAAGGGCCAGGTGACACTCGATTGGTAGCCAAGGGCCTGTAACTAGTGATTGTAATCTTCTGTAAGTGAAACCATGACAAATGACAACTGTCTGCAGTGACCCAGCCTTGGATTCAGTACAGCAGCGGCTGGGGCTCTTGAGAATCTAGGCCTCTTCCAGGCATATCTGATAGAACTTTAGAAGGGACTACCAAAGTGACTGCTAATTATGGTAACCAAGGGACTGTTACTTGCAGTCTGTTCTCTCTCCTGTTGGACTGTAACAGTGTAAGTGAGCCTGACAAATGACAACTGTCTGCAGTGACCCAGCCTTGGATTCTGTACAGCAGTGGCTGTATCACCGTCAGCATTCCTCATCCATGACACGACGTTTCAAACACACAACACACACAGCTCTAATTTTCACTGTCAGAAATTCTGTTTTAACACTGTGTACTGACTTAGTCTGTAACCATGCAGCTACAGCAATAATATAACACGGACAAGTAGTTACAGCTGGCTCATGGAAGCCTTTTTGTTAACCCTTATCATTCGGAATACACCAGTGTGTGAAATAAGTTTGACTAGAATAGTTCAAGGGTAGAGCCAGAATAGCTTGGCGCCTCTAGGCGCCAAGCTAATATGGCACCACCCTTGAACTAAAGCCATTGGTCTACATCCTTATAGGCAGTCTTTAAAGACGCATTTATTCCTTTAAACATGCATTCACCATTATAATTCTTCTTATTGTCAACATTTCGTTGTCGGACGGTGAGGGCTGTCTGGTGTGTCCGTTGTTGGTTTTATGGTACACGTGCGTCTCTTTGTGTGTGAGTATTTTTCGTTGGTGTGTTCTTTTTGTTATTCTTATTTTTCCTGTTGCATGAGTGTGTATGTTAGGGACTATAGTAGGATGCAAGGTGTACAGTATGTCATTGGTATGGTGCCTAGAGCTTTTCTATTGAAAGTATAGGCGCCTTAATAATAGATATACATTATTATTATGTACTATAATGTAGCTTGAATATGGCTCTGTACAAATTTGAAGCTTTTACTTTTAGCCTCAGTATGATATGGGTTAAGGTGATAACAAGAATCCCCTTGAAAAAACGCACTAGCAACAACCAGCGGATTTTTAACACTCTCCCTGAATTACAAAACGCATAAATTTTATCTAACAGTAACATTGATTTCAAGTGTGTTTTTGCAATATTGGGTTATGGATCAGCTGTCAGCTTGACAGCTTTGGAAGTGTTTCACAGTTTGTCTGCAGCCTGTGTCTCAATCTGGAAGGATGCATTAATTTAATGGTAACTACTTCAAACTTAAGGTTGCTCTGGGATTGTGGTTTGTTATTTTTCACTTATGGTCATGGACAATATTCATCAGTGTAAACCAAAACAAACGATTCTTATGTGCAAACCAAAATAAATAAATAGCATTTGATCTAAAGCCTATATTTTTCTGCTAAACTTTGAACAATAAATTACATTCTTAAAAAGCTTGAGGGACACTTAAAGGGGCACACCTGACCTTTTTTAAGGCTTCAGTTTGCAAAAAGCTTTTACTGGGTTTCAGTATACATACCCACTTAGACAGTGACCACCCTATTGTCCCACCAAATGTTTTCTTTCCTCCGTTCAAAACGAAAAGAGGCCCACCCCACCGGATTGATTGATTGTACATTGCTGAACGTCCCGACAGCAACAAGGCTTTCTCAGGACGTGCCTGCACTGCTTGTGAAAAACAAAATAAACAGAACATTGAATGTATGTCGCCAGCCGGTCAAATACATTAAATAAACCTAACACATGGGGCTAAATAAAGCTAAGACCATTTAGCAACACACATCCAATATCAAGAGCTACAGGCAGTGCAGACAGTAGGGAGAGTTTTAAAAAGGCAAATACAGGTGAATGGACAAAGGGTAGACAGAAACATGCCCCAGAATAGAGAGAAAAACCCACCCTGTGGGGCTGACCAGGGTGACCCTGGGAACTAAAAAATACCTAACCCCACCCAAGTCCCCCAGGGCAGACCCGGGTGGGGTCACCCCACCAGAAGTTTCTGACGGGACACGTAACAAAATTGCTTTGTTAGGCGATGGTAGCTGACATCATAATTATTATATACGACCTTAGGTCATCTGCATAATTATAACCAATCAGAGACAATATGGCGGATGAACCAGCGAAGAAAAAAAAGAAAATATCATCGACTCACGCCGACAATGACAGACTCAGGATTGAAGAGAAAAAAGAGGAAGAGAAGATACCCCTAAGTAGAATTGACATCGGACCAGGGAATATATGTAGGGAATATACAACACGTAGAGCAAGAGTTTGTCTTGACCACCCATCCGGAATTTGTCGCTTTCCTGCTCTGTGAATCAGTAAGTAATTTAGTTAGTAATCTACCATCTTTGTCGATCTTTCTTAGTTCAGCAAGCGCTAGAGATTTTCAGAATTCATAAACTTCAGTAGACTTTATCTCTTACTGATTTCGTAAGATTTTAAACCTATTTCATATAGTTATGAGCTAGTTATCACATTTTATGCTGCAACTGCAAGGATCTGAACTACGGTGTATGTCAAAGTTGCACATCAGTCATCACTGGTCGTAACACGTTTTTGTCTGCGCAGGCTCGACACTCTCATTCACTCAATTCACAGAGGTAGTGTTTCTGCTGCGATGGTGCATTTGTCATTTCCAATGATGCTTTCAGTTATGTAGACTTCTATGTGTGAGATGTGAAATTGACTGCAGTGCAGAAAGTGGGTATAAATGCCAATGCTCTGTTTCGTGTTTCCGAGGGATAAATCATAAAGGATCAAAGGTCAAACTAGGCACCAAGGACGCTCGCTCGCTTTGCGCGGAGAGTCAAACAAGCCACGCCCTCGGTGCACGATGCAGCACGATCGTTACTAGTAAATTTATACTAGCAGGTCAAGCGGAACTCGCATTGTGATTTTGACAGCATAATGAGATGATAAATCCACGACTTGGGTACAAAAACAATACACTCTCCAAACGATAAATTTTGACATTTGGCATTGTACTTACATCATAAAGTTCTAAGATAGTACACAAAGGACCCATACACATACTGTCAGCAGTATATGTTGCAGACGAGTTTTCTGACTGTGTTGATATTGAGATGCTTGATCCTGGGGAATATAACTTTAAGGGTGCGTGACTGTGTATGAACTGTGCTGTACAACAACTTAAGAAAAGACTGATTTTGTTATTTCATTAATATTTTAATACCTGCTTATTGTAAAATAGTATTATACAAATCAACCCATGTAGTACACGGGTGGATGGGCACATGTAATGATGTTGCACCCAACAGGACAATGCACTCATAACACATGGCACAGGGTGTGATGGTTTCACAGATCATACAATAATTTCATAATTTAATTAAATTGCAATGAAGGCATTCAGTCAACGACACAAGCAACACACACATTCACTCTCCCCATCTGTCTCTGCACCAGATCTTTGAGATACCTGAAGCTGACATACAAGCCTACACAAGCCGTTTATCTTTTATTCTCTGGCAGACAGCTGTGCTAGAATAAGGTCAGCCACTTAGAAGAGGAGGGAGCAGAGGCTCATACACCGATACGCATTAAGCTTGGAGGATCACTTTATCTTGATAGGCCACTGGCGGGGCGGTAGTGTATTTTACTTACTCAAGTGCAGGGTGAGGTTGACGGTGTTCGGGTACTGTACACTTTCCAGCATAGTCTCGCTCTGCCACCATGTCCAGTTGTCGTTCTTATTGAAGTCTGTCATAAACTCCGGGGGATGGTTCAACCCCTCCCGACGGGCGTCGCAGATGTAGCATGGTTTGCGAACACCTGTAACTCCG
This sequence comes from Semisulcospira habei, assembly GCA_036245525.1. NCBI lineage: Eukaryota > Metazoa > Mollusca > Gastropoda > Semisulcospiridae > Semisulcospira > Semisulcospira habei. The sequence goes on along the minus strand of BTPG01000004.1, from coordinate 199,753,188 downwards.
GTCTGCAGACAGTACTCTGTTTCCTTCGTTACTCCGCAAGTGTTGGTGGCGTCTACGGGCAGCCCAAAGGCAGCGTTCACAAACTCTGGCATACACCGCCGGGCACGTCCCGATGAGTCGTAACAACTGCTCCGGCCCCGAGGGGGATCCTCCTGCCCATGGGCGGACAAAGCGAGGGACAAACAACACAAAACCACACACAAAACCCACACCATTGTCCTGGATTCAACTTGCACACAACTTACACAACTTTCTAAGCGCTCTCTCGCGCTCCCAGCAGCCATAGGCTCGCACCGACACTTCCACACTTCGCAAAGCATGATGGGAGGAATGGGGGCACTGTTGAAGTGCTTGGGGCCCTTTCAAGGCTATGAGCGCTGACCTATCCTGTCTATTTAGTCTGCCTGAAATGATCAATGTCGCCAGATAGCGGTTTGTAAATTTCGTGTGGTGCGTGTGTGTGTGTGTGTACATCAAGGGAGACTGTGTGTATGAGTCTGATGTCCGGAGTTAAATGTACTGTTCACAACCAAACGAAATGACCTGTGACTCGTTACTAAAGCTGACGCAAATAATTTCAGTGTGTGTACCGTTTGTGTGTATGTGTGTGTGTGTGAGGGGGGGGGGGGGGGGGGAGACGAAATTTGCCGTGAATGAAAGTGACAAGTTACTGCTTTTTTCAGTTTTGCTGATAAACAATGTTTACTATGGGCAAAGCAACTTTATGGAAATTTCAACATGTCTGAGCTGACTTGTTACTGTGAGAGCCAAAAAGCATCTTGGCTTTGAGCCAAAACCAATGATGATAATGATAATGATGAAAAGTAGAGAGCTAGCAGCTCTAGGGCTGAGGTAGCTGCATGGTCCACCCTTATCAACACACCCTCTTTTTAATTTTGTTATTTATTTTTTTTTTTTTTTTTTTTTTTAATTATTTTTTGTTATTTATTTTATTTATATTATTTATTTATTATATTATTTATTTATTTATTTATTTATTATTTATTTATTTTATTATATTTTATTTATTTTATTTTTTGGGGGTGGGGTGGGGGGTGGGGGTGGGCAGATACTGACTGGTAATACGTACAACTACTGGATATTGAATATATAAATAAAGTTATGGGGCTAATGTGGGGCATCATAGTGATAATCACAGACCAGGCTTGACGGGTGGGTTATAGGGGGGGGGGGGGAGGCAGGGACAGCAGTTTCCTATGGCCTGCGACTTTTGATGACGAACACCGCAGTTCAGGCGCAGAGATTGTACTAACAAGCCCGTCACTTAAAAGTTACCGGAGCAACTTGCGGTGTGCCGGCCGCCTGTCAGATGATCAACCGGATTGTCGCGGCTTTCTGTCCAGCGTTTGGAAGGACAGTTTACCGGCCGACCGTCGCTGTCTTTTCAGTATATATAGGCCCCGGGTCGAAGGAGACTCGAGTAACCCGCAATGTGGTTTCTCTCATTACAATTCGCACCCTAACAGAGCCCCACAGGAACCGCAAGCACTCTCCTCGGCCTGACACCCCCCCACCCCCCCCCCCCCACCCCCCACCCCCACCCCACCTTTCCGTCTTACCTGGGGCGTCTGTTACTCTGTCGGTCGAGTTCAAAGGTATGCATATTGCTCGGTCGCTCACGGCGTTGACCAAATAGTGATAAGTCTGCAACTTTACAACTTTGTAGGTTTAACCTTTTGTGAATATTGAAATACTTAATGTTTATAGACGAAGCTGATGTGTTTGTTCGCCGCTTTGACGTGTTGGTCACATCAGTCTCGTTTCAGGGACGGATCTGAGTGAGGGGTCGGGGGGGGGGGGGGACGGTCGGGGTCCAAGAGTTCTGGACACCCCCCCCCCCACCACCACCCCCCATTCTGTAAAATGCTATCCAGACCAAAAAGGTGACTGCCAAGCGTGTAATATGCAAAGAAGTACCCAACGGAGAAAGAAACACGCTTAGAAAAGACGGGTACAACACAATTTATTAATATTTCGGGTAAATACCCTTTGTCAAAATAGACAAACAAACAAACAGAGAGATTAGCCGCTACCGTCTTCGATTGGCAGAAGGAATGTGGCACTAACTGAAGGAGATGACGTAAAATAAAAGAAAAGGAAGAACAAAAGTGCGGAAAAAGTAAAAATGACGTCAACGAAAAATCGTGAGAGAGACTCGGAAAGAACCTGAACACGAGAGACAAGACTGAGTATGTGCAAGCACGTGCAGGAGCAAGCGAAAGAAAAGGCGTGTAGATGAGGCCAGAGAAAGAGAGACTGGAGAGAGAGAGAGAGAGAGAGAGAGAGAGAGAGAGAGAGAGAGAGAGAGAGAGAGAGAGAGAGAGAGAGAGAGAGAGAGAGAGAGAGAGAGAGAGAGAGAGAAAACGAACGGGGATTACCCTTGGGCACGAAGTAGGCTGAGTCAGTGTCTAATACACAAAGCCTGCTAAACACCAAACCGAAGGCAAACTTGAGGACTACCTCGGGGAAAAACGGGAAGACCCCGGGAAAAAAAAACCCAGCATTTAGCACGGTACACAACAAGGAATAAGTCATGAAAACAAAGCAAAAAATCAAATTCAGTAAGAGAATAATTAGGTATAAGTGGAGAGTAGGTAGTTGTGAAACCGTCTTCAAGGGTAACTAAAAAAATAATTTAAAAATAATAAGGGGGGGGGGGAGAGAGAGAGAGAGAGAGAGAGAGAGAGAGAGGGAGAGGACGGGGGGAGAGGGGGGAGGAGGGGGGGGGGGTAAAGAGGAAGGGGAAGAAAGGAAAAGGAAAAAGAGTAAAGAGAGAAAGAGGGCTAGAGAGAAGTCTTTCTAACTGGGGTCTTTTGTCATCCATTCAAGAATCTGCTGCTATCTTTTCTGAACCTCCGTTGGTAGCTTTCAAGAGGGATATTAATTTGCGGGACATGCTTGTTCGCTCTACTCTCAAGCCTCGTCATACCACCAGACCCCCCGGCTCCACTCCGTGCAATGTTCCTAATTGCAAGACGTGTCCTTTTATTTGCCCTTCCACCGTGGTGACTGGTCCACGTTACAAATTCAACATAGACAGATACTTCACGTGTCAAACCACCAACGTGATTTATGTCATCTCCTGTGTGAAATGCGGCCAACTCTATGTTGGAGATACGGAAAGAACCATTAACGACCGTTTCAAAGAACATCTTCAGTCTGTCAAGTACCAATACAACAGACCGGTCGGACGACATTTCAATCAGGCCGACCACTCCGTCTCGGACATTCGGGTTAAAGGCCTCTGGCTTATGCAAGCCAGTACTGTCTGGGCCAGGAAAGACCGTGAAAAATTTCTGATTAATAAACTGGGCACTGTGGCGCCACTCGGGATGAATATGAAAGATTAACATTTTTTACCTTGCTTGTGTCTGCTAACTGTACCTTTACCTCACTGTTTTACTACTCACTAACCAGTTAGGTGAGGTTGGCGCTGGTTGATTTGTACATTTCCCTTGGGGACTTTCTCAGCGCTGGCCGAACGTTTAGTTGGATCCCTTGCCCTTCCCTGTCGGGCGCCCGGTCTCCGGCTCACGGAGTAATACGCGGTTTTGGGGCGGGGCGATCGTGTGCATCCCTTGGGGATGTATGTGGTCGTCTTGTTGCGTGCCTGTGTGTTTTTCTGTGAGCTGGTGGGTGCTTGTTGGGTGGGGCTGGTTGTCTTCCGCCCCCACCCCACCCCTTTTTTTTCCCCTCTCTCTCTCGCTCTCTCTCTCTACCTCTCTCCCTCTTTCTTCCCCCACTTAACACTTCTCTCTAGCCCTCTTTCTCTCTTTACGCTTTTTCCTTTTCCTTTCTTCCCCTTCCTCTTCCCCCCCCCCCTCCCCCCCCCCCGCCCCCGCCGCTCTCTCTCTCTCTCTCTCTCTCTCTCTCTCTCTCCCCCCCCCCCTTATTATTATTATTTTTTTTTTAGTTACCCTTGAAGACGGTTTCACAACTACCTACTCTCCACTTATACCTAATTATTCTCTTACTGAATTTGATTTTTTGCTTTGTTTTCATGACTTATTCCTTGTTGTGTACCGTGCTAAATGCTGGGTTTTTTTTTTCCCGGGGTCCTCCAGTTTCTCCCCGAGGTAGTCCTCAACTTGAAGGTGATATAAAGTTTGCCTTCGGCCGGTTGGTGTTTAACAGGCTTTGTGTATTAGACACTCAGCCTACTTCGTGCCCAAGGGTAATCCCCGTTCTCTCTCTCTCTCTCTCTCTATCTCTCTCAGTCTCTCTCTCTCTCTCTCTCTCGCTCGGCCGCTGCCCACCTCCACCTTAATGAATCCCCCCCCCCCCCCCCGCACGCCCCGGCGCCCCCCCCCCTCCCCCCACTCCGTTTGGCGAACTTGATACTTAGTTCTTAAAATAAGTTCAAGTAGTTACAAATGACTGAAATAAGTGGCGTCATCCGAGGCGCGGGTCAGCCGAGGCTGATCCTTTGTTTATTTCAGTTCAGCTGTCGGCAGTGTAGGCGGGATTTTCCCTATCACGCGCGGAGCGCCAGGTATCATTTGGTGCAGTTTTTGGGTGCACTAGTTCAGTGGGGTCGGGTGTAGGCGGCCAGACAGCAAACAAACCTATTTAAAACACTCGCCATAAATAGCACCTGCCATCTGCAAGAGGTATAGATTCACATCAGGCTTTCGGTTTCAGTCAGGGGCTGATGTGACTCTGTGTCTGCTGTCTGATTATCAGTCTCTAGCCCTTCTTCAGATAGTGATCGGCGACGATCAAGTGTATGTAATTAACACCGTGGCGGTTGGTTGGTTGGTTAGTTCGGGTTTCAGTAACGTCACAGCACCGAGGTGATCATGTATCGCCCTGATGGGCGGGTTATGGGGGACAGGGAAATCCGCTATTGCCTGTGGAGTACGACCTGAACACTGATCAACTCAGGCGCACTCCACTCCAACTGTGCCACTTTGATTTACCAGGACCTTTCAACGGACATGCTATTGAACAAATCCGTTTTTTTCCCCTGGATTGTGAGTCCAGCTACCGGGGCCGGGACGTGATTCGAACCCACGCACGACCCGGCGATTCCCTTCGCTCCCCTGCTCCGACGTTTAACCGCCTAAGCTATTTCATGTCGGACTCAGCATACACCTTGGCGGCCCGTCTCAGTCTTTTTACAGTCAGTGGTGAGTCAGAGACTGATTCCTAGCTATCTACTACATCTCAGGAACGCAGAAGTAATTCGATGTCATTTTTTTTCCCGCGATTGAGACAGAGCAGAACATTTTCTGAAAGGCCTCTGCAAGCTAAAATATATTGTGATGATCCGTTTTGTCTAGCAGACGGCTCGTGCTGTAGCATGGATCGAGTTTCTGGTCAGATGCACTGACACTATGGCAAGTTCGTTCCATTTAGAACTGACTAATTCGTCCTAGGACAAAATATTCCATGCTAGAACTAAAAATAATATCATAGGACAGATTCAATTTAATCCTAGGACAATTTCGATTTACTCCTAGGACAAGTTCGATTTAATCTTAGGACAAATGATTAATTCCAAGCAATAAGCCAAGATGCGGCCTTGGGCCATCGAAATCCTCCGATGATGAATGAACATATTTTCCACCAATCACCGCACCATGTCACATGAAATGATTCTGCTGTCTGACTGGTTGTAAATAGTCATAGAAATAATTATTTATTCCTAGGTAAAATTATTTTGTTGTTGACTCTGCAATGAAATCACTTCCTGTGGCTTAACGTCATTTTCCTGTAAACACACTTCAGAGATAACCATTAAGAGATCCCCAGGTCACCTTTATAATTATTACTGCACCCATGCCTAAAACGTGGCTATTTTAAACATCACCATCACCACTCTCACAAAACCATGCCTAAACTCACACAACAAGTATTTTGTTAGAGATTATTTAAAGCTGCAAGAAAAATCAATACACCATGCAGTACAGCTAACCAGCCAGCAGACGCCAGCCAGCAGACTGGCCAACCTCATCTCCCTGTTAAGATTCATTTACATACACCAATGGCATTTTGCTCGCAGCAGACAATGGATATTTTTTTGCATACAATGTGAGTATGCATATTGGATGGCTTTCAACTCAGGGTGGTGAGACGACTTGCTTTTCAGTCCTAGCCGTCCGTGAAATGCATTACACAAAAGCGTGCAATCGACTTTGGCATGGGGGACCAGCAAATGTAATTGAACTAACAGCCAGGCAGGTAATTTCCAGTGCATTACAGGCGGGCCGGCTTTCAACACCCTTCCTTTATTATTGATGTCTTGATTAGACCATACTGATTGACACCATGCAATAGCGGTAACTTGGCACAACAATGGAAAGACAGATCAATCAGTTTAGTGAAATTTCATTGGCCAGTAAGGTTGTATCCAATGAGTGTCCAGATATTCCTACATTATAAACAACTCCCAGCAGTGGACTGTCAATATTTTGGATGGCAGTGCTTGTGAAATGAAATGCTGTCAAGGGTTAAAGCAACCCTCCTGATGAGGATTTATGCTAATCCAAAACAGCCTAACCTAATGGGTAAGTTTTGTTTTAATTTTATTTTCTATTACTGTATAAAATGAATCAGGACACACTGCAACAAAGTGAGCCTATCACACAAAAGCCTAAAAAACCTGAAATAACAAAATACTTTATTGGTGGATTTGTTATAGGATTTGGCTATGTAGGTTACACATTATGGAAAAAATACAAGCCACAAACTCAAACAGTGTCCAATAAACCAGAAACACAAAAAGCCAAGCAAGAAACTCCCACATTCTCAGCAGCACCAAAAGCTTCTGATCCATTTTACATGCAGTAAATAAATTTATTATTTTAATTTTGTGACATAAAAAACTGAGCAACACAAAGAACCTAATGACCTTGTTTATCACTCTGCTTTTTTGAGTGGACTAGCAGTCACTTACTATATGCTAGGATGCAGTCTGATCAAAACGCGACCTGCTAACCTTGGCGAACTAGATTTTGAGGACAGTGCCAAGCTAGTTGCAATTATCACAGCATCAATTGCCACAAAAGACTTTCTTGTTTAGCAGGGAATTATTCCAGAAAATGTATCTATGTTCAAAAAAATATGGCAACATTGGCTGTTATCATTGGCGGTGCTGTGGTCAATGCACTTGCTTTCAGTGGATCAAATTATCTTTTTTCAAGAATGAGTAAGCAAGAGAGTGAAGAAGAAATGAGACATCACAATGAAGCAGCAGAGAAACTGGCTCAAGCGGAACAGGATTAAAAAAAAAAAAAAAAAGAATAGAAAGACTTGATTTCATCAATGATAAACTTAGACTGGAGGTCATGCAGAGCATACATTTTCAAATGTTGATGATGCTATTAAAGAATATTACCTTGTTACTGGTGAAGACATGAGCATACCACAACCAAAACTTAGCAATTACTACCAGCCTAGTTAGCAACAAAAACATGGAGAAATAATGTTTGTTTTAGTAGGAATGACATTTGTTTATTTCATAGGAGTTTTTCTTGCGCAAAAAAAAAATGACTGAAGTTAAACTATCAAAAATATATTACTCCCCAATTGGCTACCGAAAGGAAAAACTGCAATAGAAAAAATTGTCTGCTGCTGCAGGCAGTGATGTTACGCTCGATCAAGTAAAACAGTGGCTGCAAAGGCAAGCTTTATGGCAGATATATTTACCCGCTCCAAAAAAACTAATAAGACCACACTTTGAAACACCACCCCTATTAATGACACACACCAAATGGATCTCTTGTTTCTTCCACAGGATACTATAAGAAAAAAACAATACAAGTATGCACTGACCATTGTCGACATTGTGTCACGGTACAAAGACTCAGAACCCATTAACTGACAAAAATACAAGTAGTTAGTTAGTTATTTGGGTTTAACGCCGAGCAGGCAACTAAGGCCATCTCACGGCGGGATGGGTAAAAATCTGGTCAGCCAGACTAAAAGCAAGGTCTTAAGACAAGATGTAAATATAGATTAAAAATCTCAGGCTAAAATGTCGCACATGTCTTTAAAAGAAATGTCTACAGACTCTCAAAAAGGGCAAATAAAAAAGATTCACATAGTCTATGAATGCTCAAATCTTGTTAAAAATATTGCATGCTCGCAAGAAATTGAAGATTTTGTCCGGGGGAACATCCCGGAACAAAACCTTCAACGAGTCTGCTGTAAAGTGTTTATATCTGGTGTCAATTAGGTCAGCACAATACAGCAAAAAGTGTCGAACAGAAAACTGCTCATCACAGGCAAAACACCATGGACGCTCATCCTGTTTAAGTAAGTAAGAGTGCGTAACATACGTGTGCCCGATGTGGAGCCGAGCAAGGACAGTCTCCTCATGGCGGCTGCCGCAGCGGAAAGGTAGACTGTCAGACAACTTAGGAAGAGCTTCATGAAGCTTGTTCCCTTCCTCTTTGTCCCACTCTGACTGCCACTCGCGGGCCACGTACGCACTAATCACAGGTTTAAAATCACTATAGACAGTCTGTGTGTCAGGGACAGGGTCACTGCGGGCACTGTTGGCAGCAGAATCTGCGATTCTGTTGCCTTCGATGCCCACATGGCCTGGGACCCAAATAAAAATGATGTCATAATATTCCTTCATCAAGTCTGCGTAAAGCTCTCTAATCTGCACCAGCAGTGGATGGTCTGTTCCCGCGCCCTGAAGGGCCTGCAGGGCAGAAAGAGAGTCAGACAGAATCAGGAAGTTCCTTTCCCGAGACTGATAGGCATGCTTGAGTGCCAGCAGAATTGCCTGCAGTTCTGCACTAAATACAGAGGAATGGTCGGGGAGACGGAGCTTAAATGGGCGTTTAGGATGGCGAGAGGACACTGCAGCCGCAGCCACCCTCCCATCCTCAGACTTGGACCCATCCGTATAAAGACGACAATAGCCAGGAAAAATTGAAAGGAGTTCATTGAGGCTCTGTTGGTATATGGCTGGTGGAGTACAATCCTTCTTGTGGGCGGTCAAGTCCAGCAAGATGTCAGGAACTGGTAGTAGCCAGGGTGGAGTGACGTGTTGCAGAGATTCCGAAACTTTGTCCAGGTCCACTCCAGCTGCCTGCAGATGAGGTCGGACACGGAAGGAAAGTGGACGGACAGCTCCCGGATGGGCATCGTAAATCTCTGCAAACGACGGGTTAAAAACACAATCATAGGCAGGATTGTCTGGATGGGCCTTCAGCTTCAGAACGTAGCTGAGCATGAGGCGGATGCGGCGGAGCCCGAGAGAAGGCTCCCCTGCCTCTGCATACAGACTAGGAACTGGAGATGTCCTGAAGGCTCCCAGACATATGCGCAGACCTTGATGGTGAATTGTGTTCAGACGCTGTAGAACAGACTTTGAAGGGCGAGCCACAGAGCCGTAATCCAGTTTGGACCGAACAAGGGCCCGGTACAGTCGAAGTAAGACAATGCGGTCTGCACCCCAGTCAGTACGACCAACGACACGAAGAATGTCGAGGGCCTTCTGACAAGAGGTTCTAAGGTAGGTAACATGGTTGCAGAAGGTCAATCTTTTGTCAAAGATGACCCCCAGAAACTTTGCCTCTTCGGCCACCTGAATTGGCACTCCAGCAATGCTCAGGGTAGGTTTTGGAAAAAATTTCGTCTGGTTAGTAAAATGCACACAGATTGTCTTGGAGGGCGAGAACCTGAAGCCGTCGAGAGACACCCACCGCTGGATGCGATCAACGCACAGCTGCAAGCGCCTCTCAAGGGACGCAAGTCCTCGACCTCGTGCACACAAAGCAAAGTCGTCCACAAACAAAGAGCATTCAGAATCATCCTTGACGGCCTTTACAATGTTATTTATTTTAATGCTAAATAAAACAGGAGATAGAATGCTGCCCTGCGGGACACCCATCTCCTGTTCAAAGGAGTCGGAGAGGGTGGAGCCCACACGGACATGGAACGACCTGTTAGACAAAAAATTGTGAATAAAAACAGGCAGGTGCCCTTTAAAACCCATGTCCGACAAATCAGACATTATACCATACTTCCAGGTAGTGTCATATGCCTTTTCAAGAGCAAAGAAAATTGCATAGACATGCTGCTTGTTGACAAAAGCATCTCGAATAAAAGACTCAAAGCGAACTAGATGGTCAGTTATACTACGGAAGCGCCGGAAACCGCACTGGAGGTCTGTGATGAGACCACGTGACTCAAGATGCCACACCAGTCGGGCGTTGACCAAGCGTTCCATAGTCTTACATAAACATGATGTCAAAGCTATTGGCCGGTAGTTGCCCGGGTCGGAAGGATCCTTACCCGGCTTGGGGATTGGCACAACCACAGCCTGGCGCCAAGATGGCGGAAAACGACCAGTTATCCAGATATGGTTAAAGGCCTTGAGAAGTACAAGGAGTGAATCCTCAGGCAGATGAGTTAGGAGCTGATAATGGATGGTATCTAAGCCAGCAGCAGAGTCAGTACATTTCTGCATGGCTTGCTGCAATTCTGAAAACGTAAAGGGGGCATTATAGTCTTCCGAGTTATCTGATATAAAATCACAAGCACAAGATTCTCGCTTTTCCTTCTCTCTCTGGAAGAAAGGTGAATAATGCTCTGTTGAAGAATTATGGGCAATGGTGGAGGCAAGCAAATTGGCCACAGCCTTTTTATCTGTGACCAAACTGGCACCATCTCTAAGATGGCCGACAGAAGCCGAGCCACCCCTGCCCCTAATTCTTCGAACAGCCTTCCAGACTGTTTGGGACGGAGTCCTAGAAGATAAAGATGAGACGAAGCGTCTCCAGGAAGCACGGCGTTCGCGTTTAAAAATGTAACAGGCTTCCGCCCGCTGTCTTTTAAATGTTAAAATATTTGCTTGCGACGGATTACGAAAAGCACGTCGCTGAGCAGATTTGCGTATTTTTTGGGCCTTGCGGCACTCTTCATTGAACCATGGTACTCTCGGCTTCCGAGGGACTGATGTACAAGTGATCTAGGGATGGCCGTTTCACCTGCTACGTCCAACAAAATCAAAGTAAAACAAGAAACAGGTTCTTCAGCTGACATGACCACCTCCTCTGTAAGACGAGACTGACAGAGGGAGGCAAACAGAGGCCAGTTAGCTTTCTTGAGATTCCAGCGCCCCACCGGCGAATCCTCCTCACAGCTGACCGATGACAGAACTACTGGGAAGTGGTCACTACCACACAGGTCGTCGTGAACCTTCCAGTCAAAGTCCAGCATGACACACAGTGAGGTCTAGAACAGAACTAGATCCTGAACCTGGGTTAGAGTATGTAGGTGAGCCATCGTTAAAGACACATAGGTTAAGTTGAGAAAAAACATCTTCTAACATCTGACCTCTGCCATCATAGTGGTCACTGCCCCAAAGGTGAGCGTGACCGTTAAAATCCCCCATGAGAATAAAGGGAGGGGGCAGTTGATCTACTAAGTTAAAAATATCATTGCTACTGACCCGCAGTGATGGTGGCAAGTAAATACTGCATACGGTTATGGTCTTCTTCAAGGTAACCCGAGCTGCGACAGCCTGAAGACAGGTGTCGATGCTAACGGGGCTACTTAAAATTTGGCTACTAATGAGAAGAGCCGCTCCACCCGAGCGCCTCTCCGAATCAGAGCCTTTGTGTATAACGTTAAAACCATTAAAGGATACATGGTCAGAAGTCTTCAGGTAAGTCTCCTGAAGAGATATTACTGAGGGGTTATAGAACTTGACTAAAAGACGTAATTCCTCAAAGTTAGCTTGAAAACCACGACAATTCCACTGAAGCATAGAGTACATGATTATGTCTTATCTGGGGGTGAAGAGTTTTTCCCCCCTTTTTCCTTTACCTTGGAAGGAGTTGAAGAAACAGAGGGGGGCCGGCTCCCGGGCCTCCTCTGGTTCCTCGGAGATGAAGGGGGTGGAGCTGCCGCAAAATCAGCAACGACAACTTCCACTCCCTCCATCCGCTCCTCCAGTGCAGCATATTTGTTTTGAAGGGGGACATCAGTGTTCCCCTTCTGGGCCCGTGCGCACAGCGGTCCCATAGATTTCTTAGACCCCTGATCCTGGGCAGCATTCCTGCCGCTAGAGTTAGCGGCCTTAGAAGGCTGACCAGAGCCAGAAGCCTTTGGAGTTGACTGACTAACAGGTTTGTGTGGAGGCTGAGGCTTAGGGGCAACAGAAGGCGGCACAACCGGACCGGCAGTGTCCGCCTTCTGCGTTCCCTGGCTCTTCGTCACCACCGGAGGAGGGTTACTCTCCAGGGGCGAGATGACCCGAGGCTCCGCCCCCAACCAAGAAGTTGGGGTCTGACATGAAAAATCTTTGGTGGGACGCTTGCCTGCCACCGCTGCACTGAAAGTATATACTGAGGTGTTAGAGGTTGGGGCAGCCGCAGCTGCACCAGAGCCTTCAACCAGTTTTTTTGCATCTAGAAAGGACAGTCCCTTCTCCACACGCACCTGCTGAATCTTGCACTCGGATATCCAACGAGGGCATTTCTTATCCGAAGCCATATGCCCCCCCTGGCAATTCACACACAACGGGGTGGCTGTGCAGGACTCAGCAGAGTGTCCGGGCTTGGTGCAACGGGCGCATGAAGCCTCTGCCTGACGGCATGTCTTCTGCCCATGGCACCGGTGCTTTAAAAATACAAGTACCCTGGCAGCAACATTATCAAAGATATATAGTCGTGGTCCTTTAAAATACCCTAGGCTTGTGCAAGTTGACAATGGAAGTGAATTCAAAGGTGCGGTTAATCAATTATTTGCGAAGCATGGCATGCTAGTTAGACGAGGCATACCGGGTGTCCACAGGTCACAGGCAATTGTTGAAAACTTTAACAAACAATTATCTGAGAGACTTTTCAGTTATCAGTATTCTAAGAAACTCATGCATGACACATGAAACACTGAGTGGATTAAGAGATTACCATCTGTGGTAAAAGCAATGAATAATGAAGGTCGCATAAAACCTGTTGATGCTATTAAATTAAAAACAATACCAACACCACCACTTGCACCAACAACACTGCTTGTACCTGACACAAGTTTGTTTATGAGGCAGGTAAGATATCTATATCAATCCAGTGAGGCAGAGAATGATGCAAAACATAGAGCAACTGATCCAATATGGTCTACATCTGTTCACAATGTTAAAAAAAAAATAGTTCCTGGCAACCCATCAATTTATTATTTATGTGAACCTGCTCCTCAGAGGGCATTTGTCAGAGATGAGATCGTTCCAACAGACACTGTTACTCATGTTTAACTAATTCATCAATCAGTTCATCAACTAATTCATCACAAATGTCTTCAGATAACTTAAGCTTGTAGTACCCAGGTGCATAAACCTTTTTCTTACTGTGAAATACACGTTTTGTGTTGCCAACAGCAAGTGACTTCTTATGTGTTTGGATCATTTCAAGATTATGTTTATTTAACCTCAGTGTCTTGTTTGAATAATCAGGCATTAGTTCTCCATCTAAAACTTGCTTATAGTGTTCATGTCGAATATCTTTATTTTTTAAAGCTGTTTTTTTAAAAATACCTTTTGCTTTAGACTGACTGCCTAAGCATGAACAATGCATGTTTCAGCAAGACAATGGAAAATCCGCATTAGCGTAAAGATGTGAGACTGGTTACAACTGAATCAGGTGCAAATAAACTTACAGGCAAGCCACAATACACATGGTATAAAGAGTGTCATCAGTTGTTGTATGAGGTGACACTCAAAAAAACGTTTGTTGATCTCTACTAGCCATTATTCATTGGTATGGTAATATGTGAACTGTCAAAGCTATTGATGCTTGAATTCTACTATGATTGCTTTAAACTGAAGTATCCTGACTGTTGACTGTTATACACTGATACAGACTCAATGATCATAGATGTGTCTACTGAAGACTTTTATGAAGACATGAAAACAGAGTTGCATATATATGACACGTCTGATTATCCTATGGATCACCCACTATACAGCACACAAAACAAAAAAGTGCCTGGGAAGTTTAATGATGAACTGAATGAAGTGCCAATACTTAAGTATGTTAGACTGAGGTTAAAATGTATTCCATACTGCCCTGTTTTTACGTGCTATGTGCTAGTGTGCTAAGTGTTTACTGTGTGAGTCTGTTCGCTACCCGCATCTGTTGCTGGTTGTTGTTCGTGTTCCTACCGTCCTATAGGTTTTACATGTGCTGACCTCCTCCTCGACCACTACAGCACACGACCTGGAAAACACATCCTTCTTGGCGACTTTGACTTCCACTTCGACAAACCTGACCACCCTGACACAAAACGCCTTTGCATATCACTTTCAAACCACAATCTTACACAACACATCACCAAACCCACCCACCGACTCGGATACACCCTCGACTGGATCATCACCCGCACCTCCGATCAACTCTTTCTCGACTCTGACACCTCCTCTGTGCTTCCCTCTGCCCACCTCGCTATTCTCGTCTCCCTCAACCTACCTCCCCCGAAATAAACAAGCTCCTTGTCTCTCGTCGCAAACTAAAATCTGTCAACCGAGAGAGCTTCTTCGACGAAGCTGTCGACCTTCTCCTGGACCCCGCCTCCTCTCCTGATCTTGCATCCCATTTTGACTCCTCCCTTCGAAAACTTCTAGACACCCATGCACCTGTCACCACCTGCTCCATACCCAACCGACCCCCCTCCCCCTGGCTCACTGACGACATAGCTGAGGCCAAGCGCGAGCGCCGACAAGCGGAATGCCGCTGGTGCTCATCTGACCTCACCGTTCACAGACAGATCTTCCAAACAACTAGATCCAAAGTCTGCAAAATGATCTCCGACTCCAAACGAAAACACCTTCAAAACAAAATCCTGGAATCCACTTCTTCCAAAACCCTCTATGCTACCATGAACACACTCCTAGGCATTTCTAAAGACTCTCCTCTCCACAACATACACAGCAAAGAAGAACTCCCGTCCGCTTTTTCCACCTATTTTTCCGACAAAATCCAAACTCTGCGCAACACACTCGACACTCTGCCTTTTCCGCCTTGCCCTCCCAACACCCCCTTTTCCGGCCCCCCCCCCCCTCTCGTTCTTCCGGCCCATCTCTCAGGACGAAGTCCTCAAGACCATAAAGTCCATGCCTCTAAAAACCTGCGAACTAGACCCTCTCCCAGCTTCTCTCTATCGGGACGGCCTTCCAAAACTTCTGCCATCATTACTGACATCATCAATACATCTCTAGAGAACGGCTCCGTCCCTGATATCTTCAAGTCCGCCATCTTCCGTCCTCTCCTCAAAAAACACAACCTCGACCCAAACGAACTTAAAAACTATCGCCCAGTCTCCAATCTCTCTTTCCTGTCCAAGCTTCTTGAGAAGGTCGTTCTCAACCAGCTCAACCTCCACCTCGCTGACAACAACCTCCTCAGTCCCTTCCAGTCTGCCTATCGCAAACATCACAGCACTGAAACAGCCCTTCTACATATCTTAAACGACCTGCTTCTCTCCACCGACTCGGGCAACATCTCCCTTCTTACGCTACTTGACCTCTCGCCGCCTTCGACACTATAGACCACTCTATCCTCCTCCACCACCTTCACCACTCCTTTGGCATCACTGACTCTGATCACATCTGGTTTCTCTCCTACCTCTCCGACAGACAGCAGTCCGTCACCATCAACGGCGTCTCCTCCAACCCAGTCATGCTCTCCTGCGGAGTTCTGCAGGGATCCTTCCTGGGCCAGGTCCTTTTCACACTCTACACCTCTCTCCTGTCCAACATTATCCAGTCTCACCACATACACCACCACCTCTACGCAGACAACTCACAACTACTAGACAAAGACAAACTTGACAACAATCAGTCACTACTGACTCGCACGGCTGACTGCTACGAAGATGTGAAAAACTGGATGACAGCAAACAAGCTTAAACTGAATGACAACAAAATGGAAGCCATGCTGGTAGGCACTCGCCAGAAACTTTTCCAGCTCCCTCCCTCCCTCCACCTTTAACTCGACAGCACCCCCATCTCCCTCTCTGACTCAGCCAAAAACCTCGGCGTTATCCTCGATTCCTCTCACTCCGTGACCAGCTTTGTCTCCGCCACGGCCCAGGCATGCTACTTCCACCTCGGCTGCATCAGTCAGATCAGAAAATACCTCACCACCGAAGCTGCCATCAAACTTGCTGTCTCTCTCATCCTATCTCGCATCGACTACTGCAACTCTCTCCTTTCCGGCCTCCCTCACTCCACCACTTTCACTCTCCAGCGCGTCCAGAACAATGCTGCCCACCTCGTCCTCATAAAGAAAAAGTCTGATCACATCACTCCCCTGCTCAAACTCCTTCATTGGCTTCCCATCCCCCAACGCATCCAATACAAGATTCTGTCTCTCTGCTACAAATCCCTGAACAACTGCGCTCCCGCCTATCTCTCAAACTTACTTCACCCCAACACTCCTCCCCACTCCCTCTGCTCCGCTTCCCACCCTCTCCACCTCCACATTCCCCACACCAAACTCAGCACTTTCGGCCCCTGCTCCTTCTCAGTATACGGTCCATCCACCTGGAACACTTTCCCACTCTCTCTCCGTCAAAAACACTCTCTCTCCTCCTTCCAGTCCACCATCAAAACTCACCTCTTTCAACAGTTCTAGCACTATATCACCACACTCCCCACCCTAAGCAGACTGTCGTAATGTATTTCACTATTTGTGGTACGTGAGTCATTGTCTAAAGCGTGTGCATGCATGCGCGAGTTGTGAGTGCGCGCTTAGAGTTATAATTATTACAAGATAAGCACATTATAAATACCATAATTATTATTATTATAATTAGTTGATCTTGAGGGGTCATGGTCGTCAAGATATTTGTTGTTGGGTTTGGCATAATTATTTGCAGCTGTACTAATGCCGTCTCTCAAACCACATTCCACAATGTCAACCATTGCCGAATCAGAGAGCAAGTCTATTTGTATCTTACTGGATTTTAAAAATGCATCCCATGTCATGCTAGGACTAGTTATGCAGCTAGCTATTGTATCCCAAGCATCAAGACCATGCTGATATTCTGAGTCAGAAATTCCTTTACCATTTAGTGTAGAATAAAATGTATCTTTTGGAGGTAAAGACGTTCCTCAAACACAACTCAGCCATTAATGTACGCATAAGGATAGACTCCTTTCTTGATTAACTCCAGCTCAAAGTATTTGCTTGTTATTGGAATCGCTGTCAGTCCTTCTGCCAGACTAGCAAGTCCTGAGGACAAATGTTGCATGGAGTCATAAAACACAAGTTTGTTGTCTAACCTAAAAGTCAAGTACTTTTCAGTTGTCTGGGCAATACACCTAATGTTCTTGTAAAACTCATCTACAGCCTGCATGATAATGTGTGAATCATACCCTTTGAGATTGTGGAAAAAGATAGGCAACTTATATTTTTGGGGTTCTATTTTTAGTTTTAAGTTACATTCACTATGTGCAGCATCTCTGTAATGCCCAGTTATGTGGTCATGATCACAAACTTTATTACCCCCCAGGAGTTGTTCGCAAATCCAATATACCTCTGCTGTATTAAAATTCAGTTCATCCTTTTGTGTCATCACCATATGCTTTTGGCAGTTTTCCAGATAATATACTATGTTACTGTACAGTTGTCTCATTTCTGTTAAAAACACACCTGCTGCATTTCACCTCTGTAGATAACAGGTTCTGTATGCTCACCGTCTGACCTAACAAGAATGTAACCAAAGGAGTATACCACTTGGTCACTTAATTTTACAGTCTTTGGCAGTGCTTCTGGAACAGGTCCCTCATATGGTACAACCAGTGATTCAAAATCAGTATACACTACAAACGGCAGCTTTTGCTGTTTTTTTTAGTTATTGAAAAATACCTTGCTACCAGGATCTGGATACCTAAGTATTGTTTGCATGCTATCAGCTGACCTGCAGTGTTGAGCATGTTTGTGTGCTAACTCAATGGAGGAAACCCTTTGCAAACATTTTCTGCAAAATTCCTGTTTTCTGTTGTGATTTGTTGTATGTTTGTGAATTAGCTGTGATATATTTCTGATAATTATGTAGTGACCACCACCATCACCATCACTTATTAGTAACACGTCAACATGTTTATTTTCTGGCTGTCTGTAGGTTGGGGCAAGTGGTGATACTCAAATTGGTTGTAACTTATCAACAGACTCAGTATCCCATACATACACGTTTACAGATATACAACTGTACCAGGATTTCGTTTTTCAAACAAGTCTATGTCTGCTACCTTAACAGGAAAATCTATACCACTGAAGTTGCGTTTGTTTACAAAGTTGATGTAATTGGATACATGCTCAGGTTTTGCTTTTACAAAGTGCATTTGGCAAGCACACGCCACATAAAACAGCGATTGTCATTGTTCTGAATATTAATGACAGCTTTTTTGTTTGCAACCTCTGTTGGTAGTGGCAGCCATTATTTGCCTAAAATAGGATATCTTGACTGCCTTAGTTGTAGTTCATGTACATACCCTTCATGCCAGCCAGACCCCTTCATTTTGGCTCTATCAATTGCTGATAAGAAGTCGGGCAACATTTTGTTTTTAAACATGTTCTCCAGTTCCTTTATTGCGTTAACTGTGTGTTGTCTCATTGAGATATACAGTACTAACTCTTTACCATCTACCTTGTTAAATTCTATTTTAGTATTAACCTGAATCTTTACACTACCATCAAAAAGATTTTTCTTTTATTACGGTAAAAGAGTTCTCTATTGATTCATAAACATTGTGAACATTAGATATAGGCAAGCTTGTTGTATGAAATATGTTTTGCAAGCTTTGCGTTTTGTCAGTTTTTTTATTTTTTATTGTCCAACAAAATAATAATAATAAATATTACTGTATGTGTAATACCATTTTATTAACTATAACACCTACAATATAAAGATTCAGTTTACATAGTTGTTTAAATTTGTGTTTACACACTGTCTCAAACCAGTTATCATTAACTTTAAAGGTATGTGTCTTAAGATTAACAGCCATGTACTCTACAAATGGTCGCCCGATCAATAAATTCCAAAGTCATATGATATGTCATGTGTATCACCGCTGGTACTGAGAGGCTTATGTCAGGCTGTTTAAAAGGCATTCTTAACTGTTCAAAGTGTTGAATGTCTCTAAAGCAGTCTGTAATATCAACGTTTTTTTCCGTCACTCTTTTTGTCTGACATCTTTTTTATGACAAAACAAAAGAATAAATTAATTCAAAGCTATTCAGTAAAATAGCTATATATTAGGGCACACAGCTTTAATTGGAAAATCAATTGCAATTATAATATCAGCACTGCTGCCAGGAAGAGAAAAAATCCATAATTCCTGGGCCAGAGTCGGAGCTGGGGCCGGGCTTGTTTGCATTAAAACTAATCCATATCCAGTTGGCTGATCTGTTTTTAAGATAACCTTAATGTGCTTAGTTGATTTCAGTTTGGTTTTTACATCAGCTCGTTCGTGCTTCTTTGGTATAACATCATTCTCCCTGAGGCAGTCTTCAAAGCTATCACGATCCATACAGTAAAACAACCAGATAAACTTTAATTGATCATGAAAGTCTTTTAGTACAGCATTATATTTTTTAGTGAGAATCCAGACACTGATGTTTGCATGTCTTGACAATGTCTTTCTCTGCTGAGCAATCATCAACTATAAATAAAGTTGGCTGCCCTTGAAATTGCTTGTAAAAATACTGCAGGTAGTCATTTATTTTTTTCTCAGGGTCGACTAAGTAAATGTTGTTGTCAGTCCAAATAAATAATCGGTTCTGGTTAGCTTTGTTGTGTTTGATTGTAGGACAGAATATCACAATGTTTTCAAAATGATAGATGCATCTTGTTTGTAATAAGTCAAGAACAAATTCAGTTTTCCCACAGCTTGTGGCACCACAAAAACAAACCACAGCGAGGATCAAGTGTCAGCAAGTTCATTTTAAAACTATATATAATTTTTGCTCATTAATACATGGTACCACTTAGTCTGCTTTCTTGGATGTTCAGTTGAGCATCATAAATTAAATACAAGTAAATACTTAAATAACGTAAAAACCTGTTTCACTGGGGTTTTTATAAATCTGGTTTGTAATTCTATCACTGCCATTCTGAACGGTTCGTCCTGACCCATGTAGGTAGTCGTCATCTGCACTACGTAAGTCTAGCCAAAGTGCATACTTGTCCGTCAGGTACTGGTCATCACGTACATCATACAAATGTAGATATTTGCATGCTGTGTTTGCATTTTTTTCTCAAGCCTTCCACCTGCAAAATATCTTATGATTTTGTCATAGTGTTGATAATGTAGCATGCCTAGAGCATACACTTGATTAGGACGCCCTTCAATAGTGAAGGATAAGTGTGTAATCTTTGGATTGTAAATTTTTTCTGACTCACTTTTGAATGGATTTTTCGGTTCAACAAATAACATAAGTATGCCTTTCAGTGACCTAGCATGTGTGTTTAAGTTGATGTTCCACATTGTATCACCTTTTGTCTTTGGGTATTGTACTGTGTCTTATCACATGGTCATAATAAATCGGAAGCCTTGACTGGTACTGATTTTGTATGAGTCAAGCTAGTTCAGTATGTGTAACAATTTCATATTCCAAGGAGATGTTTGATATCTTGTATGTTGCGTCTGTATCAGATGACCTGATAACTTTTTGGCATTCATTAAAAGTTAGTTCAAAACTTAGACAGTCATTCAGTGCTCCTTGGTAGTAAGGCAAATGTGCTGTTAGGATTTCAAATTCAAATGGAATGTAAAATCTACTTCCATATTACTTTACTTACTTACGCCTGTCACCCCTACCCGGGTATAGGCCGTCGACGAGAGACCTCCAGCAACTCCTGTCCTGTGCTTCTCCTTCGATTCTACTCCAGGTGGTTCCCAGTCTCTTGATGTCTGCTTGGAGGTCTCGACGCCAGGAGTTTCTCGGCCTACCTCTTTTCCTCTTTCCCTGGGGGTTCCATAACAATGCCTGCCTAGTGATACTGGAAGCTGGCTTTCTCAGACTGTGACCGATCCATCCCCATCTTCTTCGCCCAATTTCATTCTCTGCTGTTATCTGCTCTGTTCTCTCCCAGAGTCTGACGTTGCTGATCTTCTCTGGCCAGTGGATTTTCAAAATTCTTCTAAGGCAACTGTTCATGAAGGTCTGTACTCTGTTGACTGTGGTTTTTGTCAATCTCCATGTCTCTGCTCCATATAGGAGAACTGCTTTTACATTGGAGTTGAAAATCCGGACTTTGGTGTGTTGTGACAGCTCTCTGGAACTCCATACTTTTTTCAACTGGAGAAAGGCTGCTCTGGCTTTACCGATTCGTGCTCTGACATCTGCATCAGTGCCGCCTTTTTTGTCTATGATGCTCCCGAGATAGGTGAAGGACTCCACCTCCTCCAACGGGGTGCCAGCAAGCAAGACTGGTTCTTCCCTGGTTGCGTTCAGCCTCATTGTCTTTGTTTTCTGTTTGTGAATGGTGAGGCCCACTTGGGACGAGATGTCAGCAAGCCTCGTGGTCTTGTCCTGCATTTGTTGATGAGTGTGGGACAGTAATGCCAAGTCGTCTGCAAAATCGAGGTCGTCAAGCTGTGTCCACAGTGTCCACTGTATTCCACTTCGTCTGTGCTCTGTGGTCATCTTCATGACCCAGTCTATGGCCAGTAGGAAGAGGAACGGAGACAGCAGACACCCCTGCCTGACACCAGTTCTGACCTGGAGCTCTCTGGTGAACTGCCCTTCGTGGATCACGCGACATGTCATGCCATCATAGCTGCTCTTGATCAGGCGGACGAGCTTTGTGGGTACACCGTAGTGTCGTAGGAGTTTCCACAGAGACTCTCGGTCCACGCTGTCAAATGCTTTCTCATAATCCACAAAGTTGACGTACAGCGGGGAGCTCCACTCCAGAGACTGTTCCACGATGATGCGGAGAGTGGCGATCTGGTCTGTACATGATCGGTTCTTCCTGAATCCTGCTTGCTGGTCTCTCAGCTGGGGGTCAACGGAGCTCTTCATTCTCTCTAGGATGATCCTGTTGAAGACCTTTCCTGGTACTGACAGCAAGGTGATTCCTCTGTAGTTGGAACACTTGCTGAGGTCGCCTTTCTTGGGAAGCTTGATTAGGTACCCCTCCTTCCAGTCAGCCGGCATCACCTCCTCTTCCCAGATCTTTCCAAACAGTGGGTACAGCATCTCAACTGTTGTCTCTAGGTCTGCTTTCAGAGACTCCGCTGGGATGCCATCTGGCCCTGCTGCTTTGCCATTCTTCAAAAATGCCACTGCTTTTCTGATCTCTTCCCGGCTGGGTCTGTCACAGCTGATGGGTAGGTCGGTCTCTGCCGGCTGGATGTCGGGGGGGTCGGGTGGGCTAGGTCTGTTCAGTAACTCTTCAAAATACTCGGCCCATCTGTCGAGTTGGTCTGCTCTGTCTGCAATAGGCTTGCCTTCTTTGTCTTTTACTGGTCTTTCTGTATGGCCATACTTACCCGACAATCTTCTGGTAATGTCGTAGAGCTGTTTCATGTTGCCGCTGCCTGCTGCCTTTTCTGCCTCTGCTGCCAGGCTTTCTGTGTAGGCCCTCTTGTCTGCCCTGATACTCCTCTTCACCTCGCGGTTGGCTTCCGAGTATTCCCCCTGTGCCCTTACTTTGGCTGCTCTCGTGCGACTGTTGTTGACCGCTGCTTTCTTCTGCTTCCTCGCTTCTATCTTCTTCAAGGTCTGTGCCGACAGCCAGTCCTTGTGGTGGTGTTTCCTGAACCCTACAGTGTCTTTGCAGGTTGAGTTCAGCGCCTCTCTAACTGCCTTCCACTGCTGCTCTGTGGTGACCGCCTCCTCTTCATTTACTAGCTCCTGTAGCGCTTGAAACCGGTTGGACAGCACCAGTTTGAACTCTTCTCCAACTCCAGTTTCTCTCAGGAGGCCTACATTATAGCGCTGTCTTCTTGTTGTCTCTGTGCGGCTTTTCTTTAGCTTGAGCTTCATTCTTAAGGTAAGCAGATGGTGGTCGGAGGCGACATCTGCTCCCCTCCTCACTCGAACATCTTGAAGGGATCTTCTGAATTTCTTGCTAATGCAGATATGGTCTATTTGGTTCTCTGTTGTATGGTCAGGTGAGACCCAAGTTGCTTTGTGTATTCTTCTGTGTGGGAAGATGCTGCCTCCAATGACAAGTCGGTTTAGAGCACAAAAGTCTACAAACCACTCCCCGTTCTCACTCATCTCCGAGCCTAGTCCCTGTCTCCCCATCACCTCTTCGTATCCGGTGTTGTCCTCCCCTATTTTGGCATTAAAATCGCCCATGACGATGGTGATGTCTCGCTCCGCACATTTGTCCACGGCACTCTGGAGTCGGTCGTAGAACTCTTGTTTCTCTTCCTCGTCACTGTCATTGGTGGGCGCATAACACTGGATGACGTTCAGCTTGAGCTTTTTCTTGGTTCTAAAGGCTGCTGTTATAATTCTTGGCCCAAGAGGTTCCCAGCCCATCAGCGCTCTCTGTGCCACTGGTGACAGCATGAGTGCTACTCCTTCTGTATGGGGGGCATTCTCCTCTTCATGACCTGAATACAGAATCATCTCCCCACTTAACAGCCTTTTCTGGCCAGACTGCGTCCATCTGGCTTCACTGATGCCTAGCAGGGAAAGGTTGTACTTTTGCATTTCCGCTGCTATCTGGGCGGCCTTGCCGCTCTGGTACATGGTCTTGACGTTCCATGTGCCCATGGTTGTATCCCTGGATAGAGAGAGGCGGCTCGGTCCTGTGGCTTCCGAAGACTTCCGGCTTTCACCACAGGACGTCATAAGTCTTCTAGTAGAAGAACCTTCCTCCTCCAGGAAAGGAATTACTGTTAGTCTTTTCGTCGGCGTTTTTGTAGCTATTTCCTTTTTTGCAGGGTGGGGAAGCTAACCCCACGCCCAACCCCCTTACTAGGAGGACCAGGGGTTTTCTGTCGGGGTCACCTTCCCTTAGACCATGTTGGTTCACGGCACCTTATTTCATTCGGTGCACCCCTCTCACGAGGGACCCCCTATCCACCACCCAGGGGACGCGCCTCAACGCCGTATGGTCCCAGCGCGAGGTCTACTTCCATATGTTTCTGCTAATATAACATTTTTGGCAGATGATGTAGATTTGTCTCCCGCATCAATTCTAAGTGTGGCCGTTATCAGACAGTGTGCCTTGATAAACACGGTCTTCTTGTTCTTCCTTAGTGATCCACAGATCTTTGTAGCAGTAAAATACATCAGCATCATCTAAACTAAACACTTTATTGCCTTCAAGTTTAACTTTAATAGTCTTAATAATTGCTCTACCAACATTACTAACTAATGTTCTGTTTGCATTTGGTTTTGATGAAAGTTCAATATTAAAAGCAAGGCATGCAGTACCAGGAACAATAACATCATTGGGACCTAGGTTTGGAAACTTGATAGTAAGAACTTGGTTTTGATCTATTGTGTTAGGATTGTTTGTGATAGCAATTGATTATCTAATACCTTTAACACCTAGAGGTTCG
The DNA here is from genome assembly GCA_036245525.1 of Semisulcospira habei. NCBI lineage: Eukaryota > Metazoa > Mollusca > Gastropoda > Semisulcospiridae > Semisulcospira > Semisulcospira habei. The sequence continues at coordinate 199,728,680 of BTPG01000004.1, read as the reverse complement.
CGTAGTTTTCTGTACAGGTCTAACTTTGATCCATAGGACTGTGTCATTTTATTTATGCTAATTCCAACAAAAAAAAAAACAACAAGCAAACAAATACAACAATGGCAGAGGGAGGATTTGAAGGTTATGAAATGGAAGATATGTATGACAATACAATGAACATTACAAGGAATACTTCCAGTTTGCATCACAAACTTTTACTAAGCAAAATAAACTCGTTTTTTGATCATGTTGGCCTTTTGCGCACTGCAGGACCAGTCAACTACATGAAATGTTGGACTGAGCTACCAGGCAAATGTTGATGGAATCGAGTTGGTGGGGCCATGTGAGTTGAAAAAGCCATACTGACTGGAGCTTGCCTGAAGCTGTTAGATGGTTCACAAAGGTGCCTTGACAATTTTGTACATTTCAGTTGATGATTTTTCCCGTACCGTGGGATTATCGCAACATATAAGCTAGCAGGCTATTACTTTATATAATCAACAAAATTGACACAATCTTTCAAGCTCACTTTCTGCCTGCTATCTCAAGTCGCGTTTTTGCTCCATTGGGTGAGATGACCCCTTGGGTAAGGAAAAATCATCAAAATTTACAACATTTTCAAGGCAGAACAGCTTCAGACAGGTCCAATATGGATTTTTCAACTCACCTGGGTCGCGCCAACTCAATTCCACCACCTTCTGTTCGGTAGCTCCAACGTTTGATGTAGCTGTTTTATTTCCTGGCGAGATTTTTTACAAAAATAACACAATCTTTCAAGCTTGTTGGCGGGCAGCCTGTAAGGTCTAGACAGTGTTGGGCATGACCAACTCAGTTCCGTCAATTTTAGCCTGCTAGCTCACACATCAAGTTTTAGCTGCATTTTGATGACTACAAAAATCACATATTCCTCATTCTTCAAGGTCAGTTTGTGGACGATCTAGAATGCTCAGACAGGCCAGATAGGGTATTTTGAGTATAATTTCAACTAACCATGTGTACGCAGTGGCCGTACAAACCTGTTACATTTATTTTCTGACATAACTGCATGGTTCACTCACAGACAGATTAATTAAGACACCTGACTGTGATATATCCCCACCGCAAAGTCGTTATATCAGGTCGCCAACTACTCCGGTAGTTCTGAGTTTTGCTCGAGGACCTGGAGTTTGGAGTTATATATGGAGTTTTCTCTCAGCCGCTCTGACGCATGGTGGAGTTGAACGGCACATATGCTTCAGTGGTAAAGCGGTCTGACACAAAGTGATGTAATCCGCAGTTATGAATGAAACCACCGTAGCCACTCGCTATGAGGCATTTTAGCATAATATATATCACATATCAGGTGTTTATACTATGATTCATCAAACAGTTTATGCACTGTTGAGAATGCTCCTGGAGCGATTAGGGTCTTTAATGCTTGGAACAAATAATTATTCCTAGGACTAATTCCAACCAAACAATAATGCCGTATGCAAAATCGTCCAATTAATGACGGTATTTTCTGTGCATAATCGTCTCACTTTCCAAAAAACACTTCTATGATTAGCTGTTTTATTTTTATTTAATTCTAGAAAGAATCACATTTCATATTTGGAATAAATACATTTTGTCTTCGGAAAAAAAATATTTTACTTGAAGAAAAAGTGTCACATAGGGATGATTCCTGTTGTGTGATTGGATCAAATTAGTCCTAGGAGTACACTCCTTCCCGCTCCCTCCGTTCTGCCTCCGACCCTCTCCGCCTCCACATTCCCTGCACCAAACTCAGCACTTTTGGACCCCGCTCCTTCTCCGTCTACGGTCCATCCACCTGGAACACTCTCCCTTCTCTCTCTCCGTCAGAAACACTCTCTCTCCTCCTTCCAGTCATCTCTATAACGCCATCACGCTCCCCACCCTAAGCTGACTGTCGTAATATATTTGTAGTGAGCGAGTCATTGTCAAAAGTGTGCGCATGCGTGCACGAGTTGTGAGTGCGCGCTTAGAGTTATAATTATTATAAAATAAGCGCATTATAAATACCGTAATCATATTATTATTATTAATTATTTATTCCTAGCATCCAGAGAGCTGTCACAACACACCAAAGTCCGGATTTTCAACTCCAATGTAAAAGCAGTTCTCCTATATGGAGCAGAGACTTGGAGATTGACAAAAACCACAGTCAACAGAGTACAGATCTTCATAAACAGTTGCCTTAGAAAAATTTTGAAAATCCACTGGTCAGAGAAGATCAGCAACGTCAGACTCTGGGAGAGAACAGAGCAGATAACAACAGAGAATGAAATTGGGCGAAGAAGATGGGGACGGATTGGTCACAGTCTGAGAAAGCCAGCTTCCAGTATCACTAGGCAGGCATTGTTATGGAACCCCCAGGGAAAGAGGAAAAGAGGCAGGCCGAGAAACACCTGGCGTCGAGACCTCCAAGCAGACATCTGGGAACCACCTGGAGTAAAATCGAAGGAAAAGCACAGGACATGAGTCGCTGGAGGTCTCTCGTCGACGGCCGATACCCGGGGAGGGGTGACAGGCTTAAGTAAGTAAGTAACATTAAATCGAATTAGTCCTAGTATTTAGTCCTAACATTAAATACTTTGTACTAGACTGATGAGAATGTACCCAAAAGTGCGCAAAAGGCCATTTTGTGACCAACCTGGATTTCTTTTATTGTGGAACATACTTCAGAGTCTTTGAAAACTACAGCCATGCCGCTGCAGCGGGCTTCATTTCAGTCGAAGACATTGAGTTGAACTCTGAGACTCAGTGGCAGTCATTAATCAGTTCTTCAGCCGACATTTGAACTGACGCTATGGTTTCTGAGTTCTCTTGTCTCGGGTTTTTTTTTTTTTTTTTTTTTTTTTTTTTTTCACATTGGTTCTTCTCCGTCTCTTCCGTACAAAACTCTCCCCCGGCACGGCCAAAGCGCAGTGAGCATAGAATGGATAAAGGCGTTATGCAACTGAGACATCATCATTATTATCAGGTAGGGCCGTGGAACGTCAAAACATTAAGAACGCCTGGAAAGGTAGAGGAACTGACGCACGAAATGAACAGATACCATTGGACCATCCTAGGACTGTGCGAAGTACGATGGAAGAACCTTGGGGAAACACTAATGATCAACCCAGCAAAGCACAAACTATATTACACTACAGTGGCACAGAAGACAAACACGAACAGGGTGTCCGATTTCTCATCCACAAAGACATCGTGAGCACCGTCATGAGTTGTCGGCCAGTCTCCAGTAGGCTTATCACCATACGCTTGAGGGCAACCCCATTCAATATCATCGTCACCATTGTACAACTTTATGCCCCAACAACAGACTATGGCGATGAGGAAATACTGAGAAGACTTCTATGACCAACTGCAAGAAGTTCTGGACCAGACCCCCAAGAAAGACAATTCTTGTGGTGCAGGGAGACTGGAATGAAATAGGACAGGATGCTGCTAGGAACTGGAAAGGCACATGCGGACGCTACTGCAATGCAGAGACCAACGACAGAGGCTTAAGGCTCCAGGAATTCGCCAGCTCAGTCAAATGATCTAAAGCTGATGAACACGTTTGGCCCACACAAAGCATCCCGGCAGAAGGTGGACATGGCACAGCCCGAACGGAGAGCACCATAACCAAATTGACTACATCATGGTGAAGAGACGCTTCCAAACCAGTGTGAACATTGCCAAGACAAGAAGTTCAGTTTCAGGAGCAGACACTGGAAGCGACCATGACTTAGTGGTGATGACCTTCCGACTCCGCCTAAAGAAGGTCAACAAGCAGGGTCCCACCAGAAGCAAGCTTGACCTCGAGAAGCTGAAAGACCCAACGTGGTAGCGGAACGCCTTCCAGGCAAAGATAGGAGGAAAAATTCGCGCCACTGCTACTTCTAGGTGCAGAAGACATGGACGTGGACACACTGATAGACACATTTAACACTGCTGTAACCCAAACAGCCAGTGAGATCCTTGGCAAACACAGACAAGCAAAGAAACTTTGGGTTACAGCTGACATCTTTGTTATATGTGACAAGCGTTGAGAATTAAAGAAAAAGAAATCAGAGGTAAAAGGAGCTAAACAATACAGGGAAATTAACCAGGATATCAAGAAAAGTATGACTGAAAAAGGCCAAGAATAAGTGGAATGAAGATCAGTGTAAACACATAGAAGAAAATCGGAACAAAAATGATAGCAAAAAAGCATACCAGCTGGTGAAAGACCTGACCAGTGTAAAACAAGGACGCTCCTCGATCATTCAAGATAGTGAAGGGAACTGTCTTACGCCAGACCAAGACACATACTGAAGAGATGGACAGAGTACTGCTCAGATTTGTACAACCACCGAGCTACAGTGGACCCAGGCATAGTTGTCAACCCACCCGTGACCAACAATGGCAACTATCCCATCCTCCGAGAAGAAGTAGAGGCTGCAGTGAAGTCGCTGAAAAACTGAAGGGAAGGCAGCAGGAGCAGACAACATCACTGCAGAACTAGTCCAAGAAGGGGGAAAAGACATGATAAGCGCCTTACTAACAATCTGCAATATGAAAGATCTGGCAGTCAAGGGATTGGCCCACACCATGGACCCAATCACTGACTTATAATAACTCTCCCCCAAAAAGGCAACTTACATCAATGCCAGAATTATCGCACGATCAGTCTTATATGCCACCCCGGCAAACAAAGTCATGTTAAAGATCCTACTGAACAGGCTGAAACCACAGGCTGAGGAAATAATAGCTGAGGAACAGGCAGGCTTCAGACGGGCCAGGGCGCAGCACAACTGAGCAGATCTTCAACCTGAGAGTTCTATGTGAGAGATACCTCCAGCACCAGCAAGACCTCTATCATGTCTTTGTGGGTTTTAAGAAAGTGTTTGACAGGGTGTGGCATGCAGCCCTTTGGCCCACCATGAAGCTATACAACATAAATGCCAACCTGATCAAAGTCATCGCAAACATTTACAACAAGGCCACTAGCGCAGCCGGTGGAAAAGCTGGACAGTACAGACATTGCGTATGGGATAGAAATCAGTGCAGAGAAGACCAAATTGATGACCAATAACACCAATGGCATTGGCACTGACGTCATGCCCGTTTTTGGAAGCCAAAAACAGAAACCGGCGTTAATGAATTAAAGTACTTAAGAGCCATTGTGACAGACCCGAGGGATCAACTCCATAAATACTGTCCAGAACTGCGCAGACAACAACAACACTGACAAGATTGAAGACACATGGAAGGACAGAAACATCACACTGACTCTGCTCCAAGAGATTGATGCGCTCCTTAGTCATCTGTTCTTGTATGCCTGCGAGTCATGCGGACCCTCACAGCAGACCTTGAAAGGAGGATACATACAAGCCACTGAAATGATCAGATGTTTTCGAAGGCTGCTTGGCATTTCAAGTCATACAGAGACTCACATCACGAACGAGGAAGTGGGAAGCAAAATCAGGCAAGCCATCGGGCCCTATGAAGACCTATTAGCCATTGTGAAAAAAAATCGCGCAAACTGAAGTGGTATGGGTAGAGTCACGCGTTCAGCAGGGCTTGCCATGCATGCCAAAACAATATAGTGCAAGGCCGCACTGTGCACGGCCGGGAGGACGAAGAAGAGGAAGACAGAGGAAAACTAGATGGGAGAACAATATCTCAGAGTGGACAGGACTGAAGCTGGGCGATACGCTAAGAATGGCAGAGAGGAATGGAGGGAGCTGGTTGCCAAGTCATCAGTGGTGCCCCAACGGTCGGCCGCAAGACTGCGGGATATAGATAGATAGATGGATAGATAGGGCCATTATTTGAGCCATCGGGAATTCTTCCTTTATCTCCCTTGAAGGGGCTTCTTCGGCTTGTAAGAGTACTTTTCGTCTTAAGAGGAAAGCAACTCAATTCAAGTCTTCATCATATCAAAGCTTGTAAAGGCTTTGTATGTCTGTTTTTCTTACGGTAAGTCAAACTGAACAGTTTATTTAGATTGAGTAAACTATACAAATGTAAACAAAATTCTTCTCTCTAACTCATGATTACGAAAACACGCAGCAAATGGCGATGCGAAGCCACAGAATAGATCACAAGATGTGAGAAGTGATTATTACGTAGATCGATACGGTAACGTTAACTGTATTCGCGCTAGGCTGTTGGCAATCGGTATAGTTTCTTAGTAATATTTTTTAGTACTAGTACTAAAATAACGTTCACCGTGAAAATCAGGCCTTACGAAAGGTTGTTGAAATTCAGGCATCGTCAAATCGAGCAACAGCTACGTGTGCATGAATGTTTACAATTGCAGTGATTTCCAAAGTACAAATACATGCTAAACAGTTAACCCTTTCTGTATGAATCAGCGGGACAAAAAACGCTACGGACAACTAAAAGGTTAACTATAAACACAGATCAAAGAGAAATAGACTATGTAGTGTTCTGTTAATGGGACACGGAAGATTGATGAACTAATGGAACGTCATGGGACTCTTTCGTATTAAGTCATGTTAGGTGATCTTGTATTTGTAATGTGTACCTTATGGCATTGCATTGCTTTTGTTCCAGAAACAGTGAACAGTTTTCAACAGCAGAATGCCGCCAAAGTTTGCTCGAATACCGGGCTCCTCAGATATGTCCTCATCCTCAGCATCAGAAAGGGTGAAATTGTGTTTTTAAATCAGTGTTGCAGGGCTTCCGTTTTCACAACAGTTTAAAGGGTCTCTAGACCTCCAGGTATAAATTTTAGAGGGTACACAGACCCCCATCTGAGCATTATAGAGGATCCGCAGATTTATTTAAGAAAAACTGCATCATCTGTATGTTCCTTAAAATAAATTAACTCATTTTGCTCTCTCCTCTAAATGTGTTGTGACTGTGTGTGTGTCCTTTCCATGATACTGATTCTTTAACTGGTGAGCTATCGCGCAAAATCCTGTCTCCCTCGCTCTCTCTCTCACAGACAGAAAAACATAGTTGTATGATCGTTTGATAATGTATTGTAACGGAGAATATAGCGTTTTCTGCTGAATGCGGCAGATTGACAACCAAAGTATGACTTGTCTAAACTCTCTCTCTCTCTCTCTCTCTCTCTGTGTTACTGTGTGTGTGTGTGTGTGTGTGTGTGTGAACTGATGTACATAAAAGTTTATTTCAACCCATTTAACCACTCAGAAAGACGTGTTTCTCTAATTTTTGCCTAATAACTGTGTACTACCAGAAGATGGATCGACCACGATTTAAAAAAAAAAAACTTACAAACTTATTTCTGTTAAAATTTCTTGACTTGCTTTTTGATTTTGCCTCAGTGCACATTGTGCATGCCATTCGTGTGCCGTCGTGCTTTAGCCGTGGAAATACACGCAGCGCAGCCACAAACTCTGAAAACTGCGTCGCAGCGGCGGTGCCACACACAGCCCAGGTGTATCATATCTGGTACTGTCGCGTGTCGATGGAGATGTCGAAGTGCAACTTTCTTCTTAGCGTCATCAAGATCAGACGGTGCTGGATTGAAAAATCCGAAGCATTCCAGCTTCCTTTGCTTTTTCTCCGCCATTTACAACTTCGTTCAAGATCGAAAGCGAAACGCACGATGCCGTATCCCATAATAGTATGTATGGTGACGTCACAGCAAGTAACGCGTTCAACATGTAGCACGCACTTTGTAATAACATGCTGACGGCACCACATGCATAAACTAACAGTTTGCCCGCCCAGTTACACTCGCACGGACCCTGGAGTCGGGTCGATTCTGAATGCAGCCGCGACTGAGCGAGCGGCTGAACCAACTTATCACTAAAAATAGAATGACTGTCACCGACCTCTGTTATGGTACGCATGGTGGCGCAAGGATAATGCGTCTTGGACGCAGATGCACTGAATTTTAGTGCGTCTGACTACCCCCTAGTTACATTTTCAGTACGTGATTTTGAGTTTTAATGCGTCATAGACGCACAGACGCGCTAAAATGGAAGCCCTGGTGTTGGTTTCCACATTTGGTATGAACCCATTAATATAAATATATCTGTTGTCATGATCTGTGTAGGTTATGTTTCAAATTCACTGGACAAGCAGAAATCACAGGAGGTCTGTGCCTTAGCAGATCAAATGTGGGCAACCTGAGAAAACATCATTATCATAGTACTGTGGCAATCTCAAGGTTAACCCATATAACCCCACAGCCACATTTCCCAAATTGATCTAACAGCTATGTACCAGTTGTAGGAGATAGATTGATCATGATAATTTAAGGGTAGTGCCAGGTGAGCTTGACGCCTTCAGGCGCAAAGCTCATATTTCACAACCCTTGATTTATCATGATCAGTCCATCTCCTGCTGCAGGGTGTTGAGGCTAGATGGGTTAAGAAATATTCTAAAATGGGTGGTGTACTTGGCATCTCTAGGAACAGAGCCGAAGGACCACAAAGCTAAACACTTTCAGTGCACTGGAGAGAAGTCAGATATGAAAGGGTGTGAGAGATCCATTCCTAATCACACCAGTGTTAGCGTGATATTTGAAAGGAACTTTGAGGAAATTTCTGGAGGAGATGAGGTGGGTGGTGCAATAGGCATTTCCTAGTGCAGAGATACTTTCTTTAGCTTTGTGTAACTGTTGTCGGGTTTCCTTCTTTACTGGCCACCTTCCTCAGTCCGCAGTGCATATTTGCGAAGCAGATTCAGGGAGGTAAAAAGTGTGGCTGTCATCATAATTTAATTTCATGCGTATGTTATTACAGAGAGGTTTGCTTGATGGGAACTCGGACGATGAGGATTTTTTCCTGAAGGGTCCGCGTGTAGAGACTGGCAGTCTCAGATCTGACCCCAAGCTATCACAGTAAGTTCCAGTGAATATCTAACCGATGTGCTAAAGGCCATTGGACCGCCGTTAGCCTGGGCATGGCTGTGCGTGGGCCAACGGCAGCTGATGTTGGCCCAATGGCTTTTTGCGCACAGGGTACCTTTGTGTTTACATTGTGTGAGTGTGTTTGTGTGTGTGTGTGTTTCACTGTGGGACTTTAGCTCTAGAGACCATAATAGTTGAAGTGCAGGGAGGACAAAAGCCACTCACCCATTTACAGAAGCAAGGAGACTTTTCCGTCAGGCAAAGTCCTGTAATCCCAAATGGCAAATGCATGTGTGCACAAAACATATTTTTGTGCTGTCAGAAGAAAAGTTGGGCACCCAGATTTTACTTGGAATGTGGTCCGAAAGGCTACTTCTGTGCTAGGGTCCCGGATCATTTGCAAGAGGTACCAGGATATCCTGGCACCTCCAGACACCAAGCTTCCCTGGCACCACTCCTGTACTAGCTTTGGGTGATCGAGGCACCAAGCTATTCTTGCACCACTCTTGAACTGTCATGGGTGATCCATCTCTTGTTGTAGTGTGTTAGGGCTGAATAGGTTGACATTATGTTAATGTTATGACGTGGTATGTTCTTTGTATGTTACAGTACACTGTATGCACTTTGTGTGATACACTGTATGTTATATCTGTGTTACACTGTATTCTTCCAGTGTTACACTGTATGTTCTTCCTGTGTTACACTTTATGTTCTTCCTGTGTTGCACTGTATGTACTGTGTGTGTTGTGTTCAGGGTGCGGGGTCAGGTGGACGATGTGATGGGCATCATGAAGGACAACGTGAACAAGGTGGTGGAGCGCGGAGACAGGTTGGAGGATCTCCAAGATAAATCAGGTCAGTGGAGCATAGCAGATTGTATCAAACATGTCCTAGAGTGTCTCCTAGACTGTTAATCCCTTCACTGGAAGTGCATGGAGGTTGTGTTTGTTTCTTCAAAAACATTACCGATGACATGACCTTATGGGAGGTGTCTACTACTTACGCAATTCTAGCCTAAGAGCTCGTTGTGTTACCACACAACCCGGGAGGCACTCAGGGAACCCCGAGGGGGCCGAGAGTTATCTCCCGATACTCCCCATCCGGGACAGAGTACCCATAGTCCGTCAGTCAGTCTACTTAGGCTTACGCTGTTCAGACGTGTTTGCTCTAGCCTACGGACTTGGGATTTTCGACCGGTTCGCCGGTCGTCGACGGCCTTGGTTCTTCGCTTGACTTCTTCTTCGTCCGTCCTCCCTGTGCCTTGCGTGGCTCTGGTGTCCCTCTTCGTTGGCAGCTGCCCCTTGGCTGCTTGTATGCCTGGGCTGTGCTGTGCGCTTCGCTGTGACTTCGCCGCGCGTGCCTTGGTTGAGTTTTTTCTCCCCCCTTCCCCGGTCCCGCTCCGGGAAAAGGTAAGGTAGTTGGGTTGGCCCTCGGCCGGTCCCCGCGCTGGGCACTGGTTGAGCGGGCACGTAGGCGGTCTTCTTCGGCGCTGTTGCTTGCGCCAAGATTCTTGACTTTTACTTGGCGGGCCTCACGCCCGTTCCCTCTCTCCTTCCGTGTTGGTGTGGCATTATTATTTAACAGGGTCAAAATCTCCCTTTCTCAAAAAGAGGGCATTTACGCGTGAGGAAAGGAATGAGACGTTTTAATCTGGAACGGTCATTCTTAAACGGCTCAGATCCACAGGTGGTCAGTTTCGTTTTCCAAGATGGCGTCTAGCGATGCAGAGCACCTTTTCCTCGCGGTTAAAACCTTTAATGGAATGGGAGTGGTGTGAAAGATCGGTGAAAGTTAAGTCTAACCATATTCTGGCGCTTACCTACTCACTTGTTCCTTACCTACTCTTTTGTACCTTGTGGGGTTCGGGGAATGTGTTATGCTCCAGCCATTCCTTGACGCATTTCGTTGGTGAGTGTGGCGAGAGCCGACGCTTACTTCGGTACTGTGTCGGTCACGTAATGCCTGTTGTTATGCGTAATGCAGACCTGTTTACCATACACGGGGGCTTATTAGGTACACAATTTGGCTGGTGGGTGAACATACTTGTGCACTTTTATACTTGGCATCGCATGTTTCAGTTCTTGGATGTAATAATAATAATAATACCGTTATTATATAGGCGCTTTTTCTCAATTTTGGGGAAATCGACTCAAAGCGCCGCGCCTGAAACCCAACACACACACTCACGAAACAGACACGGATTTACGCCATTTAAGACAAACACAGTACAAGACAAACGAAGGGCCAGTCAGCTATGTCATGTGTTATGCCCACTTGAGCGCAGGGCCACTGGTCGCCACGCCTTGCTGCCGTTTGATAAGGTTCAAGATGACCTTTTTGTGGCTGTAATAGAAAAAAATCATAAACAGCAAAAAAAAAAAAAAAAAAAAAAAAAAAAAAAAAAAAAATTTTGTCTTGCCACCACAGGTGCTGCTCACATTCATGCACGCCCTCGTTCCGCAAGTTACAGGAACAGAGCTACAAAGTGGACTTTGATTTGGGACGGGTGGAGCCCATCGCCAAGGCAGCTAGGGGCCGGCGCCAGTGACCTCATCCCAACCCGAACCTACCTGACGGGAACAGAGTGCTAAGACAGCCCTATGTCTCCTGAACACTTTAGTATATGCTCTTTGGTTAAATTCCTCCTTGACTAAGGCTTGTGCATGTGAATACAAATTACGGTCGAAAGGAGATTAATGGCCTATATAGGCAACATAAAACTACGATCAAAGCTGCACCTGGAGGCCCGTCGCTATAGTACAGCGCCGGTGTTTAGCGGAGGGCACCGCTCCGACAAAGGTTACTGTGCCTGCCGCTTGCTTCAGGCCTATACTTGTCATGACATGCTTGAGTTTGTTGTGCATGATGTGTTGCAAAGGTTAACCTTACCAGGGCAGGGTCCCTCAGGCCCACGCCCGCGTGCCTTCGGTTTTTATATGTTGCAGTGGCCTCTGGACGACCTGCACACTACATGGAGGATTCCAGTGACCGTCGGACTCGCACAAGGTCTGTCTACCATGTGCCGGATGTACCTCCGAACGTTGGTGTGACGTCTGCTCCACATGACCTGAACGGCGCGGGGCGCTACTTTGGGGCTTCCTTTGGCGAGTTCGCCCGGCACCTGTGACTGGTTCCAGACCTGCTGAAATACCGGCTGCTGTTCCCGGTACTACGATCGCTCGAGTTCCGACGAGATGACGGAGAGATCACCATGCCGGACGCGTCAGTATAGTGTGCAGAGTGGGTTGATCGATGCGGTCGTTCCCAGGAGGAAACGCACCAGGACCAAACATTGTGGAAGACAGAAAACCAGCACCGGCACGGAGCTCTGTGCCGAGGGACGTGCGCCAATCCGTCCTTGATCCATTGCCGATCCCCGCTCGTCTCCTAGAAAGCCCGCTGGCTCCTACGCGGAGTCTCCTCGCCGGCAGCGAGCCCACCTCGCCATAGAGCTCGGTTCGCGGAGACATTCTCGCGCGCATGCATCATCTTGGCACAAATGGAATCCGCTGGGCGCACAGTACGGAACCCACACACCGCTCAAGGTCAGCTGGGAAGCCGTCCAGGCGGCCGACGACGTAGCGCAGGTTGTCGCGCTCGGAGCGGGTATGCTGGCACCGCCCTCGCTCCCTGGAAGGTGCTCCACCAGGACAGCGCTGCTCGTCGGGAGACACACTGAGCCGGCTGCTAGTGGTTACAGAGTCCTGTTGGTGACCAGCCGGCTAGACAGAGGTTCCAGTCTCCGTTTCTTACCGCTCGAGTCCTTGACGATCTTGTGGAGAGATCACCACGCCGGTCGCAACTTTCCAGTACGCAGAGTGGGTTGATCGATGCGGTCGTTCCCAGGAGGGAACGCACCAAGAACAAACCTTATGACAGACAGAAAACCAGCACTGGCACGGAGTTCGGTGCCGAGGGACGTGCGCCAATCCGTCCTTGATCCAATGCCGATCCCCGCTCGTCTCCTAGAAAGCCCGCTGGCTCCTACGCGGAGTCTCCTCGCCAGCAGCAAGCCCACCTCGCCATAGAGCTCGGTTCGCGGAGACATTCACGCACGCGTACACTTTCACGGCACGATTTGGAATCCTCTCGGCACTTAACATCGGATCTCCTCTCTCGAACTCCTACACGCGAGGAGGGACCGCTCCACTCCATGGGATGCTCGTCCGCTACGGTTCGCCATCGTTGGAGTCACTCTTCCAACACTCTACGTCTACACTCCTCTCTCTCTCCACTGCGGGCGTGCTTAGGAGTTGCCGTTCTTCACGTCGCTCCAGGGATCCTGTCCCGTCTCGCTCGTCGGTCCCCTTCGCATCTGGCTGCCGTTCGTCCCTTTCCTCTCCCCCTCACTCAGCCCTTTCCCCTTCTTCGTGCTCCGTCCCAGGGCTCCTGGCTGCAGTCGCTCCACTTCTGGACGCTCGACCCCCTCCGGTGGATCCTCGGGGAGGACGCTGTCGTTACTTCGCCTAGCACAGACCTGTTTACCTACACTTGGGGGTTAAAGTACACACTTACATGTGCACGTTTCTACACAGTTATACACTATATACACCTTTGGAGATCTGACTACTCACTAGCTTGTGACCTTTACGCGTGAGATCCAAATTACACTTAGTCAGTTGGAAGGGTTCTGACTTCACACGGGTGGTAAACAGGTCTGCGAGCACTTCGGCTTCTGTCTCCACTGGTGCCCTCTCGGATACAGCTTGGAGTTAGCCGCGGCTGCCGCACTTCTTGACAGGCGCTTCAACTACCCTGCGCTTCTTCTCTCGGTTCCCGGAGCTTCTTGCTTCGCCCTCCTTGGAGTGGTCAGCTGTTGGTTTCCCTCGGCAGGACCGGTTCTCGGGAGGTCTCAGGAGTTTGCCTGCCCCTACCGGCTGTGGATCCACTCTTGACTCTTCTTGGACTAGATGACCTCTCTCGTCCGTAACACCCTACACTGCGTGGGATCGGGGAGCTCCTTACCCTGCTCTTCGTTCACCAGTGGACGGCTCCTGGCCCCTGGCAGGTCGTCTGGCCGCGAAAGGACCCCCTGTGCTGACGACTCAGCTGACCCAGGTTCTTCGGAGTTCCTGGACTTCACTTCGGGGAGCAGACCGGAGGAGGCTGCTAGGACCTTAGTTTCGCTTACGCTGGTGCCAGATGGCGATGGGATGCGGTCCGCACAGGTGGTCCTCGGCTCCGCCTCCAGATCTTGGGCTGCGCCTTCATCCGGAGCTGCCGACCCTTGACTCCAGTTACCCGTGCACTCGGCCTCCACAACGTTCCTCAGTTCACCTGCGAAGGAGGAGTCACCGCTGATGGAGTCTCCGCTCCTGTTTCGGTTTCCGTTTGATTCACCGGGGGTCCTCAACCTACCCATGGACACTGTGGAACCAAAGCGCAGCGCCGTCTCCCTGGTGCCTAACCTACTCGACATCCCCATTGGGCGCACAGGGGTACGCCGGAGTTTGGACAGGTGGTACTGCTGCGACGGTGCTCGCGGTGGAAGGGCCTAGCCACTGCTTGGAAGTCGGCTCTACTCTCCGTCGGTCGTCTCGCAGCCCGGCTGCTGTAGCTACGCCCGCTACTTCCGTGGTTCTTCTCGAGGTCCAGCCTAGCCTCCGGACCTCGCGGACAAGAGCGTGAACGGCTTGGATCTGACACGGACTAGGAGGTCTGCTCGTGGGAGGTCTGAGCCAGCCTTTTTCCCGATGGAACCAGTTGCTTCACTCGGAATGCACCAGGATTCCTTCGGAGGATCGGCGCGCTGGCGAGATGGCTTAGTGGACCTGTTCGCCGCAAGGTGGGATCTCTGGCTTTCCCCGCGCCTTCGTGGGGTATAGCCCCCCTGGACGAGAGGCCAACGCTCTGACCTAGCCTGGGAAGGATCCTCCTCTCGTCCTGTTGGTCACCCCTTTCCCTGGTACCGGTCCTGAACCTCTTTCCCCTCAGCTCGCCACGGAACCCCCGCTACTGCTTCCCGCTTTCTACTAGGTCCTCATGCAGCCGCGATGGTCACTGTTCCGCCTTGCTGGAGCGCCTACCCCGGCGCCTTGGCGGTTTGCGACAGACCCTCAACGCTGGAGTCTTCGCATGGGCAGCAGTCGAAGCATCGCTATGGCCCGCTTCCCCAACTTGACGCCTCTACGATGAAGTTGGCGAGGCATGGTGCTCTTGGACGGCGTCCGTCACCTCTCCCCTACCGACCCTGCTGACCCCAGCTGGTAGACTTATCCCCAGGAGACTAGGCAGGATAGCCTGAGCTTGCCTTACTTATACCTACGACGACATAGCCGTCCGGGCGGACGCGCACGCTTCTTGGCCGTGCCCAGCAGCTCTGAAGCTACAGGGCAGTCGATCTTCCTGTCTACGCTCAGTCATACGATCCGAAGTCCAGGATCCCTCCCTCAGGGAGCTTAGAGGCTAATTACGTCCAATCAGCTATGTGCAGGGCCACGAACGCCACAGCCGTCAGGAACTGGGCTGCCCTCATCGTGGCTACTGGAGGGCTGGCGCGCAGGTGCTCTCGTTCGCAGAGTTCTGTCAGCCTAGCGAGGTTACTCACTCTGGTAGGGGACCTCCTGGGGGGGGGCACTCCTCCCTCCTGGCGCTTCAGCGCCGTCGCTTACACCTACATAGAGTCGTCGGGAGTTTGCGGTTGGGAGGACGGCCCTTGGGGCCTTAGGTGTGCTAGAGCACGGCACCCTCCTCCTTTTCGCCATTCTCCCATAAGGTCATGTCATCGGTAATGTTTTTGAAGAAACAAATGCATTTTTCTTTAAAAGGTATTTTTTCGAAAAATACTTACCGATGACATGACTCGGACGACCCTCCCACCTGCCCCGCTTGCCGCCGGTAAGCTAAGTATCCTGACTGACGGACTATGGGTACTCTGTCCCAGATGGGGAGTATCGGGAGATAACTCTCGGCCCCCTCGGGGTTCCCCGAGTGCCTCCCGGGTTGTGTGGTAACATAACAAGCTCTTAGGCTAGAATTGCGTAAGTAGTAGACACCTCCCATAAGGTCATGTCATCGGTAAGTATTTTTCGAAAAATACCTTTTAAAGAAAAATGCACTTTTAATAACATTGGAAAATTAAACATCAGAGATCCCAAAGGAGGATTGATATAAAATGGTTTCTACATTAGGCATAAATCGTCATGTGGATCTATATCTCTTGCAGTTGGGTGGTGTTCAGTTTTCAAAGCAGTGAAGGGGTTAACTGAGGTTACAAAAAAAAAAACTCATAAAAGGTGGGAGTCAGGAAGATTTGAGTTTGGTATGGTCAGACCAACTAGATTTCTTCTTTTTGTGCAAGGGGCTTTGAGTAGGAGTACTAGGACAAGTTCTAAAACACAGAGTAGTATTGTGTTCCAGATGTGTGCCTGGCAATGTGTTGGTGTCCCTTAGTACATTGTATTACACTCAGTTTGTTTCGTTTTTCCTTGGCAGATAGTCTAGCAGGAAGCGCGGACATGTTCCGCAGTCGATCAAAAGGTTTGCACTCCAGCATGTGGTGGAAAAACTGTCGGGTACGTAAAGCATCTCTCTACTTGTGTACTCTCTCTCTCTCTCTCTCTCTCGCCTCTCTCTCTCTCTCTGTGATTCCACAACATTTGTATTTTGTCACTGTTGATCCTGCAGTCCAGCTGTTGTCTGATGTCAGATATATTGGATTGCTTTGCAATAGGCATGGTGTCTGGTTTGAGCATCAGATGCGGAATTCATGTTTGTTCTTTCATTCATTTATGAGTTTACATATCCAGTAGCCAAAGCAGTGGTGAAACAGTACAACGTTTGTGCCCTGTCATTAGCATTTTTTGTCCTGCAGAAATCATCGCGACAAAATGTGATACTGACAGCCAGAGTGTTAAGTTGACAGATATAGGTAGTTCAAATTATTTAACCCCAACACACCACAGCAAGGTACATTTTGACTATGATAGTTCAAGGGTGGTGCCAGAATAGCTTGGCACCTGTAGGCACCAAGCTACTCTGGCATCACCCTTGAGCTATCATGATCAATATGTCAAATTGCAATACGATCTTCAGAGGGCAACTCCAACATTTGGGGATTTCAACCTTGGGGCACAATGGGTAAACTTATTCTGGCACAGCTCTTGAACTATGATGATTGATCTGTCTCCTGAACTGTAATGTAGTCTTCAGAGGAGAGCTGTCCTTTTTGAGAATCTTAACCAATTTAGCCCCACAGGTGCATTTGTTTCCTCAAAAGCATTACCGATGACATGACTGATAGGAAGTGTCTACTACTTGCTCAATTTTAGCCTAAGAACTCGTGTTACAACACAACCCGGGAGGCACTCGGGGAACCCCCAGAGGGGCCAAGAGTTGTCTCCTGTCCCTGCCCTTCCGGGTCACGTGGTAGCCCAACCAGTCGTCCTACTTAGCTCGCGCTGTGAAGACATGTTCAGCGTTAGCCTTGGACTCTACCCGTGTATGCTGCGACCGGTGCCTGGTCTGCTTGTTTACGCCCGACTTCAGGCTTTGTGTTCTCATCTCCCTGGGCTGCAGAGCTTCCTCTGCCGGTTTCCTGCTGAGAGAGCTTCGTTCCTTGGGCTACCTCCTCTTATGCTTGCCTGGTGTGGCCCTCTCTTCCCGCCTTGCGCCGGGCCGGTGTTATGGAGGTCCCCCCCCCACCCACCCCCCCTGTCCCCGCTTCCTCGGAGAGGTTTTGGCATCCTGTCTCGGAAGACAATGGAGTATAATTTTATGCGCTTGCTGGGTCAGTCACTGGAGTGACCTCTCCAGGGCGCAAGCCTGGGCGAAGTGTATGGAGATCCTGGGGTGCCCAGTCGTCAAGATCCCCCTCTCGGCCTCGCTGATGTATCCAAAAGAATGCAAAGCAGTATGTTTGGCACCAGTTTGGCTGCAGGAGCTGCCAGAACAGTGCGTGAATACAGGCAGCTGTCTGCATTCGGGGCTCCACTCCTGATTTGAAGGGTTTACTCCCCCACATTTGGCCGTTGGATCCAACCTGATCTCCTCCGTCCTCTAGCCGTTGGCTGTCAGAAACAGCTCATCCGCCTAGTGGTGCAATGTGAACACCACCCCCTCATGTGGATTAGCCCACCAGCTGAGGTGGTTTGCCAGGGTGTGGCGCTTGGAGCCAGCACGTGAGAGATTAAGGAGATGGATGAGGACCAGTGATGCCCGTCCATCCTATGTAGGACGCAGCTGCCGAACAGCAAAGGTGCTACCTCTATCCAGAGCCCCTTACACCCCTCGGAGAGGTAAGGTAGCGGTAACAGCTCACGGCTGGTCCCCGAGCCGGGCACCAGCTGCGCCTGGGGCGCCGCGTTTTCTCTTTCGTACGTCGTAAATTTTGACTCCCGACGCTCAGCTTAGCTTGGCGGGGCCCCTCATGCCCTCGCCGTTAGCAGGTGGCTAGCGCCAGATGATCTGCGGCACTACATTTGCTTGTACTGGTTGTACCATTGCGCGCCCGACGCTCGGCTTAGCTTGGCGGGGCCCCTCGTACCCTCGCCGTTTGGATATCGCCACCATTGATAAGCGGTGCTTCGTTTCGTTGTACTTGTTGTACCATTGTACACCCGACGCTCGTCTTAGCTTGGCCTGGCCCCTTGTGCCCTTGCCTTTTTAGCGTGTTGTGTCAGACGTGTTGTAGTTGATTCGACCAGAGGCACCCCTTGTCACTTGTATACTCTCAGGTGTCCACGCTCGGTCGCCTAGCATGCCAGTTATGTGTTGCAGCTCCCAGGTGCTTACATGCTCCCTGTGTGGCGACTTCCAGTGGCCGACGGATAACCATGCGGTCTGCCTCCCCTGTGCTGGCAGCTCCTCGGACCACCTCTGTGATGTCTGCTCGTCCTGGTCCGAGCTGTGGTGGTCCCACCTGTGGAGTTTCTACCGGTTCGAGCGCCCCATGCCAGCTAGCGACCGACCGGCTCCCTTGGTGCCCCCTTCCGCTTCGGGAGAAGTGACCGCTCCTCCCTGTCCCGGCCGTTTGGAACGGACGACACGTCAGACACACGCCTAAGGTGCTTACCACAGGACTGCGTCCACTGCCAAGCCCGCTGACCCTTCCAAGGGGTCTATATGCTGGCAGAGTGCCCGCCTCACTGAGCCCGGCCTGCAGCATCGCACCTTGCGCCGTGCCTTAGTAACTGGCAGTCCTTGTTCGTCTCTCCTCGAAAAGCCCGCTGACTCCTCCGAGGGGTCTAGATGCTGGCAGAGCCCCGGCGTCCTAAGTTAAAGTACAGCCACGGACCCGACACCTCCCGTTCCGCCACAAGCTCCAGACACTCCCGTTCGCCCGACGAGTGGTATCGGAAGGACAGGATCTCGCACCATGTTCGTGCCCGCAGCCCCCGACCCTCCTCGTCCTCCTCACACCCCCCCCCCCCCTCGTCACCTTATGACTCACTTTGGCCTGCAGCGACCAGTTCCCCGCTCGCTCATTCCTCGATGGGACCTACCCTGGGTACTGACGTGGCTTAACTCTGCCAGGTTCGAACCGCTGCCCTTAGCCCGCTTTGTTGAGGTGACTCGTAAGACATGCTTCCTGTTGGCCCTTGCCACCGCAGCCCGAGTTAGCGAGCTACACGCGCTATCAGCGCGCCCTGCCTTCCTGCAGTTCAGAGCGGATGGTTCAGTTCAGCTCCTCACAGACCCTGCCTTCCTTGCCAAGACTAGGTCTCCGCTGACTGCGCCACAGGTGATCACCTTGCGGCCGCTGAGAAACGTGAACTTTCCCCGGGAGACCAGGCAACAAGATCCTGTGTGCGCCCTTCGCATTTACCTGCGACGATCCAAAGCCATCCGAAGAGGACGCTCATGCCTCTTCCTACCATTGAAACCCGGCAGGTCTGACATAACAGCCCAGATGATTTCTTCCTGGCTGCGCTGGGTCATATGGTCCGCCTACCAGGACCTCTCCCCGCAGGGAGCAAGGAGGCTTCACATACGCGCACACGAGGTACGAGCCATGGCCACGAGCGTCGCGTTCAACCGGAACTGCGCTGTCAAAGACATCGTGGCGGCTGTGGGCTGGAAGACAGAATCGACCTTTGCCCGCTTCTACCTCAGGGATCTGGCAGGCCAGCGAGACATCCTCGCTCTGGTGGGGGACATCTCTGCGGCGCAACACTCCCTCCCGGCTCCACAGGCGCCGTAGGTACGCACTTAGCTAAAATTGTTGGGAGTTTGCGACAGGGAGGACAGCTCTGACTTACCCCTTGGGGGGGGGGGGGGGGGGGGGGGGGGTGTTTTGAACACGGCACCCACCTCCTAATCGCAATTTTCCTATTAGTCATGTCATCGGTAATGTTTTTGAGGAAACAAATTAATTTTTCTCTAAAATATATTTTTTAAAAAAATACTTACCGATGACATGACTCGGAGGACCCTCCCACCTGCCCCGCTTGCCACTGGCGAGCTAAGTATTCCGACTGGTTGGGCTACCATGTAACCGGGAACCGGTAGGGCAGGGACGGGAGACAACTCTTGACCCCTCTGGGGGTTCCCCGAGTGCCTCCCGGGTTGTGTTGTAACACAATGGGTTCTTAGGCTAAAATTGAGCAAGTAGTAGACACTTCCTATTAGTCATGTCAACGGTAAGTATTTTTCGAAAATATATATTTTAGAGGAAAATTAATTTCCCAAATGTTGGAAGTGTTACTTAATAACTGTGTATCCCTGAGTGATGAATTGACCTCGCAGTAGGTCCCTCGGCGGTAGCCTCTGTTGACTGACGTCTTGGCGTCCGTCACTCCGCTCCACATAAGAACTCTGTAAAATAAAGTCCTAATATCATAACACTTGCTAAACACACACATATTGGATAATATGAGGTACATTACATAACCTGGCTGATACAAATAACTCACGTTCATTCACACACATGTGCTTTAAACACGAACTACTTCACAACATACCATAACTCTGTCACTTCATTGAAACAGACTATAACCTGACACATGCACCATACACGGATTCGTACATTGGAAAAGACTATACTTAAACCAACCACGTACAGTGGAGTCCGCTTAACACAAATTTCTGGGGACACGGAAAATTATTTTGTGTTAAACGTATTTCATGTTAACCAATATGGCCTCAAAATTGATCACGGCCCTCAAGGAGAAAGTGTGTAAGAGATGTGTGCGTGAATGAGTACGAGGTTAAAAGTGCACATTATCGTACGTTATATGCATACCTTCAGCTCGCTAGGAAAACACGGAAACGTGTTCAGCTCGCGTATTTAATGTAAAATTCATCAGGTAAAATCCATAGTAAGTTACAATCCATCAGGTAAAAGCAACACAGGCTGAAGTACAATCCCGCATCAGTAAAAGGGTTGTGTTGGTACACGAATGATGCAAACAACATGAATACAGTTCAGAAACGCTAGCCAATGAGAAGACGGATTACAACAGCCGAAGGCTATTCAGCCAATCACAGACTAGAGTTCGCTCTGATCTTTCGTGTACTACAGCGCGAGAGCGAAACATGAATTGGTTTTCGGTGAATGGAACCTGTGTTCGTGTTAAACAGGTGAATAATAGTGAAATTGCCCTGGTTGGGAACCGAAACAAGCTTCGTGTAAAGCGAAATTTCGTGTTATCAGTGAAATTTTAATACAGAATAAGAAGGCCGTCAGCCGGGAATGCAAAATCGGTTCGTGTTAACTGGAAATTCGTGTAAAGCGAGTTCGTGTTAACTGGACTCCACTGTACTACCTTCCTAAACGACTTGGGCATACACACATCACATTCCTTAGTTATCCATCTCGGTAACGTCTAGGAACATCACCAGTTACCTCAACGAATTCCAAACCAACATAACTGAACCAAACCAGTCAACACTACACAACCGAATTAACTCTTACTAACGCATACTATCTTTAACTTAGTAGCTGTTAATAATACATATACAACATACCTGAATTCTAGGTTTCAGAGTCTTGGAATACAGGCTAGGGTATCTCACACATGTCTGTCCACACTCACAGTATAGCCCTGTACTAAATTCCCTACATATCTGTTTGCCTGAACTCTCGCTAAAACCCCATGCAAAACGCTTTCTCTATGATTGCACGTGGCCTCGTGCATACACGGAATATTTGTCACAAGACAAACCGCTGACAAGACCGTACCATACAAAATCCCTGTGTGAACTCTATACATGGGCATAGAGCTTCATCACAATGGTCAATCAATCTCCTGCTGTAGGGCATTAGGGGCTAAATGGGTTAACTTTGTGTGAGTTTTTTTACATCTGTTTTTTGTTACAGATGCGAATTCTCATGGCTATTGTCATTTTGATTATTGTGCTCGTCATTACAAGTAAGTCACATGTTTTTGTGCTCAGTGTATTCATGAACACCTTTCTCTTGCAATCTGCAATATTTTTCCTTGCATTATTATCAGTCTGCTACCTTCAACCCCATGTGCATGTAGCCACTGTTGCTGTTGACAGTGTGTGTGTTTGTACTGTTGACAGTGTGTGTACTGTTTTGCAGTGTGTGTGATTGTAATGTTTACACTATTGATGGCTGCATGCGTAAAACTATCCATGTAACCCCACGGCCGTATTCCCCAAATTTGAGAGATGTCACCTAACGACCATGTGTCAGTTGGAGGAGATGTATTGATCATGATAATTCAAGGGTAGTGCCTGATTGGCTTGGTGCCAAGCGAATTGGGCACTACCCTTGAATTATCATGGTCAATCCATCTCTTACTGTAGGTGTTAATAACATCACCTGTACAAAAATATATTCTCGTTCCCCCCCCCCCCCCCCCCCCCCCCATCCCCCCAAACTAGTCCCTAATCATTTAAAATCCAAAGCTCCTGAACCATTTACTACTTGTATTTTGAATGTTCATAACCCTTATCATCCCCCTAACTAGACCAAGCAAAGTTAACCCATCAGCACATATCAACGCGGCTAGTCCATAATCATTTAACCCTTATCATTCAGAATACACCAGTGTGTGAAATAAGTTTGACTAAAATAGTTCAAGGGTAGTGCCAGAATAGCTTGGCGCCTCTAGGCGCCAAGCTATTCTGGCACCACCCTTGAATTAAAGCCATTGATCTGTATTCTGATCTGTAAGTACTATAATGTAGCTTGCTTATGGCAGTGTACAAATTTGAAGCTTTTAGCCTCCGTATGATATGTGTTAAAATGCAATAGGGACCCAAAAATGAATACAGTCAACACCGATGGCTGCAAGTTGTATACAGTATATTTGATACTGTGCAATGTAGTGACAACCCCAGACTGTATGGTTATGACCTTGACCTGTGACCTTTGTTTCAGTTCCCATCATCCTACACTTCAGCAGCCAGTCGCAGGACAACAATGTGGGCGGAAACTGAGGGCTTACATCACTTCGTCTAGACTTTTGTAAAAGATAATTGCCTGCAGACAGTTTCTTTTGGGATTTACAGATCTGTTAACCCTTTTTATCCTGATACACTTATTGCTTGATATAAATTTGACGATAGTTCAGCCCTGAAAGTCTAAAATTTTGCCCACCAGCCTTTGGCTAGTGACTTCAAAGTTTTACTAGCCAAACTGAAATGTTACTAGCCAAAACTGAAAATTTTACTACTGAAAATATCCCCCCAGCTCAACAATATAATGTACCACAAGTGTAGTCCCCATGTGAACTGTGGTGGGATTTTTTTATTTAGTCCCCATGTGAACTGTGGTGGGATTTTTTATTTATTTATTTTTTGTAAGTAGAGCTGGGCTTCTGTTTGCATTCATTCATTCATTCAGTCCTCTCTGCGCCGTCTGGTGCTTGAGGCGACGGCAAGGGAGCGCCACTTTTGTCTGTCAGCTGCTATTTTGGGTGCTGTTTGTAGAGTAAGGCCTCTGTTCTTGAGCTGTCGCTCCACGGTTCGGCGCCACGTCTCCTTTGGTCGCCCACGGTTTCTCTTCCCCTGTGGTGTCCATCTCAGTGCCACCCTTGGTAATAAGTCGGGTGACATTCTGCAAACGTGGCCTAGCCATCTCCATCTCCGTGTGGCGATGGTTTCAGCGATGCTGTCTGCGCCTGCTTTCTTCCATAGTTCCTCGTTTGTAATCATGTTTGGCCAGAAGACCTTCATGATCCGTCGCAGGCACTTGTTCTGGAAGACTTCCAGCTTGCGTTCCGTAGCAGTAGTGGATTTCCAGCACTCTGACCCATAGAGAAGGACACTCAGCACGTTACTCTTAAAAATACGAAGCTTGGTGTGGATGCTCAGGTTTGTGGTCCTCCAGATGGGTTTCAGCATTGCGAAGGCTTGGTTGGCTTTGCTGATTCTTGTGGTGATCTCCCTTGTGCAGTCTCCATCTGTGGTAACCTTGCTGCCCAGGTACGTGAACTCGTCCACCTCTTGCAGAGGTTGGTCATTGATGGTGATTGGGTCGCCCACTATGGTGTTCTTCCTCATGACTTGAGTCTTCCTAATGTTGACCCTGAGACCTATGGAGCTTGCTGACTGTGTCAACTGTTGTGTCTTCTGTTGCATGTCCTGGTTTCTGCTTGCCAGCAGCCCGATATCATCGGCGTAGTCGAGGTCATCCAGCATTGAGGTCAGGCTCTGTAGACCCCCAGGTATAAATTTTAGAGGGTACACAGACCCCCATCCTAGCATTATAGAGGGTCCGCAGATTTATTTAAGAAAAACTGCATCATCTGTATGTTCCTTAAAATAAATTATCCCCACCCAGGTCTGCCCTGAGGGACTTGGGTGGGGTTAACTACATTTTAGTTCCCAGGGTCACCCTGGTCAGCCCCACAGGGTGGGTTTTTTCCCTATATTCTGGGGCATGTGTTTCTGTCTAACCTTGGTCCATTCACCTGTATTTGTCTATTTAAAACTCTCCCTACTGTCTGCACTGCCTGTATATGTAGCTCTTGATATTGGATGTGTGTTGCTAAATGGTCTTAGCTTTATTTAGGTCCCATGGCGTAGGTTTATTCAACGTATTGGACCGGCTGGCGACATACATTCAATATTCTGTTTCTTTTTTTTTTCACAAGCAGTGCAGGCACGTCCTGAGAAAGCCTTGTTGCTGTCGGGACGATAAACAATAAACAAATCAATCAATTACTTACTTACTTACTTACGCCTGTCACCCCTACCCGGGTATAGGCCGTCGACGAGAGACCTCCAGCAACTCCTGTCCTGTGCTTCTCCTTCGATTCTACTCCAGGTGGTTCCCAGTCTCTTGATGTCTGCTTGGAGGTCTCGACGCCAGGAGTTTCTCGGCCTACCTCTTTTCCTCTTTCCCTGGGGGTTCCATGACAATGCCTGCCTAGTGATACTGGAAGCTGGCTTTCTCAGACTGTGACCGATCCATCCCCATCTTGTTCGCCCAATTTCATTCTCTGCTGTTATCTGCTCTGTTCTCTCCCAGAGTCTGACGTTGCTGATCTTCTCTGGCCAGTGGATTTTCAAAATTCTTCTAAGGCAACTGTTCATGAAGGTCTGTACTCTGTTCACTGTGGTTTTTGTCAATCTCCATGTCTCTGCTCCATATAGGAGAACTGCTTTTACATTGGAGTTGAAAATCCGGACTTTGGTGTGTTGTGACAGCTCTCTGGAACTCCACACTTTTTTCAACTGGAGAAAGGCTGCTCTGGCTTTACCAATTCGTGCTCTGGCATCTGCATCAGTGCCGCCTTTTTTGTCTATGATGCTCCCGAGATAGGTGAAGGACTCCACCTCCTCCAACGGAGTGCCAGCAAGCAAGACTGGTTCTTCCCTGGTTGCGTTCAGCCTCATTGTCTTTGTTTTCTGTTTGTGAATGGTGAGGCCCACTTGGGACGAGATGTCAGCAAGCCTCGTGGTCTTGTCCTGCATTTGTTGATGAGTGTGGGACAGTAATGCCAAGTCGTCTGCAAAATCGAGGTCGTCAAGCTGTGTCCACAGTGTCCACTGTATTCCACTTCGTCTGTGCTCTGTGGTCATCTTCATGACCCAGTCTATGGCCAGTAGGAAGAGGAACGGAGACAGCAGACACCCCTGCCTGACACCAGTTCTGACCTGGAGCTCCCTGGTGAACTGCCCTTCGTGGATCACGCGACATGTCATGCCATCATAGCTGCTCTTGATCAGGCGGACGAGCTTTGTGGGTACACCGTAGTGTCGTAGGAGTTTCCACAGAGTCTCTTGGTCCACGCTGTCAAATGCTTTCTCATAATCCACAAAGTGACGTACAGCGGGGAGCTCCACTCCAGAGACTGTTCCACGATGATGCGGAGAGTGGCGATCTGGTCTGTACATGATCGGTTCTTCCTGAATCCTGCTTGCTGGTCTCTCAGCTGGGGGTCAACGGAGCTCTTCATTCTCTCTAGGATGATCCTGTTGAAGACCTTTCCTGGTACTGACAGCAAGGTGATTCCTCTGTAGTTGGAACACTTGCTGAGGTCGCCTTTCTTGGGAAGCTTGATTAGGTACCCCTCCTTCCAGTCAGCTGGCATCACCTCCTCTTCCCAGATCTTTCCAAACAGTGGGTACAGCATCTCAACTGTTGTCTCCAGGTCTGCTTTCAGAGACTCCGCTGGGATGCCATCTGGCCCTGCTGCTTTGCCATTCTTCAAAAATGCCACTGTTTTTCTGATCTCTTCCCGGCTGGGTCTGTCACAGCTGATGGGTAGGTCGGTCTCTGCCGGCTGGATGTCGGGGGGGTCGGGTGGGCTAGGTCTGTTCAGTAACTCTTCAAAATACTCGGCCCATCTGTCGAGTTGGTCTGCTCTGTCTGCAATAGGCTTGCCTTCTTTGTCTTTTACTGGTCTTTCTGTATGGCCATACTTACCCGACAATCTTCTGGTAATGTCGTAGAGCTGTTTCATGTTGCCGCTGCCTGCTGCCTTTTCTGCCTCTGCTGCCAGGCTGTCTGTGTAGGCCCTCTTGTCTGCCCTGATACTCCTCTTCACCTCGCGGTTGGCTTCCGAGTATTCCCCCTGTGCCCTTACTTTGGCTGCTCTCGTGCGACTGTTGTTGACCGCTGCTTTCTTCTGCTTCCTCGCTTCTATCTTCTTCAAGGTCTGTGCCGACAGCCAGTCCTTGTGGTGGTGTTTCCTGAACCCTACAGTGTCTTTGCAGGTTGAGTTCAGCGCCTCTCTAACTGCCTTCCACTGCTGCTCTGTGGTGACCGCCTCCTCTTCATTTACTAGCTCCTGTAGCGCTTGAAACCGGTTGGACAGCACCAGTTTGAACTCTTCTCTAACTCCAGTTTCTCTCAGGAGGCCTACATTATAGCGCTGTCTTCTTGTTGTCTCTGTGCGGCTTTTCTTTAGCTTGAGCTTCATTCTTAAGGTAAGCAGATGGTGGTCTGAGGCGACATCTGCTCCCCTCCTCACTCGAACATCTTGAAGGGATCTTCTAAATTTCTTGCTAATGCAGATATGGTCTATTTGGTTCTCTGTTGTATGGTCAGGTGAGACCCAAGTTCAAATCAATCAATCATTAAAATAAATTATCTCATTTCGCTCTCTCCTCTTTAAATGTGTTGTGACAGTGTGTGTGTGTCCTTTCCATGATACTGATTCTTTAACTGGTGAGCTATCGCCAAAAGCCTGTCTCCCTCGCTTCCTCACACTCAGAAAAACATTCTATTTATTTATTTGTATGATCGTTTGATAATGTATTGTAACAGAGAATATAGCGTTTTCTGCTGAACGCGGCAGATTGACAACCAAAGTGTGACTTGTCTAAACTCTGTGTGTGTTTGTGTGTATGTAAACTGATGTACTTAAAAGTTTGTTTCAACCCGTTTAATCACTCAGAAAGATGTGTTTCTCCAATTTTTTCCTAATAACTGT
Source organism: Semisulcospira habei (assembly GCA_036245525.1). Taxonomy (NCBI): domain Eukaryota; kingdom Metazoa; phylum Mollusca; class Gastropoda; family Semisulcospiridae; genus Semisulcospira; species Semisulcospira habei. Next base: position 199,701,080 of record BTPG01000004.1, on the reverse strand, counting down.
GTACCAGAAGATGGATCGACCACGATAAAAAAAAAAACAACTGATAAACTTATTTCTGTTCAAATTTCTGGACTTGCTTTTTGAGTTTGCCTCAGTGCTCATTGCGCATGCCATTCGAGTGCCGTCGTGCTTTAGCCATGGAAATACACACAGCACAGCCATGAACTCTGAAAACTGTGTCGTAGTGGCGGTGCCACACACGGCCCAGGGGTAGCATTTCTGGTACTGTCGCTTGTCGATGGAGATGGCGAAGTGCAACTTTCTTCTTAGCGATTATCAAGATCAGACGGTGCCGGATTGAAGAATCCGAAGCATTCCAGCTCTTCCTTTGCTTTTTCTCCGCCATGTACAACTTCGTTCTAGATCGAAAGCGAAACGCGCGATGCCGTATCCCATAATAGTATGTATGGTGACGTCACAGCAAGTAACGCGTTCAACATGTAGCGCGCACTTTGTAATAACATGCTGACACCACGCATAAACTAACAGTTTGCCCGCCCTGTTACACTCGCACGGACCCCGGCGTCGGGTCGATTCTGAACGCAGCCGCGACTGAGCGAGCCGCTATATGAACCAATTCGTCACTAAAAATAGAACGACTGTCACCGACCACTGTTATGGTAAACAGAGTTCGAGTGACATGTTCGGCTACTGCCGCAAAGTGATGTTAGAGGCGGCTCGCGGTGCGGTCTGGTCACGCGCCGGCGTACCTGATGTTCGGCTGGCGGTTAGCCGTTGGATTGGAAAACGCACGAGCACACTTGCTTTTGGCGAGTGGGTATTTTTTTTTACTCGCCCCCAAAAAATTCACTCGCCATGGCGAGTAAATTACTCAAGGGTGGTGCCAGAATAGCTTGGCACCTGAGGGGCCAAGCTGTTGTGGCGCCACCCTTGAACTAACATCAGACTTTCCACTAGGATTTAAAATCGTTCATCATAGGGATGGACACCATAACAAAAAATCTGTTCGAGGCGCTCTACAGTCTGTCGCGAATTGAAACACCGCCGGGATAAGTTAATCTTTTTTAAGATTAGTCCGTCTGGGAGACGGATGGCCTTCCATTTTTATTCCATCCCTGTCCAAATTTGGCCATCAAATACAGAGACTTTTCTATTAACGGAAAGCCTGTAAAATGGTTGATCTATCTCCTAATCTGTAATGTAGCCTTCATAGGACAATAAGCCAATTTTAACAAATCAGCCTCAGGATGTAATGGGTAAACAGATCCTGTTTGGTCTTTTGTTCGGTTCTATTACCATAGTCTGTGATGTTAACCCATTCAGCCCTGACGCACTACACCAGGAGATGGGTCGACCATGATAATTCAAAGGTAGTGCCAGATTAGTGCCCTTGAATTATCACGGTCGATCTATCTCCTGCAACAGGTGCATAGTTGTTGGATGACGCCTCCCAAATTTGGGAAATGCGTGTGCCAGACTGAATGAGTTAAGGGTTCTCCTTTCTTTGTGCATAGACATGGGGTTGTGCTGTCATTTGATGCCTCGGGCAGTCACCAGCATTGTTTACAGCAGTGTGACTGGATATCCAGAGGGCTGACCCATTAAGCCCTGACAGCAAAAAGACATTGATCGACCACGATAGTTCAAGGGTGGTGCCAGAATAGCTTTGCACACCTTGAACTGTCATGATTAAACCATCTCCACAACTGTAGAGCGGTTTTCAGTAGACAAATTTCACTTTGGTAATAGCGACCCTAGTGACTTGTACTTGCTGTAATGTTTTGCATATCAGTTATATTTTGTTCTTTCCGTTAATAGAAAAGTCTAACTGTTGTCTGTCCAGCGCTGTGATTCCCCTTGGTTTGAGTACTGACAATTCTGCCAGCGCTAGCCTCACCTATCTGGTTTGTGAATATTTTGTTCTGCATTGGGGGAAGTCTCTCGTCACTGCAGATCATTTTTGACATTTATTTATTATTGCCTTGCTTAGTGTTTTCAAACATCTTCACTGCAGATCATTTTTACATTTATTTATTATTTATTGATTGATTGTGATTATGTTTCTTTAGGCTGTGGGCTTTTTTTAATCCTTTTGCTGTCCATACTGATTTTTGGGCAAGGCTATTCCTGCAGGAGTCACCTAGACAAAAAAAACAACACTATGGACAGTTAAAGGCTTGAGTAATGAAGGCAGTGATTTGGGTGTTCTTGTTGGCATCGTTATCTTGTATATAAGCAAGTCTAAGCTTGTTTTATCGTGTAATAAATTGACAGAGAGACGTACGTTAGTGTCCGAAGTCCATCATTTTGTGTAATTTTGACACAAAATGCTGAAGTATTACAATTGATTCTTGTAATCTTTGTGTTGGAGGTCCAGAATAGGTTTTACTTTTGTCTAGTGCTTTTGTGTGGAAAGAAGACTCACTGTGTGTATGATGTTCATTATTAACCCATTCAGCCCAGATGCACTGCAGCAGAGGATGGATCGACCATGATAATTCAAGGGTAGTGCCAGATTAGCTTGGCGCCTGCAGGCGCCAAGCTAATCTGGCACTACCCTTGAATTATCATGGTCGATCCATCTCCTGCAACTGGTACTAGGTCATTAGGTGACCTCTATGTGGTCTTGGGGTTAAATGAGTTAAGACAACCATTTTGTCAGTGTAACTGTTAAACCTCGTATTTGACACTATGTCTCCTGCAAGGTTTCACAGTTACAAGAATGATTTGTCTTGACATCCAGTGGTCTGTATAACCTGTGTTTGTACATAGTATCACCTGACCCATATCACTTGACCTGATCCATATGGTATCCTTCATTTGTGAGCATTTTTGCGATTGTCGCAAATTATTTTCATACTTACCATGTGTGCTACACAAGTTGGCACCCACCAGCATTGTGTCATTATTGGATACCCATTTTGTCCATTTAACTGCGGGAAAAAATTGTGTCATTCTGTGACATTTCCTTCCAGCATTTGCTTATTTAACTCTTAGACTGCCAGAACTAAATGACTTCCATTGTATAGAATGGAAGTCATTTAGTTGTGGGAGTTGCGAGTTAATCCTGGGAGTTTATTGTGCTTAACCCTTTTAGCCCCAAGGTCCCATTTCTTCAAAAAATGAATATCACAGTGGGATATGTGATACGCCGCCCTTCGGGGGGGCTTCCATATGCATTGCTTCCAGTCACTCACTTAGCGCACCCCCTCTTTCCTATCTTTTTTTGGTGTGCTTCGATCAAGCTAGATCTATGATCATTGGTTGATACAGCACAATTCTCTCCCCTGACAGTGATTTTACCTACTGTACTTTGTAAACTTCCTAAAATATTAGCACTGGCAGTCTCCCCTTTTCTTTTTATTTATTACTACAATATCGACCGCAACCTCTTCCCCCCTTTTAGTAGTTTTTCTCTTAGGGTGCAAGGAAATTGGCTCTAGGTGGAGGCATGGAATGTATGCCCCTGCAGACACCACATTAAAATGTGGCTGTCTTTGCAGTAGGCAAAAGTTCCTGCCTTCCACCAGTATGCCGAATGGTGTTCTGACTAGGTCGCCAAGACTGAAGCAGCTGTCCACACCCGCAAATTATCTGGACCCCTCCTTGGGGGGACCTAGATTTAAAATTCCTTGCACCAAGGGTCTGGAGCAGTGGGATATGTGATACACCCCCCCCCCCCTCCCCCTTTGTGGGGGGGGGGGGGGGGGCTTCCATATGCATTGCTGCCCGTTACTTACTTAGCGCACCCCTCTTTCCTATCTTTTTTTGGTGCTTCGGTCAAACTAGATCTATCAATGGTCGATACAGCACAATTCTCTCCCCTGACAGTGCTTTTACCTACTTTACTTTGTAAACCTCCCATTTCTCAGATTTGGCAGGTGTTGCCTAATGACTGTACCAGTTGCAGGGGATGGATTGACCATGATAATTCAAGGGTAGTGCCAGATTAGCTTGGCGCCTAAAGGCGCCAAGCTAATCTGGCACTACCCTTGAAGTATCATGGTCAATCTATTTCCTGCTGCAGGGTCCCAGGGACTAAATGGGTTAAGCTGGTTTGATCATCTTTTATTTACAGTGCATTATACCGACTGTTCACATTGTTAATCTGTACATTCCTGGTTTGCACCTGATGCGCAGACAACTCCATGAGCAAAAGGACCTCAGGCCGACATCGGCTATTGCTGGCCAACACACAGCTGTCTGCTGGTCAGCAATGTGTGATGTCAGCCTGAGGGCATTTTGCTTGTTGGGAATTCTGTGCCATATATGACGGACTTTCTGTTAGTCATGCAAGTGGACAATTCTGACAATTGATGTTGACATTCTCTACAGACATTCGTGTTTGCACGACGAAGCATTATCATAGAGTGTGTGCATCAGCTGCACTTGTGTTTAACCCCATTACTGCCAAGACGCATTGAACACCACCCAACTGCAAGAGGCACAGGTTCACTCGGACTAATTATATTAGTGGGATTAGCCCTTTGTCTGTCGGCAGCGACCCCACCCGGGTCTGCCCTGGGGGACTTGGGTGGGGTTAGGTATTTTTTAGTTCCCAGGGTCACCCTGGTCAGCCCCACAGGGTGGGGTTTTCTCTCTATTCTGGGGCATGTGTTTCTGTCTACCCGAGGTCCATTCACCTGTATTTGCCTTTTTTAAACTCTCCCTACTGTCTGCACTGCCTGTAGCTCTTGATATTGGATGTGTGTTGCTAAATGGTCTTAGCTTTATTTAGGCCCCATGTGTTAGGTTTATTTAATGTGTTTGACCGGCTGGCGACATACATTCAATGTTCTGTTTAGTTGGTTGTTTTTTTTCACAAGCAGTGCAGGCACGTCCTGAGAAAGCCTTGTTGCTGTCGGGACGTTAAGCAATGTACAATCAATCAATCTGTCGGCAGCGATTTTTGTCAAGGTGATTCCTGCACGAAACCCCTCGACAAAATGCGTTTTGTCGAGGCGTTTCCTGCAGGAATCAGGGTTAATAAACTACTTCGATGTTGTTTCTGATGCACCCTTACTTATGCTGTGGCTCATGGTAATCAGTGCTGCTTGCTGTGTTTGTGTTCACCGCTATACACAGCCCCATTTTTCCCCGCGCCAGGAAGAGGCAGGCTGTGTACACTTACCTTGAATGCTCCTGTCTCAGCAGGGGGGAAAGTGGGGCTGTGGTTAGAGGTGTACTGCTTTTTTAATATCCCACTAGGTTTAACAGATGTATATTTGTTGATTGTTTCAGGTTTGTTGTTTGTTTCATCATGAACTTTGACGTTGAGGGGCATTTGAAGGGTCGTGAAATTAATGTTGCAGTTACTAGCAAGTCTCATGTGGAAGTCAGTTAAACATTCTTAACTGAAATACTTATGTACTCAATCTGACGTCTCATATTAATGTTTAAATAGTGGTTGTATATATATTTATTCGAAGCACAGGTGCTTGCGTTTTGCTTGGGAAGGCATACACTGAAAGTTGTTGCTGCACATCAGCACTATTGACCGTGCGCAATCGCACGTTGGGCATAATGTTTTGAAACTCACCTCTTGTGACATGATTTTGAAATTGATGTATTTGACTTTTATTTCTTCCACACCTCCTCCTTTGCGCCTCAAATGGAAAAGCTGTATCACACATTGTGTTATGTGCTTAACTGCATGACTGGCCACGTCTGCTCAAAATTGTCTTAAGTAAGTTTGGTCAATAGAAAGGTATACCGTATGGGCACTTGCAAAATTAAAACTTTACCTTCTTTTTGGTCACATGCAATGAATTCATTTTATGGTGACAACTGACAGTTCGGCGTGTATTGCACTATTACATAATCATGTACGAACTAGTCTGGCATAGAAAAATATTGATGTCACTAATTACATGTCTTATATCAAGATCTGTGTCCAGCGAAAATGGATGATGACTTGTGTTGCCATCTAGGCGTGTTTGAAAACCAACTTGCATTGGATTATTGCAAACAAGGGTGTGGAGGAAAATGATTCTCACAGATTCTGAGAATCTGGGACTCTCGTGGTCTTCAAACCAATTACCTCACTTGCTTTGGCTTGTAGGACGTTTTAACACTGCTCAAGTGAGATTCTCGATATAAACACTGATGTAAGCATCTACCGTATGCGACTTTGTAATTATCATCAGTGCAAGATGCACACGGAGTTAGTGTGCCGGTCTTTCATTTTGAACCTTACAGCTAAAGCCACAAGGTCTAAAATCACAGACCAGCACACCTGTGTAAATTGTGAATCAGTGGTGGACCGACTACAAAATAAATGTCTGTTTATGGCGTGCAAAGGGTTTTCATTCAGTGAAACAGTTTACATTTTTCATGATTTTATGCTGCAGAGGTGGTGTGAACAGTGGCGTAAAAGAGTGCATGTGGGCAATTTAAAACGGTGAAACAGGCCGTTCTACAGCTTTGGTCAGCGACATTAATTCCAATTGATTTTCGATCACAAAACAGTCGTACAGCAAGTACTCGCCACCTGCACGTCGTCTAGCGCCTCATCAGTACACTGTACCTGTGAATTTGTGCGCTTCGCCAAGGGTCTGCTCTGTGCTGGTCTGTTAATTTGAACCTTTCGGCACCCCACCCGGGTCTGCCCTGGGGGACTTGGGTGGGGTTAGGTATTTTTTAGTTCCCAGGGTCACCCTGGTCAGCCCCACAGGGTGGGTTTTTCTCTCTATTCTGGGGCATGTGTTTCTGTCTACCCTTTGTCCATTCACCTGTATTTGCCTTTTTAAAACTCTCCCTACTGTCTGCACTGCCTGTAGCTCTTGATATTGGATGTGTGTTGCTAAATGGTCTTAGCTTTATTTATGCCCCATGTTGTAGGTTTATTTAATGTATTTGACCGGCTGGCGACATACAATTTTCTGTTTAGTTTTTTTTCACAAGCAGTGCAGGCACGTCCTGAGAAAGCCTTGTTGCTGTCGGGACGTTAAGCAATGTACAATCAATGTACAATCAATGGACCTTTCGGCATAAAGCCGCAAGGTCCCAAATCACAGACCAGCACACTTGCACATTCTGTTCTCCAGGAGTAGGTCATTTAGCCCCGATGCTTTCCAACAGGATGTATCGACCATGATTATAATAAGCGCATTAAATAGGCGCTTTATCCCAATTGAAAACGGCTCAAAGCGCCGCCGCGAACTGAACCCAACAAGCACGCTCACGTGAATCACGCGCATTCACTCACACACTGAACGTAAACACAGAACTTTCACGTGGTGCTAAGGGCAAGCTCAAGCGAGCTACTATACTGTAATACAAGGGTAGTGTCAGATTAGCTTGGCACCCAATGGCGCCAAATTAGTGTCACTACCCTTGAATTATCATGGTTGATCCATCTCCTGCTGCAATGGTACATAGTTGTTGGACAACACCTAAAATTGGGGAAATGCAGCCTTGGAGTGAAATGGGTTAAGATCGAGGTGGAAATGCTGTCCCACTTGCACACCGTCACTATAGTAGAGTTTGGAGGACCCCCCCCCCCAAAAAAAAAAAATAAAAAAATTAAAGAACAACAAAATACAACATGCTGAAGATATAGCCAAAACGCCCACCACCACCAACTGGTATGAACCTATAAACCAACAGGCAAAACAAGCATTTCCACCTGCAGTAATTATGCGTACAGTAGCACTGCAAAAACACAAACCGACTGAAGTAAAAGCTTTATTGCTTCGAGATGACCAACAAATCCACCTGCTCAGATCAAAACACATCACCACCCTGTTCTATAACAAAGGAGACGATGCTTTCAACAAAAATGCACAGAATAAACCTTTGTGTAGACGTGCCACAAACAGGCAATACAACATTACAAGCAGATATTTTTTATTTAACTCGTGATCACTTGCATGAGTATCAGACGGGATGTGTCAAAACAGGACTGCTTACAGAAGTAATGTCTACAAGTTCACTATATACAACAGGAATTATTCAAATAGCCATCAAAAATAAAAAGCATATTGGACAAATAAAAAAGAAATGCTGTAAGTTAACATCGTCACTGTATATGACAAAAATATTTCAAACAGCCATACAAAATTATGTGTATAAATGTGAACAGATGACATCGGCACCCAAAAAATTACCAGCCGTTCACATACTCGCGATATATGATTTGAGATTTCCCAAAAAGCAGTCAAATAAGAGTGTATAACTGCAAATAAATAATGTTTGCACAGCATGTGTATAAACAAAATAAATAACCCTGTTAACAGTACTCTGTAACTTTGTGTATGATATGTACTATTACCTATAAACATCCTCCCTCTCATCCCATCCTAAATCACCACTTGACAAGATTTCAATCAAACATACTCCTAAGATTTATGAATGCTGATCTGTGATTTGCAGGTACTGACATGTACAACTGCATCACAGTTCTGATCACATTCAATGACAATCCCTCCACATCTTCACAACAAAACAGATAACTAAACCATGGCACAGCAGCATGTATACGGTTCTGACAACATATACACATGTAGCTCTATGTATGTTAAAATGTTAACATTTTGATGCAATAATTTAAATGCAATGTGTGAAAGTAAGTACACAAACCACACAAGTATATGGCGTTTGTAATCCCCTTTCACAAACCTGGGCAAATGCAGATCAACCTCATTATTACGCACTCCAGTACACCATGATATTAGATATAGTGCACACACCTAGATCTCCGGCTCCCACGAGGATGCCCAATGAGCAAAGGTCCTCAGGCCGATGTCGGCCTTAGCTGGCCTGCACATGGGCCAGCTAAGGCCGAGATCGTCCTGAGGACCTTTTGCTTATTTTTGTAAAATTGATACAACAATAATATGGACGCGAATAACAAGGTCTGACTTTATCAGTTTATGGCTCTTGGGTACCGTGATATACTGAGGCTGACCTGCATCAACCCAATGCAGTTTAGTGATGCACTGTATTGGATCTGGAAGGTTTTAATCTAGACGCTGCCAACGTTGGCACAAAAAATGTCCTGTTACAAATGTCCATTAACTCTGCAGCATTAAATGGAATTATGACTTTAGACCGTAAAGTTATGAAGATGTAAATGGCTTCAGAAAAGCTGCGCAGATGTCAGTTATTAACTCCCTTAAGCATGCAATCACTGGTAATGTAAACAGTGTGTGCGACTGCTGTGAACAGTAATTGTAGCCCAATGCATGAGGTTGTTTAAATAAAAAAAAAAAAAAAAAAAAAAAAAAACAAAAAAAAAACAACCCCCCCCCCCCCCCCCCCCCCCCCCCCCCCCCCCCCCCCCCCCCCCCCCCCCCCCCCCCCCCCCCCCCAAAAATAGCCCCATGCATGAGGTTGTTAAATAAAGTGGTGAAGATGTAAACATCTACCATTAACCTTTTGAACCCTGAGTAAACAAGTGTATATACCTTTCAACCCTGACTTTATTTGAGAAATTTATGTTGGAAATGGGTGTGCACTGTAAAATATTTGTAAATAATACTTTACAACAGATATCCCCATATAGGTATATATGTACAGATTTGCCATTGGATGGACTACCGTTTTATGGATTTGACCACACAGTGTCACATGTGTCGTAATGCCTGGTGACAAAAATAGTGACAGGTGACAAAACAATAAATGTCTTTCGTGCATGACAGGTCGCTAGTACTTAACATGCATCATTAAATAGGGCGTCTGTTACTGTACATTTCCAGCATGCCGATACAATGCAAGGCCTCTACCTTGTCACCAGATGTCAATGTTTACACCTGCCACTGATAAGGTATATCCACGGTCTAGACAACATGTAATAAACGGCGTCGAATGATGATCAGTGTGTCTGTGTTGTGTCTCGTACACGATCGGATGGAAGTACCAGTGTTGTAAAGACTATATACGTACTACACATGTGATCAATGTGTGTCGGTGTCCACAGAGTCGCCTACAGGTCCACCAAGGTGTGGCATAAAAAAAAACGGAATATCAATTAGAACCTCTGAATTCAGCATCAGAATCAAGCTGTAATTGCCGTTGTCAGTGCCTCAAACGGCGATCGCTCCAGCTGACACAGCCAACACGTGGTTATGCTGCCACGCGGTAGGTAGGTACACATGTCCCAATGTGAAGCTATCTGTTGTTGAAACTATGTCTCCAAACACAAAATTGTATCACTCCGAATATCTACACATCCACGCGCCATTCCGACCGTAATTCCCACACCAGCGTCGCAAAACTGACCGCATACCACAGACGTACGTGACCCTGTCGGTGTAAACAGGATGTGTCAGTGCGAAGGGCAAGGTCACCACACACGCAGCGAGGCTCGCGCGTCACCGGGCGCGCAACAAAAAACACCTGACACCGCTGTAGCGGTTTGCCGGGCTGAAGGGTATACGAGGCCGCAAACCGCTACAGCAGTTTGCCAGGTTCAAAGGGTTAAGCTGCATATATTTATGTAAGTAGTGACTCCTGTAAGCTGCAGATGCAAGTACAGTACTTGTAATTTGGGCAGTCACGTAGACGCAATGACTTCAGTAAAGCAGTATGCGCACATTTAACTTTAACTCGTTCAGCACCGACGGACTACAGCAGGAGATGGGTCGACCATGACAATTCAAGGGTAGCGCCAAGCTAATCTGGCACTACCCTTGAATTATCATGGTTGATCCATCCCCTGCAACAGGCACACAGCCGCTAGATGACGCCTCCAAAATTTGGGAAATACGTGCGCCGGGCTGAATGAGTTAATAAAAGCTGTGGAGACGTACATAAAACAGTCAAAAGCATCTTCCTCTCAAACCTAACGGAGACCATGAACACTCCCGTCGGCGTAAACAATCCAACAGCAAGAGGCACAGATCCTCATGAGCCACTGCAAATTCATGGGTAAGTCATCAGTCCTGGAGAATGATCGAGCTGTGTAAAAATCCCAGAACGCTGAATTTCCGCCATTTCATTCCGACAGAAGTCCTTCAGCCAAACTGCCTCATCTGCAAGAGACATAAATTCTCATGTGCCCCTGCATCTGCAGGGGCTCATGAGAATTTATGTCTCTTGCTGGCCTTGGATTATGGGTCAAAGTTACAAATTGCAGAAGGGGGAGGAGGGGGGGGGGGAAGGGGTTTAAGAGAATCTACGCCTCCTGCTGGTCTCAAGTGGGCGGGGTCATCGGATCAGTATTGAATGCTTGCAGATTGTGAGACTGGTTCGGCCAAGTCCTCACTTTCCGGCATATTTGAAACGCAGGCGGGCGTACTCCTGCAGCCTGCAAACAACAGTCACAGTCGTCAGCCTTCACAATCATCTGCTTTCAATAAACACACAAAAAGCCGAAGGTAAAATTAAGCTCAGGAAAACAAGAACAGAAAGTTTGCTTAGCCCATAAAGCCATGACATGCGCCCACAGCATAAGGCCCTGACATGCGACAGAATAAACCCTGGCAGTCACTTTTTTGGTCTGGATAGCATAAAACCCTGACATGCTACAGCAGGATGTGGATTGACCATGATAGTGCCAAAACTTTGAGGTAAACCTCAAAGAATGTTTAGACAAAATTTATAATTTCATCCCCAAGATCATGCAATCACAGCATATTTAACTCATTCTACCCCAGACACACAACAGCCAGATATGGATGGACCATGATAGTTCAAGGGTGATGTCAGAAAAGCTTGGCGCCTATGGGCGCCAAGCTATTCTGGCATCACCCTTGAACTGTCATGGTCGATCTGTGTCCTGCACTGCAAAGCAGTCTTCAGAGGACAACGGCAACATTTGGGGATTTCGGTGCTGGGGTAGAATGAGTTAAGTCTCCCACAGCTGCAGTTTTGCCAGACAACCAGCACCAGGTTATCAACATTCTGGATCACAAAGGAAAACATCCTCATGTAGCCCCCGACGCACTACAGCATGAGAAGAAGGATGGATCATGATAATTCAAGGGTAGTGCCAGATTAGCTTGGCGCAGGTAATCTGACATTACCCTTGAAATATGGTTGATCTATCTCCTGCAACTGGTACACAGTTAAGAAGTACCCAACGGAGAAAGAAACACGCTTAGAAAAGACGGGTACAACACAATTTATTAATATTTCGGGTAAATACCCTTTGTCAAAATAGACAAACAAACAAACAGAGAGATTAGCCGCTACTTATCTTCATTGGCAGAAAGAATGTGCCACATTCTTTCTGCCAATGAAGATAAGTAGCGGCTAATCTCTCTGTCTATTTTGACAAAGGGTATTTACCCGAAATATTAATAAATTGTGTTGTACCCATCTTTTCTAAGCGTGTTTCTTTCTCCGTTGGGTACTTCTTTGCATATTACACGCTTGGCAGTCACCTTTTTGGTCTGGATTGGTACACAGTTGTTGGATGACACCTTCAAACTATGGGAATGCGCAATCCAGACCCAAAAGGTGACTGCCAAGTGTGTAATATGCAAAGAAGTACCCAACGGAGAAAGAAACACGCTTAGAAAAGACGGGTACAACAAAATTTATTAATATTTCGGGTAAATACCCCTTGTCAAAATAGACAGAGAGATCAGCCGCTACTTATCTTCATTGGCAGAAGGAATGTGGCAAAAGGAGTTGCCACATTCCTTCTGCCAATGAAGATAAGTAGCGGCTAATCTCTCTATTTTGACAAAGGGTATTTACCCGAAATATTAATAAATTGTGTTGTACCCGTCTTTTCTAAGCGTGTTTCTTTCTCCGTTGGGTACTTCTATGGGAATGCGGCCTTGGGGTTAAAAGGGTGAAACGACTATGCTACATCAAACCTGATCATATTTCTAAACATGACCATGAACAAATACACAAGCATAGCCAAAACATGCCTAGTTCTCTCCCAATGCGCAAAAGGCCATTGGGCCAATGTCGGCCTGCATACAGCCGTGTGCGGGTCAATGGCGGCCCTATGTCCTTTGCGCACTGGGCTGTTAATGCTGGCAAACAGTTTAATCAACCCTATATTTTGCAAGACGTTTAGAACACTATTCAAGCAAACAGCAGATTACTTGTGTGAGCCACTAACCTCAGAGCATTGACTTTGATGAAACCGCCAGCATCTGTTGGTTCATAGTCTCCTTGCACGTTCATACTGAAAATAAACATGAGTAATGACAATTCCAATGGCAATAACGCCATCCACACTATGAAATGGAATGATCATTAATTTTGTTGAGTAGTATCATTAGTACCATAATGTACAATAAAGTGCATTCCCGGCCACCCCTCCCCCAGTTCCTTTGAACGTTCTTCCCAGTGCCCATCCCACTTAGTCCAGGCTGACATGTGTAGCCCCCCTTCCATTCCTCGAGTCAGCTAATGATGACCATGATATACCCATGATACATGGGTGACTGTGATAAACTGTATACAAACCAAGGGGAATCACAGCGCTGGACAGACACAGTTAGATCCCCTGCCCCCCCGCCTATCAGGCACCCAATCGCCAGCCCACAGAGAAATATGCAGGTATAGAACAAGACGATCATTTCCATCCTCATGAGAGGATGGAAATGATCGTCTTGTTCTATACCTGCGTATTTCTCCGTGGGCTGGCGATTGGGTGCCTGATAGGCGGGGGCAGGGGATCTGTTTGTCTGTCCAGCGCTGTGATTCCCCTTGGTTTGTATACAATTCTGCCAGCGCTAGCCTCACCTATCTGGTTTGTGAGCGTGATAAACTGAACTGACTGACAACAGACTGACTATGTCCCGTAATCCATGGTTAGCAAGAGACAAATTCTTACGAGCCCTTACACAGAGGCTCATGAGACTTTACGCCTCCTGCAGTTGGAAAGACTGAAATTCAGCTTTTTGGGATTTTGAAAAAGCTGAATTGGTCTCCAGGACTGAAGACTTGTCACCCATGCTGATAAGTTCTAAGGATGCCAAGCTACTAGCACCATCATGCTTGATCAATATCTTGTTGCGGCGAGTCAGATCAACATGACCTGTAAGCGAAACACAGCAGTCAACACACCTGACCAGCTCCTCATTATACAGGGAGTATGGGGACTTGCGGCCCATAACGTAGGCACCCCCCTTGTACAGCTTGAGGGTCACGGTCCCCGTCACGTTCTCCTGGCTTCTGGCAATACAGTGGCGGGTAAACTCGCACTCGGGGCTGAACCAGAACCCTGCCAAACAGAGACGTCTGTGATGAACAGTGAACTAACACCTCAAATCATGTATTTAACCCTCTCACTGCCATCCAACACAATCTGTCTGTCAAACCCTGGCAAATTCAGCACTGGACCACACGAAACCCTTATTTGAAGGTGATCCCCCTTGGTGGAAAAGACACAATTACACACCATTTCTGCCGAACGATATCGTCAGTAGAAGTATTGGGTTAACCCATTTAACCCCAAGACTGCATTTCCCAAATTTTGGAGGTGTCACCTCACGACTATGGACCAATTGCGGGAGATGGATCGACCATAATTCAAGGGTGGTGCCAGATTAGCTTGGCGCCTGATGGCGCCAAGCTAATCTGGCACTACCCTTGAATTATCATGGTTGATCCACCTCCAGCTGTAGTTCGTCTGGGCTAAATGGGTTAAAGAAAAACACAGTTACAAATGAAACCAGCAAGAGGCAAAGAATGCGAGGTCACCGCCCCCCCCCCCCCCCCCCCAGGCCTCGCTCAGATAAATCTGACTTTTACCTGACAAAAACTGATACTGACAGACTGGCAAACGATCAATACCTTTGTACACTTGATCAGAAAACTTGATGTCCAATTCACGTTTGATTTTTCGCACCTCCTGCAACAAAGTCAAAAGCAACAGAATACAGGATTTGTGCCAACAACCAAAAACAAGATGAGGACTTCATCACAATGTCTACCATATTGCTTAGAGTTCACAAGTGTTTTTCTTTTAGGAACATGCAGTTGTTCATATTTTAAGCTTATCCTTCTGATCCATTTCCCTCCTCTCTAAGCCAACCACTGATCAACACGCCGGCACACACAAATAAAGATGGACACATGGCGTTTCCTGCCATTAGTATGCTCTGTGGGCTCGTGTAGCAACATAATTCTGAAGGAGAATAGCACAAGCAGCAAAATGACAATAGGTTTCATGTCATGGAATCGCTAGTCTCACACCATGTACACAGTGACAAATTTGATGTTTTACGTCACACATCCAAATGCCCTCTTCCAGGGCTGACTGTTTTCTTCCATACAGCCTCTTCTAGGGGCGCCTGTTTGAAGGAAGTATATAGCAGATCCAAAACTTGCGGAAATGAATTAATTTTTATAAAAAAGGCGAAGAGATACAACGCTGGATTGCGCACTCATTAAAGGGTATTTCAAAGCTAGTTATATCCAAAATTCCAAGTGAATAGAATGAAAATTAAGGATTCAAATGTGGGTCAACCAACTTTCTATAAGCGGTCTTCCTAAATCAAACTGTCAAAGAGAGAGAGAGAGAAAAAGAGAGCTGTGTCAACTCTTGTATAACAATGATGTGTCTGGTACTTTTGCGGCAGTTCAGCAACAATGTATAATACTAATGTGTCTAGTGCTTTTACATCACCGTCACTGAAGTCTTGAATTCTTCATTTTAAGCTTTTTTCTGTGATGAACTATTTTCTATGAAAACGCTGAAAAGGTACAGAGCTGGTTAATAAACTCATCCAATATCTTTCTCCAAGCTAGCTATATTATTAAAAATGTCAAATGAATATAACACATATTATGGACTCAAATGCAGTTCAACCAACTTTCTATAAGCAGCAATGTTTCTCTTTAATGAGTAATTCATTTTAAAAATGCCGAAATGTACGCCGAAATAAATCTTGATGGAAGCATCTCCTAATGTTTCAGACCTGTACGTAAACACAGGAGAAACTCGTGTCTACGTACACACACACACACGGCGTTTTCTGCCAAATGTATGTTCAACGGCGCGGTTAGTGCAGCTAGGCATGACATAACTTTTATCGCATTACTTCACTGTCAAGAGTCTGATGTGTGCCCGCCTTTGTTCGTCATTTGCATGCCAGAGAATTTGCACTGACCAACCCCATCTCAAAGTCTACTGTATTTTCAATATGATAGAACTTTATTGCCATATGTAACAATACATTAGGAAATCGTTGCGGTGCCGCGCAACATAAAAGGAAGAACATTAAACACATCAAAATATAATTAAGCTACTCACGTGCACACACACACCATATGCCTTAGTAACTATTGTGGTCTAAACATAAAGGCAATAAACACGATTTCACAGCAACACAAATTACATAGGACATATCGTAATATAAAACTGAACACATCACTTGCATCATAGACACAGCAGTGCAGTTAGCCCCATTTCCAGGCTTACACATTAGTTTGGCCAGCCACCTACTGCTGTGGTATGCAGTCACTGCCCGCTGTCAGCAGGCTATTTAGGTCACTGTCAGCATCAACTATACCTTCTATAATCTATGTTGTGGGACTAATGATGTGTGTGTTGTGCCTATGTGTAATGTTCTCTAACACCGCTTCCTCAGTTATCTACATACCCTGAGGGATGTTTGACAGCAGATACACTTAGTAGTAGGATGTTGGAAGAGCATTCTCTTCTAGCATCATAAACAGTCCTTCCAGTCAGTATGACTAGACGCGCGCTAATGCCGATTAATTGCCACCGATGGCATATCTTGTACTCGAGTCAGTTTCACCCGACGGGCCGCTCCGTAACTAAAAGTGTGTTCTGCACAGCTGTGAAGATGAAGTATTGTGCTGATAGCTGGGCAATACTATATATATATATATATATATATATATATATATATATATATATATATATATATATATATATATATATATATATATATATATATATATATATATATATATATATATATATATATATCAGGCATCAGAACTGTCCGATTTTCGGCGAGTTTCCTGGCCCCTGTTTAATAACACTTTTGACTTGGAAATGGCTTTAAATAACTGTACAATTCTTCAAAATCACCGTTTTCCGATTTTTTGGGGGTGAACAGTTCTGATGCCTGATATATATATATATATATATATATATATATATATATATATATATATATATATATATATATATATATATATATATATATATATATATAACATTAAACAGTGGGACGGATGGGCGAGCTTTGGCGTTTGCATCATTAAAAGCCTGGACAGCAGTTGGGTAAAAACTGTTTTTAAAACGACTCGTGCGTGTTCCGATCACTCTGTAACGGCACCCTGATGGCAACATCTCAAACAACTCATGGGCTGGGCGGGAAACATCTCGGAGGATGGATCTAGCCTTTTTTTAGCATATGGTAGACAAAAAGAGAAGGTATTTTTTCCTGACAAATGAAAATAAACAGTAAGCAACTCTTTCTGCTTGCTATTAACCCTTTTCATCCTGATACACTTTTGCTTAAAATAAATTGGACTATGATAGTTCAAGGGTAGTGCCAGAATAGTTTGGCACCTTAGGCGCCAAGCTATTCTGGCACCACCCTTGAACTAAAACGGTTGATCTATCTAATCTATAAAGCAGCCTTCATAGGACAATAAGCAAATTTCAAAATTCATCCTCAGGATGAAAGGAAAACAGAACAAAATTCAGCCTCAGGAAGTTATGGATTAAAAAGAGCACTGGTCAACGTTTCCGTCAATCAATGCTGGTCTGTGATTCTGGCCCAGGGGCACCTAACTACAGACGTCCTCCCTAAATCAGAAGTAGGTCAAAAATAGCATGGACTTCAAACATTTCATGCATTCATCAAGTCCACTCCATCTGCAAGGTGTATGAGAATATTTGCCTCTTGCTAAACGTTTGCCTCAGCGACATCCACAGCTGGAGATACTTACAGTGGAGTCCAGTTAACACGAACTCGCTCAACACGAATTTCCGGTTAACACGAACCGCTTTTGCATTCCTGGTCGACGGCCTTATTATGTATTAAAATTTCACTGATAACACGAAATGCTTAACACGAAATTTCGCTTAACACGAAGCTGTTTTCGGTTCCCGACCAGAGCAATTTCACTATTATTCACCTGTTTAACACGAACACACATTCCAGTCTCAAACACCGAAAACCGACTCATGAAAGGGGCACTGCACGTGTCGCTCTCGTGCTGTAGTACACACGACACATGAACGAACTCTAGCCTGTGATTGGCTGAATAGCCTTCAGTCGTTGTAATCCGTCTTCTCATTGGCTAGTGTTTCTGAACTGAATTCATGCATCATTCGTGTACCAACATTCCCTCAATTCAGTTAACTACCGATCACGGCTACCCCCAAGGTAAAACAGAAGTCGACTACGCTTGAAGTGAAAAAACAAGATTAATGAGATCCACGATTGTCTCTCTACACGGGCTGTCAATAACGCAAGACCGACTTCCATCATGGCCTGTTTTTTAAATGACTTTGACTGTGTTGCTTTTACCGATGCCAGATGCCCGTGTTGCTTTTACTTTACTATGGATTTTACCTGATGGATTTTACATTAACTACGTGAGCTGTGTTTTGTGTCAGCGAGTTGCGTTTTCCTAGCGAGCTGAACGTAATGTAAGCATATATAGTACAATAATATGCACTTTTAACCTTGTACTCATTCATGCACGCATCTCTTACACACTTTTTCCTTGCCGGGAGGGCCGTGATCAATTTTGAGGCCATATTGGTTAACATGAAATACGGTTAACACGAAGTGATTTTCCTTGTCCCCAGAAATTCGTGTTAAGCGGACTCCACTGTATCTGGTATTCACAGTTAAAAACTGCTACGAGGACAAATGCCGCAGTGATTGGGGCAATCAAATGGCATGGTCCCTTTAGTCTTTACTGTAAAGGGGTGCAACCTGCCGCCTTTCCTTACTACCTACTGTCCCCGATCTGATTCTGGTTAGGAATAACTCCTATTTTGGCATCATCTTTTGAGAGTCATGATCCTTCTGTCCTCCATTAGCCCCAATGCACTACAGCCAGAGATGGATCATCAGGCACCATGCTAATCTGGCCTTGCCCTTGAATTATCATGGTTGATCCATCTCCTGTGTTGGGTACACAGTCGTTAGGTGACGCCTCCAAAATTTAGAAAATGTGGTCAAGGGATCTAATGGGTTAAGTTGTCTGAGCTATAAGAACCATCTCCCCCCCCCCCCCCCCCCCCCCCCCCAGCACGTACCCTGTCCATGGTGAAGGTTTCAATGTCCATGTGCGCCTCAATGAGAATGGTGCCCCCTGGTGTCTCGTAACATCCTCGCGACTTCATCCCGATGAAACGGTTCTCCACAAGGTCAACACGACCTATGCCATGCTTGCCCCTGGAACAACAAAAAAACAGACTGAAATTTCAAGTGTACAGATTATTAACCCATTCAGCCCTGACGCACTATAGCAGGAGACGGGTCGACCATGATAATTCAAGGGTAGTGCCAGATTAGCTTGGTGCCTGTCGGCGTCAAGCTAATCTGGCACTGCCCTTGAATTATCATGGTCGATCCATCTCCTGCAACTGGTGCATAGTCAATAGATGACGCCTCCCAAATTTGGGAAATACGTGCGTCAGGCTGAATGAGTTAACCTAATTAACAAGTTTTAAAATCTTTTTAATGCATTAAATCCACAAGAAAGCTCAAAAATGAAATAAGCTTACATATATGTGAGGATTGTCCCCGAAAGGTGAAATTGTAGAGTTTTTCTTTGCCATACATACGACTGCTCACCAACAGACACTGCTTGTCAGGCTGACTGGGAGAACTGGAGTACTGGTACCAGAATCTTACGTGCGCACAAATGCCTTGACATGAGATATTACACACACACACAATACGAAAAAAGGCATACCCCAGTTTGTTGAGATACAGGAAGAGTTCCAAAGGCTGATTGACCATGGTATCATCATCAACATTCTTCACACTGACAGGAACACCTGCACACAGACAACATAAAAACGTGGAACTATAACAACCACAATTAAAACACTACAACATCAGAACACATAATAAACAAAAACAGCACAACAACAATGCACACCACCAAAAATAATAACTTTCTGCCAAAACACAGAATCTAAGCCAAAAAGTACATTATCACTGAGATACTGTTTCAGTGATCGTCAACGCACAAGAAAACAAGATGAGGATTTCATCCCAAAGTGTACCGTATTGTTTGGAGCTTACATTTGTTTATCTTTTAGGAACATTCAGGTGTTCATTTAGGAACATTCAGGTGTTCATATTTTTAGACTTATTATGCTGATCCATTTCCCTCCTCTCTAAGCCAACTTCTCATGAACACACGCGTCGGCGCACGCAAATAAAGATGGACATACGGCACTTCCCGCCATTAGTACATTTTCTGGGCTCACGTAGCAACAGGAATCCATCTCCTTCTACTCTAACCCACCCTCTGACCCACACACACTGGCACACAGAAATAAAGACAGACACACTGCGATTCCCACCAAGCTCTGTGGTCTGGCGTAAAATAGCTATTCTGAAGAATAGCACAAGCAGCGAAATGACGCCACTTCAAGCTCACGTCATGGCATCATTAGTCCCACGACGCCGTGTTCATAGTGATGACTTGATGTTATACATCACTCATCACACTACTGACATTTGACTATCAGAGGATCAACTTTGCAATTTGTTTGCCGATTTTCACGCTTGGGGCTTACAGGTCACAATTTGACCTAATCCTACCCAAGGGCCGGGACAAACAGCAGGCTTATGCAAACATTGTTTATGAAAAATCATGCGGGTATTAATGAGAAGATAGTTTTTCATTTAAAAAAGATGCAATTGTTTCAAGATTAACCCATACAATTCGCACAAATTAATCCAAAAAACATGAAAATATATTTTTTCGAAAAAAAATATTTAATTACTCAGAAAAGTTCTAGAGGTACAATGCTGGTCAATGAACTCATTCAATCTCTCCGTTTTATCTAGCTATATGCAAAATATCTAGTAAAATAAGAAAAATTACGGACACCAATGTGGATCAACTGGTTTTTGTGAAACGGACATTTTCTCGCCAATGGGCATCTAAATGAAAAAAAAAAAAAATCGAAAAAAGGTTTGGAGCTTATTCTTTTAGGGACAATATCATACAATTTCAAGCTGGTCCATCCTCAAATGGAGGCTCTAGTCGCTGTCACATACACACATACGGCGACTGGGGCCAAAAAGATGTTCTCTAGAAAGGTTGCATAGCTACATGCAACGTCATTTTTATCTTGTTACTTCTTTGCCAGAATTTCTGCCCCGCACACCAGAAACGTCATGTGCATGCTCTGGAATGCACTCCAACGAGCCCCATTTCATAGTCTACCGTATTTTCAATACGGTTGACAAAATAATGACACTGACCAAGTTATCATATGTGTGAAAACCATAATCCTTTGGCTGTTGGTAGCTCCTTTTGTAACGATGATTCCTGTAGGAATCTTCACAACAAAAAACACCGACAGCCAGAGGGCTAACTTTTAGAAATGCCAGCAGTCAAAAATTTCAAAAACTACTCGTGAACATGATGCTCACCATCCAAATAAAACAGGTACAGAAACAACATCCCATTGCACAAAGACCATCGGGCCGATATCGGCCCGATGGCCTTTTGTGCATCGAGATGTAGAGCAAAAGAATGACACAGGTACAGGTCTCACCTTTTTCAAATTCTATCTCGATGATCTCGGCCTTGTCAGGCGCATCCTCAGGGTCCACAGTCATCTGGTACAGGCCAGCAGGGGCAGGCATGTTAGGGTCCTCCAACACTCCACTCTCGTAACTACACAAAAATAAATAGAACACAATGTAAACACAATGTCCTCTTGCTATTCAACTCTGATATGCGTAATAAATATTAATAAGCACACAATGCAATATAAACTTTCAAAATGTCCGCTATCATTATATCATGGATGCAACAAAATGTACACTCGTGCACCTTTTATTTTAATCGCATGCTGATACCACATACAATGCAAACTGTTCTGAGCAACCACCTTTTTTATTGCAAGCAAAAAGTGGTCTAAAAAGACGAGTGTCCTCTCATGAAAAGTCTTCAAGATAAAAAATTGTCACCTGTCATTAAAGACCATTTAGGTGGCTACAGCCACCTAAATGATGATCTTAAATGACAGGTCGATCTGCATCCTGAGTTGTAATGCAGTCTTCAGTGGACAACTGACAAACTGGGAAATGTAAATACTAGGACTTAAAGCCTTAACCCACCAGCATCCTTAACCGAACAGAAGTGTGCATCATGTAATCAATTGATGAATCATGTGATGTGATCCTGAGACCATGTGATTTAGGATCAATCTATTTACCTGATGTGCATGAGGTTTGCGTCCATGCTCCAGGGGGACTTGGGCGTCACCGGCAGCGGGATGCCATTGCTCTGCACACATCACACATAAACTTAACCCCCTTGTGCATGCAGCCAGCTGTACTTTGTCAGTGTCGGTGGCTGCATGAACGTGATTAACTCAAGATGTGCTGCATCCGTATAAGCAGCATAAAAAAATGTTGCAACTACAATGCTGAGCATATGGCTCAATGTATTAACCCATTTCACCCCATGCACTACACTAAGAGATGGATCGACCATGATAATTCAAGAGTAGTGCCAGATTAGCTTGGCACCTGATGGCGCCAAGCTAATCTGGCACTATCCTTGAATTATCATGGGTAGATCTATCTCCTGCAACAAGATAGGACACAATCATTAAGTGAAACCTACAAAATTTGGGAAATGCAGCCTTGGGGCTGAATGCGTAAATGTAGACGTCACTACACAACGTACCTTTGCGTACTCAAACAGATCGTTCCTGCCAGGAAATCGCTGGTAAAACTCTGGCAGTCGCCAAGGGGAGATAACCTGCAACCCACAAAAGCTCATAAATGCTGAGAAGAAAGGCAGCATGCATCACCCCAAGCCTCCAGTTTCTGTGTGTGAACAGAGTCCACAAGACTAAGCAGAGCTTGCCACACAGTTATAGAGAAGAAAACAACCACACTGAGCATATATAATAATAGTGATTTTTATGGCGCCTAACCAACCTCAGGTAGAGCTCTAGGTGCCTTACAAATTTAAAAAATACAAAACTGTATACGGTATTAAACACACAAGCACACTCCTGACACCACAGGAAAACTGCAACAGAATCTTCTGCAGTCAATGTTAATCGGTGGGGTAATGGAGTTCGAAAAGGTATGTTTTTAACGCAGATTAAAAAACATCTTTTGAAAGACTGGCAGACATAGAAAAGGAGTTCATTTCAGTACAGTGGCCCAAGATATGAAAAAGGCCGCTGGACAAAAGACTTGGTATGGACAAAGGGTACACACTGGATGCGGCTGTCAGCAGAGGATCTGAGTTCCCTTGAGGGAGTGTACAGCTGTAGGAGGGAGGACAGGTAAGGGCATATATAATAGTCCAGGAAACAATGTTCCTACACAGCATTTCTTCTCTCCGTGAAAAAGGCTGACAAACCTTGATAGTGGGGTGAAGAGCGTAGGCACCTAGTTCAAATCGAATCTGGTCGTTTCCCTTGCCAGTTGCACCATGAGCCACAAACTGCGCATTCTCTTCCTTCGCCACCTTCACCATCGCTCTGGGGGGAGGACAAACACCACATATTACACCGCCTGTATGTGCAGCTACTTGGTCACATGTACATGTACAAGATGTTATTGTACCTCAAATTGAGGTGATGGCGCAGACAAATTCCCCTCAATAAATAGCAGTCTTCATGTACAAGACACCACGTACCTGGCAATAAGTGGTCGAGCAAGCGACGTCCCCAGTAAGTAACGGTCCTCATACTTTGCATTGGCCTGGATGGCGGGCCAGATGAATTCCTCCACAAACTCACTGCGCAGGTCAGGGACCACCATCTGGTTAACACATTACAGTTGATCCACGGTATTTCACACCGCCGCCACCAATACTACCATAGTCAATGGGGGTGAAATGTTCAAACACAGCAGACAACAGTTTGAAAATGGAAATTTCTCAATTCAGACACTGAAGACTACAGTTCTGGAGACAGACTGACCAAGCTAGTACAAGGGTGGTGCCAGAATAGTTTGACACCTACAGGTGCCAAGCTACTCTGGCACCACCCTTGAAATTTCAAGTTAGTTATTTGGGTTTAAGGCCATCTCATGGCGGCTTGAATTTTCAAGGTCAATTCATCTGCTGTTGTATTGTGTCGGAGCTGAAAAGGTTCACACACACACACACACACACACACACACACACACACACACACACACACACACACACACACACACACACATACACACTATCACTTTCAATCCTTAAAGAAACTAGGGTCACAAACTATCCACGAGGAGCCATTTTCCAAAGACGAAGTTCCCGTGGCAAGAGACTTTGTTTGGAGAGCTCTGTGTCAGGTGATCACACTACCCTTGCGCTATCATGGTGGATTCATCTCCCAAACTGGAAGTGACCGGCCAAGCATTAATTCTTTCATAACGCAGATGCATGGCAAATGTGTTTAACCCGTTCAGTGCTGAGAAAATGTGAACATGACCCAAACGCAAGTGGTACACATCCTCATGAGCCCCCGCTATTATGTGCCTCTTGCTGATACCACTCTGAATCTACGTTTCTACTTTCTGTGACTTTTTTCTTTCTTTCTTTCTTTCTTTCTTTTTTTTGTTTTGTTTGGGAGAGGGGGGTGGGGGTTGAATTGAGGGAGATTGCAGAAACACAGACTGAGTCAGCTGGCAGTGAACAGGTGAAGACACACTTCATAATACCATGGATAAACTTAGCATTCGGGATGTGTCACATTGAAGCACAAACTTCGTAACTGGCAAAAGTGTCACCTGTCTAAAGACTATCAATTAGGTGGCTGTACTACCGAGTAGCCACCTAAATGGCCTTTAATGACAGGTGGTCTCATCGGGTTGGTCACTCAAAACAGGTTCTGCTGTCCATCCTCCCATATCCCCACACCCTTTTCAGCAAATAATTTTATTGACAGAAGGTACCCATCAGTGTCTGAACACATTCTGCCCCAGGATCAAAATCTCCGAATTCTGAAGTTGCCCTCTGAAGGACTGTATTACAATCCTAGAGACAGATCGAGCATGATAGTTCAAGGGTGGTGCCAGAATAGCTTGGTGCCCATGGGCGCCAAGCTATTCTGGCACCACCCTTGAACTATCATGTTCGATCCATGTCTTGCTGTGGTGTGACGGGGCTGAATGAATTAATGTGTATGATGAAAAAAGGAGTATTCAGAGGGGAAATGCCGACAAACTTTTCTGCCTCTGGTATGCCTAAAACTAAGCCTGCCGATCCATGCTAATGGTCAATTACAAGTAAACAGCAATTAGTTCCACATGTCCTGTTTTCAAATGGGAAACTATTGATTACCTAACCTGCCCCCACAACGCAGGACAAATAGCCCGAGGCATGAGGAATAGTGTCTCATGAGAACCTATGCCTCTTGGTGGCAAGAAGTGCACTCAATTTGCATCCTCACTGATTGAAATGCTGCGGGCTAAACCCCTTGTACATGCAGACACTGGCACAGTAAACAATACCTTAAAACTTGCACACAATATAAACTGTAAGCACACAAACACGCGCAGGCACACGCTATAAACAATACCATCACACACACAGTGCCACTGTAAACAGTACCGTCACCCACACACACTGTAAACAGCACCATCACACATACACAGGCACAAACACACTGCAAACAGCACCATCACACATACACCGTAAGAATACAATTCTGAAACAATGTAAACAGTACCATCACACATAAGGGCAAGAGTACGACTGGGTGTCCAAATGGTGTGACAAGCACCCTGCATTTTCAAAAGCAAAATAATTTTAATATTTCATATAAATCTGATGTACCTTTGCATACATAAACATTGACACTAAGTAAAATTTTTATGTTATTTGCCGTTTGGTTGTTATTGAACTTTGAATTTTAAAGTTTGAACATAACATTTACAAAGTCACACATTTAACAATTCACAACAAGCACAAGCTGTAAGCATTTTTTTGCATTTGTATGTTTCAAAGTATGTTCCCCAACCAGAATAAATGGTATGTCTATGAATAAAGCGTGTTAGTGGAAAATGCAACCTTTTATGCCATAAAAACTGTTTGAACATAACTTTACACCATAATTTCCAAAAGCCACTAATTTTTAATTCTACTTGGAGAACTAATTTTAAAATATTATGCTAAATGCACAGAAACAAGTCTATAATTTAATTTAAGTGCAAAAGCCAATTGAAAAAATAATGTTTACATAGTTCTGAATACTGACAAAGTTGTTCAATACACCTTCACTGCAATGTTATTCTCATTTTTTATCTCATGCAATCAAATACAGATTCTGTAAGCTAAAAATGACTACACTAGATGA
Source organism: Semisulcospira habei (assembly GCA_036245525.1). Taxonomy (NCBI): domain Eukaryota; kingdom Metazoa; phylum Mollusca; class Gastropoda; family Semisulcospiridae; genus Semisulcospira; species Semisulcospira habei. The sequence continues at coordinate 199,674,703 of BTPG01000004.1, read as the reverse complement.
CTTTTCATCTGCTGTTAACTATTCCAATAGAAAATAAGTAAATTTTTACAAACTGAGCTGAGATTTAGCACAAATTCAATTACATTCACATGATTGAACATAACTTTACACCTTCACCAAATATATTTTTGGTCTCACAAGGGCCAATCACAAACCCTTGGGAAAAAATAAGTATGCATACCAATCCCACTAACAAGCACAGCCATTATATAAAACTAGTGATGTTTATGTGATTTTCAAAGAGGGCTGTTGCAACTTTTCAAGTGTTTGTACATAACTTTACACCTTCTGACTCGCACACAGGAAAAATCTTAAGATTATTGAAGAGAAGTCTCTAAAGAAGACGCTATCATCGAGCCTGCTTTCACCTATAAGCAGTGTGCATACTGTTCTGGTAAAATTTCGTTTTGTTAGTCCATCATAATTACATAAACGGTAGCAAAAAGACAGAAAACGGGATGCATGAACATAACTTTACACAGTCACATTCACACATTTGCCTTGTAACTTGACAAGTAGAATTATTTAGAAATTTGTTGATTGCCTGTAGTGTACAAAAGAAGAATGACGTTTGCACTAACATGATTTCATGACAAAAACATGAAATAGAAAGGTAAAAAATAATGACATGGCGTGTTTGAACATAACATGACGACAAAGGCCCATTTTCTAAAGCACAAAAGTAAAGGTGCAGAGTTATGAAATGCAGATTTGAAAGCTGTTTGTGATGATAAATATTAAGATAGTGCATGCATAAAGGTTAATGCACAAATTTCAATGCACAACGGGAAATGTAATCATCATTGCATGAACGTAACATGATACGACGTAAAGTTATGTTCATGAGCAATAGCTGTGACATTATCTTGTTTTGCAGTCACTAAAATTTTATAGATCTTGAAATTCATATTTTATAGATTTATCTGGTTATCTTACCTACTTTATTGCAGGACGGCCAAAGAAATGAAATTGGCGTTTGTTCATAACTTTACACAGTGCATGTGATGTACTGATGGTGTAAAGTTATGTACAAACAAAAAACAAAGAAATATTTATCCTAGAAGGTATCACATGCTTTATTATAAAAAAGTAAACTGCATCTTTTCAGCTATTGGTAGTTTTTTTATATAAAGTGATTTTTGTGATTTAGGTGATAAATGTTTGAACATAACTTTACATCCCACAAAGTTGTGTCAAGTTATGTTCATGGGGAAAATTTGAAAAGAGTTTCAAATGTGTTGTGTACCAGCATGTGCATAACTATTTTTATGTGTTGGCATCATCTACTATATGATTTGCAACAAAATTTACCCTTCAACAAAAAAAAAAAATGTGCATACTGGTTTGAACATAACATTTACACGCCAGCACGCAGAAAAAAATACAATAAAATTATTTCAACTGAACAAAATTAGATATTTTTGGGCCTACCAAGGTCTTGTCTAAATAAGTATAGTCCTACTATAGAATTATTGCAGAATAAGTGAAAAGAAAATAATATATCTATAAAGTTTGCTGGACTGCTTGAACATTTACACCCAAAATTTGGACGCATACTATAAACCTCGTAAAGGGTTTCTTTCATCTATCACCCATGCATCCTCTTCAAAACCTTAATATAAATCACTACGCCAGTTGTCTTTAGCAAAAAGAACAGATTAGTAGAAATAAATAAGTGCCTAAACTGTTTGAACATAACTCAATATTTACACCATTCTGAGTACAAATCTTCAAAACTGGATCATTTGATTTTCCATGTAAGAACCACAAACCTTTTATCATAAATACAAAGTACATACTCTACAAAATAACACATAAGTTTTAATAATTAACCATTTGTCAAAATGTGTTATAGTGGTATGATTTCTGCTGACAAAATTTACAACACGTGTTATGTTCAAGCAGGCTCTTATATTATGGTGAATTATGCAAAAGCAACTTGCTCTAGAAAATCATCAACTCAATGGTAATTAAGGCCAACATTGCAAACATCTTGTGACAGTAACAGTGATTTGTCATAGTGCAGCATGCCTTTGAAAATCTGAGTTCCATGGAGCATGTGTAAAATGTGTCACGTTTTGTTCTCAAGCTATAATTCGGATTTGGTCAAAAAAAAACTGTGATAATGTCCCAAATTCTTCTGTGGTCACCCAAAGATTAAAATCACTGGAAACCTTATCCATTTTCCTACAAAATGATGTATGCCTTAGTTTGATCTGACCACTTCTGATAATTTTGTAGCAGGTTTTGTGAGGGAGGGTGTAGATTTTACCATTGGACACCCAGTCATACTCTTGACCATATACACACACTGTAAACAGCACCATCAAACACACACACTATAAATAATGCAATCGCACACACACACACACTGTACTTAGTACCACCACTGTAAACAGCACCATTACACACACGCACTGTAAACAGTACCATCATGCCCACACACACACTGCCCCAAACAGTACAACTGGCTGCAGGCATAAGGGGGTGAGCCTAGGACTGTACCTGTATTGATTAATTAATATTGATTAACAATCAATTCACTATAGCGTGTGGCTGGCAGTCGCCCATTGTTTACTCTTGATCGCTACTCAGCCTCTTTACACAATTCTGTATAGTGGGGGGGAAACATTGGCTTGGCAAAATGTTGACTAAGCAGTAAACACACCCACTCTACATCCCACTTCAATAGCCAAAACATGAGAAAAACAATGGAATTGTATTGCTGTTTGATCTCCTTTTCCTGTCTTGATAAGGAATACCTACAGGCTGAAGAAAACTAATCTTAACACATAAAGCCCCGACATGCTGCGACAGGATGTGAATTGACCATGATAGTTCCAAGGTGGTGTTGGGATAGCTTGGCACCTGTGGCTGCCAAGCTATTCCAACACCACCCTTCAACTATCATGGTCAAACTGTGAAACAGACCTCAAAGGATATCAAACCAAAAAAAAATCTTCTTCTGGATGTAATTAGTGAACAGTTCATGGGTAGTGGAGCCTGCCCTAGTCCAGACACCAATCTAAGCAGGCAATACGACTGAGCTATCACATTCTATCCTTCTGCACTCAGCAACAAGAGTGAACTGACATGCTGTCACGGGAACCGGCAAACAAGATTAGCTGCAAGTGCCTCGCGACAAATCCAATCTCCCTCTTGCAGGAAAAGAATATGACCCCTGCAAGTCTGCGCCGCTCTCTCTGGCAACATAATTAACAGTCCCTCTGTCACTTGCCGGCCTAGGGGCGCTAATTCCCCCTGGTGGCGCCTATAAGCCATATGCCAAATCCGGCCATTGATTTTCTATTGATGTATGACCCCCCCCCCCCCCCCCTCTCCCGGTCTCCCCCAACATCCCTTCCATCGCAGTGACATCCCTACAAGTCAGCAAAAAAAACCCTGCTTAACCCCTTAACTGCTGAGAAACACTGAACATGACCTAACTGCAAGAGGCATAGATCCTCATGAGCCCCCGCAGTTGCGGGGGCTCATGATGATCTATGCCTCTTGCTGAAACCACTTTGCGTCAATGTTTCTTTGATGGCTGGCTTTGACATCGAATTTATAATGAATTCTAAAACATAATCTGTGTGGACTGGCAATGAAGTGGTTAACTCATTCCCGACGTCGCCGCAAATGAGTTAACCACTTGACTGCCATTGACAATACTGCTCCGCGGAACCTGTCTTTTCTGCCGAGCAGTATGGTATCATCAGTAGCAGTCAAGGGTTACAATGGTATGTTGCGAGATACCAAGCTAATCAGGCACTACCCTGTTATCACAGTGAACCAATCTTTATTTGGTGTTTTGTGAACAATGAGCAACTTGACTGTGGAAGCTCGAAGACTTTCTTCCTCTTGTGGCGTCTCGTCTCCCACACAGTTTCTATTTCTGTGAGCACAAACATCCTTCCTTTGCAGGCACGATTTCCAATAGCTGTCCCTTCCACCACCACCCCCTTTCCCCTCCATTCTGCTGCCGTTATGCTTCTTGCCTCATGGCACATTAAAGGACCATCATGACTTTCTCTGGCAGTGCCTGCCACATTAATCCATCCCCAGTCTCCTACATGCATCCTTCTTACTGCATTTTACAATCAGTCTTTACGACTTATAGGGCAACAAGACAGCATAGATATTTCCTATAGCTAATGCCTCCCCCCCCCCCCCCCCCCTCCTGGCCCCTCATCGTAACGTGCGTCCTCCTCAGTGCAGTCTTTAGACGAGCTTCCTGGCATCTATAGCATCAATGATCTTCAGTAACTCTGACCCCCCCATCCCCCCCCCCCACCCCCATATGAAGCAGGGAGGAAATGCATACAGTATTGTATCGGTCTGCTTTGCCTGTCTGGATCCTTAAATCAGATCTCCTGATGTACCCAGCATTAACACACTAATAGCATTAAGGCTTACACTGGCAGCAGTTGGAGCACAAAGCAATAGATTCTTGGGGCAATGTCTACAGCCTGCGCACAGCAAAAGGTGCTCGGGTTGACTTGGGCCAGAGTTGGCCCGTGCACAGCTATGTGTAGCCCACAGTCAACCCGAGCACTTTCTGCTTACTTGGAACAGATCAATGTACCATCAATGATTTCCTACAGCAGTTCTTCCCTCCCCCTTTCTGTCTGTCAACAATACCCCCCCCCCCCCCCCCCTTCCAACAGACTTCCTGGCCATATGAAGGAAACCCCACCATATAAATTACATTGGTTTTCCAAGCACAAGCATCTGTTCCTGATGAATGCTGACATCCAGCTCTATATGGGTACTATTTCTTCGATAATTTCCATGGCAAACATGGCTGTAAACAGAACTGGTGGCCACGGAGAATGGTAATGGGGCAAAATGAGCAGTCAATAAATGTCAAGATCATTGACTGGCAGCCAGCAAAAATCCATAACTTGTGTAGTCCTGACAGCAATGAAATATGTGACCCCCTCTCACGAAACCAGTCTTAACTCGCAGGGAGCCGATCAAGAAATGTATTCTACATACAAAGTATCGTATGGTTGAAATCATTATCATGAAAAATGCCATTAAATCGGTTTAAAATGATTTTAAAAGTCTGCCCTTGGCCCCAATTACGCTGCACACAGAAACTTCCCAGGCTGTTTTCTCAAAATGGCCGCCAGAGGCTTTAACAACTTTAAACACTAACAACTTCTACAATTTTTGCACTACAGCATACAGTCATATATCACAGTAATCAGCAAACATTGTAGTTTTCAGAAATGTATGTCAAAACATCCAAAATGCGAGTTAAGACTGATTTTGTGAGAGAGGGTCACATATTCATGCATACAAATTGCTAAAACAAAAATAAAAATAAAATTAAAAAAAAAGATGGTATGAAGGGATAAGTTCATATCATCATCATGCGAATGCTACATTTATTTTTATGTTTTTGTTTATGACGGCCTGTTGCTGATGTTTGCGATTATGGGCAAAATAGAAATCGTTGTGATGACAATAAATCTACATCAGGGCGGATAAAATATTAATGCGATGTCTAAATTATGAACTCTTAAACTGCGCACACACACACAATGAACACAACCCAACTGCAAGAGGCATAGATCCTCATGAGCCCCCGCAGTTGCGGGGGCTCATGAGGATCTATGCCTCTTGCCAACGCTCCTTTGCATCCACGTTATTTGGACAGCTAGGGCACTAAATTAACAAAGACATCAGAAACACAATCTGCCACCATTGGCAGTGAAGGGGTTAAAAAAATATACAGGAAGCATCACGTTAACCCCTTGACTAGAGGTGGCCATTAATGAAATATCCGGGACTGTTGCAGCAAATGAGAAACCCGCACGAGAATCACAGATAGATATGAGTGGAGCCAGCAAGAGGCATAGATCCTCATGAGCCCCCGCAGTTGCGGGGGTTCTTGAGGATCTATGCCTCTTGCAGTTGGCTACTGTCTCTCTTTACTTCACTCCCACATTTTTGTTTTAGTTTTTACCTTAATGGACCCAAACTTGAGCGCCTTGGCTTGCACAGCTTCATAGTCCTCCTCCTGACCAATGTTGGCCTGAAAATATAAAAAAGTTAAGTACAATAATCAGACCGGTAAGACATGTTGAAAAGCAAGTCTGAAGCACTGTATACCATAACCCAACCCCCCCCCCCCCCCCCCACTAAAATGCACCAAGCTCTTTTGATGTCATTTTTGGAACTATTATGGTTGATCTGGACATCTCCTAAACTATGGTGACAGGGGCAAAATAAATGCTGCATTATTGGCATCATCGTAACCACTAGCGTGTTTCTGACGATTCCAAAAAATGTTGCATTTCTTTTGCTCATCAGTATGATAAAGTCCTCTGAGGACATCTCACTCAACTGGGCATTTTGAAATTAGAGCACTGTGTGTAAAAGACATTTTCTGACTTTGCATTAATTAACTCATTCTACCCCAGACACAACACAGCAAGATATGATCGACCATGATAGTTCAAGGGTGATGCCAGAATAGCTTGGCGCCTAAGGGCGCCAAGCTATTCTGGCATCACCCTTGAACTATTATGGTCGATCTGTGTCCTGCACTGCTAATGCAGTCTTCAGAGGTCAACGGCAAAATTTGGGGATTTCGGTGATGGGGTAGAATGAGTTAACTCCCTTGTACATGCAGGCACTGCTACTCCAAACAGTACAGGTTGTTGCATGCACAAAGAGTTAATAAAGAGAATATTCTGCCTATTAGCATGTTTAACATTAACCCCATGGCCGAATTTCCCAAATATGTGACACTGGATGTGTCACCTAATGACTATGTACACGAGATGGATTGACCATGTTAATTAAAGGGTAGGACCTGATTAGCTTGGCGCCTGATGGTGCAAAGCTAATCTGGTGCTACCCTTGAATTATCATGGTCTGTCCATCTCCTGCTGTAGAGGTTTAGAAGCAGGTCACAGAGTGCATGCGCAGTGGACTATCAGCATCACTCCCTCAAGCAGCAAACTCCATCTGCATGAGGAATAGCTTCTCATGAGCCGCTGCAGGAGCGGGGGCTCATGAGAAGTTATGCCTCCTGTTGGCTGGGAGCGAACTTATTTTTACATCCTCAGCTAAGTTACACAGTTAACCGAGTGACTAGTGACTTACTTGACTAGCAGAGTACAGGGCTGCGAGTGACCGTTATAAGCCTAAACATGCTACGTGGTATGATCAGAAAGTAATGATAGTTGGGCCGCCATTTGTAAAGTACTCAAGTCACATAAGGATAAATACAATTAGTATCAAAACAAACTTCAGCCTTTGCCCTTTATTCATGCACAACATATATATCATATATATTTCATATATCTTTAGCCAGGTCGCTGCGTGATGTCATTGAAAAAGTGATGTAAACAGCTGTGGTTGAAAACCGTGGAGTGTGATTTTAAGACAGCTCTGTCAAAATCCAAATAAATCGGTAAGTATTTTTCGAAAAAATACATTTTAAAGAAAAATATGAAAGATATTTGATATGGTACTTGTGTTTTGTCTGGTAGTGGTACTGACTGCAAGTGGATCGTACAATGTAACTCTGAAAGAGAGGACTTTGATGAAGGCAAGTACTGGTCTGTCAATTTTCAGCCGGGAATGAGCAAACTTTCCTCTTTATTTACATATTGATAGGAAAATATGCATACATATACTTTATCTTGAACTTCCGATGTTCCTTTTGGAACAGTTCAAAGGATAGTGTGCAATGACCATAACCTCCCAAAACTATCTGCAACCCATTTCTTGACCAAGGCTTAGATGCAACAGAAAGTTGATCGCTTAGATTAACTACTCAAAATGTTGAGCATAAATGGTCTCTAACGACCATGCGATGTCATCACTGAAGATGATACTTGCTTGTCCTGTAAAGGCACCCCCAACAAACGGTCCAATCAGAAGTGGTTGGCCTCGGATGAGAAGAGATTAGGGACACTTTTGTCAGATTTTAGGCAACATTTTCTATATGGTCAAGAGTACGACTGGGTGTCCAAATGGTGTGACAAGCACCCTGCATTTTCAAAAGCAAAATAATTTTAATATTTCATATAAATCTGATGTACCTTTGCATACATAAACATTGACACTAAGTAAAATTTGTATGTTATTTGCAGTTTGGTTGTTATTGAACTTTGAAGTTTAAAGTTGAACATAACATTTACAATGTCACACATTTAACAATTCACAACAAGCACAAGCTGTAAGCAATTTTTTGCATTTGTATGTTTCAAAGTATGTTCCCCAACCAGAATAAATGGTATGTCTATAAATAAAGTGTATTAGTGGAAAATGCAACCTTTTACGACATAAAAACTGTTTGAACATAACTTTACATCATAATTTCCAAAAGCCACTAAATTTTAATTCTACTTGGAGAACTAATTTTAAAATATTATGCTAAATGCACAGAAACAAGTCTATAATTTAATTTAAGTGCAAAAGCCAATTGAAAAAATAATGTTTACATAGTTCTGAACACTGACAAAGTTGTTCAATACATCTTCACTGCAATTTTATTCTAATTTTTTATCTCATGCAATCAAATACCGCTTCTGTAAGCTAAAGATGACTACACTAGATGACTTTTATCTGCTGTTAACTATTCCAATAGAAAATAAGTAAATTTTTACAAACTGAGCCGAGATTTGGCACAACTTCAATTACATTCACAAGATTGAACATAACTTTACACCTTCAAATATATTTTTGGTCTCACAAGGGCAAATCACAAACTCTTGGGAAAAAATAAATATGCATACCAATCCCACTAACAAGCACAGCCATTATATCAAACTAGTGATGTTTATGTGATTTTCAAAGAGGGCTGTTGCAACTTTTCAAGTGTTTGTACATAACTTTACACCTTCTGACTTGCACGCAGGAAAAATCTTAAGATTATTCAAGAGAAGTCTCTAAAGAAGACACTATAATCGAGCCTGCTTTCACCTATAAGCAGTGTGCATACTGTTCTGGTAAAATTTCATTTGTTAGTCCATCATAATTACATAAACAGTAGCAAAAAGACAGAAAACAGGATGCATGAACATAACTTTACACGGTCACATTCACACATTTGCCTTGTAACTTGACAAGTAGAATTATTTAGAAATTTGTTGATTGCCTGTAGTGTACAAAAGAAGAATGACTTTTGCACTAACATGATTTCATGACAAAAACATGAAATAGAAAGGTAAAAAATAATGACATGGCGTGTTTGAACATAACATGACGACAAAGGACCATTTCTAAAGCACAAAATTAAAGGTGCAGAGTTATGAAATGCAGATTTGAAAGCTGTTTGTGATGATAAATATTAAGATAGTGCATGCATAAAGGTTAATGCACAAATTTCAATGCACAACGGGAAATGTAATCATTGCATGAACGTAACATGACACGATGTAGTTATGTTCATGAGCAATAGCTGTGACATTATCTTGTTTTGCAGTCACTAAAATTTTATAGATCTTGAAATTCATATTTTATAGATTTATCTGGTTATCTTACCTACTTTATTGCAGGACGGCCAAAGAAATTTAATTGGTGTTTGTTCGTAACTTTACACAGTGCATGTGATGTACTGATGGTGTAAAGTTATGTACAAACAAAAAACAAAGAAATGTTTATCTTAGAAGGTATTACATGCTTTATTATTATAAAAAAGTAAACGGAATCGTTTCAGCTATTGGTAGTTTTTTTTATATAAAGTGATTTTTGTGATTTTAGGTGATAAATGTTTGAACATAACTTTACATCCCACAAAGTTGTGTCAAGTTATGTTCATGAGGAAAATTTGAAAAGAGTTTCAAATGTGTTGTGTACCAGCATGTGCATAACTATTTTTATGTGTTGGCATCATCTACTATATGATTTGCAACAAAATTTACCCTTCAACAAAAAAAAAATGTGCATACTGGTTTGAACATATAACATTTACACGCCAGCACGCAGAAAAAAATACAATAAAATTATTTCAACTGAACAAAATTAGGTATTTTTGGGCCTACCAAGGTCTTGTCTAAATAAGTATAGTCCTACTATAGAATTATTGCAGAATAAGTGAAAAGAAAATAATATATCTATAAAGTTTGCTGGAGTGCTTGAACATAACAATTTACACCCAAAATTTGGACGCATACTGTAAACCTCGTAAAGGGTTTCTTTCATCTATCACCCATGCATCCTCTTCAAAACCTTGATATAAATCACTACATCAGTTGTCTTCAGCAAAAACAACAGATTAGTAGAGATAAATAAGTGCCTAAACTGTTTGAACATAACTCAACATTTACACCATTCTGAGTACAAATCTTCAAAACTGGATCATTTGATTTTCCATGTAAGAACCACAAACCTTTCATCATAAATACAAAGTACATACTCTACTCTACAAAATAACACATAAGTTTTAATAATTAACCATTTATCAAAATGTGTTATAGTGGTATGATTTCTGCTGACAAAATTTACAACACGTGTTATGTTCAAGCAGGCTCTTATATTATGGCGAATTATGCAAAAGCAACTCGCTCTAGAAAATCATCAACTCAATGGTAATTTAGGCCAACATTGCAAACATCTTGTGACAGTAACAGTGATTTTTCATAGTGCAGCATGCCTTTGAAAATCTGAGTTCCATGGAGCATGTGTAAAATGTGTCACGTTTTGTTCTCAAGCTATAATTCGGATTTGGTCAAAAAAACTGTGATAATGTCCCAAATTCTTCTATGGTCACCCAAAGATTAGTATCACTGGAAACCTTATCCATTTCCCTACAAAATGATGTATGCCTTAGTTTGATCTGGCCACTTCTGATAATTTTGTAGCAGGTTTTGTGAGGGAGGGTGTAGATTTTACCATTGGACACCCAGTCGTACTCTTGACCATATTTAAAACTTAGAGGTCCAAGTCATTGTTCATATTTTACCAGTGGAGCGCAAAGACAATGCAAAATATCATGTAAGAAATTATTTTTCCAAAAGTGTTGAAGTTTGTTCATGTGCAGAGGCTAACTCTCAGTGGTCAGAACGTCTCGATTTTTCTTGAAGTGCCAGCACCATAAAGCCAAGGTCGCCGTGTCCTTACAGTTATACACGTATAAGCAAAACATTTGTGTTCTTCCTTAGCTATCACACAGTCCTTGCTGCGACCAGCGAGACTTTTGGTTCTTCCCTAAACTGACAAAGAGGCTGGCAAGGACGGACTTTTCCTGCACCCAGGGCCTAGCAAAAGAAGTAAAATCACAAGTCCGACCCTGACCTTCATCAGAATACCACATAACCCCTGTGAATCTTGCCTGAAGTAGCTGTAATTTTGTATAAACAGAGGAGGATAATGCTATTACAAAAGGTCAAAATATAAAGTAAACTGGGCTAATGGTTTCAGTTTTACGGCACAACTATCATTTTTTTTTTTTTTTTTTTTTATCATACTACATATGAGATGCATTATATACCCAAACAAGTCCTTGTATTTTTCTTGCACTGCCCTCAATTAAAAAAAAAAAAAAAAACTTGACTACATATCTGCATGCAGGGTTCCCAAAAGTTTGGTGGAAAAAAATTCCATACTTTTTAAAGACCTTTTTAAGACTGACAAGTTTTCCAAAGCTCACTAATACAAACTTGTGTAATAATTAAATGTGGAACCTATTTTTCGGGGCAAATTATTTTATTTAATGTGAGATATCTTATCTTTAATGCGAGATATGCTGAGGCAATCCCCCTGGGCATGTGTGCCTCGTCTTGTGTGCCTCGCATCGAGCTTTGTGCTTTGCTCCATCCGAAGCTGGTGCTAACCAAGCTTAGAATTGACTTTTTTTCTAGCCATAAGTGGCTAAAGATGCACTTCCCCATTTCTATCTTTGGCAAAAATCTGCGTGACTTTCCATGCACAGGCTACAGGGGGCAATTGCTTCCGGTTCATGTAGTAACAATTCCGTGAGACAGTTTGAAAAATTTCCTCTGTTTTTGCCAATTTTTCAGGGTGTGAAAGTTCCCATTTTTGCCTGTTTGGGCGTTTTGAGCAGCAAGAGGCATGACAGGTGGTGTGGAAAAGCGGAAAATTTGGGTAATTTGAGTTGACCTAGTGTGTTCAAGGGAGCCTTATAGGGGCATGTGCACGGTTGTATACAGGTTTGCAGACGACAGTTTTGTCAAGGGGTACTTAGTGCATTAGAGTCTTGTGAAAAACGCTAACTCTTAATTTTTAAAAAAATTGCTGAAAATGTTTCTCCTGTGATATGCTCCGCGTGGATGTTTTGTTTTGGCAGTAAAGTTCTTCATTCATAGTTTTATGCTGCAAGAGGCTAACAGATAACAGAGTGTGAAAAGGGGGCATAACCTAATTGCCCTATGTGGCCACAGGACAAAAGGAAGTTGAAAGATTCTAACTACGGATGTGCAGCTTTTCTGCAAGGAAAGTCACTGCGGATAAAAAAAAAAAGGGCAGCCTTCAAGCGATAAACAATCAGCTTATGAATTAAATTATAGTCTTTAGTTTACGTTTTAAAACTTTCAGATTTATCTTGTAAAGTAAATTACATGTCAATGCAAGATTGCCATACTTTTAATTTTCCAAAACTTTTCCATACATAGCGTAACAAAAACGAACTTTCCATAGTTTTTCCAGCCATGGAAATATTTTTGTATTTTCCATAGCTTTTCCAGACTTCCATGACTCTGTGGGAACCCTGTATTTTGCAAGCTACCTAATAGTACAGTTTACAGATAAGGATATAGACCAATGCCATGGCTTTAGTTCAAGGGAGAGAAAGTATATAGGAGATTACAACGACACCCATTTAAGAAACAATTGATTTATTTAATCCTTTCCGTAAATAAACAAACGCACTTGACCAAATTCATTTAACAGATTTATCTGCCCAGTCAGGTCCCCCAACCCCTTGGAAACAAAAGGCTAGTTAAAATATCTTCCCGAGAAATACACACCACCCACCCACCCCCCCCCACACACACACACCCCCACACCCCACCACTCAATGCTGTCAGAGTTGGCCTTCCTGAGAAATAGTGTCTACTTCCTGTTCATACCACCATTGTAAACAATAGTCTTCTATGTCCAAATAGTGTCTCTCTCTCTCTCTCTCTCTCTCTCTCTCTCTCTCTCTCTCTCTCTCTGCACACACAAAACAAATTAGCATTCCTTTTTGTGTCAACGCTTCAATGTATGTCACTAAACCACTATGTCATTTTTCTTACTCTGGGGCAAACCAAAAATATAGAACAAATCTCTAATATAGGTTATTTCGTAAATGAAACGTCCAACGTGAAAAATTGTGTGGAGGAAAATTTATCTGTGAAAAGTTTTCACTTCACACATCGTGACTGCTGCGACGCACACGGACATTGCGCTGTTGAACAATCGGCCTTTGTGCTCAAGACTGTCGCGTGATGAAACCGGATTCCTATTGGGTGCAGTTATTGCCGTCATAACCTGTAGGTAGAGACAGCTGTTGTGTAGTCATGTGAGTTTACAAGATTGCATCTATTTACTCACAACCAGAAAGTTGGGCTTGAAAATTGGTTGTGAAACGGTTTCCTGTTTTCGCTCCAGTGGGTGACATTTCTGAACAATAGGTCTTTATGCTTAAGCTATTGCGTAGTCACTGTCGCGTGATGCATTTAAATTGAAAGACAAAACCCAATAACTCTAATCCCAGTGATAGACCTAAATGATTCAAGTTACTAGTACACCCCTCCCTGTTTTTACGAGTGTTTTTAGATCACTCGAGGTGAAAATTGGGAATGTTGAAATCGGTAGTGAAACTGTTACCTCAGTGAAACGACGCCTTTTATTTTCAGTTTAGTCCGTGTTTCAGCACAAGCGTGACGTGCCTACTAATACGTTCGGATTTTATAGTGATTTCGGTATTCAAAATGGGCTGTGAAGGATTAAAACCAAGCTAAGTGAATACTTTTAATATATATATATTGATTGCTTCAGATTTTTCTGTTTTTTTCTGTATTTGAATTGAGATTCCGTCACTACCGTTTTCGATAATACGGCCAGAACCATGAAGGAAATTGTCGTCCGTAGAACGCAGATCTAGCCACAGTGCGTACTTGTCTGTCAGGTATTCACCGATTCTTACGTCATACAGATGCAGATCTTTGCACGCAATATTTGCTGATTTTTCTCTAAGTCTTCCCCCAGCAAAATACTTTGTGATCTCATCATAGTGCTGATATCCCATCATTCCAGATGCAAAAATTTGATTAGGTCGGCCTTCGATTGTGCAGGATAAATGTGTAATTTTCGGATTATAGAATTTTTCTGAATCTCCTTGGTAAGGACTTTTTGGTTCAACAAATAACATAAGAACGCCTTTTAGTGACCTAGCAGGCGTGTTTAGGTTTATACTCCAAATTTGGTCGCTCTTGTCTTTGGGTAATAAACTGTGTCTAATCACTCGATCATAATAAATTGGAAGTCTTGACTGGTACTGATTTTGAATGAGTCTGGCTAGTTCAGTATGCGTGACAATCTCATATTCCAAGGAAATGTTAGAGATCTTATATGATGCATTGAGATCCGTTGATTTGATAACTTTGGAGTAATCATTGAAGGTTAGTTCAAAACTCAGGCGGTCATTTAGTGCCCCTTGGTAATAAGGCGAATGTCCTGTTAGGATTTCAAATTCGAGTGGAATGCAAAACCTATTTCCATATGTTTCGGCCACAATAACGTCCTTGCCTTCTGTGGTTGTTTTGTCTGATGCATTTATTCGAATTTTCATAATGCTATCTGACTGTATGCCTTGGTAAATACGATCTTCTCGTTCTTCTCTTGTAAGCCACAAATCCGTGTAGCAGTAGAACACATCAGCATCGTCAAGACTAAACACTTCCTGTCCTTCAAGTTTAACTTTAATATTCTTAATAATTGCTCTACCTAGATTGTTAACTAGTGTTCTTTTGTCATCTGCGTCCGATGAAAGTTCAATATTAAAAGCAAGGCGAGCAGTACCAGGAACAATAACGTCACTGGGGCCTAGGTTTGGAAACTTGACAGTAAGAGTCTGGTTTTGGTCTATAGTACTAGGATTGTTTGTGATGACAATTGATTGTCTAACTGCTTTAACACCGAAAGGTTCACGTAGTTTTCTGTGTGGGTCTAACTTTGATCCGTAGGACTGTGTCATTTTTATTATGCACAATAAAAAAAATTAAATTAATAAAAACAATGGCCGCGGGAGGATTTAATCATGAAGATTTTGAAATGGATGACACGTATGATTTTGGTAATACAACAGATATGGCAGATATGACTGGTACAAGAAATATTTACAGTTTACGTCATGAACTTTTAGAAACCAAAGTGAACTCATTTTATGATCATGTTGGTAATCGCCCAGACAACATAGACCCTAACCAGTTTGAACTTGATGGCAAGGGTCATTTATATTTAAATACTGTTGACAAAGGAAAAGTACTATTGACTAACAAAAAAGACCCTAGTAGGTTTAGGGCTTTAAGTACAATAAAAAATGAAGGTGGTGTTAGTGCCTTGCGTCAACTTGGTATTGGTGGGTCTCCTGTCACGCCAAGACTGGTTAGTGTGCTTCAAGACACGCAAACAAAGTTACCAACAGGGCAAGAAATTGAAATGGCACCAATAACAAGCCTACCAGAAATAGCAAACACAGTGATACAAGAAACCTCATTTACTGAAGGACAAATAAATGACGCTTTGAAAACAATAGATGATCCACCTTTGTCAATGCGGGAGATTATAGGGTTGGATAAATCACTGCAGACAATAAGAGGTGAGATGGTTAATAATCTTGCCAAACTGGGAGAGCTTGATAAACACATAGAACGTGAAAAAGAGAAACTGGCTACCGCAGACAATGGGAATTTTGACACAGAAATGAAAGAAAGAATCCAACACAGATTAAATGATTTGCAGATAGAAAGATCAGGACGGTTAGAAACGATTAGTATCGGGAGGGAAAAACTGAAATCACAGGTCAACAGGATTAGAGAAACTATTCAGAAAATACTTCACGAAGACACTACTCTGGCTGAGAGACTTAAAACACTTTTCAGAGAACAGGGTATCACAATTGCCAGTTTAATTACAGCTCTGGGGTTTATTATCAGTACAGTTGTGTTGGCTGTAACGGGTGGTGGTTCTCCACCTCCAGCACCACCAACCCCAGCCCCCACAGATCCAAAAGACTTACAGTCGTGGGTAAAAAAACAGTTGTCACACATATCAGACTTGCTTAAGAAATTGGCTCTGAAAGCAGTAGACTCGTTACCTGGCATTTTAGGCACGGTTGTCAATTGGTTGATTAGTACAGCGGCAAAGGCAGTAGGGTTTATGGCGGAGCATGTTTGGATCTTTTTGGTGACAGTAGGAGGGTTAATGATAGGTTATTTAATGAAACAGGTAAAGAAGTAATATTCCTACTCCAGTAAGGCCAATTACCAATGCAGTTCTCTCGGATTCATGTGTGTCAGGGGTTGACTGTACTGGTTGTATAGCTGTTGGAGCAAGGGAAGTAATCACTTGTAATGTTTTTTTCAACTGTACGTGCACAGTTGTTCCTCCTAAATTTACAGATTTATTGAGACCTAGTTTTTGATCACTCCCAGCAACAATGATTTCATTATTATAATTTGTTATTGTACCCATTTGGAGTTGAAGGTCAGATGGTAACATGTATAACCCAGTGCCAACTACAAAGTCAACTTTTGATCTGGCATATCTGAGTACATCTTGGTAACGTTGTATGCTTGATGGGAGATCAACTGATGAATTTACTGAATCTTCAAGATTAGCGAGAAACTGTTTTTGTGTTTCAAATTTACCACTTCCATTCAGAATATTAGATTTTGTTAATGATTGTGCACCTAATATACACCAGACATATGTTCTGATAGACTCATTGACGCGCTCGACTCCCGCTTGAGTAAATCCGTCACTCCTGTCCAAGACAAATGTGGTCCACGCATTAGTCTGTTTCTGTTCAATTGAGCCTAACCAGACTTGTGATTTTGATGAGAATGAAGTGTAGGGAGGCCAGTAATCTTGAGGGTATTGTCTGTGACTCAAAGCATAATATAATGTACCAATGCCGTGGTGATCATCAAGTTTTTGTGTGAAGTCATACTTAGTGCTTATGTTAAATTCATTACAGATGCGTTCAAATGCTTTCATATCCATGGGGTTGTTATACCTGTTGAAACTGGATTCAGTTGGTAGTGGTGTATGCAGTTCTGACAGTATACGTCTAAGCTGGTAATAAACATGGAAACGATACACAGACCTAATCAGTTTGTTTGAGTGATTCAAATGGTCTGTAAATGAAACACCACAGCCTGTAGTAGAACACAGTATAGCAAAGTTGAGTTGGTTTTGAAACATCTGTAGTGGACTTGAAGACCACTTTCTTGCTGTAGCATCGTCTGTTATTGGAGGGTTTAGGTAATGATCAAAAGGGTTGGGTACTTTGACTTGGAATAGATCTTGTTCAGACACAGCAATATCAAGCTGATTTAACTGAATTATTTTCTGTTCATAAGTAGGTGCAACATTATACTTGGCATCCACATTGAATTGAAATGCGTTTGTAGTGGTAATGGTTGGTGATTTAAATTCCATCCTTTTTTTATGTGATAATAAAAATGTTTATTACCTTAACAAATCTTGACACAAGCAAACCAATGTGGTTAACTAATGGGATTGATAATCGTGATGGTAGCAAGGCTGTAGCTATCCATGAAATGTTCTACACAGTAAAGTGGTTTAATGTAACGGATGATGAAAATTATTCTGTAAGTGGAACTCTTGATGGTATTGAGAAGGGTGATACTTTACGAGCCGGATATTATGACTTTTGTACTTTAGCTGAATGGCTTCAAAATGAATTTAAAATTAAAGCAACTTTAAACCCAGCTAATTTACTTGTTTCAATTGATTTTCCGAAAAGTGGTCAGTTTTCTTTATCAATTAGTCTTTTATTATTACTTGGATTTTTTAAAACAATAACACATCCAGATGAAGATTGGTCACAATCAGTTGGTAGTCTACTATCACCAAAAAAACCAAGAATAACTGGCAGATATCCTGTTCATTTGTCAGTACACACAGTGCTAAATGTTCATTTGAAAGAACTGAACACTACTGAAAATGTACACAATGGAAAGCCTTCAACTTTGTTAAGATGCTTGCCGACTGGAACTGCCCCATATTGTGAAAATGTGGTTGCTAGATTTCCTAATTCTCAGTTTAAAAAATTAGGTTCTAGTTTCTTTGAATCATTGTGCTTATCTGTAACTAATCAGAATGGTAAACCAGTTGTAATGCATGATTTTTATGTTGTTTTGGAAATTAAATAATTTTATTTTTGTTTATAAAAATGAGTGGTCTTGGTCCAAAGCCGAGAATCATACCAGTTGCGTGTCCAGTAACAGAGTTGAAAGATTTGGCAGACGTACAGGATTTTGAGAAGGAAGGGGAAATTGGAGAAATATATGGTTTTGAACTTGATTCCTATGGCATGTACAAGAGAAAAGTAATTGTTGACATAAAAGACGGTGAAAAACAGATTCCTAAACTTGGTCAGCTTCGTGATGTTACTGTACCTACTCCACCTGTAAATAATGCGCCTTACAACTTAATACATGTGGGTACTAAATGGGTTGTTTCACCTGTACCGGCACCACCACCCACAATTGACTGGGACATAAAGATTGAATTTATTAGTCCTTATGTATACACTGATGATGAAGGCGCCTTAGTGTTTAGGAAGGTTGTTAATTCTGGGCCGCTTATTGTAAGCCTTGTTCCAAGTTTTGCCCTAGACAACAATAGCAGAGAAAAACTGAAAGTTGAAAATTATGAGAAACGAAGATATCTTCTTACAACTAGAAAGGGTAGATCAGATACTTCTGTTGTGTTTATGCCAGCAAGCTTAGTCGTGGCTAGAGAAGCGACAATAGTATTTGAAATTATCATGAAATCTGTTGCTACTGCTAAAGAGGCTCAAATTGCACAAGGAATTAAACTTACATGGGATGAAACAGTATCAGAATCATCAAAGGTCTTTATTGCTATTACAAAAAATAATGATGTTATTAATGTTTCGAGCAGTATTCCAGCTGTCAAGGTGGTGGTTGACAAAACAACTTTTGTTCGTCTAACTTACATAAACCTTGAACACATTGATCTTGTTGCATTTTATTATGCCAGCAAATTGTATAATTTTGAAGAGTTGCAAAATGTAATTGCTGATTAAAAAAATATTTGTCATAAAAAATGGTGAACTTGTATCCACAAATACCACCTGAGCCTATTGAGCGTGATAAAACATTAAAGGCAGATTCATTTCGTTTAATGAATATTACAGAAGCGTTGAAGTATTTGGAAGAAGAACAAGCAAAATACTCGAGGTGTAAACGCCGTTACAATACGGTTTTCAATTCTGTACACAACACATCAATGGCCATGGGGGTGGTTTCAGCCGGATTATCTGTAGGAGGTATAACTCTTCTTGCAACGGGGGTAGGAAGTGTTATAGGAATTGCTGTTGAAGGTATTGGTCTTGTCACAAGTCTAGCATGCTTTGGTATGGAAGCCATTAACAAAAGATTTTATATGAAGTTGCAGAAGCATGAAGCATTAAGTACGCTCGCAGCAGCTAAGCTGACGAGTATAAAACTTATTATTAGTAAGGCTTTGGAAAATAATGAAATTGATGACGAAGAATTTAAGAGAGTCCAGGATGATTTGGCTAACTATAAACAACAAAAGTCTGAAATACAGAATAAGATGCGTAGTCAGGCTGTAAATGTTGAAGAGCTAAAGAAATCTTTTTTAGAACAAGGAAAAAAGATAGGCGTAGAAGAAACTATGAAAAAAGTTTGAGAACTTACAAGCAAGTAACGATAGGTTTTGGTAATCCATTATTTTTGTCATACACTTCGCAAAGAGATGTCATGCCTGCTCATTTGATGCCATCAGCCCCACCACCAGATTATTACTAAAAAAAAGTTTTCTTGTTGTCCTTGTAACTTGAGAAATCTGTCCGAGTGTCTTATGACTTGGGTTAAGAACTTATGATAACTAACGTCAAAGTTACTTGTAAGTTGTAGGTAACTTTGAAATTAGTTATCAAGTAAGATCACATTATTCTAGACAGTTACATGAACAGTAACTTCATAAGTTATTCACAGGCAAAGTTTTTTTTATTTTATTATAAAATGAACCAAGACGAATTACTTCTTCTTAATGATATCAATGCGGTAGAGAACAAAGACTTAGACTCGAAAAAACAACGCATTCTTTCTGTTATTGTCTCAGGCAAATCAAAGACTTATCTCGGAAAACAATACATGGTAGAAGACATAGAGTCTCTCACCGCTGACGAACTATTAAAACTTCATGCTAAATATGAAAACCATATTGCTTCACTAATGACACGCGATTTAAGCAGGTCTCTTATTTACCTATACACAAAAGCTGTTAATCACTTCATACCAATAGACACTGACAGCCTTTCTCATGATCTCGAAAGCAACCCTATAGTTTCTAGTTCGATTGGCAAATTAGCATGTACCATGTTTTACAAGTTTGGCAATTACCTTGCACCTGCCGTAACTTTGATGGTAACTAGTAGTTATATCGATTTTTCAAAAATAAATTTTACTGCAGAAGAAAAAGAAGTATCAAATGGACGAGACGACTCCAGTTTTGACACAGGTTCAAACTGTGACGAAGACTAAAAGTCCAGGCCGTGTTGATGCTGGAAAAAGATTAGCTGAATATAATAGGCAAAAAAAATTACAGCTTAAGGCACAAACAGAAAAGACTCATGTAACTGATCCACCGTCAGGATCGTCAGGACCTGTGTCAGTACCGTCACACCTTCATGAAAGTGAGAGACAAACAACTAAGTCTGACCCTGACCCCGAACCTCAAACAACAAAATATGTAGTTGCCGGATTTGTTGTCGGATTTGGTTACGTAGGTTACCAATTATACAAAAAATACAAACCACAGACTCAAACAGTGTCCAAAAAATCAAGCACTCCAAAAATAAAAGAAGAAGTCTCCACATTACCAACAGTGTCAAAACCTTTGGACTCATTTTACATGCAGTAAATAAATTAATTATTTTAATTTTTCTTGCCTAAGAAATGAACGACTCAAAAAATTTAATGAACCTTGTGTATCACTCTGCTGTAATCAGCGGATTAGCAGTAGCTTATTCTATGCTGGGAAAAAGTCTACTCAAAATGAAATCAGCAGACCTCAGTAGACTCGATTTCGAAGACAGCGCTAAGCTAATTGTAGTTGTTACAGCGTCGATTGCGACAAAAGACTTTCTTGTCAAGCAGGGAATTATTCCTGAAAATGTTTCTATGTAAATAAAAATAATATGGCGACGATAGCTATTATAATTGGTGGAGCGATGGTTAACGCATTGGCATTCAGTGGCTCTAATTATCTCTTTTCAAAAATGGGTAGAGAAGAATCTGCAGAAGAATTAAAACGTCATAATGAAGCATCTGAAAAACTTGCTCAAGCCCAGCAAGATTATGAAAAGAATAGAATTGAGAAACTTGATTTCATCAATGAAAAACTCAGGCTTGAAGGTCACGCACAGCATACGTTTTCAAATACAGACGAAGCAATCAGGGAATATTTTTTAGTCACGGGTGAAGATATGTCTATCCCAAAACCAAAACTAAGTGACTATTACAAACCAAGCACACAACAAAGAAACGGGGAGATAATCTTTGTTCTAGTGGGAATGACATTTGTTTATTTTACAGGAGTTTTCATTGCTAGAAAAAATGGCAGCCGAAAATAAACTATCAAAAATATATTACTCTCCATCAGGCTATTGGAAAGGAGCAACAGCTATTCAGAAATTACATGCCGCTGTGGGCGGAGATATAACACTCAATCAAGTCAAGCAATGGTTACAGAGACAGGCAATTTGGCAGATATATTTACCTGCTCCAAGAAAAATAACAAGGCCTCATTTTGAAAACACTACCCCAAATGACACACACCAAATGGACCTCCTGTTCTTACCACATGACACAATAAGAAAGAAACGATACAAGTATGCACTGACTGTTGTAGACATTGCTTCAAGGTATAAAGACGCTGAACCCATATCTGACAAAACAGCCAGTACAGTTGCTACAGCATTAACAAAAATATATGGTCGAGGCCCTTTAAGATACCCCAGACTAGTGCAGGTTGATGACGGATCAGAATTCAAAGGTGCAGTTAATCAGTTATTTGCTAAGCATGGCGTACTGGTCAGAAGAGGCATTCCAGGTGTGCACAGATCACAGGCAATTGTAGAAAATTTCAATAAACAGTTGTCAGAGAGACTTTTCAGTTACCAGTATTCTAAGGAACTCATGCATGACACCCGTAACACGGAGTGGGTTAAGAGATTACCACATGTGATAAAAGCAATGAACAATGAAGGACACCCTAAGCCTGCTGATGCTATTAAATTGAAAACAATTGCAGAGCCAAAAAAAGGGCCAACCCCACCTCCAGACACAAGTTTATTTACCAAACAGGTGAGATATTTATATCAACCAGGGGAGGCTGAGAACGACGACAGACGCAGGGCGACAGACCCCATCTGGTCAACATCTGTTCATAATATAAAAAAAATAATCCCTGGTCCAGACGCAACAATATATTATCTGTATGAGCCTGCGCCTCAGAGGGCATTTGTCAGAGAAGAATTACAGATTATTCCCCCAGACACCGTTACGCATTTTTAATCATTTCATCAACTAACTCATTGATTAGTTCATCAACCAGTTCATCAGCTATTTCTTCAGATAACTTGAGTCTGTAATGACCTGGTGCATAAGCTTTTTCCTTACTGAAAAACACTCGTTTCGTGTCCCCTACTGCTAGAGACTTCTTATGTGTTTGGATCATTTCAATATTGTGTCTATTTGACCTCAGTGTTTTGTTTGGATAATCAGGCATCAGTTCTCCATCTAATACTTGCTTATAATGTTCATGTCGAATGTCTTTATTTTTTATTGCTGTTTTCTTGATACCTTTGGCTTTGGATTGACTTCCCTTTTGATGCAGTATAGAATACATTTTTGATCTCAGTCCAACATACTCAACTATAGGCACACCATTTAGTTCATCCTTAAACTTTCCAGGCACTTTCTTGTTTTGTGTGCTAAACAGTGGATGGTCTTTAGGGTAGTCAGACGTGTCATACATGTGTAACTCTGTTTTCATGTCTTCATAAAAGTCTTCAGTACATACGTCTATGATCATAGAGTCAGTGTCAGTGTATAGCAGACGACACTCAGGATACTTTGGTTTGAAGTAATCATAATAAAATTCAAGCATCAACAGTTTTGACAACTCAAGAATTGCCATACCAATGAATACTGGCTTGTCTAGTTTAACAATCTTTTTTTTGAGTGACACTGCATACAATGATGAATGAAATTCTTTATACCCTGTGTACTGGGGCTTACCTGTAAGTTTAATTGCACCTGATTCAGTTGTGACTAGTCTCACATCTTTTCTGTGATGAGGATTTTCCATTGTCTTACCAAAACAAGCATTGTTCATAAGCTTAAAGAAGTCTTTGTCAAATGCAGTGTTGCCGTCTCTGGCACGCAATGTGGTGTTCTTCATTATGTAATCTTTCATGAAAGCACTCTGATCAAATTGAATTCCTCTGTGAACTTTCTTTAGTACTAACCCGTGTCTGATGTAAAACTGCAACAAGCGATAGTGACACATGTAATTAAATTTGTCATTCAGATTGGGTACAAGTTTAGTGTCTTCTTTTTTCCCCGTCATACTCATTTTCTCAACAGCCAACGGATAATCATTGTGGTAATCATGTAGGTGGTGTGGGTACTCCAGGTCTACTTCAAAGATCCAACCCTTTTCATCATTTTGACCTCGAGCCATAATATATTTTGTTAATTTTTTTTATGCCATACTGTGACAAATCATACAAACAAAAGTTTTTTAATGGTAATAATTCACACATTGCGAATCCGTACAAATTGTTAGCGTCCACGTACGTAATAAATGACCTTGGCTTTGAGGGGTCAAAGTCGTCAAGATATTTATTATTTGCCTTGGCATAATTATTTGCTGCTAAACTAATGCCCCCCCTCAATCCACGTTCCACCATTTCACCCATCGTACGATCAGACAACAGGTCTATAAATATCTTACTGGATTTCAAAAATGCATCCCATGTCATGCCAGGACTAGTGATGTAACAAGCAGGGTCAAGCTTGTAGTGTAACAAACCCTTTTCACGGTAACTTTCAAATACGTCTGCTAGCAAGCAAACATCAGCTTTCAAGTACTGGTCGTGATAGTCACCAATTGTCTGACATCCTAACTTCCCCCATGCATCAAGTGCGTGTTGATATTCAGAGTCAGAAATACCTTTACCAGTTAGTGTAGAATAAAATTTCTCTTTTGGTGGCAGTCTTGTTTCTTCAAACACAACCCAGTCACTGATGTACTCATATGGATAAACACCTTTTTTAATCAAGTCCGGCTCAAAATATTTACTTGTTATTGGATACTCAGTCAGTCCTTCTGCTAGACTAGCCAACCCTAAAGACAGATGTTGCATAGAGTCATAAAATGCTAATTTATCTAACCTAAAAGTCAAGTATTTCTCAGTTGTCTGGGCAATACAACTTATGTTTCTGTACGACTCATCCACAGCCTGCATGATAATATGTGAATCATATCCCTTCAGATTGTGGAAAAAGATTGGTAACTTATATGTCTTAGGATCTGTTTTTAATAACAAGTTACAATTGTTATGTGCAGCGCCTCTGTAACATCCAGTTATGTGATCGTGGTCACGAACTTTATCACCCCCCAGAGGCTGTTCGCAAATCCAACACGTCACAGCTGTATCAAATTTCAGTTTGTCTTCTTCTGTCATCACCAAAGGCATCTGACATGTTGTGAGATACTGTACTACCTGACTATACAGTTGTCTCATTTCTGTTAAAAACAGGCATGCTGCATTTTCACCTCTGTAGATAACAGGCTCTGAATGAAGACCGTCTGACCTAACAATAATGTATCCAAAAGAACACACCACTTGGTCACTCAATTTTATAGTCTTTGGTAATGACTCTGGAATTGGACCTTCATATGGAACGACGAGTGATTCAAAATCTGCGTATACTACAAACGGCAGCTTTTGTTGATTAACATAGTTTTTAAAATACACTTGACTACCAGACTCTGGATACTTAAGTACAGTTTGTATGTCATCAGCTGACCTACAATGTAGAATGTGTTTATGTGCCACTGCAATAGAGGAGAATCTTTGTAAACATCTCTTACACACTTCCTGTTTACCATTATGTTTTGATACATGATTATGAATTAGACGTGACATATTTCTGATAATTGTGTAGTGAAAGTTATCACCAGAGCTTATTAGCAACATATCAACATGTTTATCTTCTGACTGTCCATATGTTGGGGCAATTGGTGATACTCTAATTGGCTGTAACTTATTCTCAGATTGATTATCCCATACAAACACATTCACGGATATACCAGGATTTAGTTTTTCAAACAAGTCTATGTCCTCTATTTTAACAGGGAACTCAATGCCACTGAAGTTGAGTTCGTTTATAAAATTGGTATAGTTAGATACACGTTCAGGTTTTGTTTTTACAAAATGAAGTTTAGAAAGCACACACCACATGAAACAGAAATTATCATTGTTCTGAATATTGACCACACCCTTTTTGTCTACAACCTCTTTTGGTAGTGGTATCCATGATTTGCCTAAAATAGGATGATATCTTGACTGCTTTAGTTGTAGTTCATGTACAAGGCCTTCATGCCAGCCAGACCCTTGCATTTCTGCTCTGTCAATTGCTTCATGGAAGTCTGGTAACAATCTTTCTCTAAACACTTTCTCTAGTTCTCTTCTCGAATTAACTGTGTGCTGCCTTGTCGAGATATACGTTACAATAACTTTACCAACATCTCTGACAAATTCTATTTTTGCAACAATCTGAATCTTTACACTATCAGAAAGAAGGTTATTTTGTATGACTAAAAAAGATCTTTCTATTGATTCATAGACATTGTAAATATTATATATAGGTAAGTCAGTTGTGTGAAACACGTTTCTTAATCTTTGACGGTTGTCCATCTTTTTTATTTGTCCGACAAAAAAATAAATAGAAAATTATATAATGAAAATGGCACTTTATTGACTAAAATCTATATAATAGACAAAATTAATCACCAACTAATAAGCCACTTCATTGATATGTCTTCTGTGGTATCATTTTCAAGCTTTTGCATATGTAATATTGTTTTACTGACAGTAATAAATTTAACATTTTTATTTTCTTTTTTTATTTGATAGTATATGTTTAAACACATAATCTTAAACCAGTCAGATTTAGCATCATAAACTAAAAAATTTGCTGTCCTATTATTATAAAGTGGAAAAGTATTAGAATATCCAAGATAAAAACTATATGTCATGTACATCTTCATCGGTGATGGGAGTTCTGAAAAAGGGCGTCTAACTTGTGTTTTTAAGTCACTAATAAGCATAAAATCCCTGAAACTCGATGTAATATCCATGAATTTACCAATAGGCCAATTTTGATCCTCTTGTCCGTCCATCATTTTTTATAGACAAACCAAAAAGATAAATTAATTTACTAATCCATACCCAGTGGGTTGATCTGTCTTCAAAATGAGCTTTAGATGCTTAGTTGATTTCAGTTTATTTTTTACATCATCCCGTTCTTGCTTATTTGGAATGACATCGTTCTCTCTGAGACAGTCTTCAAAGCTGTCACGGTCCTTACAGTAAAACAAACAGATAAACTTTAACTGTTCTTGAAAATCTTTCAGTACAGCATTATATTTCTGAGTGAGAATCCATACACTTATGTTTGCATGTCTGCCACTGAAGGCAAGTTCTGCTAGAGTGTTTCTCTTCTTGACAATGTCTTTCTCTGCAGAACAGTCATCAACTATGAACAATGTTGGCTGTCCTTCAAATTGCTTGTAAAAATATAGCAGGTAATCATTCAGTTTTTTCTCAGGGTCGACTAAGTATATGTTGTTGTCAGTCCAAATGAATGAACGGTTGTGATAAGCTTTGTTGTGTTTGATTGTTGGACAAAATATTACAATGTTTTCGAAATGATGAAGGTATCTTGTTTGTAAGAGGTTAAGAACAAATTCAGTCTTCCCACACGAAGTGGCGCCACAAAATAGGCCGCAATGTGAATCGTGCGTCATTAAGTCCATTTTAAAAACACAATATAATCTGTTTGTACAAAAACACTATGCTTGCCTTTCTGGTTATAAAAGGGGTTTCAAACTAACCACTCACACCGCAAGCCTTATAATAATGACTACGAAAAGCTTGTCTGGTTTTATTTTCTCCCTACTTGGACGTCAGTGACGGTGTGCGGTCTGTGATTTTAGACCTTACACCCAGAAGCTGCAAGGTCTAAAATCACAGATAGGTCCGCCATTATCATGTTGGTTGGGTAAACAGCACGCGACACAAATGTCCGTGATCTGGTTTCAATTTAAATGCATAACAGGACAAGGCAATGTCCGTGATCTGGTTCAAACTAACAACTCACTCCCCGATTTTCTCCTCGAGTGATCTAAAACACTTGTAAAACATGGTGGGGTGTATACTAAATTGAATAATTGAGGTCTCTCCCGGGATTAAAGTTGTGGGTTTCAATTTAAAGGCATCACGCGACAGGGTAATAAATAACTGTATGAAAGGCTGATTGTCACCCACTGGAGCGAAAACAGGAAACCGTTTCACAACCAATTTTCAAGCCCAACTTTCTGGTTGTGAGTAAATAGATGCAATCTTGTAAACTCACATGACTACACAACAGCTGTCTCTACCTACAGGTTATGACGGCAATAACTGCACCCAATAGGAATCCGGTTTCATCACGCGACAGTCTTGAGCACAAAGGCCGATTGTTCAACAGCGCAATGTCCGTGTGCGTCGCAGCAGTCACGATGTGTGAAGTGAAAACTTTTCACAGATAAATTTTCCTCCACACAATTTTTCACGTTGGACGTTTCATTTACGAAATAACCTATATTAGAGATTTGTTCTATATTTTTGGTTTGCCCCAGAGTAAGAAAAATGACATAGTGGTTTAGTGACATACATTGAAGCGTTGACACAAAAAGGAATGCTAATTTGTTTTGTGTGTGCAGAGAGAGAGAGAGAGAGAGAGAGAGAGAGAGAGAGAGAGAGAGAGAGAGAGAGAGAGACACTATTTGGACATAGAAGACTATTGTTTACAATGGTGGTATGAACAGGAAGTAGACACTATTTCTCAGGAAGGCCAACTCTGACAGCATTGAGTGGTGGGGTGTGGGGGTGTGTGTGTGTGGGGGGGGGGTGGGTGGGTGGTGTGTATTTCTCGGGAAGATATTTTAACTAGCCTTTTGTTTCCAAGGGGTTGGGGGACCTGACTGGGCAGATAAATCTGTTAAATGAATTTGGTCAAGTGCGTTTGTTTATTTACGGAAAGGATTAAATAAATCAATTGTTTCTTAAATGGGTGTCGTTGTAATCTCCTATATACTTTCTCTCAAGGGTGGTGCAAGAATAGCTTGGCGCCTAGAGGCGCCAAGCTATTCTGGCACTACCCTTGAAGTCTGAACTATTTTAGTCAAACTTATTTCACACACTGGTGTATTCTGAATGATAAGGGTTAAGCGGTCAGGTAGCTGCTCTATGACGACACCTTCCATGCAAAAGGCAGCCCAAATTTCTCCTAGAGGGACAATATATAAATTTATCCGTGTTACTGACCAGGTAGGTGACAACTTGATAACCCTGTTCCACTAGCCACACGAGGATGCAGGATGTGTCGAGCCCTCCGCTGTATGCCAGGACCACTTTACCTTTCGTCTGGCTGCCATTGGCTTGTGCTGACATTGTGTCCAGCTATCTGTAAAAAAACAGCATAAAAATGAGTGAAAGTGTATGAAAGATGAACATGGCATACCACACTGGTTACCTCCCTCAATCCACTGTATATATCACACTGGTTCTCCCCGCCTTTGATTCGCCAAGCATGCTTAGCGTATCAAAAGAGAGAACCAGTGTTGATTGTACATTGCTTAAAGTCCCGACAGCAACAAGACTTTCTCTGGAAGTGCCTGCACTGCTTGTCAAAAAAACAAAAACAGAATATTGAATATTATATGTATGTCGCCAGCCGGTCCATACGTTAAATAAACCTATGACATGGGGCCTAAATAAAGCTAAGACCATTTAGCAACACACATCCAATATCAAGAGCTACAGGCAGTGCAGAAATAGGGACAGTTTAAAAAAGGAAAATACAGATGAATGGACCAAGGGCAAGGGGTAGACAGAAACACATGCCCCAGAATAGAGGGGAAAACCCACCCTGTGGGGCTGACCAGGGTGACCCTGGGAACTAAAAAGTAGTTAACCCCACCCAAGTCCCCCAGGTCAGACCCGTGTGGGGCTAGAACCAGTGTGATATACATGCATCAAAACTTAATGTCACACAATGTAATGAAAATGTGACTTTTGTATGACTATGAGGCTCTACGACAGATAAAGTAAATCGGTCTAAAAAATAACTGCTATTTTTTCTTTCCGCGTTGCATGGAAATCACTGGCTGCTGTGTTTGTTACAACTGCACTAGCTACCCGTGTCTAGTCAAAGAAACAAAGAATCCAACAAATGTAAAATAAGACGTGACACACACTAGCTATAGGACTCGGCTGGGAAGTTCCCGTGTTGCCTAAGAGCGTCGGCCTGGCAGCCGCCATCTTGAGGATACGATACACTTCAGATAGTAGCGAAGTAGCGGTTTCCTACGGTGATGGCAAGACCTGCTGTTATTGCCTATAGCACGTCAGGACTTTCCTGACATTGTAATGTCCTGACAGCGATTTCCCGATGAGCGCATTTATAGTTATTACGTCAGCTTCCCGCGCCTCATTACATGCCATACAAGTCTCTCTCTTGGCTTGACTTCGCGAACGAAGATTTTATAGGAGTTGCCCACGACGTCTGCAGGCTTGTTCGTGGCTGCGGAGGCCAATCCGAGACAGGCAGGTTCGACCGCAGTGGCTGCAGGGGAAGGTATGGCCAGGGTTCTGAGCTGCAGCATCTCTGTTTTTTCTCCTGAGACGCTTGTCCTTAAGGCTAGCTCTGTGAGAGTCCTCAAAGGAGACAGCTGCCTTGTAAATGGTGGAGCGCCAGGTGTCACGGTCCGCAGCAAGCGAAGACCACTGGTGGTGGTCGATTTGGCAGGCACTAAGTGACTTCTTGAGACAGTCTTTGTATCTCTTCTTTGGTGCCCCTCTGTCACGGTGTCCAGTAGCAAGCTCGCCGAACAGGGTGATCTTTGGTAGGCGATGATCCTCCATCCTGGAGACATGCCCCGCCCAGCGGAGCTGTGTCCGCAGCAGCAAAGCCTCGATGCTCACAGTTTCAGCCTGTTCAAGGACCTCGACGTTGGTGACATAGTCACTCCAGTGAATGCCCAGGATGGTGCGCAGGCAGCGCTGGTGGAAGCGTTCGAGGAGTCGTAGTTGGCTGCAGTAGAGGGCCCAGGACTCGGAACCATACAGCAGGGTGGTGAGGACCACAGCTCTGTACACGCTGATCTTGGTGCCTGTTTTCAGCTGTTGGTTGTGCCACACCCGCTTGAAAAGTCGCCCGAAAGCGCTGTTCGCTTTTGCCAGCCTGCTGTCAAGCTCCTTGTCCAGCTTGGCGTCCGACGTGATAATGCAGCCAAGGTAAGTAAACTGGTGCACCGACTTTAGTTCAGACTCGCCAATGGTGATGTGAGGAGGGTGATACACTGTCTTGGGTGCCGGCTGATGGAGGACCTCTGTCTTTTTCAGACTGACCTCGAGTCCAAAGAGCTGGGCAGCATCTGCGAAGCAAGACGTGATGCGCTGCAGGGCTCTCTCTGTGTGTGCAACGAGGGCAGCATCATCAGCAAAAAGCAGCTCACGAATCAGTTGGTCTAGGGTTTTCGTGTGGGCCTGCAGTCGTCTGAGGTTGAACAGGCTGCCATCGAGACGATACCTGATGTACACTGCATCGTCATCATCGAGGTCCACTGTGGCGCCTGCTTCAACATCATACTAAAAAAGATGGTGAAGAGGGTCGGTGCCAGCACGCAGCCTTGCTTTACGCCGTTGAGAATAGGGAATGGTTCTGAGAGGTCATTGTTGAGTCTGACCTGGCCTTGATGGTCCTCGTGTAGCTGGACAATCATGTTGAGGAACTTTGGGGGACAGCCAAGTCGCTCCAGGATCTGCCACATGCCTTGCCTGCTCACAGTGTCAAACGCTTTTGTTAGGTCGACAAATGTTACGTACAGCCCTTTGTTCTGCTCGCGGCACTTCTCCTGCAGCTGTCTCAGCACAAAGACCATATCGGTGGTGCTCCTGTTTGCTCTGAAGCCACACTGGCCCTCTGGGAGTTGGTCTTCAGCGATGGCAGGTACCAGCCGATTCAGGAGCAGCCTTGCAAGGATTTTCCCAGCAATGGACAGCAGGGTAATTCCCCGATAGTTGGAACAGTCAGACTTCTCGCCTTTGTTCTTGTACAGGGTGATAACAACTGCATCACGGAGATCTTTTGGTAGTGTTCCTTCCTCCCAGCAGCAGAGAAAGAGGTCATGGAGCTTGTTGTGCAGTGCTGTGCCTCCATGTTTCCAGATCTCTGGCGGTATTCCATCAATGCCTGCTGCTTTGCCACTCTTGAGCTGGTGGATGGCTGTGAGGGTCTCTTCAGCGGTGGGCGGTTCGTCCAATTCAACCTTTACTGGGAGGTGTGGGATTTGTAGGACGACCTGCTGTTATTGCCTATAGCACGTCAGGACTTTCCTGACATTGTAATGTCCTGACAGCGATTTCCCGATGAGTGCATTTATAGTTATTACGTCAGCTTCCCGCGCCCCATTACATGCCATACAAGTGAACTATACAAATCTGTACAGACAATTATTTTTTATAAGCTTCACGCGTAACCTACGGATTTCAGACTGCGATGAAAGTTATACAACCAGGGCCAGATCACTTTGCTCCAGAAGGGGGGGGGGGGGGGACCAACAGCTTGTTTGGGACCTTGAACCTCATGCAAAAGGCCTCCACCATGCTAGCATTTTAACAAATTTGGGGTCTGGGGGGGGGGGCATGCGCCCCCCCCCCCTGGATCCGGGCCTGACAACTGCACGACCCGCACTGCTGAAACTGTCTCAATGCCTGTAGACAGGCCACGGACCACAGTGCTGTTTCCGTACTGTCCAGTCTCTTAACCTTAAAAAAAAAAAAAAAAAAAAAAACACTACCGCCCAATAGCTGCACATTTGCCATGCACAAAATACCCTAAAAAACAGCACATGACCCGTCTCATTTCTTGGCTATGAAACTGGTTCCTTATACAAACCCCCACACCCAAGCACAGCTGAAATCAGCGTGCCCCTCAAATGACTACGTCAAAGGCAACTCAACATAGGCCCACAAATGTCCACTGGATAAGCTCAGGATGGTATGAATCAAAGCACCAAACATGTCTCCTCTCAGCTAACCACAAATTTTCAGCAAATTCCCACATTCAGCCCAACTGCAAATTTTCAAACTTAACAAGGCAAAAATTATTTTTAAAAACACGGGAACTCTTACTGCCTGAACTTCCCAATTTAAATGTATACCGTGACCTGTACTAGCTCCCCGCTGCTTCTTTGAGATCACTTTTAACGTTTCGCTTCCATGAAAAGATGATGCCACACTGGTTATCGCCCTCTATCCGCTGCGCATCATATCGAAGGCGACAACCATTGTGGGATGATGCAAGTCAGTGCAACAAGTTTTCGGAGAAAGATAGGAGTGGAGAAATCACTGTACCTGGTTCAGCAAACGGTGTCTCGAGCAGTAGTCTGTGTGTCCGTGTCGCAGACAAGTAACTGATACCGCGTGGTGGCTGCCGAATAGTATATTTCCCTGCGGTAGATGACTGCACGAGGCTGTCGGGTTGTGTGGCGCACGCCTGACGTATCGGCACACACGGGACGCGCGCCGGCCTCCGCAGCCTCTTACACAGTGGTCTACTGGTGCTGTGGCAGTTTGCAGGATACATCAGTACTGTGTAAGAGATCACCCGAGGCGGCAATATGGTGACAGGTCACGTTATATATTCAAATGAGGTATGTGAGGCAGTGCAAGGACCGGTGTATAAAAAAAAAAAAAAAATCTTTTGCCTTCTTTGGCATTTTGTACAGAAGCAGTATGTTGGAATTTGCTTAAAATCTCTTGATAGATGAGAAGGAAAATGTTTGGTGCTTTGATTCATACCTTTCTTGGCTTAAGCAGCGGACTCTTTTCGGCCTAGTTTGAGTTGCCAAGCGGATGGTGATTTGAGGTGTGTACCAGTTTTGGCTGCGCTTGGATGTAGGGTTGGTACACAATCATGTTGATAGCCAGGAGAAGAGACGGGTGATGTGGGTTTTTTTTTTTTTTTTTTTTTTTTTTTTTTTTTAATTTTGTGCATGGCAAATGTGCAGCAAGTGGGCGGTAGTGTTGTTTAGGGGACTGAAAAATTAGGGGATGACTGGGACAGACTAAGACAAAGGCATTTTAACATATGGGACTGCAGGGGAGGCCCACTGTGTACTATGGCCTTTAGGGGGCGGAGTCAGAAGCTAAATAGCTGAGGGTGCACCGAGGGTAAAAGTTCGTGTACAACGAACATGTATTAAAACAAAAATATTTTTTTTTTTAGTAATCAGTCCTCCCTTGCGCACCCGGCCGGTGGGTTCAAGAAGTGGAGTATAGGGCTCTGGAAGCCGCCGGTTTCCCGCGTTGCCAATGCGTCGGCGCGGCAGCCGCCATCTTGAGAGGACACGCGGGCTTGGCGATACTATACTTCAGATAGTATCGAAGTAGTGTTTCAACACGTTTTTCTTCATGTTTCTTACTCTTTGGAAACAAACAAAAACAGATTCTTGTTAGCGGTTAACGGTGATGGCAATACTTTCCTGACAGTCCTGACCGCTGAATTCGGCGGCAGCCGCAGCGGGGTTTCCTGATGAGCTCATGAGTCTCGTATCCTCTCAAGATGGCCGCCATGACTGACTAGCGTGATGACGTCAGCTTCCCGAACTCTAAATATTGGTTAATTCGGGTTTAACGTCCACAGTGTGAGCACCGAGGTGATCATGGACGGCCCTGATGGGCGGGTTATGGGGGCCAGGGAAACCTATTGTATGGAGTACGACCTGAACACTGATAAACTCAGGTGCACTCCAACTCAGTGTCACTTCAAGTTGATTTACCAGGACCTTTCAACGGACATGCTATTGAACAAATCCGTTTTTCAATTGTGAGTCCAGCTACCGGGGCCGGGACGGGATTCAGTCGAACCCGCCCGGCGATTCCCTTCCCTCTCCTGCTCCGACGTTTAACCGCCTGAGCTATTTCGGACTCCTCTAAATATCTTTAGCTACTGTGCATTTTAACCTTCGAGGCGTCCCGCCAGTCAGTTTCACACCGTGCATGACAGACAAGTGGTGCTTTGACTAAATGCAAATCCGCTGCGCCACCCGGTGCGCCCCAGTGCCGGCTTCACGGTGGCGCAGCGGATTTGCATTATTTAAAGCACCACTCGTCAGGCCCCTATAATATAGTTCACAGGAGTCTGTTGTAGCGCCGTCACCGAGGTGGCCGCCGGGTGCAGAAGCAATGACTCTGTGCCATAAACGGCACTCACGTCTAGTTGACCAGGTAATTTTACAGGATGTTTGCCTGTACTGAGGAGGTGAGGAGGGCCGAGCCGGCCGGTCCGGCCAAACTGACTCGGAAACTGCCGACTGGAAAGAACTTCGTTTTAAAGTATCATATTTTTTGTCATGGGAGCCGGGTGGTTCATTCCTGGACTTCGCCTCTGCATAGTAAGAAATAAACCTCACTCCCAGTGGCCATAGCCGACAGTGGCGGCGGTATAAGGCTCGGGAAACAAGGCTCGGGAAACTGACGTCATCACGGCTAGTCGTGGCGATCATCTTGAGACTATGGATAAGGGCCGCCATCATAGGGAAATCGCTGTCAGGACGTCATGTCAGGAAAGTCCTGACGTGCTATAGGCTATAGGGCTCGGGAAGCTGACGTCATCACTCCAGTCGTGGCGGCCATCTTGTGAGGATACGGGACTAAGCGCTCACAGGGAAGTCGCTGTTTTTGTAATGTCAGGAAAATCCTGACGTACTATAAGCAATCACAGCAAGTCTTGCCATCACTGTAGGAAACCTCTCACCAGAATGTTTTTGTTTGTTTCCAAAGAGGAAGAAAAATGAAGGAAAACTTGTGGTTTAAACATTATTTCGCTACTCTGTATCAGATGACTATTACTTACTTACTTACGCCTGTCACCCCTACCCGGGTATAGGCCGTCGACGAGAGACCTCCAGCAACTCCTGTCCTGTGCTTCTCCTTCGATTCTACTCCAGGTGGTTCCCAGTCTCTTGATGTCTGCTTGGGCGGAGGTCTCGACGCCAGGAGTTTCTCGGCCTACCTCTTTTCCTCTTTCCCTGGGGGTTCCATGACAATGCCAGCTTAGTGATACTGGAAGCTGTCTTTCTCAGACTGTGACCGATCCATCCCCATCTTCTTCGCCCAATTTCATTCTCTGCTGTTATCTGCTCTGTTCTCTCCCAGAGCCTGACGTTGCTGATCTTCTCTGGCCAGTGGATTTTCAAAATTCTTCTAAGGCAACTGTTCATGAAGGTCTGTACTCTGTTGACTGTGGTTTTTGTCAATCTCCAAGTCTCTGCTCCATATAGGAGAACTTCTTTTACATTGGAGTTGAAAATCCGGACTTTGGTGTGTTGTGACAGCTCTCTGGAACTCCACACTTTTTTCAACTGGAGAAAGGCTGCTCTGGCTTTACCGATTCGTGCTCTGACATCTGCATCAGTGCCGCCTTTTTTGTCTATGATGCTCCCGAGATAGGTGAAGGACTCCACCTCCTCCAACGGGGTGCCAGCAAGCAAGACTGGTTCTGCCCTAGTTGCGTTCAGCCTCATTGTCTTTGTTTTCTGTTTGTGAATGGTGAGGCCCACTTGGGACGAGATGTCAGCAAGCCTCGTGGTCTTGTCCTGCATTTGTTGACAAGTGTGGGACAGTAATGCCAAGTCGTCTGCAAAATCGAGGTCGTCAAGCTGTGTCTACAGTGTCCACTGTATTCCACTTCGTCTGTGCTCTGTGGTCATCTTCATGACCCAGTCTATGGCCAGTAGGAAGAGGAACGGAGACAGCAGACACCCCTGCCTGACACCAGTTCTGACCTGGAGCTCCCTGGTGAACTGCCCTTCGTGGATCACGCGACATATCATGCCATCGTAGCTGCTCTTGATCAGGCGGACGAGCTTTGTTGGTACACCGTAGTGTCGTAATCTGATGACTATGGTATCCTCTTAATATGGCGGTTGACACGCCGACGCTGCTAGGCAATGCGGGGAACTTCCCAAGCCCTATAACAGGAAGTCTTGCCATCACCCTAGAAAACCGCTAACCAGAATATGTTTTTGTTTGTTTCGAAAGAGGAAGAAACATCAGTGAAGAAAAACGTTGAAACAGGCTTCGCTACTATTGATCCGAAGTCTATCGCCAGGCTAGCGTGTCCTCTTAACTGAGATGGTGGCACAGCTGCCAACACTGCTGGGCAATGTGGAAAACTTCCCGAGCCCTATACAGTCTGAAGTTTATTCTATCTTCCTAAGATGGCGGTTGACGCGCTGACGCTGCTAGGCAACGCAGGGAACTTCCCAAGCCCTGTATGGCTCAGGAAGCTGACGTCATCACGCTAGTCGTGGAGGCCATCTTGAGAGGATACGCGACTCAGTCATGCGATCATCAAGAAATCGCTGTCAGGACTACAATATCAGAAAAGTCCTGACGCGCTATAGGCAATAAATGACAGCAAGTCTTGCCATCACCGTAGGAAACCGCTAACCAGAATCTCAGTGTTTTTGTTTGTTTCCAAAGAGGAAGAAACATAAGTGAAGAAAAACGTGTTGAAACACTACTTCGCTACTACTCACAGCAGTATCCAAAGTCTATCGCCAGGCTAGCGTGACCTATTAAGATGGTGGCACGGCTGCCAACGCTGCTAGGCAACGCGGGGAACTGCAGTCCCGAGCCCTATACTGCAAATTGCGCGTTATGCAGATTTTCGCACGTTCCAAGGCTTTCATCCGTTATGAGTTTGTGTAGTGGCGGTTGTGCACATGGGCAGCAATATTCAAAGTTTGGAAATTCAAGGGTAGTGCTAGATTAGCTTAACAGCCAAGCTAATCTGGCACTACCCTTGAATTATCATGGTTGATCCATCTCCTGCTGTAGTGCATTAAAGGTAAGTGTGTTAAATGTAAAAATTAAAAAAATCAATCATTTTCTATTACTTTTCCATTGTAAGATAGCGAATGCTCATTTATATGCACGAGATGGAGTTTATTTGCCTGGAGGTCTTTGTATACCACATCATCAAGATAATGTGCAATACGGAGATTAGAATATGACTGCCTTCCTATTATGCAAAATAAATCAGTCACTCGTGCTCAGGTTGACAGATCCAATTAGTTTTTCTGTCAACCAGAGCACCAGTGACCTATTTTGCTTAATGGGAAGGCAGTCATTTATTTTGCATAATGTCATATTTTATTTGTCCCTTTTGATTCTGATACACCCATTGCTTGAAATAAATTTGATTATGATAGTTTAAGGGTCGTGCCAGAATTGCTTGGCGCCTGAGGCACCAAACTATTCTGGCACCACCCTTGAACTAAATTGTTGATCAATCTCCTAATCTGTGATGTAGCCTTTATAGGACAATAAGCAAATTATTTTTAAAAATCAGCTTCAGGATGTAATCATTACATCCTGAGGCTGATTTTTAAAAATAATTACTAATGGGTTAAGCAACAAAGATCTCGCATCCAATCAGTCCTAGTCCAGAATTGCTCACAAAAAGGAGTCTAAACATGTTTGTGTGTTTACTTACTTGCGCCTGTCGCCCCTCCCAGGATATAGGCCGTCTGTTACGATTGTGGTTGTGTTGTTTCGTGAGAGCGTGCATGTTTATATTGATCGTAGGAAACGATCCAATATTTATTTGAGCTATCACGATTACCCTCGCGCTGGGACCATGCGGCGTTGAGGCGCGTCCCCTGGGTGGTGGATAGGGGGTCCCTCGTGAGAGGGGTGCACCAAATGAAATAAGGTGCCGTGAACCAACATGGTCTAAGGGAAGGTGACCCCGACAGAAAACCCCTGGTCCTCCTAGTAAGGGGGTTGGGCGTGGGGTTAGCTTCCCCACCCTGCAAAAAAGGAAATAGCTACAAAAACGCCGACGAAAAGACTAACAGTAATTCCTTTCCTGGAGGAGGAAGGTTCTTCTACTAGAAGACTTATGACGTCCTGTGGTGAAAGCCGGAAGTCTTCGGAAGCCACAGGACCGAGCCGCCTCTCTCTATCCAGGGATACAACCATGGGCACATGGAACGTCAAGACCATGTACCAGAGCGGCAAGGCCGCCCAGATAGCAGCGGAAATGCAAAAGTACAACCTTTCCCTGCTAGGCATCAGTGAAGCCAGATGGACGCAGTCTGGCCAGAAAAGGCTGTTAAGTGGGGAGATGATTCTGTATTCAGGTCATGAAGAGGAGAATGCCCCCCATACAGAAGGAGTAGCACTCATGCTGTCACCAGTGGCACAGAGAGCGCTGATGGGCTGGGAACCTCTTGGGCCAAGAATTATAACAGCAGCCTTTAGAACCAAGAAAAAGCTCAAGCTGAACGTCATCCAGTGTTATGCGCCCACCAATGACAGTGACGAGGAAGAGAAACAAGAGTTCTACGACCGACTCCAGAGTGCCGTGGACAAAATGTGCGGAGCGAGACATCACCATCGTCATGGGCGATTTTAATGCCAAAATAGGGGAGGACAACACCGGATACGAAGAGGTGATGGGGAGACAGGGACTAGGCTCGGAGATGAGTGAGAACGGGGAGAGGTTTGTAGACTTTTGTGCTCTAAACCGACTTGTCATTGGAGGCAGCATCTTCCCACACAGAAGAATACACAAAGCAACTTGGGTCTCACCTGACCATACAACAGAGAACCAAATAGACCATATCTGCATTAGCAAGAAATTCAGAAGATCCCTTCAAGATGTTCGAGTGAGGAGGGGAGCAGATGTCGCCTCAGACCACCATCAGCTTACCTTAAGAATGAAGCTCAAGCTAAAGAAAAGCCGCACAGAGACAACAAGAAGACAGCGCTATAATGTAGGCCTCCTGAGAGAAACTGGAGTTAGAGAAGAGTTCAAACTGGTGCTGTCCAACCGGTTTCAAGCGCTACAGGAGCTAGTAAATGAAGAGGAGGCAGTCACCACAGAGCAGCAGTGGAAGGCAGTTAGAGAGGCGCTGAACTCAACCTGCAAAGACACTGTAGGGTTCAGGAAACACCACCACAAGGACTGGCTGTCAGCACAGACCTTGAAGAAGATAGAAGCGAGGAAGCAGAAGAAAGCAGCGGTCAACAACAGTCGCACGAGAGCAGCCAAAGTAAGGGCACAGGGGGAATACTCCACACTTTTTTTCAACTGGAGAAAGGCTGCTCTTGCTTTACCGATTCGTGCTCTGACATCTGCATCAGTGCCGCTTTTTTTTTTTGTCGATGATGCTCCTGAGATAGGTGAAGGACTCCACCTCCTCCAACGGGGTGCCAGCAAGCAAGACTGGTTCTTCCATGGTTGCGTTCAGCCTCATTGTCTTTGTTTTTTGTTTGTGGATGGTGAGGCCCACTTGGGACGAGATGTCAGCAAGCCTTGTGGTCTTGTCCTGCATTTGTTGATGAGTGTGGGACAGTAAAGCCAAGTCATCTGCAAAATCGAGGTCATCAAGCAGTGTCCACTGTATTCCGCTTCTTCTCTGCTCAGTGGTCCTCTTCATGACCCAGTCTATGGCTATTAGGAAGAGGAACGGAGACAGCAAACACCCCTGCCTGACACCGGTTCTAACCTGGAGCTCCCTGGTGAACTGCCCTTCGTGGATCACGCGACATGTCATGCCATTGTAGCTGCTCTTAATCAGGCAGACGAGCTTTGTGGGTACACCGTAGTGTCGTAGGAGTTTCCACAAAGTCTCTCGGTCCACGCTGTCAAATGCTTTCTCGTAATGCAAAAAATTGACGTACAGCGGGGAGCTCCACTCCAGATACTGTTCCACGATGATGCGGAGAGTGGTGATCATGATCGTTTTTTCCTGAATCCTGCTTGCTGGTCTCTCAGCTGGGGGTCGACGGAGCTCTTCATTCTCTCCAGGATGATCCTGTTAAAGATCTTTCCTGGTACTGACAGCAAGGTGATTCCTCTGTAGTTGGAACACTTGCTGAGTTCGCCTTTTTTGGGAAGCTTGACTAGGTACCCCTCCTTCCAGTCAGCCGGCATCACCTCCTCTTCCCAGATCTTTCCAAACAGTGCGTACAGCAGCTCTACTGTTGTCTCTAGGTCTGCTTTCAGAGCCTCCGCTGGGATGCCATCCGGCCCTGCTGCTTTGCCGTTCTTCAAAAATGCCACTGCTCTTCTGATCTCTTCCCGGCTAGGTTTGTCACAGCTGATGGGTAGGTCAGTCTCTGCTGGCTGGATGTCTGGGGGGTCGGCTGGGGTGGGTCTGTTCAGTAACTCTTCAAAATACTCAGCCCATCTGTCGAGTTGGTCTGCTCTGTCTTCAATAGGCTTGCCTTCTTTGTCTTTTACTGGTCTTCCTGTATGGCCATACTTGCCCGACAATCTTCTGGTAATGTCGGAGAGCTGCTTTATGTTGCCGCTGCCTGCTGCCTTTTCTGCCTCTGCTGCCAGACAGTCTGTGTAGGCCCTCTTGTCTGCCCTGATACTCCTCTTCACCTCGTGGTTGGCTTTCGAGTATTCCTCCTGTGCCCTTGCTTTGGCTGCTCTCGTGCGACTGTTGTTGACAACTGCTTTCTTCTGCTTCCTCACTTCTATCTTCTTCAAGGTCTGTGCCGACAGCCAGTCCTTGTGATGGTGTTTCCTGAACCCTACAGTGTCTTTGCAGGTTGAGTTCAGCGCCTCTCTAACTTCCTTCCACTGCTGCTCTGTGGTCCCTGCCTCCTCTTTATTTACTAGCTCCTGTAGCGCTTCAAACCGGTTGGACAGCATCAGTTTAAACTCTTCTCTCACTCCAGTCTCTCTCAGGAGGCCTACATTATAGCACTGTCTTCTTGTTGTCTTTGTGCGGCTTTTATTTAACTTGAGCTTTATTCTTAAGGTAAGCAGATGGTGGTCTGAGGCGACATCTGCTCCCCTCCTCACTCGAACATCTTGAAGGGATCTTTTAAATATCTTGCTAATGCAGATATGGTCTATTTGGTTCTCTGTAGTATGGTCAGGTGAGACCCAAGTTGCTTTGTGTATTCTTCTGTGTGGGAAGATGCTATTTTTCACCTATTTCCTGAGCTCTTGTGACCCTTGACCTTTCCGAGTCATCAACGAAATTACCATGTATAGAAAGGTCTTACCATCAGGTATCTTTGTACCAAGTTTGGGTTTGAAGTTGTGAATAGTATTTGAGAAAAAATTAATTATGTCAAAATATAGCTATTGTTTTACCCATTTCCTGATCCCCTGACCTTTGTGAGAGGTCACTCAAATTAGTATGTTTATAAAGGTCTTACCACAAAGTATCATTGGGCCAAGTTTCAAGAATGTGTCTTGAATAGTCTCTGAGAAAATGCCAGCGTCAAGTTTACCACGGATGACGGCGGACGGACGACAGACAGACGACCATTGGCCCAAAACATATGTCAAAATATATATTATATAGCTGTTTTTGACATATTTCCTGATCCCGTGACCTTGGTGAGAGGTCACTCAAATTGGTATGTTTAGAAAGGTCTTGCCACAAAGTATCCTTGGGCCAAGTTTGAAGACTGTGGCTTGAATAGTCTCCGAGAAAATGCCAACATTAAAGTATACCACGGACGACGGCAGACCGAACGACCACTGGCCCAAAACATACGAACTTTGGCTTCGCATGTGAGCCAAAAAGGGCACGAGTTGCATAAAACCTTTTTAGTGCTCTGTATCAAAAACTGTTATGTACAGAAACAATTTTTGCTTTCTTTACCACTGCTACATTTAATCTTACTGTGCCCCCCTTCTCCCCCCCCCCCCCCCCCCCCCCCACACACACACACATACGCTTTTTTCACTGAAATAATAACACAAGATTGTCACCAAACATGTGATTTCATTTTATTGTTACTTGTAGAGTAAACATGTGCATTTAGTCAGTTTTTAAAATAAGTGAATATATACAATTTTAACCCCATGGCAGCATTTCCCAAATTTGGGAGGTGTCCCCAAACAACTATGTACCATACCATTTGCAGGAGATGGCTCAACCTTGATAATTCAAAAGTAGTACTTGATTAGCTTGGTGCCATCAGGAACCAAGCTAATCTGGCACTACCTTGAATTATCATGGTCATCTTCTCCTGCTTTTAGTACGCTGGGGCTAAATGGGTCAACTCATTTTAAAAGTTCTGCATGCGGATACACCCTTAGAAGCCGCATAAAAATATCAGATTCAGGAAGAGGCACAGATTCGCAGGACTCCCTGCAGCCTTTAGGGGCTCATGAGATTCTCTGCCTCTTGTAAATGAAAAGAAGTGTCTTTTCTCTCGTGTTTTGTGCCGCATATATATCTGTATGCGGCACAACCTGAATGAGAGAAACAGCTTAATCCTTTGGCCTTGGGTAGTCCTTTTTTGTTGCAATGATTCCTGAGGAAATCATTGCAACAAAAAGCAGCACTACCGACAGCCAAAGGGTTTAAAGCTGTTCCTGCGTACTGGTACATACACAGAGTGTGTACCATCATCACCTGACATCATTCAAGCTGTCGGAGTCAATACTTGTGGGTACAGATGAAACACAGGGCATGTATCTGCTTCCAGTGATTCATGCTCACGTCAATACCGGTCCCTGGTACATAATTATTCCAGTGACATGGGTGTGTGTGTGTGGCCCCGGGGGGGGGAGGGGGCTGGGGAGATAGTGTGATGCACACGCCTTATGTATGCCGGTCAAGCCTTTCAACACAGACATGCACATGAAGATAAAGGCTGACAGCTTGCAAGACTTCTGCCACTTTTATTTACATTACCTCCACATAGAATTTTGTACTTTAAAATGCTGCACAATTTGATTTTTCAGCCCATCATCATATGATCCATCCACCAACAACACCCCCTTCCCCGTTTTGATTTTTCTGCCAGTAATGGAAAGGTTCTCATCCCAAC
This sequence comes from Semisulcospira habei, assembly GCA_036245525.1. Lineage (NCBI taxonomy): Eukaryota > Metazoa > Mollusca > Gastropoda > Semisulcospiridae > Semisulcospira > Semisulcospira habei. The sequence continues at coordinate 199,631,268 of BTPG01000004.1, read as the reverse complement.
TTATATTATTTGATTTTAGGGACAATGGTTGAAAGGTCGTCACTAACCCCCCCCCCCCCCCCCCTCCAGCCATTTGATTTGTTCATGGCAGAAAACAAGGACACACGAGTAGTATGACTTGGATTTCATTGCCACTACACCAGAGCATACACATATGCACAATTTAATAATACTAGAATAGTCCCGATAAATATTCTGTGTGCGTGCTATGTGTTTTGTGGAATCTTCGATAAATATCCTGTGTGTGTGCGTATGTGTTTTGTGGAATCTTCATAAGATGAAACACAAGGCATGTACATTGTGTCTGCTTTTCACACATTTTATTAGTGTGCATGTATTTCATCTACTTGTTCCAAGGCTTTTAAACTGGACATCACATCAGAACACCTGTGTGATATGTAAAGCCGCAACAACAAAAGTGCTTGTCAAGCAGGGATAATAAAATGCCCAAAAATACAAGTCTGTGACAAAACGCAAGCAAAATAGATGACCATATTAATTTATGCTTTTCCCCAATATGCTATAAAAAGTTACACAATGTAATGATGCAATGATTGCAACATCAGACAGATTCCAAACAAAAGCTAAGAGGATAAATGATTCACCCATGCACATATTGTTAACCCATTTAACCCACGGTCGCATTTTACAAATTTTGGAGGTGTTAACCAACAACTATGTACCACTTACAGGAGATGGACTGACCATGACAATTCAAAGTTAGTGCCAGATTAGCTTGGCGCCTGATGATGCCAAGCTAATCTGGCATTAACTTTGAATTATCATGGTCAATACATCTGCTGTAGGGCGTTGGGGCTAAATGGGTTAAACCACTTCATTGTCAGTGGTGGCAGACTGTGTTTCTGATCTCTTTGTTAATTCAGAGCCAAACCCATCCATGGAATATGATTACAAAGTGGTGTCAGCAAGATGCATAGGTCCCCATATGCCCCTTCAACTGCAGGGGCTCATGAGGATCTATATCTCTTGCAACTGGATCATGTTCATTGTTAAAAGGTGAATGTAAAGAGTTATGAAAAACCAATATCTCTATGATTATGTTTTATTCACTGTGGAACACTGAAAACGGATGTTTGTGCTCATTGTAATCTCAAAAAAACATTACACAAATGGATATAACTGGCCAAGCCCCACAAACTACTATCACATGACAACAATCACCATGTGTGACAACTGTCAAAATATAACAAAACAACACACAAACTAAGCAATGTCTACCCTGGTACCTGGTACAGTAAGGAGTGCACATTTTCAAACAGTTGCGATTTTCGAACAGTGGTGATGTGATATCTGAAGGCAGAATAAATTGACGTAAGCCATGACAAGTATATGTACACTTAATGCTATAAAAATGCAAGTGGACTGCGGAAAGCTTTCTATACCTAACTAAATCAAGCTTATCCATGAAAAAGTGGCAGACCATGAAGGGTCCTGAGTAATGTCTGTTAAGACTAGTCATGAAAATTCAAAGATATTGCCAGATTTGGGCTAATAAGACACTGCCCTTGAACTGCCACAATGTTCAGCACCTGGTATGTTATCAAAGACAACTTGCAACTTTTGGGCAAAGTGAAACTGAAAGACATCAGCTGTACAAGAAGAATTGTCACGAAACACCAACATGGAAGACACAAATACCACACAGGAAAACACTGGCTGCCTCCCTCGCTCGGCTACATATGCAGCGGATCGAGGGAAGCAACCACTTTGGTACAGTCACATCAGCACACACACAACATAGTATCACAGCAACACTATCTGGTCCGTGGTCCAGTCGTGTACCCTCCAGACAAAATATAGAGTGAATGTACAATTACAGCTTTGTTCATAATAACTTCTCACAATTATGCCTTTCTCCAAGCAGCTTTCATTTTCGTATAAGTATGCACTGCTTATCCCCTCGTACGAACTGCTACTGTGACCAATATGGCTGCATATGCTCAAGGGAGATAATTCTACAATGTACAGTAAACGCACAAAGGATGAGAACATGCTTAGCGTCTTGCGCAGGATTTTAGCAAAGCACCTCGCTTAGCACTTAGGATTTTTGCTTGTCCAGGATTTTAGCAAAGCACCTTGCTTAGCGTCGTGCGGAGGCTTTAAGCTCACTCATGCAACTGTCCTTTGTGTCCTCAGCACACAGACCGCAATGCAAGGGGAGCCATTGTAAGAAGATAGAAATCCACCACCAGTTTCAATTTGCAGAAAACTACTATATGCCCACCATATGATGGCCCCCCCCCCCCCACCCCCTCACCCACACACATTACACCGAACGACTACTATCACCACAGGTGTTACACTGGTATCAGTTGCATGAGTGGGCTTAGTCCTGCGTCGGCCACTAGGCAAGGCGCTCCGCTATAGCATAGCCATTAGCAGAGCGCCTTGCCTGGTGGCTGGCACAGGATTAAGCCCACTCATGCAACTGATCCCTGCTATAGAAAGACAGGTGTAAACATACATAGCATGTACACAAACTATCATGCTAGCAGTCTATGTAAGGCAAGTGGTTAACTAACCCCTTCCCTGCCATGCAGATTGTGTTTCGGAAATCACCATAAATTCAACGTTAAAGATTCCCAGCTGAAACAGAAATATGGGTGGTGCTCGTTTCTTCCTGGCAGTTAACCCTTATCAAGTGGAATACACCAGTGTGTGAAATATGTTTGACTAAAATAGTTCAAGGGAGTGCCAGAATAGCGTGGCGCCTCGAGGCGCCAAGCTATTCTGGCACCACCCTTGAAGTGAAGCCGTTGGTCTATATCCTTATCTGTAATGTAGCTTGCAAATGGCTGGGTACAAATTTGAAGCTTTCAGCCTCAAGATGATATGAGTTAAAGGGTTAACTCATTTGCGATGCGCCTTATACACAGCAGGTCCGGTAACTGGCGATGTGAACAATTAAAACACACTATTCACACAGAATAACATCTGCATTACTCCCCCCCCCCCCCCCCCCCCCCCAAACCAACCACAAAGGCTACATCAACTGTTCTTACAGCAATGTCATGTGATGACTATTTTCAGCTACTGTTGGCTCCCATTCATTCTTTGAAAGCAGATATATCAGAGTGTTGCCCCTTAGATGGTGAGTAATTAAAAGCAGCTACATGCGCAGCCTAAAACACACTAATGTCACAAGCGCGGACGCAAACATGGTAAGGTAATAAAAGCAGCTACAGGTGCAATATTTAACCCTGCAGGGTGACCATAGTGTTCATAGGAGGAACACAAATAAGAACAATAAGATGTTTCCCTGTCACCAATGCTGGATAAATTGCACATAGATAAATTCAAACATACGTTGTGTCAGTCCCTGTTTACATTCTGAATCATTACACGCATATGACACTGGTGACGGTGACAAAAATTGAAATGACTGAAAACTGTCCACAGACCAATTATGCCCAATGATCCATGGCCAGCAAGAGACGTAAATTTTCATGAGCACCTGTATATAACAGGGGCTCATGAGAATTTATGCCTCATGCAGACAGAACAGGCTTTCTGAAAGACTGTACCGTCTGAACCGAAACACAGAAATTCAACTTTCTGGGATGTGGTGACATCTGAATCTGTCTCGAGGACTGAAACTGTCACCCATATATAACAAACATGCATTTTTTTAAAAACATAATAAACACACAAGTGAAGCTGGGGAGGCCACTCCAGGGTGCAAGCCTAGGCAGCAATTATGGAGACCCTGGATCCACACACACAAATGACACTTTATAGATGGGCTGCTCGTGAGGGTCTGCTGTTTACCACAGGAAGCATCACATGCCAGTGAATGCAGTGTCATGTTTGATTACAGCTATGTACTGCAGAACATGTCATGCAGATGTGTAGCAGGCCTGATGCTGCGACAGTTTCGAAAACACAAGTTAGAGAGAATACCCCAGTAATGTGCATTGAAAACACAAACGAACTGGTTAAAGCAAGCACTGGTAGAAAACAGTAGACATTCTAAGGGGAATTACTCAACGCAGGACACACAGTTAGATCCCCTGTCTCTTCCTATCAGGCACCCCATTGCCAGCCCGTGGGCTGGTGATCAGGTGCCTGCTAGGGAGGGGCAGGAGACCCAAGTGTCAATAACACAATGAGTGTTTGCCCTTGGTATGTGTACTACCCTCGTTTCATGTTTTAATTGAAGGAAGACAAAATAAAGGAAAGGAGAATAAGCATATGTTTTTATATGATGTGATTGTGGGCCTTATGACTTTGACCTTTAAGTTCTAGAAGTAACATATCAGCAAACATTTCAAGATTTATAAAAGACACCTAGACAAAAGTGTAAAAGAAAATCTGGAATTAAAATAAAGCAATGACAAATAATCACAGAAGGCAGTTATGTAAAACAGATCTTTTTTAGTAAAAAAAAAAAAATGTTGATACTTAGAACAAGTTTTCTAAACATTAAACAGTCTCCCAACATTTTCAGATTTCCTTCATGACAGGTCATGCAGACTTCAGGTTTTCAGTTTATATGAAAAGCAATAAAAGCATACTACACATATACATTGTTAAATGAATGTGTTTCAATATGTATCACAAAACATAACATACTTGTGATTCTGTTAATGGGTCCCCACAACCACGCTCTTGATCACTATTTTTCATAAGTAAATTGTTTAGATACCCTTGTACCATTTAGCACTCTGTCTGCCGAACTATCTAACTTTTTTTCATCACTCCTAAAAACAAAAACAAAAAACAGCGGCCATTCAGGACTTTTTGTTTTCTTACCAGAATATAGCTACATTTAGATAATTATTGCGACTCTGGTAACAAAACAAAAACGCTATTCCTTAGTGACAGTGTTCGTTAATGTCAACAGCTACTGCTCGCTGCCAGCCGAACAGGAAGTAGCCGACGCCCGCGCCCAGGATAATGGAGATACACAGCCACGCGTTGTAGGTCATGAAGATAAGCATGAGGCAGTAGCTGATGAACACCTGCACCATGTGAAGTAGCGTCTGTAGGCCATGGGACCCGCTCAGCATGCGCTTCCTGTGCACACAGACAGCTAGATCAAAAGACACTCGCTGTAGACAGTCAATTCATAACATGCACTAACCCTGGCTGGGGCCCCAGTCGTTTTTTTGGGTCTAGGACTGAGGCCCTGATTCTGTCTGTCTATTACCAGGGATCAACAAACTTAGCTGATAATGTGACAGTGTCGCATATAATGTTTTGGATCCTCACCCTATCGGAAACACTAAGTTCACTGTCGATCTGATGGTGAACACTAACCTGAGTGCATCAGTTGCTTGGGGTGAATCATTTTTGTCATTAGACATGTATTTATCTCCGCCGCAGAGTGCCTTGGTAGTACAGCATTGCTTATCTTTTTTTCTTTTTCTTCCCATAAAGAGCCTTCTCAAGGAGTGCAGTGTACAAGAACGTGATGTAAAAGAAAGTATATAGCACACAAATATGACATAATCTAGCTATCAAGCGAAGTAAATGTTTATTTGTTGCTGTTATTATATACTTATGACATGGAATCTATTTATCCCACAACTGTGTGGGCAAAATGGCAAGAGCTCTGAAATCTTTCACATTACTGAGATCTTGTACCGCTGACTGCTGCTATTGTAAACAAGTCTCTGTCAACCGGAACTGTTCCAAAATCTTTCAAACAGGCTGTTGTTACCCCGTTGCTAAAAAACCCAGGCTTGGAGTACAGAAATACCCTGAAAAACTACAGGCCTGTATCCAACCTACCAATCATTTCTAAGGTACTGGAGAAAGTTGTCTTACAACAGCTCCTGGAACACTTAGGTGAATGGTCTGTCGGAAGTGTATCAGTCCACCTATAGGAAAGGTCACAGCGTGGAGACAGCAGTGCTGAGTGTTCTAAATGACTTGCTTTGTAAAGCAGATGAGAGACTTGTCTCCCTTGTGGCCCTGTTGGATCTCAGTGCTGCTTTCGATACGCTGGACCATTCCATTCTCCTGAAGAGGCTTGAAATCACCTTTGGCCTGCGTGAAACGGTTCTCTCTTGGTTTGAATCTTACGTTTCCGATCGGTACCAGTTTTTAGGGGTAAAGGACAGTGTCTCTAGACCTTCCATTCTGGAATTTGGAGTCCTAAGGGCTCTGTCTTAGGCCCTGTATTGTTTACGCTGTATTCACAATCGCTGTCAGATGTTCATTCCAGCCATCAGTGTTCTTATCATAAGTATGCTGATGACGCTGAAATCTCTCAGAGTAGTCCTTACTTACGCCTGTCACCCCTACCCGGGTATAGGCCGTCGACGAGAGACCTCCAGCAAATCCTGTCCTGTGCTTCTCCTTCGATTCTACTCCAGGTGGTTCCCAGTCTCTTGATGTCTGCTTGGAGGTCTCGACGCCAGGAGTTTCTCGGCCTACCTCTTTTCCTCTTTCCCTGGGGGTTCCATGACAATGCCTGCCTAATGATACTGGAAGCTGGCTTTCTCAGGCTGTGACCGATCCATCCCCATCTTCTTCGCCCAATTTCATTCTCTGCTGTTATCTGCTCTGTTCTGTCCCAGAGTCTGACGTTGCTGATCTTCTCTGGCCAGTGGATTTTCAAAATTCTTCTAAGGCAACTGTTCATGAAGGTCTGTACTCTGTTGACTGTGGTTTTTGTCAATCTCCAAGTCTCTGCTCCATATAGGAGAACTGCTTTTACATTGTAGTTGAAAATCCGGACTTTGGTGTGTTGTGACAGCTCTCTGGAACTCCACACTTTTTTTAACTGGAGAAAGGCTGCTCTGGCTTTACCGATTCGTGCTCTGACATCTGCATCAGTGCCGCCTAATTTTGTCTATGATGCTCCCGAGATAGGTGAAGGACTCCACCTCCTCCAACGGGGTGCCAGCAAGCAAGATTGGTTCTTCCCTGGTTGTGTTCAGCCTCATTGTCTTTGTTTTCTGTTTGTGAATGGTGAGGCCCACTTGGGACGAGATGTCAGCAAGCCTCGTGGTCTTGTCCTGCATTTGTTGACGAGTGTGGGACAGTAATGCCAAGTCGTCTGCAAAATCGAGGTCGTCAAGCTGTGTCCACAGTGTCCACTGTATTCCACTTCGTCTGTGCTCTGTGGTCATCTTCATGACCCAGTCTATGGCCAGTAGGAAGAGGAACGGAGACAGCAGACACCCCTGCCTGACACCAGTTCTGACCTGGAGCTCCCTGGTGAACTGCCCTTCGTGGATCACGCGACATGTCATGACATCATAGCTGCTCTTGATCAGGCGGACGAGCTTTGTGGGTACACCGTAGTGTCGTAGGAGTTTCCACAGAGTCTCTCGGTCCACGCTGTCAAATGCTTTCTCATAATCCACAAAGTTGACGTACAGCGGGGAGCTCCACTCCAGAGACTGTTCCACGATGATGCGGAGAGTGGCGATCTGGTCTGTACATGATCGGTTCTTCCTGAATCCTGCTTGCTGGTCTCGCAGCTGGGGGTCAACGGAGCTCTTCATTCTCTCTAGGATGATCCTGTTGAAGACCTTTCCTGGTACTGACAGCAAGGTGATTCCTCTGTAGTTGGAACACTTGCTGAGGTCGCCTTTCTTGGGAAGCTTGATTAGGTACCCCTCCTTCCAGTCAGCTGGCATCACCTCCTCTTCCCAGATCTTTCCAAACAGTGGGTACAGCATCTCCACTGTTGTCTCTAGGTCTGCTTTCAGAGACTCTGCTGGGATGCCATCTGGCCCTGCTGCTTTGCCATTCTTCAAAAATGCCACTGCTCTTCTGATCTCTTCCCGGCTGGGTCTGTCACAGCTGATGGGTAGGTCGGTCTCTGCCGGCTGGATGTCGGGGGGGTCGGGTGGGCTAGGTCTGTTCAGTAACTCTTCAAAATACTCGGCCCATCTGTCGAGTTGGTCTGCTCTGTCTGCAATAGGCTTGCCTTCTTTGTCTTTTACTGGTCTTTCTGTATGGCCATACTTACCCGACAATCTTCTGGTAATGTCGTAGAGCTGTTTCATGTTGCCGCTGCCTGCTGCCTTTTCTGCCTCTGCTGCCAGGCTGTCTGTGTAGGCCCTCTTGTCTGCCCTGATACTCCTCTTCACCTCGCGGTTGGCTTCCGAGTATTCCTCCTGTGCCCTTACTTTGTCTGCTCTTGTGCGACTGTTGTTGACCGCTGCTTTCTTTTGCTTCCTCGCTTCTATCTTCTTCAAGGTCTGTGCCGACAGCCAGTCCTTGTGGTGGTGTTTCCTGAACCCTACAGTGTCTTTGCAGGTTGAGTTCAGCGCCACTCTAACTGCCTTCCACTGCTGCTCTGTGGTGACCGCCTCCTCTTCATTTACTAGCTCCTGTAGCGCTTGAAAACGGTTGGACAGCACCAGTTTGAACTCTTCTCTAACTCCAGTTTCTCTCAGGAGGCCTACATTATAGCGCTGTCTTCTTGTTGTCTCTGTGCGGCTTTTCTTTAGCTTGAGCTTCATTCTTAAGGTAAGCAGATGGTGGTCTGAGGCGACATCTGCTCCCCTCCTCACTCGAACATCTTGAAGGGATCTTCTAAATTTCTTGCTAATGCAGATATGGTCTATTTGGTTCTCTGTAGTATGGTCAGGTGAGACCCAAGTTGCTTTGTGTATTCTTCTGTGTGGGAAGATGCTGCCTCCAATGACAAGTCGGTTTAGAGCACAAAAGTCTACAAACCTCTCCCCGTTCTCACTCATCTCCGAGCCTAGTCCCTGTCTCCCCATCACCTCTTCGTATCCGGTGTTGTCATCCCCTATTTTGGCATTAAAATCGCCCATGACGATGGTGATGTCTCGCTCCGCACATTTGTCCACGGCACTCTGGAGTCGGTCGTAGAACTCTTGTTTCTCTTCCTCGTCACTGTCATTGGTGGATGCATAACACTGGATGATGTTCAGCTTGAGCTTTTTCTTGGTTCTAAAGGCTGCTGTGATAATTCTTGGCCCAAGAGGTTCCCAGCCCATCAGAGCTCTCTGTGCCACTGGTGACAGCATGAATGCTACTCCTTCTGTATGGGGGGCATTCTCCTCTTCATGACCTGAATACAAAATCATCTCCCCACTTAACAGCCTTTTCTGGCCAGACTGCGTCCATCTGGCTTTACTGATACCTAGCAGGGAAAGGTTGTACTTTTGCATTTCCGCTGCTATCTGGGCGGCCTTGCCGCTCTGGTACATGGTCTTGACATTCCATGTGCCCATGGTTGTGTCCCTGGATAGAGAGAGGCGGCTCGGTCCTGTGGCTTCCGAAGACTTCCGGCTTTCACCACAGGACGTCATAAGTCTTCTAGTAGAAGAACCTTCCTCCTCCAGGAAAGGAATTACTGTTAGTCTTTTCGTCGGCGTTTTTGTAGCTATTTTCTTTTTTGCAGGGTGGGGAAGCTACCCCCACGCCCAACCCCCTTACTAGGAGGACCAGGGGTTTTCTGTCAGGGTCACCTTCCCTTAGACCATGTTGGTTCACGGCACCTTATTTCATTCGGTGCACCCCTCTCACGAGGGACCCCCTATCCACCACCCAGGGGACGCGCCTCAACGCCATATGGTCCCAGCGCGAGGCAGAGTAGTCCACTTGGGGAATTTCAGTCTGTTGAAACTGGCATCAAGTCTTGTGTTGACGATGTCACGACATGGATGGACAGTAACAAACTTATGTTAAACCCAGAAAAAACAGTTACTGCCCGTTGGCTCAGCATCCCGGTTTCAACAAATTCACACGGAGTCTTTACGCATAGATGACACTGATATCCATTTCAGTCTTCGGTCAAATATCTTGGTGTCAAGCTCGATAAGACTTTGAGTATGCAAGATCACGTCGGTGAAATCTGTCGTGGTGCTTCATACTCTCTGAGACGCATCGCCTGTCTGACAGTCTTTCTGAATCTGCCACTGCAAAGTTAGTGAATGCTTTAGTCATGAGCCGTCTTGACTACTGCAATTCTCTGCTTTTTGTTCTTCCATCTGAGCATATTATTAATATTAACCGCCTTCAGTGAGTTCAAAATAATGCAGCAAAGCTTGTGAAGCGCAGGCGAAAACGAGACCATGTAACCCCTATACTGAAAGACCTTCACTGGCTTCCAATCCAATTCTGCATAAAGTTTAAGATAGTGACCCTTGCATACTGCCACTTTGATGGCAGTCTTCCGTCATACCTTTCCTCCAGTCTAATTACTTACCAGCCCTCTCACTCACTGCTTCATCAGGAGAGAAACTTCTCAAAGTTCCAAAGTGCCATCTCAAATCTGCCAGTGAACGCTTTCAGATGTACTGCTCCTTTAATTAGAATTCCTTACTGAATGAGCCGAGAAATGCCTCCCCCCTTACGCAGTTGAAAGCAAAGTTAAAAAATTACTTTTTCTCACAGACTTTCGTGTAATCTCTACGGTTTTCTGTACACCCCCCCCCCCCTCCAGACTGTGTGTGTGTGTGTGTGTGTGTATCGTTTTCGTCTGCGCATTGAGTTGTATTAAAAATATGAGAAATGCGCCATATAAATACTATGTATTATTATTATTACTGTAGCTGTCTGTGGCTTGTGCCAGGAAGGCAGCATTTTTGGTTCCTTCCTTTAATAGTTTTTGTCGGTTAGTTCCATGCCACAAGTGCAACACAAAATTTACATTGGCAGGACCCCAAGCTCTATACCTTGGTCTACGAGCAAAACGTACACTGGAAAATTGTGCACATTAACCCTTTGGCTTTCGGTACAATACAATAAATAATACTTTATTATCCCCGAGGGGAAATTTTGGCGCAGTGGTATAACATGCACAATAGAAACAAGAATAAAAGTTTTATGTTCACGTCATCCGCAATACCCTTCCCCCCTCCCCCGATTCCCCCCCCCCCCCCCCTTAATAACCTTCTGCATACATACATACAAACAACCTAAACTCACTAGTATACATAATAAACAATAGGCTAAGACTAAACTACTAAAATAATTTCATGTGTAAAGTTGTAAGTTATAGCAAAGTCATGGAGGGTATCACAGCGACATAAACTGATAACTAAAAATAAACTATACATAAAACTAAACGTCATAACCTTCACACAACCACATGCACTCATGTACACACACACACGCACACACGTGCACACACACACAGAGGGCTGTATCACATGATTCCTGCAGGAATCATCGTGACAAAAACTGCTACTGACAGCCAAAGGGTTAGCTGATGGGAGAATCAACCCTTTGCCTCCCGGAACTAAACGACTTTATTTTATAGAACGGAAGTCACTTAGTCCCTGGAGTCAAAGGATTAAATACAAATAAAAATACCATGGACAATTATGTACCAAACAACTATGAAGATTTCCCTAATGTTAAAGCATAATAAATGCATGAAAGCCTAAAAGTAAAATGCTGACAAAGTTATCAGTGTAAAGGCTTATCGATCAAGACACAGCACAAACATGACTTGGCAATATAAACAATTAAAACACTATTCATATATGATTATATCGGCAGCACAAGCAACAAACAGACAGCTGTATACACCATATCTAACACCCCTGAGCGTGCAGTCACCAGTACAGCTCAGAGCAATGGTGGCTGCATATACGTTAACCTCTATGTACATGCAGCCCCTGGTGCTATGGGGTTAAGAAATTGTCCAGAGTGCCAAACTCACCCAACAGTGGGATTTTCTACAGCCACCATCTCGCTTTTGGAGCCTGCAGAGTAGACAGTGGACACCGCGTAACTGTTCATGTTTTGTCGCACAGTGGCCTGACGCAGCAGGTACTCCCTGAAAAACTTGAGTCCCTCATACAGGATGGCAAGCACGAACACCGCCACACATGCACCCACAATACCTGCAAAAGCCAGGGGAAAAAAATTTCACCCACACAGCAAAAAACACACCCAACCATAGCACCAGCAATACAGAGAAAAAAAACCTTGTCATCCACACAGCACAAAATGCCGCCACACACACACCCACAATACCTGCAATATACTAAAGAAACAAAAACTTGTCATCCACACGGCACAAAACACTGCCACACACACACCCACAATACCTGCAATATACTAGAGAAACAAAAACTTGTCATCCACACGGCACAAAACGCCACCACACACACACCCACAATACCTGCAATATACTAGAGAAACAAAAACTTGTCATCCACACGGCACAAAACGCCGCCACACACACCCCCACAATACCTGCAATATACTAGAGAAACAAAAACTTGCAACCCAGACAGCACAGCACTGTAATACAACAAAAACTTAAGGCCATTGTACAGAATGGCCAGCACCGACAAGCATGTAAAATGCACAGAAATAACGAAAGAAAGAAACGCAATTTGGAGATACACAAGGCACAAAACACCCTTCCTGCAAGATGAAAAAAATCAATCAGGTCAGCAAGAGGCATAGATTCTCATGATCCTGCGCAGATGCATGGGGTCATGAGGATCTATGTCTCTTGCAGATAGATGGTATTTGCATTGACTCACCCTTGGTGTCGCTGGTCATGAGTCCCTCAAAGAGAATGTACTCCATCACTCCGGTGTGGAAAAACATCTGCACAGACAGCACATGGTCACTTCGAACTGTATTACCTGTACACCCTATACAATGTGGGTCTGTGTACCCATATCAAAGTGTATACAACAGAAGCTAGAGGGGGGTGGGAGGATGCTGCGTGATTGTCATTTTTTGTTGTTGGTATTCATGAATAAAATTTAATTATTCTTGTGATATGCGAAAAAAGACTTTGCCATGAAATGTAAAAGAGCCTGTGAAAAAAGGTCATTTGCACCAAGAGTAACAACCAACAAAAATGTCTGAAGTCACAACTGACACAGATGTCTTAAAAATAGGCTTATTTCAGGCACAGGTTAGTTTTGATGTATCTGGCACGTGGGCATGTGAAATTGACTTGTGAATGCAGAAACCGATGATTTCCAGCAGAGAGTAATAAAATATACTTAAATCTGGCCCTTTCTGAAAATATCTGACTTTCTTTTTTTAATTTATTCTCTTTCAAAAGAAATTAAATTAATAACCTATTCTCAGTGGTGGAAGTACATGTATAAAAAGTATTTAGTTTCTTTTGAAATTATGTTTTTCAGTTGTTACTGTGGTCATACTCAGTAAATTTCAATCACAAAAAAACACATTTCTTTGTTTTATAACAAGTGTTTACAATTTTTTTCTTCTTCAGTCATTGTCCTTAGTTGAGGTAACAGAAATATAAACATGTTCATGTGGCTCAGTTTTATAGGGAAAAAAATCTTGTTCTCACACTAGACATACTAAATGTATTGGACATACACAAGAAAATCATCTATGGACTATTCCGTTTTGGTGAAAAGGAAACTGTGAGAAATGTGAGTGTTCCAACAATAACATCGTCATAGCAGAATCGCAAAAGAATTAATTTCCTGTTGTAATGCCATTTTCTTAACTAATAATATCTTGGTTGTTATGTGCACAACATTCTGTCATAGTACTAAAAGCAAAATAAGTTTGTAGCAATTAGAGAAAACATCCTGGTTATTTTATGAAATGTGAAAAGTCTGTTACTTACTTACTTACTTACGCCTGTCACCCCTACCCGGGTATAGGCCGTCGACGAGAGACCTCCAGCAACTCCTGTCCTGTGCTTCTCCTTCGATTCTACTCCAGGTGGTTCCCAGTCTCTTGATGTCTGCTTGGAGGTCTCGACGCCAGGAGTTTCTCGGCCTACCTCTTTTCCTCTTTCCCTGGGGGTTCCATGACAATGCCTGCCTAGTGATACTGGAAGCTGGCTTTCTCAGACTGTGACCGATCCATCCCCATCTTCTTCGCCCAATTTCATTCTCTGCTGTTATCTGCTCTGTTCTCTCCCAGAGTCTGACGTTGCTGATCTTCTCTGGCCAGTGGATTTTCAAAATTCTTCTAAGGCAACTGTTCATGAAGGTCTGTACTCTGTTGACTGTGGTTTTTGTCAATCTCCAAGTCTCTGCTCCATATAGGAGAACTGCTTTTACATTGGAGTTGAAAATCCGGACTTTGGTGTGTTGTGACAGCTCTCTGGAACTCCACACTTTTTTCAACTGGAGAAAGGCTGCTCTGGCTTTACCGATTCGTGCTCTGACATCTGCATCAGTGCCGCCTTTTTTGTCTATGATGCTCCCGAGATAGGTGAAGGACTCCACCTCCTCCAACGGGGTGCCAGCAAGCAAGACTGGTTCTTCCCTGGTTGCGTTCAGCCTCATTGTCTTTGTTTTCTGTTTGTGAATGGTGAGGCCCACTTGGGACGAGATGTCAGCAAGCCTCGTGGTCTTGTCCTGCATTTGTTGATGAGTGTGGGACAGTAATGCCAAGTCGTCTGCAAAATCGAGGTCGTCAAGCTGTGTCCACAGTGTCCACTGTATTCCACTTCGTCTGTGCTCTGTGGTCATCTTCATGACCCAGTCTATGGCCAGTAGGAAGAGGAACGGAGACAGCAGACACCCCTGCCTGACACCAGTTCTGACCTGGAGCTCTCTGGTGAACTGCCCTTCGTGGATCACGCGACATGTCATGCCATCATAGCTGCTCTTGATCAGGCGGACGAGCTTTGTGGGTACACCGTAGTGTCGTAGGAGTTTCCACAGAGTCTCTCGGTCCACGCTGTCAAATGCTTTCTCATAATCCACAAAGTTGACGTACAGCGGGGAGCTACACTCCAGAGACTGTTCCACGATGATGCGGAGAGTGGCGATCTGGTCTGTACATGATCGGTTCTTCCTGAATCCTGCTTGCTGGTCTCTCAGCTGGGGGTCAACGGAGCTCTTCATTCTTTCTAGGATGATCCTGTTGAAGACCTTTCCTGGTACTGACAGCAAGGTGATTCCTCTGTAGTTGGCACACTTGCTGAGGTCGCCTTTCTTGGGAAGCTTGATTAGGTACCCCTCCTTCCAGTCAGCCGGCATCACCTCCTCTTCCCAGATCTTTCCAAACAGTGGGTACAGCATCTCAACTGTTGTCTCTAGGTCTGCTTTCAGAGACTCCGCTGGGATGCCATCTGGCCCTGCTGCTTTGCCATTTTTCAAAAATGCCACTGCTTTTCTGATCTCTTCCCGGCTGGGTCTGTCACAGCTGATGGGTAGGTCGGTCTCTGCCGGCTGGATGTCGGGGGGGTCGGGTGGGCTAGGTCTGTTCAGTAACTCTTCAAAATACTCGGCCCATCTGTCGAGTTGGTCTGCTCTGTCTGCAATAGGCTTGCCTTCTTTGTCTTTTACTGGTCTTTCTGTATGGCCATACTTACCCGACAATCTTCTGGTAATGTCGTAGAGCTGTTTCATGTTGCCGCTGCCTGCTGCCTTTTCTGCCTCTGCTGCCAGGCTGTCTGTGTAGGCCCTCTTGTCTGCCCTGATACTCCTCTTCACCTCGCGGTTGGCTTCCGAGTATTCCCCCTGTGCCCTTACTTTGGCTGCTCTCGTGCGACTGTTGTTGACCGCTGCTTTCTTCTGCTTCCTCGCTTCTATCTTCTTCAAGGTCTGTGCCGACAGCCAGTCCTTGTGATGGTGTTTCCTGAACCCTACAGTGTCTTTGCAGGTTGAGTTCAGCGCCTCTCTAACTGCCTTCCACTGCTGCTCTGTGGTGACCGCCTCCTCTTCATTTACTAGCTCCTGTAGCGCTTGAAACCGGTTGGACAGCATCAGTTTGAACTCTTCTCTAACTCCAGTTTCTCTCAGTAGGCCTACATTATAGCGCTGTCTTCTTGTTGTCTCTGTGCGGCTTTTCTTTAGCTTGAGCTTCATTCTTAAGGTAAGCAGATGGTGGTCTGAGGCGACATCTGCTCCCCTCCTCACTCGAACATCTTGAAGGGATCTTCTGAATTTCTTGCTAATGCAGATATGGTCTATTTGGTTCTCTGTTGTATGGTCAGGTGAGACCCAAGTTGCTTTGTGTATTCTTCTGTGTGGGAAGATGCTGCCTCCAATGACAAGTCGGTTTAGAGCACAAAAGTCTACAAATCTCTCCCCGTTCTCACTCATCTCCGAGCCTAGTCCCTGTCTCCCCATCACCTCTTCGTATCCGGTGTTGTCCTCCCCTATTTTGGCATTAAAATCGCCCATGACGATGGTAATGTCTCGCTCCGCACATTTGTCCACGGCACTCTGGAGTCGGTCGTAGAACTCTTGTTTCTCTTCCTCGTCACTGTCATTGGTGGGCGCATAACACTGGATGACGTTCAGCTTGAGCTTTTTCTTGGTTCTAAAGGCTGCTGTTATAATTCTTGGCCCAAGAGGTTCCCAGCCCATCAGCGCTCTCTGTGCCACTGGTGACAGCATGAGTGCTACTCCTTCTGTATGGGGGGCATTCTCCTCTTCATGACCTGAATACAGAATCATCTCCCCACTTAACAGCCTTTTCTGGCCAGACTGCGTCCATCTGGCTTCACTGATACCTAGCAGGGAAAGGTTGTACTTTTGCATTTCCGCTGCTATCTGGGCGGCCTTGCCGCTCTGGTACATGGTCTTGACGTTCCATGTGCCCATCGTTGTATCCCTGGATAGAGAGAGGCGGCTCGGCCCTGTGGCTTCCGAAGACTTCCGGCTTTCACCACAGGACGTCATAAGTCTTCTAGTAGAAGAACCTTCCTCCTCCAGGAAAGGAATTACTGTTAGTCTTTTCGTCGGCGTTTTTGTAGCTATTTCCTTTTTTGCAGGGTGGGGAAGCTAACCCAAGCCCAACCCCCTTACTAGGAGGACCAGGGGTTTTCTGTCGGGGTCACCTTCCCTTAGACCATGTTGGTTCACGGCACCTTATTTCATTCGGTGCACCCCTATCACGAGGGACCCCCTATCCACCACCCAGGGGACGCGCCTCAACGCCGTATGGTCCCAGCGCGAGGAAAAGTCTGTTGCCACCTTGCAAATTCTATTCAGAACATGACCACTCCCGCCCCCCCCCCCCCCCCCCCCGCTCCCCCCCCCCCCCCCCCCGCTCCCCCCCCCCCCTCTCAAACCAGTTCCTCTTTTATCTTTCTTTTCTTTCTTATATTCAGCTAAGCTTGGTTAGTTACCAGTAAGCTGCGCTTGGAAGACAGTTTCCCTGTGTGGGATTTTAGTGTGGTGTCATTGTTCATTATGATTATATCAATTAGGCATTGAATCATCTGGGTTGGGTCACTTCTAATGTACATTGCAGACTGATGAAGGCGCCGAAGTCTGATAATCAGCTTCAGAGGACTACAAACCACGATGTAACCCAAGAAGTAACCCAACACAGATGGCAGCAGACTAAATTACGCACTATTTGAAGCCGCGAATGTTTGTCCGACATCAGGAGTAAAACGCCAAATAGTTCTGACATCAGACTGAATTTTCTGGGAAATACACAGGGGATGGAACTCTGTATGCATAAGCTACTATGCCTGGTTGTGCAAAATTCGAGGGTTTCCAGCCAGAAGGTGCTATCTGATGAAAGAGTAGTTTCGAGTAAAACACGTTTGACAGTTTGAGGTCTCATAAAGTTATATAAAAGCAGTATTAAAGAAAATTTAATTATTCTACAGTATTCAGCGACATGTTCTCTGTCTTGGACAGTATAAAATTAATAGCTTAGTGACTTAGCTTCCTGTCAGTGTAACCTGATATGACATGCGTGTTAGATAGCTTGTTTATGCACCCCGCAATTGACCTCTTTCTCGGCAACAACTGTAAGCCTAAATGTGCTTGTCTGCGATAGCACCTTTTGGCAGGTCGCATTGGCACCAATGCGCAGTGAAATTTATTTTTCTCTAAAAGGTATTTTTGGGAAAAATACTTACCGAATACATGACTTTGTGGAAGTGTCTACTACTTACTCAATTTTAGCCTAAGAACCCGTTGTGTTACCACACAACCCGGGAGGCACTCGGGGAACCCCCAGAGGGGCTGAGAGTTGTCTCCCATTCCTGCCCATCCGGTTCTGAGTCACGTGGTGACCAACCAGTCAGTATACTTGGCTCACCATCGGCAAGCGGGGCAGGTGGGAGGGTCTTCTGAGTCATGTCATCGGTAAAAAATACCTTTTAGAGAAAAATGAATTTATTTCTTCAAAAACATTACCGATGACATGACTTTGTGGAAGAATTGCGATAAGGAATTGCCGTGCCCAAACACCCCCGTGAGGGCCAAACAGAGCCATCCTCCCAGGCGCAAAACTCCCGACAATTTTAGCTAAGTGCGTGCGGGAGGGAGTGTTGCGCCGTCGTGATATCTCCCACCATTGCGAGGTTGTCTCGCTGGCCTGCCAGATCCCGGAGGTAGAAGTGGGCAAATGTTGATTCTGTCTGCCAGCCCACGGCTGCCACGATGTCTTTGACAGAGCAGTTCCAGTCGAACGCGACGCTCGTGGCCATGGCGCGTACCTCGTGTGCACGTATCTTTAGCCTCTTCGCTCCCTGTGGGGAGAGGTCCTGGTAGGCGGACCGTATGACCCAGCCTAGCCAGGAAGATATTGTCTGGGCTGTTATGTCAGTTCTGCCGGGCTTTAAAGGTAGGAAGAGACATGAGCGTCCTCTCCGGACGGCTTTGGTATGGCGTAGGTACACGGCTAGGGCTCGCACAGGATCTTGTTGCCTGGTCTCCTGGGGGAAGTTCCTCCCTCTCAGCGGCCGTAAGGTAATCACCTGTGGCGCGGTCAAAGGAGACCTTGTCTTGGCAATGAAGGCAGGGTCTATAAGTATAAGCAACTGCACGGAACCATCCGCTCGAAACTGCAGGCAGGGCGCGCTGACAGCGCGTGTAGCTTGCTAACTCGGGCCGCCGTGGCTAGGGCCAACAGGAAGCATGTCTTACGAGTCACATCCATGAAGCGGGCCAAAGGCAGTGGTTCGAATCTGGCAGAGTTCAGCCAAGTCAGTACCCAGGGTAGGTCCCAGCGAGGAATGAGCGAGCGGGGCACCGGACGCTGCAGGCCGAAGTGAGTCATAAGGTCAGCAATGTCTTTACAGGCGCCGGGGTATGGGTGGCCGAGGTGCCGTTAGGTGTCGGCAATCACGGACAAGTACCCCCTGATGGTGATAGGGGCCAACCCTAGGTCTCCGAAGAGCCAGAGGAAGAAGTCCGCGAACTGGGGATTGGTTAGGTCGGAGGGGGCGAGGCCCTGGTCGTCGCACCAGGAGCACAGTACTCGCCATTTTCCCTCGTAGACGCGTTGTGTCGAGGGTCTGCGGGCTGTAGCGATAGCGTCCACTGCTGCACTCGAGAAGCCTCTAGCGGCAAGGGCTTGCCGCACAACCTCCAAGCGTGAAGGAGTAGGCGCTCTGGGCATGGGTGAAACAGCGGTTGTCGGACTGCTTGAGCATCGTGCTCGGCGTGGGCAGCAGCAGTGGGGGGGGGGGGGGGGGGGGGGGGTCCGTGGCGAGGCTGAGGAGGTCGGTGGTCCAGGACCGGTTCCAGGCGAATGAGGCGACCAGTAAGACGACCGCATAGCATCCTCGAAACTTGAGGAGTACTTTGGGGATGAGGACTGTTGGGGGGTACGCATACATGATGAGACCGTCCCACGGGATGGAAATCGCGTCGACTGCCCAGGCCAGTGGGTCTGGGATCGGGGAGACGAATAGGGGAAGCTGGTGATTCCACCTCGTGGCGAACAGGTCGATCATAGGCGTCTCCCAGTGCGCGCAGATCATCTGAAAGATATCCCGGCGTAGGGTGCACTCCGTGTGTAGCAACTGGCCACGCCGGGAGAGAGAGTCGGCCAACACATTCAGGTGACCAGGGATGTGTCGAGCACGGAGGAAAATGTTGCGGTCCACGCACCAGCGCATCAGACGGTAGAGGAGCATGCACAGGTCGGGTGAGCGCGTCCCGCCCTGCTTCTGGATGTAAGCAACCACTGTCGTGTTGTCGGAGAGGATGAGCAGCTCCTGGTGACGGAGTTGTTCCTCCCAAGCGATGAGGGCTTGCCAGACTGCTTGCTGCTCCAACCAGTTGATGTGCTTGTCCGTGAACTCCGGAAGCCAGGGGCCGGACATCGTGAGGAACCGCAGTAGCAGGTGGGCTCCCCAACCAGCAAGACTTGCGTCGACACACAGGGAGAGTCGAGGAGGCGGAGCGGTCAGGGGAACTCGCGAAGCGAGCCACAACGTGTCAGTCCAACGCAGCAGATGGGGGCGAAGCAACTGAGTCACCATGGCGGGTACCATGGCGGCCAAATCGCCGGAGGAGGGACGCCAGTGAAGCAGGAGGTGCAGCTGTAGCGGCTGGGCGTAGAGACGACCGAGGGGGAGTAGATCCGCCGCCGCATTCATCAAGCCAAGGAGCTGCAGCCAGGTTCTGGCGGGGGCTGCGTCCTGCTGGGCTACCTGGCCAGCTAGAGCGACTAACTTCAGGATCCGTGGGTCCGGCAAACTCACCCTGTTGAGGTCGGTGGCGAATTCCATGCCGAGGTGGACGAAGCGACACGAGGGGGTGAGGTCCGACTTGCCCGTGTTGACTAGGAACCCCAACCGCGACAAGAGCCGCATCAGTGCATCCCTGTCCGATGTCAGGTCGGCCTCCGATTGGTTGCGTAGGAGGAGGTCGTCGAGGTAGTTCGATGTCGGGCTGGAAGACGACAGTCACGCCTTGGCCACCACTGCGTCCATGATGCGGGTGAAAACCCAGGGGCTGAGGTTGAGACCGAACGGTAGTGCCCAAAACTGGTAAATTACTCCGTCGCAGGTGAAGAGGATACCTCCTGGACGCCATGTGCATGGGGACATGCAGATAAGCATCGGATAAGTCTAGACTGATCGCGTAGTCCATGGGCTGTACGGAAGCTCTGAGGGCCCGGGCAGTCTCCATCCGAAAGGACGGAGCCGTGAACGCGTTCAACGCCGAGAGATCGATGACAGGTCGCCACTTGCCGCCTGGTTTGGGTACCACGAAGAGGCGGCTGTAGAAGGCTGGGGAGTCGAGGTGTAGCACGACCTCTGTGGCGGCCTTCTGCAGAAGAGCGGCAACTTCTCTGCGTAGAGCACAGGCCTTGAGCTCGTCTGGCGGCACCTCGGTCCACAACAGGGAGCAATGCAGTGGAGGTGGGGAGCGAAAGGCCATCCGAAGGCCCTCGGTAATGGTCTCCAATATCCAGGGGTCATCTGGGAACAGTGAGCGCCACTCCTCACTGCACAGCGCGAGCCTCCCACCGACTGGAGACCCTGGTGCGGTCGGCAGAGGCAGCCGAGGGGAAAAGTCAGGCGGCCCGCCCACGCCCTGGGCGACGGGCAGGACAGGGCCAGGTGGGGGCAGGGGCACTAACAGGTCCGGGGCAACCGAAGGCGGGGCGGCGACGAGAGACCTGCGGAACCCTGGGGGCGGAAGACGCAGCAGGTCTGGAGGTCTGCAGGGCGTGACCCACGGCCTTGCGGGTGGCCTGAAAACGAGGTGGAGCTGTCCTGCGAGGCCAACGGTCCGAGTTTGCATCCTTCACCGTCTGCCAGGTCTCACCGAAGAGCAGAGGACCACCCAGGGGAGCACGGCGCAGCTGAGTCCTCAAATCGGGGGGCATTCCGCGGCAGACCAGCAACACGGCATCCCGACGCAACAGGTCGCAGTTGGAGGCGGCAGCCATGGCATTGACCGACGAGTAATACGCCGCCCGGTTGGCCACTTCCGCGAGAGCGAGGTCTCCTAAGAGGGGCGTCAAGGAGGGGTGACAGGCGTCCTCGATGCGGCGCATGAAGGCTTGGGTCAGCAGCTCCAGGAATCCCGCGCAGGCCAAGGTGTTACGGACGAGCGAGGCAGTCTTGTCCAGTCCGCGGGGCAGGGCGCGCTTCAGCAGGGCGGCGCCTCCAGCCTGCACCAAGGCCGGCGGATCCACAGCAGGAAGAGGGCAGGTGAACGCCTGGGAGTGTCCCGAGTACCAGTCCTGACGAAAGGCGATGTTGAGGCCAGCTGGCCACCTACGGTCCGAGAAGAAATCGGAGTCCCGGGAACCCGACAGGAGGTGAGCGGAAGAGGCGTCGCGCAGGTCACTAAAGCCGGGGGGCTGCGGCAGAGACTTGAATCTCTTCACCTGTCTTCCAGTGTCAACAAACGTGGAGATCTTCCTCTTGAGCGGGGACGACGGAGGGCAGTCATCCGCGGGAAGCGTGGCGGCGATGAGACGAGCAGCTTCGTCCAGGGAAAGCAGGGTGTCCGTACGCGACGAAGAGGCCAGCTTGGGGGAAACCGAGGTGTCTGAAGAAGGAGAGCGAGGTGAAGGAGAGCGGCTAAGTCCATCGAGAATAGCGGAGACGGAGTCCTCGGCCAGCAGGCTCAGGGTCTCGTCCTCCACCGGGCGGGGGGAGGAAGTCCGGCGACGCAGACGAGGGCTAAGGCCCGACGACATCCAAGCGCCGGCGGCCAGAGGAGGAGGAGGGGAAGCGACCCGATCTGAGAGGGGGGCTGTCGACGATGACGGGGTGGCGTGTGAGGCGCGGCATGACGAGGCGAAGACCTGTTGCCGTGGGGAGGGCGTCCGGGGCGAGACGAGCGACTGCGACTACGCGAACGGTGCCGACGAAGTCGAGGGGGGTGGTAGGGCTCCTACTAGGGCGCCGTCGAGGAGGGGGCGAAGGGTGGCGGGCCGGGCGCGGAGGGGAGGGACGAGACGAGCGGGCGGCCGGTCGAGGGAAGGACATCTGCGAGTGGGTTGAGCGTGACGAAGCCGAAGAACGGTGGGGGCTACGGTCCCTGGAGCGGCGCAAAGCGTGGTCCTTCCTGCTCTCGCCAACAGGGGAGCGTGAGCGTCTGGTAGAGCTGGAATAGCGTGAGGGCTCTGAACTGCCCGAAGTCCTCGGACACGTGGGTAAAGGTCTCTCCGAGCCGGGCTCAGTGAGGTGGACTCTCTCCTGGCGAAGCGACTCCCCATAAGTCAGTGGGCTTTCTTGGAGACGAGCGAGGACTGACAGCGGACATGGGACAGTGAGTGGCGCGTCTCTCCGAGCCGGGCTCAGTGAGGCGGGCTCTCTGCCTGCAAGTAGGCTCCCCATAGGCTTTGTCCAGGCGGGCTCCCTCCTGGAAGCGGTCACGTTGATAGCAGTCCTGCTCAGAGCGCTGGGCTCCCGCGTGCGGTGTGGCGTCCTTTCCACAAGGTCGTTGCGGTCTCGTGCGGTCACTGCTCCGGGCATGGGGGATGGCGCCTCGACTGGAGTCGGATCACACATTGGTGCCGGTCGCTCAAGTCTGTAAAAACTCCATAACTGCGACCAGCGCAGCTCAGACCAAGTGGAGCAGGTGTCGCAAGCGTGGTTGGAGGCGCATGCAGGTCAGCGCTTGGCAACTGCAACAATTAACACACCTGGAGGCACGCGGGCGAGGGCCTGTGGGACCCCGCCCAGGTAAGGCGAGCCTTCGCAACATATTTAATAATGGCACAAAACAACCAGGTACAAGCAAGTAAGCGTCTGGTCCTGCAACACATACCACGTAACAGCTAGAGGGCGCGGGCACGTGGGGCCCCGCCAAGCTAAGGTGAGCATACGACGCATCAGGCACAACAAAACACAAGCATGTCACGACAGGTACGGGCATGAAGAAAGCATCTGGCACTGCAACATTTACCAACGTAATGGCGACAGAGCGTGGGCACGAGGGGCCCCACCAAGCTAAGTGAGCCATGGATGATTAATAGTACCCCGAACAAAAAACAACAAGGTACAAGCCAGCAGTTAAGCGCCAAATCCTGCAACACCTATCAGCTGAAAGGTGAGCGAGGGCAGGCACGTGGGGCCCCACCAAGCTAAGAGGAAAATTTGGCTCGAAAAAGCCACAGCGAAGATGAAAAATGTTTCGTCCCTGCTCGAACCGGCGCCCAGCCCGGGAGCCGGCCGAGGGCTAATACAGCTACCTTACCTCTCCGCCGGAGCGGGGACAGGGGAAGGAACCTACATAACACCCACACTGTGCGAACGCGGGCAACGTCCCAGCAAACAGCCCCGAGCAGCCCAAGCAACCCAAGGCGCGGAAGAGGGCAGCAGCCAAACGAGCAGGGGACAAGCAGACCCACGCAGGGCACAGGCAGGGCCGGCGAAGCAGAAGTCCAACAAGAAGGCAAGGCGTCCGGAAGACCGGCAAAGCAACCGGTCGAACAAGGCAAAGTCTAAGTCCGTAGGCTAAGGCAAACACGTCTGAACGGCATGAGCTAAGTAGCATGACTGGTTGGTCACCAGGTGACTCGGAACCGGATGGGCAGGAACGGGAGACAACTCTCGGCCCCTCTGGGGGTTCCCCGAGAGCCTCCCGGGTTGTGTGGTAACACAACGGGTTCTTAGGCTAAAATTGAGTAAGTAGTAGACACTTCCACAAAGTCATGTCATCGGTAATGTTTTTGAAGAAATAAACCTCGCTGCTAGCTTTAGCAGAGATATGCAAGTACTACTGAAGTTTCCCTCTCCGTCGTACAGCGAGCCAGGGGATGGTAGCAGCAGGTAACATTTTTGTGCTCACTATTTGTTTACTGGTGGGCTGACTGACTGCTGCTGAAACAGGTCTAGAGTGGCGCTAACTCTTTCAAGCATGCATACACAAACATTTTCTAAGTGGAATGTTGCATGCATTTACAGTCTAACTTATAAGTTATGGATAGCCGAGGCACACAATGACACACACGCACACATATTACTACAGAAGCGAAATGGCATCAAATGGACACTTTGGACCCAACTGGACGACCTGGACTTTGCAGATGACCTAGCCCTGCTCTCGCACACCCAACAACAGATGCAAGAGAAGACAAACGCAGTGGCAGTGAACTCCGCAAGGCTAGGCCTGAACATCCACCGTGGAAAGAGCAAGGTGCTGAAAGTCAACGCTGCCAGTGGAACGCCCATCACACTGGAAGGCGAGGCGCTAGAAGAGGTGGAGAGCTTCACCTACCTCGGCAGCATAGTCGACAAGAAGGGTGGGACGGATGCTGACGTGAAGACCAGGATAGGCAAGGCCAGGGCAGCATTTCTCCAGCTAAAGAACGTCTGGACTTCAAGAGATCTGTCAGTCAACACCAAGATCCGACTGTTCAACACCAATGTAAAACCAGTACTCCTCTATGGAGCAGAGACCTGGAGGACCACAGTGTCGACCACCAAGAAAATACAGACGTTCATCAACAACAGTCTGAGAAGGCTCCTCGGGATACGCTGGCCGGACAAAATCAGCAACGAGGAATTGTGGCAGCGGACAAAGCAGAAGCCTGCAGAAGTGGAGCTTCAACAACGCTGCTGGAGATGGATAGGTCACACACTACGCAAGCCAGCAACCAACACCACAAAGCAAGCCCTAAGATGGAACCCACAGGGAAAAAGGAAGAGAGGTCGGCCACGAAACACCTGGCGACGTGACCTGGAGACAGATGCCAAGAAGATGGGCCACACCTGGGGACAGCTGGAGAGACTCGCCAGGACAGAGATGGCTGGAGGGACCTTGTCGGCGGCCTATGCCCCAGGGGGGGTGATGAGCGTAAGTAAGTACACATATTACTCTCAAATGCAGAGAAAGAGAGAGAGAGGCAAACAGACATTCTGGCGCAAACACACACTGGTTTCTCATTCTTCATTGTTAAAAAATGATACTTTTCAGAAAACTGAAAACAGTTTCTTTAGCTTTTGGGCGTCACATAATGAGTTTACATGTAATTCACATCTATTTACTAAAAATCCATACAATAATTGTTTGATATTAATAAACGATACTGCATTAGCCTCTGTTTAGAGCACAGGGCTGTTTGTGTTGCAACTAATAGTATATCCCTCAATTAACACAGGGGAAGCATAATTGAAAAGGGTTGAAATTAACATTTTTCACAGAGAAGACAACAGGCATTCATTCAAATTCCTGTGGCAAACAAACACGATGGGCGCACACATCTAGATGTCAGATATTACACGACTATAATTAATCTCATATCTTTATTTGCATCTCGGTGTTCAAGTAAGTTTCTACAAATAATCAGTTCTGTCGGATTATCCATTGCTCAAACTGGACTGCAGCACACAAATGGAAATATTTATTACGAGTCTGTGTCGCTGACATCATGGGCCTCCTAGAAACACTGGAGAGTATCTGTAGACTGGATGATGTTTCTTGGGGATTACACCAAATGAGTAAAGAGACAAGAGGTCAGTCTTTTAAACATGAGACCTTGGAAGCTTACCACTGTACAGTGAAGTGAAGGAAGTTTCAGGGGTGTTTATGATCATCCCCTTCTACCGCTGGACCCAATCAGGTGGAGAATTCTGAACCTTTCTTCATTCAGATCACATTTGAACTGCATGATGCGTTCATCTACTTTGGAGAGTTTAAATGCAGCGGATCTGGAGCCATGAGTTGACTTTCCGGCCTTCACTGTCAGTTTGTTTTGCGGTGTGATGACCTAATGCTTGAAGTCAAAGACCTGGCTGTGCTTCCTCGGGATCACAGGGCGACATTTACCATGTCGTGCCATGCACAAAGCTATGTCCCAATCGGACGGTGTATTTATTGGATTGTACTTCTTTTGCACAGGGTAATACAGAACGCATTAAATCACATTCCATCTGGTGTGCGCGGACTCCAAAAACTTCAGCATCGTGGCCTGTGTATTTGAGAGTGTGCGAAAAGGGTAATGTAAGGCCGCTAGATGAACTGATTGCAGTGCTGACCACCACAGCAATAGATGATGACAGTCTGAACACTGACATTGAGAGACTTCAGATAGTGAAATAGGGTGGTCCATGGGCAGTGGTAAAGCATATGCCTTAATGTTACAGGATCAAGGATCGATACCCGGTTCTGGACTGAGTCAGACTTTTGCCATCTAGTAAGTGCCACCGTTAATTTGGGCGGACTGTCGTGGGTTTTTTCTCCCCCCCCCCCCCACCCCCTTCCACTTTGGTACCAGTTTCAGGCCACTTTATGATTTCAAATACAAGCGATCAGAATTTCCGAAACATAAATACCTGACCATTTGCACCACGTGAATGCCCTTGTACTCTGTTTGCCTTCAGAGTGAGTGCAAATGTTTTATGAGAAAGTGCACGCCGAGTTCAGTTTGTGGCGCTTTGAACCAGTTCACAGAGCTGGAAAAAGCACCTGTATAATGACCGATTTATTATTATTATCATTAAATATGCAGGACATAATTGTTTGCGACACTTTTTTGAAGGACATCAAAGTCTCTCGATGGAGGTCATTGGCATTAATTCATCTTTAGTGCTTCTGGGTACATCACTTGGAGAACGATGACGGATGGCGTAATGTCTCTTGCTGTCCAATTTTTTGGGCAAACATGAGATCCATCTGGTACTAGCATGCCTTCGTCAGCTTTTTTCATACTTGTTTGTCTATTTTGAAGGGTATTTACCCGAAATATTGATAAATTCTGTTGTAACTGACTTTTGTAAGCATGTCTTTCTCTGTTGGGTTTTTCTTTGCACTTTACATGCTTGACAGTCACCTTTTTCGTCTGGTTAAGAGCTTTATCGTTAGAGTTGCCATCATCAGGAGCAGGATTAGCAGCTGCTTCTGTGTCCATCTCAGTCTGGTCAGTTAGACTAGCTTCAGCTTCACCTGACAGTGAAGCTGCCATGGTTAGATAAACGTTGTCAGCAGAGGCGGCAGATATCACTTTCTGATTTCATCGTGAGCACGTAGGCAGTTGAAATCAGAATTGTAAAAAAAAAAAATAATAAAAAAAATAGTTTGGTTTCATTTACTAGACAAAAAGTATTCATTGTCCTCAGGTAAAAATGGTTTGTTTTTAGCAAACTGAAATCCCTCATCATGAGCACTAACCTAGGGAAAGAAGCATCCACTGTACAGGTCGATATTGATTGAAGGTACACTTTTCATAAATGGTTCAAAAGGCTACGCTTATCAAGTATACGGTTCGCATGCGGACATTTAGCTACGTTGTTGTGTTTTTTATTTTAATTTTATACAGAATTTATAGGTACTTTAATAGTAGTTATAATGATGATAACAATCATAAATAACAAGAAGAAGAAGAAGAATCCTCTCCTTGTCTTTGATAAGAACGTAAAAGAGCATAATTATACAAGGTAAAGACAATACTAAAATGTCTTACCTACTTCGGCAGTAGCTTGGCTCTGTAGGATTCTTTCACCTTCTTCAAAGTTTTCTGTGAATGTGCTGATATTGTACCATGAAAGTCATTTCATGTTAGTATAAGGTGGGCACAAAACAGGACTTTTCAGTCATTGCATGTTTAAAAAATACAACAGTATCAGCTCAGTTTCTCACGCTACCAGGTGATGGCATGCTTGTAATAGCTTGTGTGAAGACAGCTTGTCTGATATCTGACCTGCCAGTACGATTTATCTTGTTATAGAACCAGATGGCTTATTATTTCATTCGCACATCTCCCAGTAGCTGTATTGCCATATGGCGCTGTCGCGTGCACGATATTACAACACAGCCGATTGGTAGTGTGCGGGCATAAACGTGCTATTGAAAGACAGCACATTCTGTCCGGAACTACCCGCCGCCTCTTGGATAAAGCTGTTGTAAGTTCTATGTAATAACTTCTTCAATTCTTACAAGATTGACAAATTTCCACGTCAGGGGCATAGCTGACTCTTTCTTGAACACATCACTGTCAAAAAGTAGAAATAGCTAAAAATCACAGATAGCACCATCTGGCCGGAAACCCTCGAAATGTGCTTGATTTTTGCCGCTGGATTTTACGTTTACCTTTACCTGCAGTGCTGCTTCTAAGCAGCCAGTGACAATTTCAGAATCTGTAGCAAGGAAGTGTGGCCTTTCCTCATTGGGTTCAAGTGATAGAACTTATAAATTTTGAGTGCAGGACTGTCACGTTTGTGGCTGTGTTAATCTTTTCAGAGCATATGTGTGTTGATCATAGGAAAGATCTGATATTCATTTGAGTTATTTCCGATATTCATTTGAGTTATTTGGTATAAGAATTATATATCTTTTTAGTAGGATTCATTTTCTTTTGTACAGAGAATTGCGATCAATTTTGGTGTGACGCGTAGTTTTGCTACAATGTTGTAAAATTTGACCTACATTAGACTGGAAGGTTCAAGCAGGGTCATGATCTTTCTACTGACTTCAGATACGACGTCAAAGTTGTCGGCTACATTTCGCAACGTTTTATTGAATTCGCCTAGACATTAGTGAAAAGTTCTGGATTGATCGACAGTGTTCAGTGTTCTTTTTAAAGAATATTAATGAGTTTTGGTTATGTTTTCTTTTCTGATTGTTGTGTGTGAATTTGCTGTATCGTTCTGGAAATCTGTAATAGTATAAAAGTGTGTCAGGAAATACATGTGTACATTGTACGAGAGACGCAGTGTGTCAAGTGTTGATGCATTGTAGAGGAGACAGTGTATCAGTGTTGATGCATTTGTGGATGCATTGTGCTGAGATAGGATTGCTGCAAATATTGTTAGAACCGTCACTCCAATATGGTCTACAACCTTGTGCCACATGTGACGAGTTGCAGCCGAGTGAAGTTTCTTTACAAGAACCCTATGTGCATGCGTCTGGTGTGATTGTATCAACTGTCTCTACGACCACCATGTAACAAGGAATGTGTGGCATGTGATATATGGTACGTCTGATTTCGTACATAAAGCATGTATTGTTGGCATCTTTCACCAACCAGTATTGAGCTCATACACGCATTGAACAATGACTCAATCTTTTCAACAAAAACTGAAATGCCATAGATCTGTCGCATTTTCTTTATTTATTTCTCTCTCTTACTGCACAAGTGGCAATATTCTTTGCTTTCTAAACAGCATACGTGTTGACAAGCTGTCTCAGGCCTGGGCTCTTTGCATTGGATTTACAAAGATTTAAGCCACAAAAACTCCACCCACTGGCAATAAAGGGGATAATCTACCAAGTAAGACTTTCAAAAGACTGTGCACTACACAACAGTTCTATTTCTAGATCTCTGAGCAAAGGCTGGCAATCCCACAACTTGTCAAGGTGCCCATAAATCTAGGATCCACAAACTACCCAAACTTGCCTTCATCATGTGTCCACTGCCTCCATGATCCATACCGGTACCTTCCATATCACCCATGTTGTGTCCCTCATGAGGGTCAGGTGTTGTGTGGTGCATGTGGGGGTTGGCTGTGGTCATCATGTTGTGGCCTGCGTGGGGATTCATTGTGGTGGTAGGCATCATATTGTGTCCAGCGTGGGGATCCATGGTGATTATGGTGTGCACTACCACCTATAAGTATCTACAACCTGAAACACAAAGCAAATAAAATGAACTCTTTGACCGCCACAAAAAATAAAACATGACAGAGATCCTCATGAGCCCCCTGCAACTGCGGTGGCTGATGAGGACCTGTGCCTCCTGCTGATACCACTTAAATTGAATGTTCGTAGGATGGCTTGAACCTCTTTATCATTGAATTGGACTGACTATGATAGTTCAAGGCCAAGGGTGGTGACAGAATAGCTTGGCACCTAGAGGCGCAAAGCTATTCTGACAGTGACACCACAATTGAACTATCATGGTTGATATGTCTGCAAAACTGTGACGTAGAACTGAAAGGCTAGAAAAAAGAGAAGATAATTTTATCCTCAGGATGTAATGCGTTCACAAAGATTTCAGAAACACAATCTGCAACCACTGGAAGTGAAGCAGTTAACCTATTTAGCCCTAACACCAGCAGATGGATGGACCATGATAATTCAAGAGTAGTGCCAGATATGCTTGGCGCCTGAAGGCGCCAAGCTAATCTGGCACTACCCAATTATCATGGTCCATCCATCTCCTGCAACTGGTACATAACAGTAAAGTGACACCTCCAAAATATACGAAATGTGGTCCTGGGGCTAAATTGGTTAATGTGAGCATTAGGTTGAAAACACCATCTAATCTTATCCTCCGACCTGTTTTCCGAAAAATGAAGTGAATGTGCATGAACTTATTTTCAAACCACTCCTATCATATCAACGAAAGCATACACCCCTTTTCACTAAACTTAACCCATTTGGCTGTTGGTAGTGATTTCTGTTGTGACGATTCCTAAAGGAAGCACTGACAGCCAAAGGGTTAACCCCTTGTGCACACAACCACCCATACTGTTTACAGTACAATCACACACACTGTTTAAGTCCTACTGACAAAAGCAGTAAATTCCCATCAATGAACACAAGTACATTTTTTTTGTACAGCCACTAACCCACTTAGCCCCAAAGGACTACTGCAGGAGATTGATCAATCATGACAATAGGTCGGTTGCATGTTCCTGAGCAGCGTGAGAATGCTCGCTAGATTACGCTTCTTAGTTCAAGCAAAGTCTAGACTTGGCGAGCCAAGAAATGTGGGCAACTCGGCTAGCTGTTCACTTAGCCGATACTATTTTGCTGTGAATGTCATTCAGTTTATTTTTGTGGGAATAATGCTGAGGAAAACGATCTCTCAACGTACATTAAAACTGCTTATGGCGATGAAACCAGTCACAGCAGCTTCAGAAGTGGTCCACTATGTTGTTTCCATAGGTAACTATTCAACTTTGGTATACGAACAGTAGAATCATCTTATTCATGTAAAATCTGCTAATATTGGGTGATTTAATGAAAATAATTTGTTTCTGTACAGTTTTCCTGCTCACACTGCCGATCGTCCATAGTGACATGCTACCTTGCCCACAGCACTTTCACACCTCTCGCGCTAAAGAGCACACTAGTTAAAAGAAACTCGCGACCTCTGTATTTGAGGGTAGTGCCAGATTAGCCTGGCGCCATCAGGCGCCACGCTAATCTGGCACTGCCCTTGATTTATCATGATCAATCCATCTCCAGCAGCTGGTACAAAGTCGTTATATGACACCTCCAAAATTTGGGAAATGCAGCCCTGGGGTTAAATAATTTAACCCTTTCATTCGGAATACACCAGTGTGTGAAATAAGTTTGACTAAAAGTAAAATAGTTCAAGGGTAGTGCCAGAATAGCTTGGCGCCTCTACATGCCAAGCTATTCTGACATCACCCTTGAACTAAAGCCATTGGTCTATATCCATATTTGTAAGTACTATAATGTTGCTTGCATATATGGCAGTGTACAAATTTGAAGCCTTTAGCCTCAGTACGGTATGGGTTAACATGATATGTGTTTCAGTATGCAATGGTGTCACACAATGTACTTGTAGTTCAAAGCAACAGATGAATGTAGGATACTACCATACTTCAACAACATACGCAATACTACACAGATGATGAGGCACCCATAAAATGTGCCCTAGCAGCAAAAACCGACAGCAAAACAGAAACTTCAGCAGCAGAACAATCACTATAACAGTATATTAAACTGAAAACGCTTCTAAACAATTAAAACTGCATCTATTTCATATGTGAACATTTATATTCTACGATCAACCTAACTTTCAAAACCTACTAGTAGCTGTGAGGCCCGGAACACAGCCAATATAATAATTATATATTCATGGGTGACAGTACAAACAAAATTGAAATGACTGAAAACGGTCCATGGACTATGCCCCATGATCCATGGCCAGCAAGAGACACCGCAGTTTATGAGAATGTATGCCTCTGGCAGATGGAACAGGCTGTCTGAATTGACTGTTCTGTCTGAAAAAAAAAAAAAATGCTGAAATTCAGCTTTCTCGGGTTTTGAAAAAGATGAATCAGCCTCAATGACCAAAGACTGTCATCCATGTCTACATACGATACAGTCAGAAGTTGATGGTAATTATTTTGCCTGCTGAAACAATTTACTGTAAAAAGTGAAAAAGCACACTAAGTTAACTCTAACAAGTAATATCCACGTCCACTTATATGCACATTCAAGCCTTACCAGAATCAATGTTGACTGTGCAACAGCTGGCCCATATAACGTGGCACGTAAAGTTAAATAGTCAATTCAACTAGCTAGCAGCCTGCATCACCTTCCTTCCCTTCTTTATCACTAGTGCAAGTCGCGCGAGGATCGTGTGTCTGCGTGCGGACACAAAATACTATCGCACCCCCTTTATCTGTACAGTGTAAAAGGTATAGATCCTGCACAGTCCCTGCATCCAACGGGTCTCATAGCAATCTATACACGTACTATCTTTTATGTATTAAATTAGCTCTTTTCAAACAGCTGAACCCACCCATTTAGCGATTTACTAATTTACTACTACAACATAACAAGTAGTATGCTGATATATGAGGATCTACATCTTTTGTTGGCCTCACCCAAAAAACATCCATGTGCCTCAGGCTGAGGAGATTATGTGGGATTCAATCTGCAAGGGTTTCAGATACACATAGTGAGACCTGTTTTGAGCAACCACCTTTTCTGCAAGAAAAGGTGGTCCTAAAAGACAGGTGCTCTCTCAAGAGAAGTCTTTGAAAGCAAACGTTTCACATCATTAACCCATATCATACTGAGACTAAAGGTTTCAAATTTTCACACTGCCATAAATAGTTCAAGGGTAGTGCCAGAATAGCTTGGCGCCTAGAGGTGTCAAGCTATTCTGGCACTACCCTTGAACTATTTTAGTCAAACTTTTTTCACACACTGGTGTATTCCTATTCCTAATATGGGTTAACAAGCCATCAGTGAGGTGGTTGTAACCATCTTCATGATGGTCTTTAAAGACAGGCGTTCTCCCATGGAGGATGGTCACTCAAAACAGGTTCTGCTGTACATTTCTAGGCGCTGGCAGTGATGATGCTCATGAACGTGTGTCCTGTGACTACCACAATGCGAAACTGCAATCTTGTCAAGTCAGGCAATAAAATCTGACGTAGGAATGACAGTGCCTCATCATACAGATGAAGCGAAATGTGATCCATGTGACCCAGCATCCAAGTTGATATTGTGCAACTGGAGCTGGCGGGACAAAAATGATGCTCACAGACAAGGTGACAGATGTTGGACAATGAAAAATGAAGCTGACCGAGCTTTTTTTCTCATACTCATAACTTGTCCAACTATGTTTCTTTTGGCAGCTGTTCAAACAGGCTGTGAGTTTCAATAAGTTCCTTAACCCATAAAGCCCTGAAAGACTAATGACAGGATGTGCATCGACCATGATATTTCAAGGTTGGTGTCAGAATAGCTTGGCGCCTTTAGGCGCCAAGCTATTCTGACACCAACCTTGAAATATCATGGTCGATCTGTCTCCAGAACTGTGATATAGGCCTCAGAGGATATCTACAAAAATTTGAGGAGTTAAGAGTGCTTGGGAAGTCTACCTATTCACGAAACAAGGCAATGCCATCGATGGTGTCATTGTTTTTGATCGAGTCTCTCTGTTGCCTGAAGATCTCCTTCCGGAGTGTAAAAGCTTGGACGGTCAGCTTTTGCAGGTGCTGCATCTCCTGCAGCAAATGCCAGGGTAC
The DNA here is from genome assembly GCA_036245525.1 of Semisulcospira habei. NCBI lineage: Eukaryota > Metazoa > Mollusca > Gastropoda > Semisulcospiridae > Semisulcospira > Semisulcospira habei. The sequence continues at coordinate 199,597,001 of BTPG01000004.1, read as the reverse complement.
TGGACTTAACTGGAAACTGAGTACTCAATCCAGGCTGATGTGTGATGACCGACTCAAGTGCAAGAACAAGCTGACCAAAAACATCTCTTCAGCATGACTTGCACGATTTCTTTGACGGCCTGTGACTGTTGTCTTGACAGCTTTGAAAAATTGTCTTGAGGTTCAGTTTCTTGATTGTTGCATTGAAGCTTTTTTTTGTCAATCAATCATTCCTGAATGAATGTACTCAAAGCTCCTTCTACAAAGTCATCTGCATGCAGATATTCTATGCCCTGTGATGCTAATATACCTCTACACCTGAAGACAGGCAGTACTGGACATGCTTGTTCTCAACTTCAAATGGGTTAATGAAGTTGCCAATAGCCTGGATGATTTTCTAAGTGTCCTCCTCACTTTATGAAACCTGTAAAGATCTGAGGTCCTTGCATGAACAGCTTTCTTGGCTGTTCATGCCAGTCACTGCTAAAGTCACCTGGTGATAACTTCCTCTGGCATGCATTGCAGTGCACAATCTGTGGTAGGCTGCATGATTCTGCTGAATCAAGCTATGCCACTATGGGATTTTGCATCGCGGTCAATGAAATGATGTCCATGGCGCTTCTTGAGGGGACATCTCACCTGCTGACACCGAGTCCATTCTGTTACAAAAGTTCTTTCGCAGCTGTTATTTTCAGTTAAAATATATCTGAATATGCCTTAGAAAACTGATAGTAAATTTATCTTTCGTCGGTAAAGCCATGGTTACTTATTAGAAGAGCCCTAACATAGAAACGTCGCAAAACACTATTCTCGGTAGTATGTACAAATAAATATGCACCACAGCCACATCCCCTCGCGCTGGGACCATATGGCGTTGAGGCGCGTCCCCTGGGTGGTGGATAGGGGGTCCCTCGTGAGAGGGGTGCACCGAATGAAATAAGGTGCCGTGAACCAACATGGTCTAAGGGAAGGTGACCCCGACAGAAAACCCCTGGTCCTCCTAGTAAGGGGGTTGGGCGTGGGGGTAGCTTCCCCACCCTGCAAAAAAGGAAATAGCTACAAAAACGTCGACGAAAAGACTAACAGTAATTCCTTTCCTGGAGGAGGAAGGTTCTTCTATCAGAAGATTTATGACGTCCCGTGGTGAAAGCCGGAAGTCTTCGGAAGCCACAGGACCGAGCCGCCTCTCTCTATCCAGGGACACAACCATGGGCACATGGAACGTCAAGACCATGTACCAGAGTGGCAAGGCCGCCCAGATAGCAGCGGAAATGCAAAAGTACAACCTTTCCCTGCTAGGTATCAGTGAAGCCAGATGGACGCAGTCTGGCCAGAAAAGGCTGCTAAGTGGAGAGATGATTCTGTATTCAGTCATGAAGAGGAGAATGCCCCCCATACAGAAGGAGTAGCATTCATGCTGTCACCAGTGGCACAGAGAGCGCTGATGGGCTGGGAACCTCTTGGGCCAAGAATCATCACAGCAGCCTTTAGAACCAAGAAAAAGCTCAAGCTGAACGTCATATCCAGTGTTATGCGCCCACTAATGACAGTGACGAGGAAGAGAAACAAGAGTTCTACGACCGACTCCAGAGTGCCGTGGACAAATGTGCGGAGCGAGACATCACCATCGTCATGGGCGATTTTAATGCCAAAATAGGGGAGGACAACACCGGATACGAAGAGGTGATGGGGAGACAGGGACTAGGCTCGGAGATGAGTGAGAATGGGGAGAGGTTTGTAGACTTTTGTGCTCTAAACAGACTTGTCATTGGAGGCAGCATCTTCCCACACAGAAGAATACACAAAGCAACTTGGGTCTCACATGACCATACAACAGAGAACCAAATAGACCATATCTGCATTAGCAAGAAATTTAGAAGATCCCTTCAAGATGTTCGAGTGAGGAGGGGAGCAGATGTCGCCTCGGACCACCATCTGCTTACCTTGAAAATGAAGCTCAAGTTAAAGAAAAGCCGCACAGAGACAACAAGAAGACAATGCTATAATGTAGGCCTCCTGAGAGAGACTGGAGTGAGAGAACAGTACAAACTGGTGCTGTTTAACCGGTTTCAAGCACTACAGGAGCTAGTAAATGAAGAGGAGGCGGTCACCACAGAGCAGCAGTGGAAGGCAGTTAGAGAGGCGCTGAACTCAACCTGCAAAGACACTGTAGGGTTCAGGAAACACCATCACAAGGACTGGCTGTCGGCACAGACCTTGAAGAAGATAGAAATGAGGAAGCAGAAGAAAGCAGTTGTCAACAACAGTCGCACGAGAGCAGCCAAAGTAAGGGCACAGGGGGAATACTCGGAAGCCAACCGCGAGGTGAAGAGGAGTATCAGGGCAGACAAGAGGGCCTACACAGACAACCTGGCAGCAGAGGCAGAAAAGGCAGCAGCAACATGAAACAGCTCTACGACATTACCAGAAGATTGTCGGGCAAGTATGGCCATACAGAAAGACCAGTAAAATACAAAGAAGGCAAGCCTATTGCAGACAAAGCAGACCAACTCGACAGATGGGCCGAGTATTTTGAAGAGTTACTGAACAGACCTAGCCCACCCGACCCCCCCCGACATCCAGCCGGCAGAGACCGACCTACCCATCAGCTGTGACAGACCCAGCCGGGAAGAGATCAGAAGAGCAGTGGCATTTTTGAAGAATGGCAAAGCAGCAGGGCCAGATGGCATCCCGGCGGAGTCTCTGAAAGCAGACCTAGAGACAACAGTGGAGATGCTGTACCCACTGTTTGGAAAGATCTGGGAAGAGGAGGTGATGCCGGCTGACTGGAAGGAGGGGTACCTAATCAAGCTTCCCAAGAAAGGCGACCTCAGCAAGTGTTCCAACTACAGGGGAATCACCTTGCTGTCAGTACCAGGAAAGGTCTTCAACAGGATCATCCTAGAGAGAATGAGGAGCTCCGTTGACCCCCAGCTGAGAGACCAGCAAGCAGGATTCAGGAAGAACCGATCATGTACAGACCAGATTGCCACTCTCCGCATCATCGTGGAACAGTCTCTGGAGTGGAGTTCCCCGCTGTACGTCAGCTTTGTGGATTATGAGAAAGCATTTGACAGCGTGGACCGAGAGACTGTGGAAACTCCTACGACACTACGGTGTACCCACAAAGCTTGTCCGCCTGATCAAAAGCAGCTACGATGGCATGACATGTCGCGTGATCCACGAAGGGCAGTTCTCCAGGGAGCTCCAGGTCAGAACTGGTGTCAGGCAGGGGTGTCTGCTGTCTCCGTTCCTCTTCCTACTGGCCATAGACTGGGTCATGAAGATGACCACAGAGCACAGACGAAGTGGAATACAGTGGACACTGTGGACACAGCTTGACGCCTCGATTTTGCAGACGACTTGGCATTACTGACCCACACTCATCAACAAATGCAGGACAAGACCACGAGGCTTGCTGACATCTCGTCCCAAGTGGGCCTCACCATTCACAAACAGAAAACAAAGACAATGAGGCTGAACGCAACCAGGGAAGAACCAGTCTTGCTTGCTGGCACCCCGTTGGAGGAGGTGGAGTCCTTCACCTATCTCGGGAGCATCATAGACGAAAAAGGCAGCACTGATGCAGATGTCAGAGCACGAATCGGTAAAGCCAGAGCAGCCTTTCTCCAGTTGAAAAAAGTGTGGAGCTCCAGAGAGCTGTCACAACACACCAAAGTCCGGATTTTCAACTCCAATGTAAAAAGCAGTTCTCCTATATGGAGCAGAGACTTGGAGATTGACAAAAACCACAGTCAACAGAGTACAGACCTTCATAAACAGTTGCCTTAGAAGAATTTTGAAAATCCACTGGCCAGAGAAGATCAGCAACGTCAGACTCTGGGAGAGAACAGAGCAGATAACAGCAGAGAATGAAATTGGGCGAAGAAGATGGGGATGGATCGGTCACAGTTTGAGAAAGCCAGCTTCCAGTATCACTAGGCAGGCATTGTCATGGAACCCCCAGGGAAAGAGAAAAAGAGGTAGGCCGAGAAACTCCTGGCGTCGAGACCTCCAAGCAGACATCAAGAGACTGGGAACCACCTGGAGTAGAATCGAAGGAGAAGCACAGGACAGGAGTTGCTGGAGGTCTCTCGTCGACGGCCTATACCCGGGTAGGGGTGACAGGCGTAAGTAAGTAAGACAGCCACATCCAGAGGATGATCACTGTCAGACAACCTGAATCTGATAGCTTAGAGGTCTAGAGGTCATAAATTCCCTTTGGGGGGTGGGGGGGGGGGTATAGGCTGGCTCAGGGACTATCAGTACTAGCTGACACATGCACGATCACACATGCACGGTCTTACAAAGAATACTGACATGAAAGAGGAATCCAATATTTTTGGAATCATCAGAAACACTAATCAAAAGTTTTTCCGATTGTTAAAAAATGTAGGATTTTATTTGCTGGTCAGATGCAATACACATTTATTGATCTGTGATTTTGGACCTTACAGTTATAAGCTTTAAGGTTTAAAATAACAGATCAGTTAAACACACATGCACACCACATTATCACAGAGGCTATTTTGCTTATAATTTACCTTTGCTTGGCCCAGTGTGATTTGTATTACAACCCTCTAGTGCACACTGTATTGGTGTAACGCAAGTGATAAGAGTGGGCATCAACACTGTACAAAAAATATCCTTCAAGCCAGACTAATCACATATTTTATTAGCAGCCATGAGAAGTTGGCCAAAAATATTGACACTAAACACTAAGATATTGAAGGCCCCAAAATAGATGAATAACTGAAAAAGTTTTTGAAAATGTTCAGATTCTGAGGTTTTGGCATGATACTGTAACCTCTTTACTACAGACTAGCACATTCCCAGTGAGCAATTACTTTTCTAAGCATCATTAATGTAGCAAGCAAAATGGGATCTAACGCTTGTCCCATTTTTGAGACACTAAAATGGCCTATTTTTGCACTTTGACGTCAGTTTTACAAATACTCAGCGAAAGGACAACCTCTATGACCACATTTTAAAATACTGCATCCATTCCTGCATTAAAAAACACCAAATTCACAGTTCCACACTGTTTCCTGTTCAGGAAAGAGCCTTTAGAAAATAGCAAGCAGTAAGTCAGGACACCAAATCGTGGCCAAGACCATGTCAAAATGATGACCAAATACATAACAAACAATCCGTGTAAACAAAGTACATCATGCTGATGTCACAGGTAGTATGAATATCGTGTTCAAGCCAAGTTTTGACTTAGTGAAGTGCTATTCAGTTTTCTCTGACCATCATCATGGAAAGAATTGCGTTTGCACATGTGCATATCCTTACTCTGGTTACAAGGTGGAAAGTAATAACAGGGAATCCTTGAAAACAACTTTGACATCGAACACAAAAGCTGCCTAACATGTAAAATACAAAGAAAATCACAAGAAAGAAAGAAATATGGTTGGAAAAGACAGGTGTTGTAATTGTTCTAATCTTCTATACCAATTGAGTTCTAAGCGAGTTTCCTTCTTTATTGGGAATTTCTTTAAAACGACTTTGGTATAGTGATGAATTCACCGGATGTGAGACTGAAGCTATGCCCTGGTCAGTGAAGAAAAGTTTACATGATATGGTCAGTGAAGAAAGGTTTATCACTACCACTGTACCAGACAGACTTTAAAAACGATGTGGATATTTTTCATCTCTGGGAAGGTGGGCATTGTACGTATGATCTTGTACATTTTGTAGTGGAAGAGACTGCGCAGTGTTTGAGGATTTATACTTAGTTGTAGGGTGCACATTACATTTTATACATAGTTTTGTGAGCCATTCTCAAAAGGCAAAAGCACCAAACAGTGACCATGTTTGTCACTCAAACATTAACATTATATTGCACAGACACATGCCATATTACACCAATGTGTCGTATATTGAATAAAGAAATACATTCAACAAGCATGTCTTGATTACTCTTCTGAAAGTGTACTTTGTTGAGGATTAATTAGACAAAAACATAATTTTGGGCAGACTGAAAATGTGACGCAAGAACCCCTACTGAGAAAACAAGTAAAAACAAACCTTTCATTGTGATTATCTCCACAAATCAGCCATTTCAATGGATACATTAGGTGTAGTACTTTATTCAGAAAGGTTTAGTCCCAGAAAAATGTTTTTATTAGTGTTAAAACACCTGCGAATGTATGCGATGTGACGTTACATGTCCGATTATTGAGTACAAACTACAAGATATGTATATTTTTATTGGTAGCAGGAATAGAGCCTGACCATGGTGCTTTGACTAAATGCAAATCCACTGTGCCACAGTGTGCACGCCACCACGTCACTAGCTCAAGTCAGAATACAGGGCCTGACGATGGTGCTTTGACTAAATGCAAATCCGCTGTGCCACCGCGTGCGTGCCACTAGCTCTACAAGGGAGGAAACGAACGAGATTCCAGAGCAGTTTTCAATCCTCAAAGCAACCAATCACATAAAAACGTCAAACTGAACAAACTCAGTAGATATTTTGCCACAAATCTATACCAACCTTGTCCGCTGATCAAAACTGATAGTTTAGTATCAAGGCTTTTTGCACAGTCAAGCATCATTTCACTATTTTTAGCAGATGCCCATTTGTTAGGTTTTAAATGTGGCCAGAAATATGCCTCATGTTCATTTTTTCATTGGTTTATGTAAATTAACATATATCCAATGAAATTAAAACAAGAGTGCACCTTACTGTTGACATGAACGTGCATGCAACAATCGCTTTAGATATGTATTTCCCCCAGCCCAAAAAGATCTACTTTAATGGAATCTGGTTTAAATACTGCTCAGTTCTTGAGTAATTCGCTTTGACTTTAGAGTAAACACGCCAGAAAACAATAGATGCACAGCAGTGCAGAGTTGCCTCTTTCACCGCACTCTACTAAAGGGTTTAAGTACTTTAACGTTCAACTCTAGATGTTGAGAAAGAGGTCCAGGATAATCCGGTCACAGATAGAATTTTGCACGTGTCGTTTGTTTCCTCCTTTGTATTCTGACTTGAGTTAGTTAGTGACGCGGTGGCCCAGCGGATTTGTATTTAGTCAAAGCACCATCGTCAAGCCCCTATGGTAGCAGGGATTTGCTACACGAACCCTTGTCGGCCTGAGGGAGGTCAAAGAAACCATTGTACCCCGAAGGCCTGAGGGATACAAATTACAATGGTTCCTTTGACCTCCCAAAGGGCTACACGGGTCCGTGCCGCAATCCCCTGCTATCAATAATGTATTTGGTTTCATTCCTCCACTATTTGCATAAAAGAAATCAAGCTGAAATCGACCGACCTGGATCACACCAGACATGATTGACGTCAATGTATACATAATAGACTTATGATGTGATTTAAGATCTTTCATGACGTTGCCCTCTGCATGACCAGCAGCATTGTCTACAAATTGTCAATGGAAGAGGTGCATGACTGTTTGCCTAACAAAAATGTAAAATGATTTAATAAAATAGTACATAGGATGCTCATGTGCTAAAGATTCTTTCTTTAGTGGTCTGTTAGTGTTACACACTATTGCTGCAGATGTGTGCTACAAACATCTTCAGTAGTGTGCCTGCTGTTTTGAACAACACTTAAGCAACTTAGTACTTTAGAATGATTTGTTAGTCTTTTATAGAACAAAACTGGCATACAAGACGCATCAGAAAGAGGGCTACAAAAAGTCCTTTAGTCGATAGAAGGGTTTTTGCAGCTCGGTCATGTGGTACAGTTTGCGCTAAAGGAATTGGTCCTGTGACATATGGATAAAAACAAATATATGACAAAAGGTCGTTTGTACCAAAAGTAACAACCAACAGAAATGTCCAAAGTAACAATCAACAGAGATACAGGTCTTTAAAATAGGCTCATTTTAGGCACTGGTTAGTTTTGATGTACCTGGCATGTGGGCATGTGAAATTAATTAATGTAAATGCACAAACAGATAATTATTCTCTTTCAAAAGAAATTAACTGTGTAACCTGTTCTCACAGGTGGTAGCATGAAAAATACTTTATTCCTTTGAAATTAAGTTTTCTGTAACAATCAGTGTTGATTGTTACAGTGGACATACTCAGTCAATTTAAATCACAAAACAGTTCTTTATATGATTACCACATTTTACAAAAGAAGTCCTTCACTCATCTGTATTTCTGTTATCTCATCTCAGGACAATGACTGAAGAACTTTCTCCTGTCACTCAGTAGAGAAAAAATGTTTGTTGTCACACTGGACATACACATGAAAATCATTTATAAATTATAGATTAGTAAAAGTTTTGTGAAAAGGAAAGTGTGAGAAATGTAAGTGTTCCAACAACAATGTGTTCGTAGCGGAATCACAAAAAGAAATAATTTTCTGTTGTAATGCGGTTTTCTTGACTAAAAAAAAAAAAGAAAGATTATATACATGTCGGTTGTACGCGCACGACGTTCTGTCACAGGCTCATATATATTTAATTATATAAATTATATATAGTGTGTGTAGAGGGGATGGGGTAGGGTGGATATTCCCCTTTCGCCCAATGACTAAACTTGAAGAGCTCTAGTATTGTATTTTTTAATCTTATTCTTAGCAATGATAATACTACTCGTCCACTGTGTTACGTGCAACGAATCCGTTGACATTGCGCTGTCTAAACAAGTCCATGATCTGTCCACCCTGCCTCAAATGTGGCGTACCTGCCGAGTTGTTTGACGGTGAAGTTACCCGAGGTCGCTGAACGTGAATGTACAGGGAACGTTGAGGAACACAGCAAATAAATGCGTCTCTGGAGAATCATATGGCAAACCACTTTGTCCTAAACATCCCTGGTCGCAATCTAGTTTCACTTCCGGGTCATATCGTAAACATTCCGAAAGAAATAGTACGAAACTTAAACCCTCTACCCTTATTGAAAGTCTGTGAATTTCCAATTTCTTTCGCTTTGACTGATAAGGTACATACCATTGTTTAAAAAGTTAGAAACAGAAGCCGTTTTATTTATTTATTTTTTTTTTTATCGGCGCTTGATATGGAGCATGTGCACCACCAGTGAGGCAGAAAATTAATTTAATGTATCTTGTGGTAAAACGCCGCTTAGTTAGCTCCTTGTGCGATCCCTGCCTAGATGTGTCACTAGCTCTATCCCGTTTGGCGTCCGGAGACGCTACAATGAAAATGTGTAAAAACTGTAGTTTTGGGTAGTAATTGATTGTAGGCTATCACAGACCTAGTCCTTATTATAAAACAGGTCTGTAAGGAACCTACGCTTTGGCCTGCGACGTCATTTCCGCGTGTTCTTGGACAATTTGCATTTAGTAGACATTCTCATAGAAAATTATTGGAAATCGTAACAGTGTAAACCGACGGGTATGCGAAATCGGTATGTAGGTCAGTGATATGATTATTTTGAATACTTGATTATGTTTGCAGGCAAATACAGTATTTGCCAATGAATCCCCCTTCCACACACCCTGCTGAAGTGGTCACTGGCACCGTACCACATGTACACTATCCTAAATCAAACTACCCGAGATACACTGTCTTGTGTTAAACAGTACACGATGTAAACTGGCCGGTTTGACAAAGTCAGCTGCACATTCCGTTGCACTTGCACTGATCATGTCCAGGTTGAATTACTGTAACACTAACAGCACCTCATTTGGGACCGCCAGCCACTCAACTTGACCGTCAGTCTCCAGAGAATAAAAAACACAGCAGCACTCATCAAGTTGTCTCCGGCACCAAACCAGCTCTGCTGATCACATCAAACCGGTTCTCAGGGACCCACCACTGGCTTCCTGTACAACACAGAATTGATCATCAAATCCTGTTTCTTATCTATGCCTGCCTGCACAAGTCCGCACCTGATTATCTGCAAGAACTCATCCCAACCTATATTCCTGCTTGTTCTCTGTTTCACTGTTTCACGTCTCAGTCCCCGCTGCACCTACACAGCGCGGAGAACACCAGAAAGAAAAGCTATGGCTTCAGGTCCTTCAACAAGGGTCGCACTCACTTTTCCAAAACTACGTACACCAAATGCAATGCTGCAAAAAAAATGCGTATGACGTAGCCTCACTAAAAACAGTCACATATATATATATATATATACATGTATGTATAGTCTTGCAAAACCATGCCAGTGACAGTCAGAGATTGAGACGACATGGTCACAAAGAGTTTCCTTTGTTAGGCTGCTGTGTCTGCATCTGAAACTAATGTATCCGTCCTCTCTCACACACACACTGTTACGATTGTGGTTGTGTTGTTCTGTGAGAGCATGCATGTGTTAATCGTAGGAAATGATCCGATATTTTTTTTAGCTATCATGGTTGCGAATCACGTACCTTTTCAGTAATGTTCTTTATTGTTCGCGCAGATAGCGGAATTGGCTTTGTTATGATACGCTAAGTTTAGTCCAGAAGCTTCTAGCAAAGTCGCACGGAGAAGAGCGGTTGATTTTTGTTTTGAGTAGATTCTCTGAGAATAAAGCAGAACTTTCGAGCAAGGTCGCGCAGCCCTGAAAGTCTAAAATTTTGCCCACCAGCCTTTGGCTAGTGACTTCCAAGTTTTACTAGCCAAACTGAAAATGTTACTAGCCAAAACTGAAAATGTTACTACTTAAAATAGCCCAACTCAACAATATAATGTACCACAAGTGTTTGACGCCCAATGTTAGAGAGTGTTTTCTGACCAGAGGCATTGAGAACAAATATTTGAACAGACAATCATAACCAAGTTAATGTTTATGTCCCGACTTCCGGCTTTTTATAGTATCAAGTGGAGAAATAACTGACAAAGACCCCATGTGAACTGTGGTGGGATTTTTATTTATTTATTTTTTGTAAGTAGAGCTGGGCTTCTGTTTTCACAACAGGTTAAAAGGTCTGTAGACCCTCAGGTATAAATTTCAGAGGGTACACAGACCCCCATCCTAGCATTATAGAGGGTTCGCAGATTTATTTAAGAAAAACTGCATCATCTGTATGTTCCTTAAAATAAATTAACTCATTTCGCTCTCTCCTCTTTAAATGTGTTGTGGCAGTGTATGTGTGTCCTTTCCATGACACTGATTCTTTAACTGGTGAGCTATCGCGCAAAAGCCTGTCTCCCTCGCTCTCTCACACACAGAAAAACATATATCTATTTATTTATTTGTATGATCTTTTGATAATGTATTGTAACAGAGAATATAGCGTTTTCTGCTGAACGCGGCAGATTGACAACCAAAGTGTGACTTGTCTAAACTCTGTGTGTGTGTGTGTGTGTGTGTGTGTGTGTGTGTGTGTGTGTGTGTGTGTGTGTGTGTGTGAACTGATGTACTTAAAAGTTTGTTTCAACCCGTTTAACCACTCAGAAAGACGTGTTTCTCCAATTTTTGCCTAATAACTGTGTACCAGAAGATGGATCGACCACGATTAAAAAAAACTGACAAAGTTATTTCTGTTCAAATTTCTGGACTTGCTTTTTGAGTTTGCCTCAGTGCACATTGCGCATGCCATTCAAGTGCTGTCGTAGCGGCGGTGCCACACTCGGCCCAGGGGTAGTATTTCTGGTACTGTCGCTTGTTGATGGAGATGGACCTTTATTCTTAGCGATTATCAATATCAGACGGTGCCGGATTGAAGAATCCGAAGCATTCCAGCTTCCTTTGCTTTTTCTCCGCCATGTACAACTTTGTTCAAGATCGAAAGTGAAATGCACGATGCAGTATCCCATAATAGTATGTAATAGACACTCTATTCTTAGTCATATTTATTTTTTGTGCACGTGAATTTAGCAGCCAGTCAGTGTATTATTAAAGGTCGTGAACGGTCTGCCATACTTTTGTGTGACGTCATTACACACTAGGATTTGAGGCTGAAATTAGCAGTCAAATTTTTGTAGACTATTGTAGTTATTCTAGAAAGTTCTTTTTTATTAATATTTATGAGTTTCAGTTACGTGTTCTATTCTGATTGGTTGCGTTGTGTGAATTCCTTGGATTATTCTGGAAAGTTGTTTTACTATAAAAGATTGTGTTAGGAAGCATGTGTGTACTTTGTCTTGCATTGTCAGTTGTAGGGACACACAGTTTATCGTAGGTACGTGGCCCATATAGGGTGTACATTGTGAGAGACGCAGCTTAACGGTGGTGTATGTTGTATGAGAAACATTGTGTCACCAGTGTTGACATTTGCAGAAGAGACATTGTATCAGTGCTGGTGCATTTGGGAATGCATTATGTGGAGATCGCATCGCTGAAATAAAGTATTGTTGGAACTGTTACTCCAGTATTGTCTACAACCTTAAGCCATGTGTGACGGGTTGCAGCTGAATGAAGTTTATTTAAAAAGAACCTTACGTGTGTGCGTCTGGTGTGATATCATACTATGACTACGACTCAACACGTAACATTTTGGCACCTTCGACGAGACTTCTTCAGTTGGCTCAGTGGAAAGGGTAGCAGGAGAAAACAGCCAGCAGTGAAACGCAGAGATGGCGACATCAGATATGGAGACATTCCTGAAAATTGGAAAGGAATGTGGACTCGAAGGAGCTCAACTCCTCGAGTTTGTAAAGGAGAGAGAGAAGGAGAGATTGGAGAGAGAAGAAAAGAAACGAGAGAGAGAAGAAAAGGAGAGACCGAAGAGAGAAGAAAAAGCTAAAGAACATGAAATCAGGAAACTCGAAATTCACGCAGAAGAGGCAGAGAAACAGCAAGAAGAGGCAGAGAAACAGCGAGAAGAGGCGGAGAGGCAGCGACAACATGAAATTCATCTAAAGCAAATGGAGATAGAGGCACAGAGCCAGAGAGCTATTGAAGCAACAACCTTAGACAGTAGACAGCAAACAGCCCGTGCGCCAAAACTTCCACTTTTTGTTTAAAATTCAGATAAGATGGACGCTTATCTGGAGCGATTCGAGTGCTTCGCAAGCAGCAATAACTGGAGACAAGAGACTTGGGCTATCAGGCTGAGTGCACTTCTAACCGGCAAAGCGCTTGAATTTTACACCCGCTTGCCAAGAGAAAAAGCCAAAGATTATACGCAGTTGAGAGCCACCCTGCTGAGACAGTACGACTTCACTGAAGAGGGTTACAGGCGACGATTTCGGAACTGCAAACCTGAAGAAGGAGAAACACCCGGCCTATTCATTGAGAGAATCAGGAGCTACCTAGAGAAATGGATATAGCTGGCTGGTTTAAACAAAGAGTACCAGGACCTGTGTCATCATCAAAGAACAAGTCCTCAACGCATGTTCTAAGGACCTGGCCGCCCACCTCAGGGAGCAAAAAGACCAGTCCCTACAGGCCATGGCCGACTTCACTCAAAGATACCTTGACGCCAACAACATGAAGTTTAGGCCCAGTAAGCCGCAGCGCGTGTCTGCACCAGCAGAGGAAATCCACAATGTCAGAGACACCCCGAAATACAAGCCGGTGGAGAACCTGACATGTTTTCTCTGTGGAAAGATAGGTCACAAGGTGATACGGTGTCCTTCTAAAGATGTTCCCCGAGGCGACATCAGAAGATCCAACCAAGATTGTGGGATAGCAGGCAGAAGCAGCACCACGTCTCAACACAGAGTCGCCGCTGTATTAGCCAATGATGTGACATCATCCAGTGACTTTGAATCTGGAGAAACGCGAGTGACACCGGAGCTGATTGAATCTTTTAGAAAGAATGGACGCATCCCAGTAGGAGATGGGGCTACATTTTTACCAGTCTCAAACATCGCGCTGCCTGAGAATGAAGTGCCGAACATGCCGGTGGTGTCAGGATTCGTCGGAAACACACCAGTGAGAGTGCTGAGAGATACAGGTTGTAGCTGCATCATCGTGAGAGAGGTCGTCAAGACAAAACACAACTGGCGGCATCGGTGCGTCTTGCTGATGACGAAAGACTAGACGACGAAAACCTGTTTGACCTTAATGAACTCCGCCACAAGGAGGATGTAGAAGACATCCAGTTCGGTCAGAATCTGACCCAGACTCAACAAGAAGAACTGCGCGTCCTGACTCAAAGAGTTCAAGCATCGGTTTACACCTGACCCAGGGACAACAGACACCGTCCAGCACGAGGTTAATCTGACGTCAAATGAGCCAGTTCGCAGCAAACCTTATCATCTTCCGTATAACACAAGGGAAGAACTGAAAAAGGATATCAAGGAAATGCTGAGCTTGGAAGTCATCAGGGAGTCCAAGTCGCCATATGCGTCCCCAGTTGTCATCGTGAAGAAACCAGATGGATCCAACCGGGTGTGTGTGGACTACCGTAAACTCAATAAACTAACAATCTTCGATCCAGAGCCTATGCCCACAGCGGAAGAACTGTTCCAGAAGGTCAGTGGAGACCGATTTTTTTCTCCCAAATTGACCTAAGCAAAGGGTATTGGCAAATCAAGGTTGCAGAAAAAGATATCCCCAAGACAGCATTCATCACACCCGACGGTCATTGGGAGTTCCTGAAGATGCCTTTTGGTATGGTGAACAGTGGGGCCACATTGAAGAGAGGACTAGAAAAGATCCTAGAAATATGCAGAATGTGGTATTTTACTGGGATGACATTTTGATCCATACCAAAACTTGGGGGGATCACCTCAAAGCCCTCCGAGAGCTGTTCCAAAGACTGTCGGATGCAAATTTCACCATCCGTCCAAGCAAGTGTATTCTTGGGGCCAACAACATAGACTTCATCGGACACAAATTGAGCGAAGGCTTAAAGGGACTACACCACGATTACGTGCAGAAGATCAGGGATGCCCTATGACCAAGACGCAAGTCCGCTCATTTATGGGCTTGGCAAACTACTACCGAGACTTACTTACTTACGCCTGTCACCCCTACCCGGGTATAGGCCGTCGACGAGAGACCTCCAGCAACTCCTGTCCTGTGCTTCTCCTTCGATTCTACTCCAGGTGGTTCCCAGTCTCTTGGTGTCTGCTTGGAGGTCTCGACGCCAGGAGTTTCTCGGCCTACCTCTTTTCCTCTTTCCCTGGGGGTTCCATGACAATGCCTGCCTAGTGATACTGGATACTACCGAGAGTTCATACCAAACTTTGTGGCAGTCACGGGTCCCCTGACTGACTTGCTGAGGAAAGTACAACCTAATGTAGTGAAGTGGGAGAAGGCCCAAGAGCGAGCATTCCAGGCAGTTCGAGACATCCTAACCGAGAAGCCTGTTCTACATCTCCCTGACCCGTTGAAAACTTACTTCCTGAGAACAGACGCCTCCAACGAAGGAGTAGGTGCAGTCTTAATGCAAGAAGATAATGGAAAACTCCACCCAGTGAGCTACGCCAGCAAAAAGTTGACCAGAGCTGAGAGAAACTACTCGACCATCGAGAAGGAGTGCCTAGAGATCATCTGGGGAGTAAGGCGGTTCAAACTGTATCTTCTGGGTGTGCCATTTGTTCTCCAAATGGATCATCAGCCCTTGAACTATCTAAACTCTGCAAAGTTTACAAATTCTCGTATTGTGAGATGGGCGATGTTCTTGCAGAATTTTGACATTAAACTACAGACTATCAAGGGTTCGCAGAACTTTGGAGCGGATTACCTGAGCAGAGCGGTTTAAATGAACATTTCTGTGTCCATAACAGTTTGAAGAAACATTTTGGTGTCCATGAGAGTTTAAAGGGACATGTCTGCACTCAGGACAGCTTAAAGGGACATGTCTTCGCTCAGGACAGTTTAAAGGAACTGTGAGACGATTATTTTAAAGTAGTTGATTTGATTAGTACCAGGAAAGGTCTTCAACAGGATCATCCTAGAGAGAATGAAGAGCTCCGTTGACCCCCAGCTGAGAGACCAGCAAGCAGGATTCAGGAAGAACCGATCATGTACAGACCAGATCGCCACTCTCCGCATCATCGTGGAACAGTCTCTGGAGTGGAGCTCCCCGCTGTACGTCAACTTTGTGGATTATGAGAAAGCATTTGACAGCGTGGACCGAGAGACTCTGTGGAAACTCCTACGACACTACGGTGTACCCACAAAGCTCGTCCGCCTGATCAAGAGCAGCTATGATGGCATGACATGTCGCGTGATCCACGAAGGGCAGTTCACCAGAGAGCTCCAGGTCAGAACTGGTGTCAGGCAGGGGTGTCTGCTGTCTCCGTTCCTCTTCCTACTGGCCATAGACTGGGTCATGAAGATGACCACAGAGCACAGACGAAGTGGAATACAGTGGACACTGTGGACACAGCTTGACGACCTCGATTTTGCAGACGACTTGGCATTACTGTCCCACACTCATCAACAAATGCAGGACAAGACCACGAGGCTTGCTGACATCTCGTCCCAAGTGGGCCTCACCATTCACAAACAGAAAACAAAGACAATGAGGCTGAACGCAACCAGGGAAGAACCAGTCTTGCTTGCTGGCACCCCGTTGGAGGAGGTGGAGTCCTTCACCTATCTCGGGAGCATCATAGACAAAAAAGGCGGCACTGATGCAGATGTCAGAGCACGAATCGGTAAAGCCAGAGCAGCCTTTCTC
This sequence comes from Semisulcospira habei, assembly GCA_036245525.1. NCBI lineage: Eukaryota > Metazoa > Mollusca > Gastropoda > Semisulcospiridae > Semisulcospira > Semisulcospira habei. The sequence continues at coordinate 199,580,576 of BTPG01000004.1, read as the reverse complement.
CAGTTGAAAAAAGTGTGGAGTTCCAGAGAGCTGTCACAACACACCAAAGTCCGGATTTTCAACTCCAATGTAAAAGCAGTTCTCCTATATGGAGCAGAGACTTGGAGATTGACAAAAACCACAGTCAACAGAGTACAGACCTTCATGAACAGTTGCCTTAGAAGAATTTTGAAAATCCACTGGCCAGAGAAGATCAGCAACGTCAGACTCTGGGAGAGAACAGAGCAGATAACAGCAGAGAATGAAATTGGGCGAAGAAGATGGGGATGGATCGGTCACAGTCTGAGAAAGCCAGCTTCCAGTATCACTAGGCAGGCATTGTCATGGAACCCCCAGGGAAAGAGGAAAAGAGGTAGGCCAAGAAACTCCTGGCGTCGAGACCTCCAAGCAGACATCAAGAGACTGGGAACCACCTGGAGTAGAATCGAAGGAGAAGCACAGGACAGGAGTTGCTGGAGGTCTCTCGTCGACGGCCTATACCCGGGTAGGGGTGACAGGCGTAAGTAAAAAAGTAAGTTGATTTGATTTCATTTTGATGTGAAATTCTTATTATTTGTGGTTTTGTGTAGGTTAATACAGCCACAACCGGATTTTTGAGATTTGAGAAGAAATTTTTGCGGAATTTCATTCTAAAAAGGGGGGGTAATGTTACGATTGTGGTTGTGTTGTTCTGTGAGAGCATGCATGTGTTAATCGTAGGAAACAATCCGATATTTATTTGAGCTATCATGGTTGCGAATCATGTACCTTTTCAGTAAGATTTTTTATTGTTCATGCAGATAGCGGAATTGGCTTTGTTATGATACACTAAGTTTAGTCCAGAAGCGTCTAGCAAAGTCGCGTGGAGAAGAGCGGTCGATTTTTGTTTTGCGTAGATTCGCTGAGAATAAACCAGAACGTTCAAGCAAGATCGCGCTGTCTAGTGACCTCGTACATGTGACGTCAAAATGTAAGCAACATTTTAGTAGAGACGCTCTATTCTTAGTCATATTTATTTTTTTGTGTGCGTGAATTTAGCAGCCAGTCAGTGTATTTATAAAAGGTTGTGAACGGTCTGCCATACTTGTGTGACGTCATTACACACTAGGATTTGGGGCTGAAATTAGCAGTCAAATGTTTGTAGACTTGTAGTTATTCTAGAAAGTTCTTTTTATATTAATATTTATGAGTTTCAGTTACGTGTTCCGTTCTGATTGGTTGCGTTGTGTGAATTCTTTGGATTATTCTGGAAAGTTGTTTTACTATAAAAGATGGTCTAGGAAGCACGTGTGTACATTGCCATGCATTGTCAGTTGTAGGGACACACAGTTTATCGTAGGTACGTGGCCCATATAGGGTGTACATTGTGAGAGACGCAGCTTAACGGTGGTGTATGTTGTATGAGAAACATTGTGTCGCCAGTGTTGACATTTGCAGAAAAGACATTGTATCGGTGTTGGTGCATTTGGGAATGCATTATGTGGAGATCGCATCGCTGAAATAAAGTATTGTTGGAACTGTTACTCCAGTATTGTCTACAACCTTAAGCCACGTGTGACGGGTTGCAGCTGAATGAAGTTTATTTAACGAGAACCTTACGTGCGTGCGTCTGGTGTGATATACTATGACTACGACAACACATAACACACACCCACACTCCTGAGAAAGAGAGGGAGACATATTGCGTTGGTGCGATTTTGCCTGTAAGAGTTTCCCGACAAAAATCCAGCCTATGTTCTGTTGTAGCCGTATATGCAGAAGTGTCCTTATGTGGATTAGGCAAGGTATGATCATTTCGAAATTTAGAGGAGACTGCTGTTGTGTGTTTTACTGAATTTACTGTGCTGGCTTCCCAAAATATGAACAGCATTCATGGTGAAATTTCTGTCAATTAGTTTTGATTTTTTTTTTATTGTAGTTCAACATTATTAGCAGGGGTGGAAAGGGGGGGGGGATCCTAGGGGTTCTGGAATCCTCCCTCCAGACCCAAAATTCTTTAAAATGCTATAACAAAGTCCCTTTTTGGGATGTTTGGACCCCCCCCCCCCCCCCCCCCCCCCTCATTCCAGGGTTGTTTGATATTATTTTGGTGAATGGCGAGTCTTAACACATGTGCACGCCTTCAGTTCTCCCCCTCCCCCGTTTTTCAATTTTTCGGCCCCTAGAAGCAAGGTATAGCATCGGGAAGGCCTTTTGTATCAGGTTGAAGGTCCCAAACAAAAAGTTGGAACCCCCCCCCCCCCCCCTCGATGAAACTAATCCGCCTCTGATTAGGCTGACCCATGTAAAACAAATAACATAGAGTTACCACAGAGAATGACCTCTGAATGAACCGTTGCCGGTGTTTCAGAAACATCAGTTGTCACTAAGGTTGCTGACCCCGAAAGCTTGACAGAAGATGTACAACTTTGTTATTTAGCACTCGTCTCACACACACACATATACATACACACACAAACTGATCGCTGAATCCGCTGATTCATGCCCAAACTTTTGTCGAAGTGTCTGTTCCGTAAAATGTTGCTGGTTGTCAGAACTTGCGCAGAAATCAATGTGATCAAATCAACAGATGATGTGTTTATTGAGTGCTGAAAGAAAAGGATAAACGATAATAAAAATAATACAATGGTTACTATAATTACCCTAAATATTTCGACCACTTTTTACATGCATATTTTCAGATTTTTCAGCTCTGGTCGAATATTTAGGAGTTTTGAAAATATTGATCGGTTTAAACGGTAGCTTGCTCAAAACTTTAGGGTTACCTGGTTGAAACTTTAGGGCACTGGAACCAGCATGACCAGGCCTAAATAAATTAGTTGTCGATTACAGTCGCTGTAAATTAGAAAGCAAGCTTACCTAGACGGTCTGTCTTTGCTAAACGGCAGTAGGTTACAATAGCTAAACCCCTCTTTCTGTCATTCGCTTTGACACTTTGAACGGTGTTCCCAAACATTTTCATGTTGGTTGACCTTTATGTCATCATTCCAGCTAGGTACTTTGGCAATGCCGAATGTATTTTGTTCCAACCAAAGACAACTTTTTGCGTATAGCAAACTGCGTGCGGGCTGATTTTTTTTCATCTGAAAAAATTAGTTTTTTTGCATAAGTGCAACCCCTGCTTCAGGAATGCTGCTCCAAAGCTGTGGAACTTGCTGCTGGAGTCTTTGAAAACTGCAGCCTCACTGCCTTCATTTTGAAGACAGTTGAAGACAAGTTAACTGACTGTTTTGTTGTGGTTTTTTTTTTTCAGTTCTTTGCTGTCACTCTTTTTTTACCCCTGAAATTGGTTCTTTTCTATCTCTTCTGTTCGGAACCTCTCCCCACCAAAGCGCCATAAGCATTCTGCCATAGGATATAGGTGCTATACAAATGAACATCATCATCATCAATTTATATCAAGCATACAAGAGCCAGCTCAATGTGCCTCGAACATGCCTTGTGGAGAGTTGATATAGATCCACATTATCCCATACAGGACTTAAAGAGCTCATGACAATCTTTGAGACTTCAAAAGTGCTTCAGGGTATATTTTTACATTTGTATGGTGCTTGCTGAATTTAATTAATGATTGCAAACACACAAACAAGCTAGCTTATGATGTGGGCAACAGTAACTATCGCTGAATCACACGGTGGATATGAAGATCTATGTCTCCGCAGGCCAGAAGAGTTAATCAGATAAATCAGTCCCTTGAGTCAGGCGTCTTTCCGTCAGAATTCAAATCGGCCATTGTCAAACCTCTCCTGAAAAAGTCGAATCTTGACCCCAACCAGCTAAGGAACTATCGCCCCGTTTCAAACCTATCCTTTCTGTGCAAAGTTCTTGAGAGAGTCGTTCTGACACAGCTCACTAAATACCTACAGTCAAACAATCTCTTCCATCCGTTTCAGTCTGCTTACTGTGCCGGGCACAGTACTGAAACTGCTCTCCTCTGTGTCGTTAATGGCCTCCTAAGTGCCTACAATGAAAACCAGATCTCAGTTCTTGCCCTGTTGGACCTATCAGCTACGTTTGACACCATTGACCACTCCATCTTGCTCCAACGACTAGAAAACTACTTTGGTATTTCTGGTAAAGCTCTCACCTGGTTTCACTCTTATCTGTCTTCCCGTCAGATCAACGTCTCTGTCAAGAATGTTCTTTCTGACGCTGCTGTGCTAGAGTTTGGGGTCCCCCAGGGCTCTGTCTTGGGCCCCATTTTATTTACGCTGTACACTCAGCCTCTGTCTCAGGTTATCGCATCGCATTCAACCAATCATCACATGTATGCGGACGATACACAACTTCGGAAATCTGCACCTCCAAACAGCTCCAGTCAGGCTATTTCAGATGTTCAGAACTGTATCTCAGATGTTAAGTCCTGGATGTGTGAAAATAAACTTCAGTTAAACGAGGGCAAGACAGAAGCTCTTCTTGTCAGTGCCTCTCGACTGCTGCCCAATTCTCCTGACTATGCGCATTTGTGACGCACCTATTCCATTTTCTGATTGCACACACAGAGAGAGCCCTGCAGTGCATCACGTCCTGCTTCGCAGACGCTGCCCAGCTCTTTGGACTCGAGGTCAGTCTGAAAAAGACAGAGGTCCTCCATCAGCCGGCACCCAAGACAGTGTATCGCCCTCCTCACATCACCATTGGCGAGTCTGAACTCAAGTCAGTGCACCAGTTTACTTACCTTGGCTGCATTATCACGTCGGACGCCAAGCTGGACAAGGAGCTTGACAGCAGGCTGGCAAAAGCGAACAGCGCTTTCGGGCGACTTTTCAAGTGGGTGTGGCACAATCAACAGCTGAAAACAGGCACCAAGATCAGCGTGTACAGAGCTGTGGTC